>JASKMD010000026.1:5157852-5186139 GCA_030144725.1 Haematococcus lacustris | reverse complement strand
ACCTCGTTTCACTTCAATACTTACTTCCTTACTTACTCTGCCGACACTTGCCTGCCACTTCCCTCTGCCCTGCCATGAGCTCCTCCTGTCCACTTATCACTTGGCTATCTGTTAGAAGGCATGTGGCTGCCTGTGCACTTTGTGGTGGTTGGTGGTTGGTGGTTGGTGGTTTGCAGGCGGTTGAGGAGCTGCTGGGGGCCCTGGGAGTGCGGCTGCTGGTGCTGCCCTCCATCAAGAGCGTGCTCAAGATGTGGACACAGAAGTTTGGGTTCAGCTTGATCACCCCTCACGAGCACAAGGTGAGGCGCTGCAGCCCCTGGGCAGCACTGTAACAAAGTATAAAATTAGTATATAATTTAGTATGTAAATAGAAATAAGGTAATACTTGTGCATTCCGGATGCTCCTTTGTTACAAGCACCCTGACGCCCTAGCCCATGAGGTTGAATTGGCTGGTCCGCCATTATAAAAAAGAACAACACACCGTGTCTACAGGAACATCCAATGACAAGCTCTGTTCTTCCCCTGCTGCTGGCTGCTGTAGATGCTGCAAGAATGCGAGATCGTGGACATGGACCCCACCACCACCCACCTGATTAAGAAGGTGGTGGGCGCCCCCGGCCTGGCCCCGCCGCCCGCCCGCCCCAAGAAGACCTTCTCAGCCCCCACCCTAGGCTGCGCTGCTGGCAGTGGTGCCGGGCTCAGAGCCTTGCCCACCCCCGGCAGGCCCCTGCCAGCGCCTAGCCCTGCCAGCGGCCGCCCTACCTGCCCAGCAGCTGCCAGGAAGCTGGTGCTGGGCAGCAAGGTGGGCAGCGCGGCCAGGCTGGCCACTGTGGCGCCGCGGTCAGTGCCCAGTGCAGGCAGTGCCAGCAACGCCACAGGGGCGAGGGCGGAGGTGAGCAGTGGAGGGCCGGCAGGAGGTGGCGGGAGTGCCAGGGCTGGGCTGGGTCCTAAGCAGCAGCCTGTGGGGGGGGTGGGGGTGGGTGTGGGGGTCAGAGTGGGTGTGGGGGTGGGGGTGGGCATGAGAGCAGGGGCGCCGGCTGCAGCTAAGGCGGTGAGGCCGCTGGGCAGCAGCTCCTTCACTGCCCTGAAACCCAGCAGCCGGCCAAGCGGCTCAGGGCCAGCAGCAGCAGCAGGAGGAACAGCAGCAGCAGCAGCAGCAGCAGCAGGGTCAGGAGGGGCTAGTCAGCACAGCCTCGTTCAGGGGCCTGGCCCTTTGTCGGCGGCTGTGGGTCCCCCTCCCACCTCCGTGGCCTCCTCCGCCCCCTCTGCCCCCTCTGCCCCCCAGCCCCAGACCTCAGCCAGCGTCAGCCGCCCCGCCCGCCGCGCAGCTGCCGTCAAAGCCTCAAGCGCCACCCTAAAGCAACAGGGCAGGGCGGGACGCGGTGGCAGCGACAGTGGCAGCAGCAGCAGCAGCAGCGCTGAGGGTGGGGCTGATAGCGACTCCTCAGCGACGGGCCTGAGCACCGCTGCTGCAGCCGCCTCGGACTCCGAATCCGAGCTGGCAGGCTTGGTGAAGGAGGGGGAGGAGGGGGTGGGGGAGGCAGGGAGCGGGGGTTCCTTCATTGCCCCCGAGGTTGGGGCGAATTGTGAGCAGCCAGGTCCCAGCCGCCTGCACAGCCTGGGGAGGGGGTCAGCAAGAGGGAGGGGAAGGGGCAGGGGACGTGCGGGTGGCCCCGGCAGCAGCAGCAGAGCCCCCCGCACGCAGACCCGCCCCATGCCCTGCTACTCCAAGGTCCCTCCGGGCCTGCAGGACCCCGAGGTGGAGCCCACCAGCTACATCTCCAACTGGGAGGGCAGGATCCCCCCGCCCCCCGACTGGGGCCTGCACCCCGAGGCTGCAGCGCTGCTGGGCGTGCCCCAGGTGTGGGTGCGGGTGCTGCGGCTGCCGCCACGGCTGGCCGCCCTGCCCCGGGGCGCTGACCCCCAGGGTCGGCTGGTGGTGCCCTGGTGGAGCATGTGGAGCAAGCAGGACGCGGATGCATTCGTGGAGCGGCACAGGGGGGTGGCGGCAGGGCATGCAGGTGGACTGGCCACTGGCCCGGCAGCAGCTGAAAGAGTACGAGGCCAGGAAGGCTGAGGAGCTGCAGGAGGCTCTCAGGCTGGGGCGCTGGCCGGGGGAGGAGGAGGGGGAGGAGGTCAACCCTGCCGCTCCTGCTGCTGCTGCTGCTGCTGCTGCTGCTGCTGCTTTGGGCAGTGGTGCTGCTGCCAAGGGGGCTGGGGGGGAGGGGGCTGGCGTGGCGGGTGGGGTGGGTGGGGGGGTGGGGGGTCCTGCTGCTGCTAGGGCGGGGGTGGGGGGTCCTGCTGCTGCTGGGGCGGGGGTGGGGGGTCTGTCGCAGGCAGTCGCTGGGGGTCCACCGCTGGCCAAGCCTCCCCCCCGCCAGCGCAAGCGACCTCCCCCAGGAGGGGGTACAGTAGGAGCCGCAGGGGAGGGGCCCCCCACCAAGCAGGCAGCCGGGCCAGGCAAGCGCCGGCCACCCACTGCCCCCAAGCCCGCCCCCGGCGCTGCCAAGGATGCCCTGGTCCGCGGCCCCAGGCAGCCTGCAGCTGGGGCAGCAGGGGAGAGGGGTGCGGGGGTAACAAGGGGCGGGTCAGGCAGCGCGGTGTTGCGGGGTCTGGGTCTGGGTGCGGGCGTGGGGTTGCCTCATCAGGACGCGGTCCGCCTGCGCCGCATTAAGCTGGCGGTGATGGCCCGGCGTGAGATGCGGCGCAGTGTGGTGGCGGCCATGACGCTGGCAGGTGGGTCAGGCAGGCGTGTGATGAGTGATGCTGCTGATGGCTGCGCAATAGCTGTAGAGAAAGAATGCATGAGCGGCTGCTGCTGCTGCTGCTGCCGCTGCTGCCACTGCTGCCACTGCTGCTGTTGCTGCTGCTGCTGACCACTGCCTGCTGCCCCACTGCTGCTGCTGCTGCTGCAGAGAGTGTGGTGCACGCGTTACTGGGCAAGGCAGACCTGGCAGCGCTGCAGCAGCAGCTGGAGCACACCCAGACCTTGTTGACAGAAGCCAAGGGGTGGGCAGCCAGGGCAGTGGACCGCATGCAGCAGCATGGGCTAGAGCCGGAGCCGCTGCCTGAGGGGCTTGAGCAGGCCGACCCCTTGCCACCTCCCCTGCTGCTGCTGCTGCCTCCCATGACGCTGGAGCAGCAGCAGGGGGAGGGTGAGGGGCAGCTACCAGGGCTGCTGTCACTGCCTGCACCCCCACTAGTGCAGGAGCAGCAGCAGGAGCAGCAGCAGCAGCAGCAGGGGCAGGAGCAGGAGCAGCAGGGGCAGCAGCCGCAGCTGACGCCGCCACCGCAGCAGGGGCAGCAGGGGCAGCGGCAGCCGCAGCAGGGTTTTGATCCAGGCATGGCAGCTTGCCAAGCCTTGCCACATGAGGCCCAGCCAGTACCGACCCAGGGCTCGACCCCTGAACCTCTCACCGCAGTGACCAGCACTGGTGCCACGACTGTGACGAGTGCCCAGCAGCTTGACACTGACACCCACATCCTGGCCAAAGGGCCTGAGAGCCATTCAGGCGGACAGCCCCTGGACCCTGCCGCAACTGAAGCTGCAGACCCAGCTGGCTGCATGACAGCCCCGCCCCTGGACCTTGCCCCTCAGGCGTCAGCCCTCCCCCTCCACTCACACCCTGTGCCACTGCCAGGCACCCCATGCACTTCAGCACCTGACATAGCCAAAACGGTTGGGGCAGTTGCGGCAGCTGGGGCGGTGAAGGTCGTTGAGACAAACAGCACACCTAGGGGGGTTAGGGGGGTTGAGGTGGCTGGGGCAGTGGGAATAGTGGAAGTGCAGCAGCTAGAATCAGCGTCAACACCACCAGCAGCAGCAGCAGCAGCAGGAGGAGCAGCAGCAGCAGGGGGAGCAGCAGCAGCAGGGGGGGCAGCAGCAGCAGCAGCAGCAGGGGGAGCAGCAGCAGCAGCAGCAGGGGCAGCAGCAGCAGCACTGCCAGCCATGGCAGAGGCTGGTGTGGAGCTGGGCAAGCAAGGCATCCGGGCAGCTCAGACAGCAGCAGCCGAGGAGGCGGGGGGGAGCGACAGGCAGCCCCAGCCCCAGCCCCAGCCCCAGCCCCAGCACCAGCACCAGCACCAGCCCCAGCACCAGCCCCAGCACCAGCCCCAGCACCAGCCCCAGCACCAGCCCCAGCACCAGGCCGAAGCAAGCCGCCCCTCTGACCTGGACGACGCAGCAGCGGAGCCGCCTGAGCCGCCCCCTTGGCCGCCCTTCTCCACCCCTTGCCAGGTGCTTAGCAGCTGGTCAGGCCTTCCACCAGTGGAGGCTGCTCCAGGGTCGCGGCAGTCAGTGGCAGCAGCAGGTTCACTGGCGGCACGGGGCTGTGAGGTAGCTGAGGCGGTGCTGAGTGCAGGGCCTGCTCCTTATCACCAGCACCAGCACCAGCAGCAGGCGGGACAGGCTGAGCAACGGCAGCAGGTGCAGGAGGAAGGGGAACGGGTGATCCAGCAGCAACAACAGCGGCAGGAAAAGCAGCAGCTAGTTACAGCTGAACTCACGTCAGAAAAGGTCGACTGGGCCAAAATGTTGAGGGAGGGGGTGGGCAGATGGCAAGGCCCTGCTGCGCCTCAGCCAGCAGCAGCAGGGCCAGGGGCGGTGCCTGAAGACATGGAGCAGCCCACTGCGCCACCCCCCGCCACCAGCCCCCTGCCTAGTCCCTACCCTAAGGCTCGACAGCTCTGCTCCACAGCAGCAGCCCCACCTGCCCCCTATCCGCCCTCCCCCGCCTCACCAGCTGGCAGCACCACCCAAGTGGCTTCACGACTTCACGGCTCCACGACTTCCTCAGCACCAGCACTCGCAGTAAGAGAAGGAACAGAGCTAGCAGCAGCAGCAGCAGCAGCAGCAGGAGGAGGAACAGAAGAAAAAGGGGGCGCAGCAGCAGCAGCAGGATCAACAGCAGCAGCAGCAGCAGCAGCAGCAGCAGCAGCAGGGAGAGCAGCAGCAGCAGGGAGAGCAGCAGCAGCAGGGGGAGCAGCAGCAGCAGCAGGGGGAGCAGCAGCAGCAGCAGGGGGAGCAGCAGCAGCAGCAGTGGAGACAGGGTCTGAGGCACTTGACGCAATCCAGCTGCTGCCCGGCCTAGACCCGCCCGCAGCCCAGCCAGAGTGCAGGCCACCCACCCTCTTGCTGCCTCCACCCCCCCCAATGGCAGAGCTCCCCGCTCCTGCTGCTCCCACCCCCCGCACCACCACAGCCCTCAACACCAACACCAACACCAGCATCGGGGCCGGGCCACAGCCAGCACCCACCCATGGGGCAGCCAGTCTCCAGCCCCGCGCCACTGCAGCCAGCGCCCTCCCCAGCAGCAGCACTGGCTATGACAGCCCCCCCGCAGGGACAGCCAGGCCTCAGCCGTTGTTGCTGGGGAAGACCCCGGGCCAGGAGCCGTGCTGGGGCTCACCTGCTGCCTGCCACTCCCTCCACCATGACTTCCTCGAGCAGCTGCTGCCGGGGGTGGTGCGGGGGGCGCTGTGGGCAACGCCCTCCCCTCTGGCCCGGGCCCCGTCCAGCCCCCCCTCAGCCCCCTCCCCAAGCCCCTCCTCCTCCCGCCACCCTCCCCTCCCCCTCCCACCATCACACCTCACAGCCAAAGCCCAGGCAGCAAGCAGCTGCGCGGCAGCTGGCCCATCGAGGGTCCCCGCTGGGGTCAGTGAGGGGGCAGCGGGTCAGGGTGGTGCCGGCAAGGGGCCCTCGCCAGGCAGCTCAGGGCAGGAGGGTGCGCCAGCTGCTGGCTACCCCACCCGCCTCACCCCATCACTACAGGGGGGGGCTGGGGCTGGTCCAGGGTCACAGCCCACACCGGGTCACCAGCTGGGGCGTGACTCTGCACATGCTCGACACGACCCCATGCCCATGCTGCTGATGCCCAAGTTCATGCAGCCCGAGCCCCAGCCCCTGCTAGCACCACACTCAACCGTGGGGCAGCCAGCTGATGCTGTTCCCCTCATAGCCCAACAGCTGCTGGATGCCAGCGTGCCCAGCCACTGCATGCAGCCACCCTCCCCTGCTGCTACTGCTGCTGCTGCTGCTGCTGCTGCTGGGCTGTCCTGTGTAGACAAGCTGCTCACTTCCAGTGTGGGGCAGCCCAGTGGCCGACCACCCAGGTTAGGGGGCAGCAGTGCGACCACAAAGCGGCCCGCCACCCCCACCACTGCCCTGGCTAGCCCCAAAGCCGCACCCACCTTCCCTATCACCTCGACCTACAGTCTCTTTTTTATGGACGGGCCTGCAGCAGGGGTACTGGCAGCAGGGGCCATGGCCGTTGATGCAAGCATGGAGGGCGTGGGGGGCCTGGCTGAGGGGGAGGGGGAGGCGCCTGCGAAGAGGGCCCGGCCCAACAGCTTGCTGCTGCACAGGCCGAGTGATGGCCACAAGGCACTGTTGCAACGCCAGAGCAACGCCAACATGCCATCCTCGCCGCGGATGTCTCATCCACTGCCGCTGCTACCACAGCAGCAGCAGGAGGAGCAGCAGCAGCAACAACAGCAACATCAGCCAGGCCTGGGGGGCTTGGTGGATGCTGTGTTCGGCAGCTTCCAGGGAGCTATTTCTCCCCGGTTGACTCCCGGGAAGGCTGAGCTTGGCCGGACTGCGCTACCAAGCCCCCGCTCTGAAAGCCCGCTCACCGGTCAGGGCCGCAACACGCACCAGGCGTGGAGACGTAGCAGAAGCAACGACGGGGGCAGCGACAGCGAGAGCGAAAGCCCACCAACTCCGCCCGGCTGCCGGCGCCCGGTCGGGGCGCTGCAGATGGACGTGGTAGGTTTTGAACCAGACGACGACGATGTAGCGGTCGACGAACTGCGCGCACAGAATGGCCTCGCATTCGGTCTCGGCTTCTCGGACAAGCATCACCAGCGCGTGGCCGCCCGGCAGGGGACGCTGGAGGATATCTTTGGCAGCATGTGACCGGCTCTGCTGCCGGCTCACAGCTTGTCGCGACCTTGACGCCTTGCCGGTGGCCCGAGCCTACTGCTCAACCGCTGCCGTGAATGTGTCATGAAAGCATTCAACAATCAGTATGAGTCCCTCGTATGTACTTTTCAGGCGATTCCATGGCAAGGTCAGGACACTTCGCACACAATGCCTTAGGGCTGTGAATAAGTTGCGGTAGCTTCTGTTCTTACGGGTGCAATGCATGCATTGAGCTCCACGGGGTTCACATTTTATCTATGGAGCCCTTTCAAGGGAATCCTTTTCAGAGCTGAGTCAGAGCTGGACATCAACAACATGTATGGTCACCCCCGCCATTGGCTGCACCCCCATGGCTCAAGACATAACATCTAACTCATTTTTGCACGGATGAAGCCGCCGATTGGTGCGATGGGCTGCTTGTGGCCTGACGAGTGTGCTGCCAGTCCCAACGGTTTGCCGGGTAGCTGGCCCCCAACATGCGACGTGTTCTTGGGCCTCGTAGACACTCCTAGCAACTGCTTTAGGCAGCCTGGACCCAGGACTGAATTCGCATCGTGACTGGACATTGCAAGTTTTCAGGTCGGCACGCAACAGTGTTGCTACGTCACAGCACGCATTGAGACCCTTTCCCAAGCTAGGGGCATGACTGCGACGCCGGATTGCTGGCAGGTGCAAGCCGTCGAATTATAGGTTGCACAAGATGCTGAACGCATTGGTGCCTGTGGCTCCCGAGCAACAATGGGCAGTAACATTTAGTCAGAAACATGAAGGGACTGAGCTGATAACTATGTTTGCGTTTGTGCAGGCTAGTGGAAGCCATGGTTGACAAGAAAAGGGGAGTGAAGGCTAACTGTGCCAATGTGCAGAAAGCGAGGGAGGTTACGGCACAGCGGAGGGCTGCAGAGGCTGCTGGTCCCATTGCGATTGGGGCGCAAGCAGGGGTTATTGCTGCTGAGGCTCAGGCCCAGGCTGATGCTGGTGCTGATGCGCAGTTGCACCAGCTACAGGCAGACCTGCAGCACAGGGAGCTACAACTTGCTCACAACCAGCGCATGCATCAACTACAGCAACAACTCCAGGAAGTCCAGCGGAGTGAGCTTCAGCGCAAGGAGCAGCAACTTGTTGATTTGGTGGCGCAGCAGCGGGCAGCTCTGCTGCAATGGGAGCATCAGTTAACTGAGCGGCAGCACCAGCTGCAGCAGCAGCAGGTGGACCTTAGCCGGAGGGAGCAGGATCTGACAGAGCGGAAGCACCAGCTGCAGCAGCAGCAGGCAGACCTAGATTCCAGGGTAGCAGCAGCAAGCTCGCATCCAGACGTTGACACAGCAGCTTCACAGCGTACAGCAAGAGCTCAAGGCCCAACAGGTGGCTGAAGTGCAAGCACCTCATGCAGCAGCACCTCATGCAAGCACCTCATGCAGCAGCAGCAGACAGACCTGCTACTAAACAAACAGCAGGTGGAGAAGCAGCCTTTGGCTTATTTGCAGGCTATCAGCAACAACCACCCCCTCCCAGACCCTTCTCCATGCTCTCGCACAAGGTTGGCAAGCCCACTTCAAGGGTGAGTTGTGTGGTTGCACACTGCCTGTAGATGCACATGCCATCAAGTGCCACAGCAACTGCCAATCACTGAGTCGGCCCTTGCCAAACATTTGTACCATGATTCTTGCCCACATGCTCACATGCGCTGCCCGGTGCACGTCAGGTGCAATGGTCATATGGTGCCACGCATGACTCTGAGGGTGGCGTGATTAAGAGGGAGTCGAGGGAGCAGATGTTAGTGCATCCTGAGCTGGTGGGGAAAGTGTGTGGGGCTGCTGTGCTGACTGACTGGGCTAACAAGCATTTTGCTGTGCCATGCCATGCACAAGACACTAGTGCCAGCCACAGGCAACGTGGCCACATCATGTTTCGGCGCTATCTTGTGCTGGACGACGCTAGGCAAGCAACTGTATGCTGCATGTCTGAGGCTGATGTGGAACGCATGCATAAAGATGTGAAGGGGTGCAGGGCGATGCACCGCATGGTGTTCACACCTGACGGGGAGCAGCCTCAATGGGCCATGGCTGGTTGTGCGTGCAGCACGTGCATGAGTGTGCCATGCCTGCCGTGCATGAAGCCTGACACTACCACCCCCACTTGAGCCCATGCCCATGTTCCAAGACACTGTGAAGGAGGTGAGGGCTGATGAAGAGTGTTATGCATTGTTGATGTTGTTCCATTCCGATTTGCTGCATGATGAGGTGTGCTTTGGCAAACTGACCAACACAACACTGTGAACGATATCGCATGCTCATGGGGTGGAAGAGGGAAGAGGGACGTCGGGCAATTGCGTCGTTGGGTGCTGAGAGAGTCTGCAAAGTGAGCAGCTGGAGGCTGAATATGAGGCGGACAATGGATATGGCTGGGTGTAAGATGCACGGGGGTCTACTTTGAAGCATCACCAGCGGCCCGTACTAATGGCGTACTAATGGCCGAGATTGTGACTGGATGCATGGTGCATGAGAGTCAACTTTACAGCAGCACAGACGGCCCACAAAGGAGGGCATCGCGCATTTGTCAAAGGGACACGTTGGTACTCCTCACAAAGAACCAATCAAGCTTGTCAACCCAGCATTTGACTTCCTGGTTGGACAGTTAAGTGGACTGCAAAAATTTGACATGGGGTCACGTGACACAAAATAAACTACGACGCGTCCATGCCGCGGAGCCACCGAGCGCGATAGCTGTTTCCTGATCACAGCCCCACTAAGCAGCCCATTCCCGGCACAACGCGACCCCCTCTTCCAACACCCCCGCCCGCCCCGGCACAGGTGCTTATCAGCCCGAGCAGCCCGCTAGCCTCGCGCTCGTGAGCTGCACAGCCCTGCGCAAGAATCGCTGTAAAATTCTTAAAGACCGGTAAGATGTTATCAGGGGTGCAGCCAATGGCGGGGGTGACCGTATGCAAATTCTACACACCTTAGGAACCTTAGGAAACCGGGAAAGCGTAAGCAATGTAGTTTTTGGTCTTTCCGGAAGTAGTCAAACAATTAGTTGACCTTAACGAAAGTGCCAGCAATGGACCATTTTGGCGTTGTTTGGCTCAGTTTGGACCAGCACATCAGTGGCATGAGCGACCTCATCCTTAGCAGCTGCAACAATGCTGGCGCTTTCAGTGCGTTTAATTGCAGCTACCAGCAAGCTGTAGTGAGTGAGTTTATTCTCTGTGACGCTCTGAGATCCCCACCCAGTGCCAGAACCCCTCATGGTGTTCGTTGAGGAGCAGAATGCAGGCGCAGCTGAGGATGATGCAGTTGTTCAGCCAAGTGACTTGCATGCAGCGCTACAAGCTCAGGCTGCTGGAAAGCCACTGCCGAGCATGTCCTTTCCTATGGAGGACTCTCCCTTGGTCGACCGAGTTGCGCTTTCTACGGGGTGCTCGACTAATGCACAGAGGGGACCGCATTGCATATGAGCGCCCCACAGCTGGCACGGCCGATGCAACCAAGTCAACAAGGCATTGCCCAGGCAGCCGCATCAGCCACCTTCTTACCTCGCCCCTGCAGCAGCTGTCGCGGCCTGCTGCAAAAAGCTCATTTCCACACAGGCTGCCGGCAATACTTGCACCCCGCCCTCCCCCTCTACCCCCTGCACCTGTGCCGACTCAGGCGGAGGGTGGGGCACTTGCAACCTCCACGTGGCCACATGAGGGCAGGAGGCTGGCAGCCCCAGCCCCAGCGCTGCCTGCTGCGCCTGCGCCTGCCTTTGCAATGCCAGCAGACGTGGCCCCTCATGCCCAGACACCACCCTCACTCTCAACACGGACCCATCACTCCCCACACCCAAAAAGCAAGCACCATTACCATCACCATCACCATCACCATCTGGCCCCCACCCCCCCCACACGGCCCCCCTCTCCACTGCTGCTGCTGCTGCTGGCGGCAGCAGGGTCTGGCTGCTGCATGGAGGCCTGGCCCTGTCCCTGGGAGGCTGAGTCCAGGCCCCAGGCTGCCGGGCAGCAGCTTGATGATGGGGGCGACGCAGGTGGGCAGCTGGCAGACACGCGCAGAGGTGAGCAGTCAGCCGCAGTGCAGCCGGCCCAGCGCCCGGGGCCGGGGGGGCGGGGACCACCGCCCCGCTGGCGGGTGGCCTCACGGCCTGTGGTCAGGTGGCAGCGCCCACACGATGGGGATGGAGGAAGAGGGACGGGAAAAGTGAAGATGGAAAGAGGGGGTAGGGGGAAAGGGGGTAGGGGCAAGGGGGGAGGGGAGGGGAGGGGAGGGGAGGGGAGGGGAGGGGAGGGGAGGGGAGGGGAGGGGAGGGGAGGGGAGGGGAGGGGAGGGGAGGGGAGGGGAGGGGAGGGGAGGGGAGGGGAGGGGAGGGGAGGGGAGGGGAGGGGAGGGGAGGGGAGGGGAGGGGAGGGGAGGGGGGGGAGGGGAGGGGAGGGGAGGGGAGGGGAGGGGAGGGGAGGGGAGGGGAGGGGAGGGGAGGGGAGGGGAGGGGAGGGGAGGGGAGGGGAGGGGAGGGGAGGGGAGGGGAGGGGAGGGGAGGGGAGGGGAGGGGAGGGGAGGGGAGGGGAGGGGAGGGGAGGGGAGGGGAGGGGAGGGGAGGGGAGGGGAGGGGAGGGGAGGGGAGGGGAGGGGAGGGGAGGGGAGGGGAGGGGCAGGCCCAAGGCCAACACACACCTGTTGCTGCTTCCCTGTCAGCCGCCGCCTGTGCCTTGCGCTGCGCCTCTTGCTCGCCTAGCTTGTCCCGGCTTAGCAGTGCTAGGCCTCGGGGGTGCACCGCCACTAGCACCTGCAGCCACGCCAGTTGGGGCCCATGACCAACACCATCCATTGAGGCCAGCATGGGTCAGGTCTGGTCTGGTCAGGTCAGGTCGAGTCGGGTCAGGTCAGGTCAGGTCAGGTCAGGTCAGGTCAGGTCAGGTCAGGTCAGGTCAGGTCAGGTCAGGTCAGGTCAGGTCAGGTCAGGTCGGGTCGGGTCGGGTCGGGTCGGGTCGGGTCGGTTGGGAGCTGTACCTGCTGCCTGTTTGCCAGCAGGGAGGCCTGGGCGTACAGGGGTGTGTGGTCAGCTGCCAGCGCATGCAGCCGCACTGACTGTCCCGGCCGCCCCGCCTTGCTGCCTGGCAGCAGCTGCAGCAGAGTGACTGAGGCCATGAAGTCAGCAGCCAGCACGAGGTCGTCCTGGCAGGCAATGCTGGTGACGGCGAAGCCAGCAAAGGAAGCTGGCCTGGTCCACCTGGGGGTAGGAGGGGGACCAGCCACAGCTAGCAGGTGGGAAAGGGCCCAAGCAATATAAGGAAGGGGGAGGGGGAGGGGGGAGGGGGAGGGGGAGGGGGAGGGGGAGGGTGAGGAGGGGGAGGGGGAGGGGGAGGGGGAGGGGGAGGGGGAGGGGGAGGGGGGAGGGGAGGGGGAGGGGCCCACCAGGCTGAGGTGCAGGTGCAGACTCCAGTCACGGCGCAGCTGTTCCTGCAGCCTGACCTCAGCCACGTGCTGCTGTCCTCCCTGGCCTGCTCCATCACCATCAGGGGAGGTGCCAGCTGGTGCGGGCCGCAGCCTGCAGAGGAGCCAGCCAGTCGGGCACAGCAGCATGACAGGCAGGTCAAGGGGGGAGGGGGGGGACGGCAGGGGGGGCAGGCAGGGGGGGGGGGTGACGACACACAGACTAGGGTGGTTGAACAAACACTTACTAGGTTGCGAACAGGTGGGTGGGTGGGTGGGTGGGTGGTGGGTGGGTGGGTGGGTGGGTGGGTGGGTGGGTGGGTGGGTGGGTGGGTGGGTGGGTGGGTGGGTGGGTGGGTGGGTGGGTGGGTGGGTGGGTGGGTGGGTGGGTGGGTGGGTGGGTGGGTGGGTGGGTGGGTGGGTGGGTGGGTGGGTGGGTGGGTGGGTGGGTGGGTGGGTGGGTGGGTGGGTGGGTGGGTGGGGTGGGTGGGTGGGGTGGGTGGGTGGGTGGGTGGGTGGGTGGGTGGGTGGGTGGGTGGGTGGGTGGGTGGGTGGGTGGGTGGGTGGGTGGGTGGGTGGGTGGGTGGGTGGGTGGGTGGGTGGGTGGGTGGGTGGGTGGGTGGGTGGGGTGGGTGGGTGGGTGGGTGGGTGGGTGGGTGGGTGGGTGGGTGGGTGGGTGGGTGGGTGGGTGGGTGGGTGGGTGGGTGGGTGGGTGGGTGGGTGGGTGGGTGGGTGGGTGGGTGGGTGGGTGGGTGGGTGGGTGGGTGGGTGGGTGGGTGGGTGGGTGGGTGGGTGGGTGGGTGGTGGGTGGGTGGGTGGGTGGGTGGTGGGTGGGTGGGTGGGTGGGTGGGTGGGTGGGTGGGTGGGTGGGTGGGTGGGTGGGTGGGTGGGTGGGTGGTGGGTGGGTGGGTGGGTGGGTGGGTGGGTGGGTGGGTGGGTGGGTGGGTGGGTGGGTGGGTGGGTGGGTGGGTGGGTGGGTGGGTGGGTGGGTGGGTGGGTGGGTGGGTGGGTGGGTGGGTGGGTGGGTGGGTGGTGGGTGGGTGGGTGGGTGGGTGGGTGGTGGGTGGGTGGGTGGGGGGTGGGTGGGTGGGTGGGTGGGTGGGTGGGTGGGTGGGTGGGTGGGTGGGTGGGTGGGTGGGTGGGTGGGTGGGTGGGTGGTGGGTGGGTGGGTGGGTGGGTGGGTGGGTGGGGTGGGTGGGTGGTGGGTGGGTGGGTGGGTGGGTGGGTGGGTGGGTGGGTGGGTGGGTGGGTGGGTGGGTGGGTGGGTGGGTGGGTGGGTGGGTGGGTGGGTGGGTGGGTGGGTGGGTGGGTGGGTGGGTGGGTGGGTGGGTGGGTGGGTGGGTGGGTGGGTGGGTGGGTGGGTGGGTGGGTGGGTGGGTGGGTGGGTGGGTGGGTGGGTGGGTGGGTGGGTGGGTGGGTGGGTGGGTGGGTGGGTGGGTGGGTGGGGTGGTGGGTGGGTGGGTGGGTGGGTGGGTGGGTGGGTGGGTGGGTGGGTGGGTGGGTGGGTGGGTGGGTGGGTGGTGGGTGGGGTGGGTGGGTGGGTGGGTGGGTGGGGGTGGGTGGGTGGGTGGGTGGGTGGGTGGGTGGGTGGGTGGGTGGGTGGGTGGGTGGGTGGGTGGGTGGGTGGGTGGGTGGGTGGGTGGGTGGGTGGGTGGGTGGGTGGGTGGGTGGGTGGGTGGGTGGGTGGGTGGGTGGGTGGGTGGGTGGGTGGGTGGGTGGGTGGGTGGGTGGGTGGGTGGGTGGGTGGGTGGGTGGGTGGGTGGGTGGGTGGGTGGGTGGGTGGGTGGGTGGGTGGGTGGGTGGGTGGGTGGGTGGGTGGGTGGGTGGGGTGGGTGGGTGGGTGGGTGGGTGGGTGGGTGGGTGGGTGGGTGGTGGGTGGGTGGGTGGGTGGGTGGGTGGGTGGGTGGGTGGGTGGGTGGGTGGGTGGGTGGGTGGGTGGGTGGGTGGGTGGGGGGGTGGGTGGGTGGGTGGGTGGGTGGGTGGGGGGTGGGTGGGTGGGTGGGTGGGTGGGTGGGTGGGTGGGTGGGTGGGTGGGTGGGTGGGTGGGGGGTGGGTGGGTGGGTGGGTGGGTGGGTGGGTGGGTGGGTGGGTGGGTGGGTGGGTGGGTGGGTGGGTGGGTGGGTGGGTGGGGTGGGTGGGTGGGTGGGTGGGTGGGTGGGGGTGGGTGGGTGGGTGGGTGGGTGGGTGGGTGGGTGGGTGGGTGGGTGGGTGGGTGGGTGGGTGGGTGGGTGGGTGGGTGGGTGGGTGGGTGGGTGGGTGGGTGGGTGGGTGGGTGGGTGGGTGGGTGGGTGGGTGGGTGGGTGGGTGGGTGGGTGGGTGGGTGGGTGGGTGGGTGGGTGGGTGGGTGGGTGGGTGGGTGGGTGGGTGGGTGGGTGGGTGGTGGGTGGGTGGGTGGGTGGGGGGGGGTGGGTGGGTGGGTGGGTGGGTGGGTGGGTGGGTGGGTGGGTGGGTGGGTGGGTGGGGGTGGGTGGGTGGGTGGGTGGGTGGGTGGGTGGGTGGGTGGGTGGGTGGGTGGGTGGGTGGGTGGGTGGGTGGGTGGGTGGGTGGGTGGGTGGGTGGGTGGGTGGGTGGGTGGGTGGGTGGGTGGTGGGTGGGTGGGTGGGTGGGTGGGTGGGTGGGTGGGTGGGTGGGTGGGTGGGTGGGTGGGTGGGTGGTGGGTGGGTGGGTGGGTGGGTGGGTGGGGTGGGTGGGTGGGTGGGTGGGTGGGTGGGTGGGTGGGTGGGTGGGTGGGTGGGTGGGTGGGTGGGTGGGTGGGTGGGTGGGTGGGTGGGTGGGTGGGTGGGTGGGTGGGTGGGTGGGTGGGTGGGTGGGTGGGTGGGTGGGTGGGTGGGTGGGTGGGTGGGTGGGTGGGTGGGTGGGTGGGTGGGTGGGTGGGTGGGTGGGTGGGTGGGTGGGTGGGTGGGTGGGTGGGTGGGTGGGTGGGTGGGTGGGTGGGTGGGTGGGTGGGTGGGGGGTGGGTGGGTGGGTGGGTGGGTGGGTGGGTGGGTGGGTGGGTGGGTGGTGGGTGGGTGGGTGGGTGGGTGGGTGGGTGGGTGGGTGGGTGGGTGGGTGGGTGGGTGGGTGGGTGGGTGGGTGGGTGGGTGGGTGGGTGGGTGGGTGGGTGGGTGGGTGGGTGGTGGGTGGGTGGGTGGGTGGGTGGGTGGGTGGTGGGTGGGTGGGTGGGTGGGTGGGTGGGTGGGTGGGTGGGTGGGTGGGTGGGTGGGTGGGTGGGTGGGTGGGTGGGTGGGTGGGTGGGTGGGTGGGTGGGGGGTGGGTGGGTGGGTGGGTGGGTGGGTGGGTGGGTGGGTGGGTGGGTGGGTGGGTGGGTGGGCGGGCGGGCGGGCGGGTGGGTGGGTGGGTGGGTGGGTGGGTGGGCGGGTGGGCGGGTGGGTGGGTGGGTGGGTGGGTGGGTGGGTGGGTGGGTGGATGGGTGGGTGGGTGGGTGGGTGGGTGGGTGGGTGGGCGGGTGGGCGGGTGGGTGGGTGGGCGGGTGGGCGGGCGTTGTCCACTTGCCACCACCACCCGTTTAGATGAGCTCACCGGGCAAAACGCTCCAACACATCCTCCTCCTCCTCCTCCTCCTCCTCCAGCTCCGCCTGCTGCTGACCCACACCTATCGAGGGCGCTACGCTGCCTCCTGACCCCACCCCTGGCCCCTGGCCGCCTGCCCCCCCTCCCCCCCCTGCTGCTCTCCCACACTCAAACAGGTCTGAGGGCGGGGGCAGGAATGCCGGCAGGCCGTCCACCCTGAGGGCGGCATGAAGCGCCTCCCCCACCGCCTGCTGCCCCCTTGTGCCCGCATCATCCACCCAGCAGCTGTAGGCCTGCACCCCCTGACTGCCCCCCACCAGCAGCAAGGGGCCAGGGGCAGAGCCATGGCAAGCCTCCTTGTTCTCCTCCTCCTCCCCCTCCGCCTCCGCCGCCACCGCTGCCTTCGCCCCTTGTTGTCTAATGGACGGGCCCCTCCCCTGCCCAGCTTGCCGCTGCTGCTGCTGCTGTGCATGCTGCACCTGCTGCCTGCTGTTGCCACCGCTGAGCTGCTGCTGCTGCTGCTGCTGCTGCTGTGCTGGCAGGCCATGGGTGGACCCCCTGGAGGAAGCTGGCTCCCTTGCTCCTCCCCCACCTGCCTTCCCCTCCCGCCCGGCCGGGTTGCTGCTGCTGCTGCTGCTGGCTTTGTTGAGGGCCCCACTGATGGCCAGGGAGAGAGGCACCCCAGGCACAGGCACCACCCCCATGAGCCTGAGCTGGAATGCCGCCTGGGGTCCCCCCTGGGGGGGCTGGGCAGGGGGCTGGGCAGCAGGTGGGGGGGCGGCGGCTGCTGGGGCGGCAGGGTGTGTGTGGGGGGTGTGGCTCCTGACTATGTCTAGGACGGAGACGAGGCCGTGTGCCTGGGTGGGGGCGCTGCCTGCCTGGCTGGACCCTGAGTCAGGCAGCCGGCCGGGGAGCAGCAGCGAAGAGCCCAGCACAATGAATTGTTTGGCCGGGGCAGAGGGGGCGGGGCGGGGGCAGGAGGGGGGCGGGGGGCAGGGGGAGGAGGCAGCTGCGGAGGGTTCAGGGTGGCTGCTGCTGCTGCAAGGCAGGGGGGTGACGAGGAGGGAGGAGAAGCAGTGCTGGCGGGCCAGCCTGTGGGGCAGGCAGGGCAGGCAGGGCGGGCAGGCAGGCAGGCAGGGCAGCATCAAACAACATGTGGGCTAGGCATCGATAGCCTGGGCGCCCTGGCTGCCCCGCCTTGCTGCCTGGCAGCAGCTGCAGCAGAGTGACTGAGGCCATGAAGTCAGCAGCCTGGCAAAGCACAAGCCGCAGCATTTACTGGTAGCAGCTCATTCTACTAGACATGCCCAGCATCACATCATGCGCACTAGGCTGCATGGGCCCACCGTGGCTGTCTGAGAAGGACAGCAGCAGGTCAGGAGCAGTGCGCAGGTCAGGGCAGCGACTGTGTGCTATGTGGTCAGGGAGCCCTGGTCGACAGGTTGACCTGACCGACTGCTGACCACAGCAGCAACAAGTGCTGCCTCCTCTGCCATCTCCACCCCATCCCCTGCCGTCTCCGCCCCCTCCGCAGTAACAGTGCACACTGCCTGGCACAGCAGCTGTTGCTGATCCCAGGTGACCCCATTCTTTTGATGTACTTGCCCGCTGCCTGCCTGCCTGCCTGGCATCACCACCTGGTTTGCACCATCGACCCCTACCTCTGCCATCCCCCCACCCTAGCCCAGTGTGAATGCACTGCCTCCCTGACACAGCACCTCCCGCTTGAGTGAAGGTGGGGGCTGGGCCCGTGTGGTTGCCGCTCCCTTGCATTGAGAAGCTCGCAAGCCAGGCTACCCCTCACTGCTTTCCCGCATAGCAGCCAGGCAGCCGCCTCCTCCCGCCCCCCCCCGGGCCCCCTCTCTGTTGCCGACTGACCTGAGCGCCACCAGGGGCTGCAGGCTGTCAACGTCCACCAGCCGCAGCCACTGCTCCCCGCAGCTGCTCTGGCTGAGCACCACCAGGCAGTGGCTGGCGCTGTGGTAGGCCAGGTGCTGCGGAGTGTCGCCTGCAGTCAGGCAGGCAGGCGGGCGGGCAGGCAGGCAGGCAGGCAGGCAGGCAGGCAGGCAGGCAGGCAGACAGGGGTGGGAGGGGGTAGGTTGGCAGGCAGGCAGGCAGGCAGGCAGGCAGGCAGGCAGGCAGGCAGGCAGGCAGGCAGGCAGGCAGGCAGGCAGGCAGGCAGGCAGGCAGGCAGGAGGGCGGGCAGGTAGGTTGCCAAGGACTGCCCTCAGGGAGGTGGGTCTTACATCACCACCTTCTACTTGAATCCCCTCCCCATCTCTCCTCCTATCCCCCTTTCCCCCTCTCCCCTTCAACCCCTCACCCCCTCACCCCTTCACCCCCCCACCCCTCACCCCTTCACCCCCTCACCCCCTCACCCCCTCACCCATGTAAGCAGTGCGCCAGCGCAGCCTCAAGGCGGGGTCCAGCTGTCCAAACATGAGGCGCCCCGCAGCAGTGACCCAGGCGCAGCCGCGGCCCAGCCCCTCCAGCCCGCACCCGACCAGGCTACTCAGGCGCCTGGCCCCAAACACCCGGCACACCTCCACCAGCTGGGGGGCGGCCAGGCGCCCTGACGGCCCCTCCCCCTCCCCCTGCCCCTCCCCCGCACCCAGCTGTGGCGACAAGTGTGAGAGCGGGTGAGAGGAGGGGGGCCGGGGCCGGATGATGGCATCATTGCCTGAGCGGGCGTAAAGGTAAGGCGAGGAGGGGGAGGGGGAGGGGGAGGAGTCAGGGGGGGTAGTGAGGAGGGTGGGGGTGGAGGAGGGGGAGGGGGGGTCGCCTGGATGCAGGCTTAGCTCCACCGCCACATTGCTGATGCGCAGCTGGCGGGGGCAGCTGGCCACCCACGGCTGCTGCCAGCCGCCCCCCTTGCCGCCCCCCCCGCCAGCACCCTCACTGTTCCCCCCCACCACGTCCCACAGCAGCAGCAGCCCAGTGTTGGTGCCCACAGCCAGCAGCCAGCGCTCTGACCCACAGCCGCCAGCGGTGGCGCCAAGCCCTGCCGCCCCGGGCCCGGCTGGGGGGGTGGGGGCGCTGCAGGCGGCGGGGACAGGTACAGGCAGCAGGGCGGCTGAGCGGGCGGTCTCTTCCCCTAGGTCTAGCGCCAGCAGGGGGGCGGCCAGGCGGTCCGCCGGCAGCAGCAGCAGGCTGTGCCCCAGCCACTGCCCCAGCATCACCACAGGCACCCCACTCCCCTGGGGCTGTAGGGGGCTGGTGGCTGCGCCCTGCCATGCGCCGATGGCTGCGGGGGGAGGGGGGAAGAGGGCGGGGGGAGGGGAGCAGCCTGGGTGGTGCCCCGCCACTGTCAGGGCAGAGGCCGGTGTGTCCAGCTGCCTGCTGCTCACCACACGCACCGCCCCCCCCCGCTCCTCCACCGCCAAGCTCACCAGCTGCTGCCCCACCACCACGGCCACCCACCCCCCGTCTGCTGCCGCCAGGGAGATGTGGGCAGGCTGGGTCAGCCCGTCCGGCAAAGCAGCAGCTGGCTGGCCGGGAGGGGGGGCGGTGGGGGTGGGGGGCAGCCAGGTGTGGGCCAAGCAGCAGCTGCGCCCCTCCCCCCTGTCAGGGCCTATGACCCTCAGCTCCCCGGGGGTGGCCTGCAGCAGCCAGGGCCCGGGGGCGGTGTGCAGCAGCAGGCTGGGGGAGGCGGGGTCCAGGCCGGGCAGCAGGGCGGGGCTGATGGATGCTCCGCGCAGGTCCAGTACCCGGGTGCAGGCAGCAGTGGGGAAGGACAACGCTAGGTGGGTGTGGGTGTGAGGGGAGGCGGGGGGGGGGCTTGTGCCGGGTGGTGGGGGCAGGGACAGGGCAAACAGCTGGGCGCCTTCCTGCAGCAAGCAGGGAGCAGAGGCAGGGGCAGGGGCAAGGGTTGGAGGCTGGGCAGGGACAGGGGCAGGGGCAAGGGTTGGAGGCTGGGCAGGGTGGCAGGTGCAGGGGCGGACCCACTCACCGTCCGCTGCTGCAGTTGCCAACGTTTCCTCAAGGCTGTGTGTCCTGACTGTGGTGTGGCAGCTGCAGCTGGTCAGGACGGCCCTGCTGGTGGTGATGGTGGTGGTGATGGTGGTGAGCATGGCGGGGGCAACTGACCGGCAGCAGGGGCCCGTCCACCAGGTAGGGCAGCAGCCCCACCGCCAGCTGCGCCCTGGCCAGCCTGCCTGCAGGGGCCTGGCCGCACGCCAGCAGCAGGCTGAGGTCCGGAGCGCCTTCTGGATCAGGCAGGGTCAGGGCGTCCTGCACAGGGGCCAAGCTCTTCACCAGTGCGGCCTCAGACAGCACCCAGCCACTGCCGGCACCAGGAGTCGAACCTGGGACCTCCGCCCCAGCAGCCGCGCTGGCGCCGGGAGTCGAACCTGGGACCTCTGGCGAGCGGGTGCGGTTGTCAGGGGGGGGTGCCGCTGCTGCTGACTGGCTGGGGAGCTGCTGCTGGCAGTGGTGTGCTTGGTGGGGGGAGGTGGAGGGGACGCTGAGCAGCTGGGTGTTGCCGGCCTGACTTCCCAGCAGCAGCCAGCCTGCAGGACAGGGGGGGGTTGGGGCGGGGTTGCCATGGTTGATACAGGGTGGGGGGCTGGTTGGGGCGGGGAGGAACAGCAGCAGGGAGGGGGGGGCTACCGGGCCGCCCAGCTGCATGGTGCAGCTCCATGGGGGGTGGGGCCCACCCAGCTGTAGGAGGTGTAGCCCTGCATGCACCAGGTCAAGGTCAGGCCAGGCAGCAGTTGCGAGGGTTCTGAACACTGCTGCCACTCTCCCCCTTTTCTGCACTCACACCTCTCTACCTTCCTGCACTGGCACTGCATTTCCTGCCAATTCTACACACCCTCATCCTCATCCTCATCCTGATCCTCATCCTTGTCATTACCGCCATCACCACATGGCAGCTGCCACTGTGCAGCAAAATCCAACTGCACTGACGTTGCTGCAACACACGACACCAAAGACTCCATCGTCGTCCACTCCATGGTCAGGCTCCCTTGACGCGGGCACTATGCCCTGCCTCACGTTTCTGGCCCATGCCCAACCTACAACTACAACGGCCCGCTGCCCCTGCCCACCCCTCCCCCTGCAGCTGCCACCCACCTGCCATGCCATCCCCCAGCACCAGCAGGTGCCCCTCCTCCACGCTGCTCCTCACCAGGCAGCAGCAGGCAGGCACCCCAGCCAGGGTGAGGCGCAGCAGGTGCTGCTTGGTGATGGGAGGTTGGCCTTGGGTGTGGCTGCTGACAGGGGCCGGGAGGGAGATGAACAGCAAGGACACGCTGCTGATGGCCGCAACGCCGGCAGCCAAGTGGCGTGTAGCGGGCAGGGCGGCCAGGACCTGGGTGGTAGGGTGAAGGCGCCTGGGTGGCAGCAGTGGAGAGGGCCAGGCGCAGCACTTTATAGCAGCAAGGCGCTGGGTGCAGGGCAGGAGGGTTGCTTGCCCCTGGGCCAGCATGGGGAGGTGTGGGGGTCCGGGATCGCATGGTTGGGGCAGCAGAGGGTGGTGATGGCAGAGGCGGGTAGGGAGCCTGGTGCTGTCAGGGCAGGCGTGCAAGGGCAGGCGGCTGTGGTCGAAACAGCCAGCACAGCACCAGCCCCTGCCACGCCATGCCATGCCAGTCATCACCAGTCCTGAGTCCTGAGAGGCCATGAGTCGCCCACTATGCTCACCCAGGCACCCGGGGGGGTGTTGAGGGTGTTGTTGAGGTTGCGGTGAGGTTGCTGTGGAGGGTGAGCGGCATTGCAAGTGAAGAGTGAAGCGGGAAAAACCCTGTTTGACTTAGCATCCTGAGCCTACCTGCATGACCAGGGCCCCTGCTGCAGCGCAGCCTGCTGCTGGCCCCCTGCCCCTGTGCTGCCAGCTGGCCACACCAGCTGCAGGCACTCCAGGTCCACGCTGCTGAACCCTGACCCTGCAGAGCACCAAAAAGCACCATGTCCGGCAGCGAGCCCATGCAAGCTCATGGTTCTCGGTGTGTGTGGAGGGGAGGGTGGGGCAATCGCCTCCACAGTAAACCCATACATTCAAAAGCCATACTCCTTTCCCAACAGGTTGTGGTATAGTGTGTGTATGCGCTTCATTTGTCCACTGACTGACTGCTGACTGGGTGAGGTGAACCTGCCTCTGTCAGCAGGACCTCTGTTGTTCATTGCCCCTCTGTTGGCAGCTAACCCTCTGTTGGCAGCCCACAGTGAGCTGTGGCCTTGCAGGCCAGGTGGGTGCGGCAGGTCACCAGCCCACCCGACTCAGCTGCCACCCACCGCCAGCTCCCTTGCATGTATGCTGCACTTTCCTGATCTTTTAGTGCCATTTGGTGGATGTCACTCACTCAGCTGTTACCCCCAGCTGTCACTTACAGCCACAGCCACAGCCACAGTCCCCTGTATGCTGCACACTTTTGCTCTTGCTGCTTGCATATCTTGCTACCTCCTCCCTCGCATGCTGCTGCTGCTGCCATGGTGCTTGGCATGTCCCCCACAGTGCCCACCTTGCACAGACTGCAGTACTGCCACGTATGCAGCAGCGGCAAGCGGGCCATGCCGCGCCCCAGTGCCGACCAGCTCAATGCCGTGAACGTGAACGGTGGGCTGGGTCGTTGCGTCAATGCTTGGGTGGCCTGGGTTGCATGGCAGCACGAGTCATGCAGCTGGTTGTCCAGCAGCAGCAACAGGACGTGCTGCTGCAGCGCCTGCACTGCTCGCCTGGCACCGCGCCACACAGCAGCTGGGTGCTGAGCACGCTGCTCTCCAAGGAGCCGCCTGGTCCAAGTCGCACGGCATGCAGGCAGTCGTGGTAGATGGAGAGGACGCAGGTGGACACTCCATGGAGCAGCACTGGCTTGCACGCGCGGATGCCATCAATCCGCCTCACACTGCGCGCGGCTGAGGGGTGCAGCTGCGTGGCTGCAACCTCACGCACCCCCCAACTGCCTGCCGGGTCCCGGTGCAGGAGGAATGCGATCGCTGTAGCTTCGGGCGTGACACCCACTAACATATCCAGCTGACCCATCTCCACGGCCATCGCAACCAAACATTGGAAGCTTTGGAACAGGGGGATGCGCTGCACGAGCTGAAGGGAGTCATTCTGCACGCTGGGCTCCCACAGGAGTAAGGTATCGCCGCAGCAGAGAAGGAGCCGCTGCTTTTGTTCCTCAGGCTCAAACCGCCCATGGACAGCTGCGACCACGGAGGTGCCGGGATGAACCTCTTCCACAAGCAGCACGTCGTTCATCACCAGCGCGGTGACATGCTCTTGCACTTCCTGGCTCAGCATGGTGCCGGGGGGCCGCATGCAGGCAGTGAGTGCGGATGTAATATGTACACAAAATGATGCTGCACATGTTGATGCTGTGCACACGCTGATGGTGTGCACAGATGAAGATGCAGCACACACAGCGACACCCATGTCGCGAGCTCAGCCCCGTGACTTTGCGGTTACAGCGTCTGCTGCCACAGTACACTGTGATGGACGCAGTCGTCCTTGAGTCGAGAGCGCTGGAGCAAAGCGATGTCGACAGGGTGACGTGCCGACTCCTGCCCAAGGTGGCTGCGGATGCTGGTCACATGTCCAATGCTCTTCCCCTGTACTGTTGCCTGGCCCCCTAGATAGCGACCAGTCAGTTTGCCTTGTGCCTTCAGTGCTGGTGACGCAACAGGTGCAGCATGAGGAGCAGGAGGGGCAGCAGCACATGTCCTGCTGCCTACATCAGCTCACATGCACCTGCACTAAGCACACAGTGTCACCAATCATCAAGCCCGAGGTCAAGCAGCCATACGAGGCTGACCGTTGCAAGGGTGAAAAAATATCATTTCCAGCAGCACTACTGCACACAGTGTCGCCCGTGCAGGGCGCGGTCGAGGCGGATGGCGAACAACAGGAGTTCCTGGTGAAAAGCTACAACATGCAGGCCCTCATGCACCGCATCCACAAGCCTGTGGACAAGTGGCGCATCTCCGCCGCCTCCTTCTTCAATGAGGCCCGCTTCCTGTCAGACCCCTGCCAAGCCCAGCTGCAGGCCTTTACCAGGAGGGGTGTGCCGGCTGTGCGTGCTGTGTCCAGCAACTTGGACATCGGTGCTGGCTGCAGCGTCCAGGCCACTTCCTGGCAGCGTGCTGAGGTAGGGAGGCTGGAGCTGGAGCTGCCATAGGTGCTGCTGACTTGTGAGCCATGCAGTTGCGCATGCCCATGTCTGGCTGCCATGCAAGCAAGCCATGCGAGAGTGATGCCAGACATGTGAGAGCACAAACACATGCCAGCTGGGTGCTGCATGACCCAGTAATGTCATTCTATCTTACGCTTCACTCACCACGCAGCACATGTTTCACCAACCAACACACTTCCTATGTCACTTACCTTACCATCAATTACCCTGCACCTTGCACCAGCAAGTCAGTGCTCGTCACCGGCGCAGCAGGCTGACTCACAGAGCCTGGCAGGCATCACCTTCACCTCAGGACCGTGAAACGGATGAGGGTATGTCTAGGGTCCAAACCCTGGTGCAGATTGAGTTCGTGCTGGAGTACCTCAGCCCCCAGACGCACTACCAGGTCTGCCAGTTGAGCTTTGAGGAGGCAACAGCGGCGCTGAAGCTGTTGGCTCGTTTCCATGCCTTTTTCTGGACATCCACACGAAGCAAAAACGCGCAACCATTTCAGCACGGGAAACAGGAGGAGCAGCAGGGCGAGCAACTACAGCGGGCGTCTGGGCATGACGAGCAGGAGCCGTCGTCCTCCGTCCGGCAGGGTCCTCCGGCCGGCAGCGTCACTCAGCAGACGTTGGAGCTGGACGCCGATGGGCCGCAGCCGATCGCCTGGCCCTCTGGGCTCTTCGCGCGGGGTGCATGGTGGCGAAAGGCGCTGCGCCCCTCGGTTGACTTCACCACTATCCCGGCATCGTTCGCGGCCTTGTGCCGCGTGTTCCCTGACGACTTTGCGACGCTGGACACGCCCGACGCGCACCGGGCTATGGCGCAGCTGTCTCGCAGGCGCGTGCGAGTAGGCGGGCGGGTTCTGCTTGACTTCAGCTTCGGCCGGTTCCCAAGCCTGATCTAGCCGAAGGAAGAGTCGTTGTGGTGTCGGCATGTCGCTGATGTTGCATGCACTGTCTGGTTCCCCGGTCATTTTGCTGTTGCTGCCTGCCCCAAGCCACGTCACGCCCTGCTCTGCCCCTGGGCCATTGCTGCTGTGTGTGCAGCATAGACGTCCTGACGACAGCAGTCGCGTCAGCCCCTGCCAGGACTCTTGTCCACGGAGACTTCAAGGTCAGCAGGCGGCAGGCGACACCCTCAACCCCCCTGTGGGGCATCAGCCAAGCCCCCTTCCACTGATGCCTGCGCTGCCACCCTTCAACTGCTGATGGGGCCCAGTGGGGCACTTTGTTCACTGATGTGTGTGAGGGTGTGTGACTATTTGAATATTCATCACCGATGTTTCATGGCTGCAGGGCTCTAGCCCCACGTTCTGGGACACGAATGTGTGCCATAGCCTGGTTGTAGGGGGTGTTGTTGTGACTGAGCCTGTCAGCACCTCGGCCCTCAACCTTGAGCCTTCATTGCAGTCGAACACACTAATTGTGGACCACTACAAAACAGTGTTTTCCCTGTGTGGAGTTCCCATCGCGTGGCATGCTCATGGCCTATACATGGCATACACATGGTCATGGTCGCCTACCACCTACACTATTGCCTGACCACGAGGGCTATGACATAGAGTTGGCATGACAAGACATGCACTAATTGAAAGCTGATGACAGCTCAACAAAGGGGGGGGGCGCACACTACTGTGCCGTAGCAGGCTGGGCCTTGTCTCGCGGTGGCTTGTCTCGCACTCGCTTGTACCCCAGGCCAGGGTACTCCTTGCCCTTGGCTGGCAGCGCTCCCTGCTCTGGCCAGTAGCATTGCTTCAGTGGCCGCCACTTGCTCTCCCCAATGCGCTGCATGTTCAATGCTGCGTTGCAGTCCCTGTCCAGCCACCTGCCTGGCTGCGGTGCTGGCTTGGCTTTAGCAGCCTTGCCCTTGCCCTTTGTGGGCTCAGCTACCTCTGGCTCAGCCTTGGTGCGCTTGCTGCGCTTGGCTGGCAGGGGAGTGCTGGGTCCAGGCTCTGAGGCTGCTGGCTGTGTGGCCTCCTGGCTGCTGCGAGGGGGCTGTGGGGGCTTACGGGGGGCCACTACCGGGCACCACATCATGCCCCGCACCGGCAGGTCACGCTGCTGGCTCCAGGCTGGGCGCAGCAGGCGGTGTTCCACCTGCCCTGCTGGGGGCTTCCAGTCTGCAGGCCTGGTGGGCCTGCGCTTGCTCAGCCGGCTCTCACAGGGCTGCTGGCCGTTCACTGCTGAGCTGACCCGGGTGGTGCGGTGCTCATCCACAAGCACCACCCTGCCCCGCCGCTGGTCTGTGCCCCTGGGCCTGCACACCACCTTGCAGCAGGCACGCAGCACCGCATCAGCACCCCAGCCTCCCCGGGTGCCAATGCTAGCTGCTCCAAAGAACACCACCAGCTGCTTAGCACGCCCATGGCGCTCCATGGCCACCTCTGCCATGTCCTCCTCCAACTGCGGACATGCACACAAGGCACACACAGGGTGGCTGACATGGTGGCACCAGGTTGGGCATGACACAGTCAATTACTCTTCATGCTCACTTCATACCAACCCATCACCTTTCAGTCCCTTACCCTCCCTCCCTCCCACCCACCCTCCGTACAGCTCCGTACAGCCTCAGCCGCTGCTGTGCCCACTTGGGGTCCAAGTACACCTCCCACACCGTGTCCCAGGTGGCCAGGGTGACGGTGATGTGCTTCAGGTTTGCCTCCAGGGAAGTGCCAGCTGAGCTGGCTGCTGCCAGGTGCTGGAGGTGGGGATTGATACTCCGCGCTACTGGGGCGCTTCCTCGGAGGCATTGCGCCACTAGGCTCATATCAGCTCATACCTGCTGACACCTACTCATACCCAGGAGGCGATGTCACTCACTCCCGCACCTCCAATGGGCACTTCCAAAGGGCACCTCCAAAGGGCACCTCCAAAGGGCACCTCCAAAGGGCACCTCCAAAGGGCTCCAGGGATAGGAGGGGCGCAGAGTCATAGAGACAGTGTCAGCCACACACCCACCCTGAGCCTGTCAGCAGCTCAAGCCTGGACTGGATTACAACCACAGCAAGGCCTGGCCGCAATTTTATGTCCTAATGCCTCTGGCTGGCAGCACCTTGACCTTCACTAGGACCCACCTTGACATAAACCACTAGGTGTGGACCACTGCACAACTTTTGCTTGGCGGTGTTCTTCCGCTCCTTCGGAGCCATTGCGCCATTAGGCTCATACCAGCTACTAGCTCATACCTGCTTATACCAGTGTGTCACTCCTCCACATCACTCTCGCACCTCCAGGACCTCCAGCAACACATCGCGGAGCTCACAGCACAGCACAGTTGCAGCAGCCCACATCACGACTGTCTCTGGCTGGCAGTGGTGCTGTGGCTGGGTGCTGGTCACTGACTATGCCCTGGCTAGGACCTGGCCACTGGCAATACCAAGTGTGTTTGCCAGGCTCGATGCTGCAGACGTCCAACATCTTCTTTCGGCGCTGCCTCGACCAGGACACCAAGGATGGGGCTGCACTTGCTGCTGCAGCCATTGACTTCCAGGTCAGTTAGAAGCATCTGAGTTGATGGCCAGAGGGTAGGAAAAGGGCCCCCAGGGCAGCCAGGGGACCTCTGCAGGCAAGTAGGTCTCAGGCATACAGGTCTGCAGGCAAGCATACCCAGCTGTCCTCTGTTGCATTGACCAGATGCTCACGAGATGTTAGGGTTAGGGTATGTACTCACGTAGGGTTACTCACGTTAGGGTCACTCACGGTCTGGGTCACTAGGGTCTGGGTCATGCTAGGGTCACTCACGTTAGGGTATATACTTACGTAACATCCTCGCATCCCTACTCCAGGGCTCAGGGTGTCAGCAGGGCCTAAGGCAAGCAAGCAGCAGGGCAGGCACCTGCATGGCCACAGGGTCCTCAGCTGCCAGCCTTGGCCACTGACTTAGACAGCTGCACTGCATGCTGTGCCCTGGCCTGCCCACCCACCAGCTTGACATGCCAGCTGACTTGCCTGCTGGCCTGCAGTGGACTGGGTACGCCCCAAGTGGCCTGGCAGACGTTGTGTATTGTGAGCTCTGGGGAGGAGGGTAGAGTAGGGGTAAGGCAGAGTGTGAAGGGAGGAGGCAAGGGGAGGGGGCTCAGGGGAGGTGGTGAGGAAAGGGGGTTGAGGGGAGGGCTGAGGAAGGGCATGAAGGGTGGAAGCGGGTAAGAGCTATGCCACTCCTAGTCATGGCTGTTGGGGCTGCAGTGGATGCTGCCAGGTCTATATAGGGGTATAGCCGTGAGACCGTGGACCCTGCTCTGCCCTGCCCTGCCCTGCCCTGCCCTGCCCTGCCCTGCCCTGCCCTGCCCTGCCCTGCCCTGCCCTGCCC
>JASKMD010000026.1:5105352-5155352 GCA_030144725.1 Haematococcus lacustris | reverse complement strand
CATGGCATACACATGGTCATGGTCGCCTACCACCTACACTATTGCCTGACCACGAGGGCTATGATGTAGAGTTGGCATGACAAGACATGCACTAATTGACAGCTGATGACAGCTCAACAAAGGGGGGGGGCGCACACTACTGTGCCGTGGCAGGCTGGGCCTTGTCTCGCGGTGGCGATGACCTGATGACAGCGGCGGCTGTGAGACTCGTTGAAATGCCCACTCTGATGCACACTCCACTACAGCATTGTGGCTGTGTGCTAGTTGTTGTTCGTTTACACCGCTGAGCCAAGTATTGGGGCTGTGTGCTAGGAAACATGGCAGCTGCTGGCAGGTGCTGTGCTGTGCTGTGATGGCAACCCTTGCGTTTGAGAGGGAAGAGCAGGAGAGTACTTGGGGAACGAGGGCAGATGACTGGGATGGCTTCTGAGCAGCGGTCTGGCCTGTGGCTGTATGAGCAGGTGTTCTGCCAGGCTGGGCAGGACTTGAGTGGGTGCTTCCGTTGGGATGATGGCAGGTTGGGTGGCTGGGCACCCACACAGCTTTCCAGTGCTACAGTGCAGCCTGCACCCCGTGCTCTTTGGATCACCACTGTCACCGATGCCGTGTGGAATGCATGGCCAGGAGGTGCGTATGCGTGGGCTGCGTATCCCAGAGGCGCTCCTTCCTCCCTGCGAGCTGTGAGATGGGCCGTGCCTGCACCCATTGACCGCTCCGGCCCACACCCCACCTGTGGAGCCTGTCACCCAGACCATGTTGCGATACGCGCTCCCGCCGCCGCCGCCGCCGCCGCCGCGTCGTTTGGGGCCGCATTTCCCGGACCGCTCGTGTCACCGCTATTTGTGTTGAGCTGCCAATGCTGCCTGTCTCCCATGTTCCACTTCAGTTCTGCCCGCCGTGCAGGAGTGTTCTCATTGTCGGCTTATTAGATTCATTCCAAGCCGGGGGCGCCCAGGTATAAGGGTTGAACACATCCAGGATTCCGTGGTGATGCACCGCTCGGTCAAACGCGTGCAGCCATGCACAGCAACATAGAGAAGGTGAACGCATGACTAACCTGGTCCAGCTAGTCTGCAGTGCGCTCTGTGTGAATGCTCTGCTTATGCTACCCAGCCTCGTGTGCTCTGGTGTCTTGGGCCTGATGCTCTTACCGAACTCTTTGTAAAGTTAGGTTACATGGGGGACAAAGCGCATGGAACACCACCAGTAGACGAATCCGAGCCCATCCCTGCAGCCTGCTAGACACACAGCCACTTGCAGTGCTGCGGGCAAATGGTTTGACGGGGCAGCAGTTGTGCCAGGAGCGGCGATGTTTCCAGGGACGTTGCGGCCTCTCGATAACTTTGGAACGAGCCCTTCTACTTGGTGCGCTGTCGTCGTCTCTGTCCGCCGCTGGCGCCCCCCTCGCTTGCGACGGTGCGAGAGAAGAGCGGAATTAAGCACCATTGCTGTACTTATGGCTTACAGGAATGACTACGACAAGGAAATCTCGAAGCTGTTGGACGATATCCCACGCGCCACCTCTGCGCCACCTCACCTCCAGGACGGTCGCTGGGCTCAGGTAGTCACTGGGCGCAGCATTGGATTAAACGGACAGGCTGTGCTTTACCCGCAATTGGTTCGGCCATTGCAGGGGCACAACCACGACTCACGCGCTACGCCACTAGAGCATCACAACCACACTGCGAACATCACGGACATTCGTTACGATGAGGCGTATGGCCAGTTTTACAGGTAGGCCAGCTGGGGGCACTGCAGCAACCAAGGCAGGACAACAAGAATGTGCACAGCAAGAAAATCTACATGCCAGCGGCCGGCAAGAGGCAGGCAAGGGGTCAGCATTGCAGGGTGCCCGCTGTCGTCCTTTCCTGCAGCAGGCCACTGGCCAAGGGGCCATTGCTTGCAGCTACAATGAAGGGACCTCTCTTCCAGGTGTCAGGGGTGCCGCTGTCAGTCAAAGCAGCAGGGCCACCACCCCTTGTCTCATAGAGTGCTGCTGGCAGCAGCGAAAGCAGTGTGACCCACCCAGTCGATCAGTGGGCAATAACTCAGCTCCCATGCGCCCATGGCACTAGGGGTGCTGATGTCTGGCTGCCAGCAGTCTGTGCGGTGGCAGTGGCGCTGCTGCTGCTCCTGCTGCTGCTGTTGCTGCCACCAGCAGTGAAGGTGGTGTGGTGCTGGTGCTGGTGTGCGCAGCCGGGCTGGTGCCGCCTGGTGAGTGGCCAGGTGTTTGGGTGCTGTGGCCCCTGCTGGTGCGTGCAGCCAGTACAGTGGGACACGCAAGCTGCCGCCCCCCATTGAGGAGCGCTCCCTGTATCACGAGCTGCCCGGCCTCTTGCAGCAACACCCCCAGCGCCTGGCCCAGCAGCTGCAGGGTCATGGACGACCAGGCGGTGGTGAGCCAGGCACCAGAGGCTCAGGGTGCAGGCTCAGGCTCAGGTGGAGGTCAGGGTGAGGGGCACGGGGCTGGACAGCAGGTTGACCCAGACCCTGGGCTAAGCAAGGTGCAGGGCTGGTCAGCAGGGCTGGTCAGCAGGGCGCAGGGCTGGTCAGGGCTGGTCAGCAGGGCGCTGGTGCTGGTGCATGGGGCCTTGTCAGCTGCCATGCTGGTCAGGGTATCTCACCTCCCAGCCTGCATGGGTGTTGTGCCATAGGTGCCAGGGCTGGAGGGCTTGTGCTGCTGGCGGGGGAAAGGCAGGCGGGCAGCAACAAACATTGTGTGCAGCAGTAGCAGAGCAGCAAATCATCATCAGCAGCTGTTGAGCCTGACACAGGTGCCCTGCTGCATTGGCCCGGCAGCACTGCCACTACGCTCACAGCATGAAGCACACAGAGTGATCCCAGGATCCAGATGTGAAAAGTGTGATGTATGATGTGTGATGTGTGCAGGCCTCCATGTCATAGACGAGCAAGCCCCCAGTCCAGCCAACCTGACTGAGTCAGTGCTGCAGGCATTCCAGCAGCTGGGTGAGCTGGGCAGCGCTGGGTTGCATGGCTTGCAGCAGGCAGGCAGGCAGGCGGCTTGCAGGCCGGAGTGTGACTAGTGCGATGCTGTGTACTGCTGCTTGCAGCCGTGTCTCGTGGCCCCTCACCCATGCCCATGCACATGGGGAGTGGCGGTGGCAATGCGCTTGCAAAGCAGGTCACACCCAGCCACTATGAGAGTGAGTATGGTGAGTCACACTCCCAGCCTGCCTCCCCCTCCTCTCATGCGCCTAAGGACCCTGCACTCCAGCCTGGCCTAGAGCTGAGATAGGGCAACCAGCCCTCAAGACCCTGGCCTGGAACTCTCACCAACTCTATAAGTCTCAAGTCAAATCTAGATTGTAATCCCTAAACCTCCACACCCTTCCTCCACCCCATCTCCCTTTCTGTGGTACATTTTGCCTTTGCCTGCCCGCACACCACACACTCCCTCTCCTCCTGTGACTCCACCCTCGCATGCGTGTGCTGCTGCTGCTCCGTGTGCAGTGGCCGCCATGGCTGCAGCTGCGGCAGCAGTCAGCAACAACGTCTCCATGCAGCACCAGCACCAACAGCAGCAGCACCACCAGCACCAGCAGCATCAGCTTGGGCTGGAGGGGTTGAACCTGCTGCACAACCACTTGCATGGCCATGCTCCTCTGGGCAGCCTGGGGCCCCCCCCTGCCCCGCCGGCCCCGCCCCTTCCTGTGCAGCAGTCCTTGGAGTACCAGGCAGCCTACCAGGCAGCGTACCAGGCGGCGCTCCTGCACACCCAGCAGAGCTTGCTGATGGCACAAAACAACGCAGCCAACATGCCACTAGGAGGTGAGCACTGGGCAGCAGGGGAAGGAGGGAGGGGAGGGAGAGGGGGAGGAGTCAGGGGAGGGGGAGGGGGAAGGGACGGGGTCAGGGGAGGGGTCAGGGTTAGGGGTCAGGGTTAGGGTCAGGGATGGCGTCAGGGGAGGGGTCAGGGTTAGGGCCAGGGTTAGGGGCGGGGTCAGGGACAGGAGGGGTTCAGGGGCGAGGTCAGGGTCAGGGGCGGGGTCAGAGGCAGGGTCAGGGTCAGGGGAGGGGTCAGGAGAGGGGTCAGGGATGGTGTCAGGAGAGGGGTCAGGGGCAGGGTCAAGGGCGGGTTTATGGGCGGGGTCAGGGTCAGGGGGGGTCGATGAGGGGGAGGCAGCAGGGGTTGAGAGGTGGCTGGTTAAGGTAAAGGCAAGCACAGGGTGTTAGAAAGAAGGGCGCAGGGGATGTTTCCACGCTAGTGTGACATCCTCCATCCACCTGTCGCCTGGACCATAAGGCTAGGCAAGCCCTCACCCTCAGCTACTGTTGTTCATCTGCAGTGGCTGGAGTCCAGCAGCTGGCCGCAGCCACAGCGGCCCAGATGGCTATGCCGGGCGGGCTGTACAATGGCAGTGTCAACACCGCTGCGGCGGCGGCGGCAGCAGCGGCAGCGGCAGCAGCAGCAGCAGTGGCAGGTGGGGTGCCTTCAGGTCCTGGAGCCAAGGATTTGTATGTTGCAGCAGTGGCTTGTGTGTGGGGGGCGTAAGGGATGCAGGCAAGTAGCAATGGGTGCGCTTATGGGCAACCTGAGGTATGTTTCCCTTGTTTGTATGTGGCTGAGGTGAAGGCAGGGCAGGGGGACCAAACCCATGTCGTAGCAACTGTCAGCACCTTGGCTGCTCTAGTGTTGAACAACAATGTCATACCAGGATATGCTGCCCGGCCCCTGACCCTGTGTCGCCCCACCTCTTGCCCATGCAGGCGGTCGCATGCTCGCCTCCAGTCAGGCCGGTCTGAGGGAAGGGGAGCGGGGCCAAGACTGGGGTGACCCAGGGCTGCGCTCCGGCTTCTCCCGTGGTGGTGACACTCGCGGCGACCCACGTGCCGCGGATCGTCGTGGGCTGCCCCGCGAAAGTGGTCGCGGGCCGGGTCGCGACGACCGCAACGCGGACACCCGCGAGGGCTCGTCACGCCGCACCAGCCACACCCACCACCACCACCATAACCACCATAACCACCCTGGTGGCCAGCACAGTGGAGGCGGTGGAGGTGGCGGTCATCACCGTCAAGACAGCTCGCATGGCAGCCACAGTAACGGCCACAATGGCTATCGTGGGGGGGAGGGGGGCCTGCAGCACAAGGAGGCCATGAGTCACAGCCACAGTCGCAGCAGCGGCATGGACCGCATGGAGCACATGGAGCGCATGGGTGGCAGCGGAGGGGGGGAGCATGGGCGGGACGAGGCGGCCAGCTTCAAGTATCAAACGCTGGAGGAGGTGGCAGGGCAGGTGTTGGCGGTAGCACAGGACCAGAACGGCTGCCGCTTCCTGCAACGCAAGTTTGATGAGGGCGGTCCAGCCGCTGTGGCCCTGGTGCTGGAGGAGGTGCTGGAGTGTGTGGTGGAGCTGATGGTGGACCCGTTTGGCAACTACCTGGTGCAGAAGCTGCTGGACAGGTGTTCAGAGCAGCAGCGCCTGGAGGTGCGGGGGGGGGCCAGGGGGGGCCAGGGGGGAGGTGGGAAGGGGAGGCAGGGCAGGGGGAGGGAGGGCTGTGTAGCATTGTTTCTTTTGGGGGGTGCTATGGATAGCGTTCGCTTTGTAATGCCATGTTCTCAGAGCTCGTTGTGCGTTGTGAAATGACCAAACTTTGCGAACTGCACCATCGCACATTGCGCCATGAAAAACCATCCTTGACCTGCGGTTTTGTATAAAGTCGCTGAGTTCCTGACCCGAGCAGTGTAAGTGAGGTTGAGCTATGAATCTGAGGGCATGAAGCTGGGCCATGCCACTTTGAGTTACAAACCGTGCATCTGGGAGAAAGGTAAAACAACCACTGCTGTGTAGTGCCCAGGGGCGGTGCCATGTGGATACTAAGTAGCTCTGTCAGCGTCCCCTTTGGGTTTCCTCACAGGGGCATGAACCTAGCAGCTCTGGTAGCATGATGCAGGGGCTGGGGCTGGGACTAGGCACAGGAGTCCCTGCCTGCCTGTCTGTCTGTCTGTCTAGCTCCCCTCCAGTGCTTTTTGTACTGCAACTTGTACTGCCCCTTGTACTGCCGCATGCAGTGTCCTGCTGCTGCTGTCCAGCACCCTCCCCGCTGCCCTGCCTGCTGCCAGGTGTTGCGGAGGGTGGCCCAGCGGGGTGAGCTGGCCAGCGTGGCGCTCAACACACACGGCACACGGGCAGTGCAGAAGCTGATCGAGACTCTGTCCTCACGCGAGCAGCGCCAGATCGTGGTGGAGGCGCTGAGGGGAGGTGGGTGAGGGGCGGGAGGGAGGCGGAGCTGAGGTCGGTGGAACATGGGAGGCAGAGGAAGGTGGCACGTAGGGCAAGGGTGGGCTGGGTAGCTTGCAGAGCCTAGAGGCAGTCAGGGGGTATTCAGGCAGTGTAGGATATGGTGTGCATGGTAGGTGGAGGGGGAGGTGAGAAGCTGGCGATGACCTGGTGAGCAGCTACAGTGAAGCTAGCGGGAAACTAAGGAGTCAGTGGTCTTATTAAATCTGGCACAGGGCAACATGTGTGGTGGGGGGTGGCTTGGGGTGGCTGCGTTTAGGTGAGTAAGGCCAGAGCACGACAACGGTGCAATCCCACACTGCCATCACACCAGACGCCTGTTTAGGCTTCAACAAGCACATCCCATGACTGCTTCTTGCCTGCCTGCCCGCTTGAGCCTCATCCTGGGCTGACCTGCTGACCTACTGGCCTTGTCCTCGCAGCTGGAGTAGTGTCCCTGATCAAGGACCTGAACGGCAATCATGTAGTGCAGGTAAGGCCTGGCCTGGTGGGGGTGGGGGAGTAAAGGAGCAGGGTGGGGCAGGGTGGGGCAGGGTGGGCAGGGTGGGGCAGGGAGGGGCAGGGAGGGGCAGGGAGGGGCAGGAAGGGGCAGGGAGGGGCAGGAAGGGGCAGGGAGGGGCAGGAAGGGGCAGGGAGGGGCAGGAAGGGGCAGGGAGGGGCAGGAAGGGGCAGGGAGGGGCAGGGAGGGGCCTGGTTTGCCCACTGTGCCGGCTGCTCAGTGCCACACCCCTGCTTGGTCAGAAGTGACACCATGGTCACCACCAGTGATGGGCGATTGGGTAATAATGTAATAAGTCGGTAATAATTTAGCGCAAAAAACGGTAATAACTCGAAAAAAACGTCCTCAAAATGAGTGAACTTTATTACATCGGTAATAGCTCCACCGCCCGTCTGGTACTCCGCTTATTACTTATCCCCAACAATGTATCCCATCTTCCGCAAACCCCGAAGCGGGCGGCTGCCCACCACATCCGAACATCCATCGTTGAACAACCACATAGCGTCTCAACGCTCCGTAGCAACAAGTGCCGATGACGAAGGCGTTGAGATCAGTAACCGTAGCATGCTGACCCATAAGGGCTAGGGTGTTGGGCTACAGCCCAGCCAGTTGCATGCTGACCCATTAGGGCTAGGGTGTTGGGCTATAGCCCAGCCTGTTGCATGCTGACCCACTAGGGCTAGGGTGTTGGGCTATAGCCCAGCCTGTTGCATGCTGACCCACTAGGGCTAGGGTGTGGGGCTATGTGGGATATTTATAGGGGAGTTAATAGATAATAGATTCAATTGGAGTTTTTTGCGATGTTTCTGATTTAGTTTAGTTATACATTAAATATTAAATAGTATAACAAGTAAATGTATTATAAAAGTAATAAAAAATCACTGTTTTGATGTCTTTTATTACACTGAGTAATACGTCTTTTCCGAATCGCCCATCACTGGTCACCACCGCATGCCACGTGCACACCATGGTTGGTGTGATACACAATCATAAGGGTGAGGGCTTGGGTTAGGGTAAGAGGGTGAGGGTGAGGGTTAGGGTGAGGGTTAGGGGGCATGCGCCAACCATTAACTGCCATCTGACAAGCACCCAGTGGCCAGATGGTGAGTGCTGCAGTCTCGTGATGCCATCCGTAAGGTGCGACATGATGGCTTGAAGTGTGACAAAGTGTGATACAAGGTGTGATGTGGTGCTCTGCAGCGCTGCCTCCAGCGTTTGGGGCCTGAGGACGCACAGTTCATCTACGACGCCGCCAGTGCTCACTGTGTGGAGATTGCCACCCACCGCCATGGCTGCTGCGTGCTGCAGCGCTGCATCGACTTTGCCACCTCCGCGCAGAAAAAGGAATTGATAGAGCGAGTAGCTGAAAATGCTTTTGTGCTGTCACAAGATGGTGAGCCGGCTGTGGCCACTGCACAGTGCCTCCTTGCTCCCCCTCTCACCCTCGCCCTCCCCGTCCCCCTCCCTCTCTCCCTTCTCCCCCTCCTTGCCCTCCTTACCCTCCTCACCCTCTTCCTACCTTGCCCCCTACCACCCTGGTCGTGCACCCTGGTCGTGCTTGTCTGCTCGCAGCCTTTGGCAACTACGTGGTTCAGTATGTCCTGGAGCTGGGCCAGTCAGAAGCCAGCCAGGCCGTCATAGCACAGCTGTCAGGACACTTTGCGGAGCTCAGCATGCAAAAGTTCAGCTCCAATGTGGTAGAGCGCTGCCTGAAGTTGGGGGGCGTGGTGAGTGGCCACCCCGCTCCATACCCCCACCCCCCACTCCCTACCATAACTTGCTACCAGCTTCTTATCCCCTCCTTCGCAAATGTTCCTTTGCCTACCCTCCCACCTGCCTGCCCACCTGCCCTCCTGCCCTCCCACCTGCCTGCCCCCTCGCCCTCCCACCTGCCTGCCTGCCTGCTGACCAGCTTGCGCACCTCCTGTGGCAGGATGCTGAGAGGGAGGCCATCGTGAGGGAGTTGGTGGACAGCCCCCTGCTGCCACGCCTGCTGCAAGATGGTGAGTGGCGGGGCGGGGCGGGGCGGGGCGGGGGCGGGGCGGGGGCGGGGGCGGGGGCGGGGGCGGGGGCGGGGGCGGGGGCGGGGGCGGGGGCGGGGGCGGGGGCGGGGGCGGGGGCGGGGGCGGGGGCGGGGGCGGGGGGCGGGGGCGGGGGCGGGGGCGGGGGCGGGGGCGGGGGCGGGGCGGGCGCGGGCGCGGGCGCGGGCGCGGGCGCGGGCGCGGGCGCGGGCGCGGGCGCGGGCGCGGGCGCGGGCGCGGGGGCGGGGGCGGGGGCGGGGGCGGGGGCGGGGGCGGGGGCGGGGGCGGGGGCGGGGGCGGGGGCGGGGCGGGGCGGGGCGGGGGCGGGGGCGGGGGCGGGGGCGGGGGCGGGGCGGGGCGGAGCCAGGGCGGGGCAAGTGGAGGGGCAGGGCAAGGTGTACCGGGCGGCAGGGCAAGAGGTGGCAGGGCAAAAGCAGGCGTACTCAGGCAAGCACCCAGGCCTGGTCAGGCTAGCCATCCCATATCTTCCCAGCCACCGAGGCTTATTCCAGTCATTAACACGTAGCCTCAACCATGACCACCGGCCAGTACAGGACTCGAGCAGCTGTGTGACTGTGTGGCTGCACCCTTGGCAGCAATGCAGTTGTAGAGCTAGGGTGCTCACGTGGCCTGACTCAGGCGCTGTAGGTCAGGTTTGGGGCTGGGCCCTGTGTGGTAAAGGGACGAAGGCTTGTAGCAAGAGGAGCTGTTGTGGTGGGCTGAGGCATGGTACTGCATGACAAAACCCCATGTGTGCTATGTCAAAGCGATGATGGTAGTGGTGATGACTCATTACCCTTGGCTGCCTCTGATGAAAAACTTGTCATTGTCATCCCCTGTCATCATCATGCTATAAATACCATACACATACCGGGAGCAAAGCTATTGAAGAGTGGGAGCCACGTACATCACACTGTGTAGATGACATACATCTGTGCTATAATCATTATCCACGCCACATTCTGTCACTCAACATTTGGCTGACATACCAATAGCAGCCTTGTCATCCATTGTCAAACAATGATGGTCAGCCTTCTCACACGCTGTCATTGGATTCGCATGTTTCAATTGAAGCCATGCTGCCTGACATGGTCTGACTGTGTCCTGCCGCCCCTCCCCCTGCTGCTGCCGCCAATTGCAGCGTACGGGAATTACGTGGTGCAGGTGAGCTGCTGCTGGGCCCTCACACGCTCCATCAACCTTGACTTTCCTAGTTTCCCTGCTGCCTGGCCTGCTGCCTGACCTTCTGCCTGGCCTGCTGGTACACCCTCACAGCCTGTTAGAGCACTGCCATGCCACAGCCCCTTATCACATGCCTTGCATCCACTGCCTGCTGACCCCCCCAGCTTGGCTAACTGCCAGCCAACCTCCCAACCACCTCAGCCCTGCCCTGACCACTACACAATGACCTCACTCTTTTCGACCCTTGTTCGCCAGCTGGGGCGGACAGCTGTCCACAAACCACCCGCAGCCACATCGAAAGTCACTGCTCAGAGGGATAATGCCACTCCTGCACTACCCCCCGATTCCACTCCTGCTCACACGATGTGTCAAAGATGTACCCGCATGTGACAAGTGTGAGAGGCACCCTATGACACGTGATGTGTGACCTGTGTGGCTTGGGGGCTGGGCTGTCCAGAGCGCGCTGAACATCACGCACCGAGGCGCGCACCTAGCGCTGACGGAGGCCATCCGCCCGTACTTGGCCTCCCTGCGGGGCACCCCTCACGGCAAGCGCATCCTGCAGCGCATCAGCGCCAAGTGAGGCCCCGCTGCCCGCCCTAGCTGCTGCCCGCTGCGGGGGCCTGAGCCAGCAATCCCTGTGGACCTGGCTGGAGACCTCCACTGCGCCACGCCCTGGCAGTAGAGACACTGTTGGGCAGAAACTGGCAGTGCCTGGGTGCCTGGGGGCCTGGGGCTGAGCACTGCCCAGCTTGGAGGCCTACATGGTGTGTATGGGGCCATCACCAACAAGCGCTGTGGTGGGGGCCTGCAGCTGCAATGGCTGTGGTATAGGCCTGCAGCTGCTGTATTGTCGGCTTGTCTGGCTCCAACCCACCGACTGGGTGGGAAGACGCCTTGTAGCAGCAGAAGACAGCCGGCTACCAGTGCAGTACCTCCTCCTTCGCCTGCCTGCCTGCCTGGATGGCTAGTTATTTGCGATGATCGCTGTTCTGGTAGTGATGCCCACGAGACTATCCTGATGACGGGCCAAGCGGCCTTAGCGGGTAGGCGCGGCAGTAGGGAAGGGGTTATTGTGTGATGAGTGTGTGATAACCGTGTTGTGCTTGCTCCCCTGTACTCAACCTTGAGTGTACATTGTGCGCCCGCGGCGGTGCAAGCGGCCTGCGGGGTTGTATGTCACACCAGTGACGGGCGACCGAGCATGAGCCATGCACGGGCCGCTGTCATCTTACCAACGCTCTGTAAGAACTCTGTTGTGGGTTTCGTTATTGTTGGAGTGGCGGCTGGCGGGTGCAGGCCGTGCGGCACAGCGTGAGTAAGGGTTTGCAAGTCGTAGGTTGCGTAGATTGAGTAGATACACAACCCAATCATTTGATTTCCTTGGCAGATGGCCGTTCACAGGTGGCAGCCCCGAGACTTTTGAGTACTTGTAGTCACGCCGCGTAAATACGTCGAGCCATGGCGAGCACGAGCCAGTGTACCGGTGTGGGTGTGCCTAGGCCTGTGCCGGGAGAACCAGACATCGACGTAGTCAACCGAGACGACCCACGATCAGCAACGGAAGGGTTGCAGTGAGCGGGCAATGCTCCGCAGCCTGCTACTGGGTCCTACGGTGCGCGACTTTGTGGTAAACGTCACAGACGCGGAGATCCCGAACCTGGGCTGCCGGAACCTATACTTGCAGCTGTGCCGCAGCTCGGCCAAGCGCTAGTCGCGCTAGACGCGCGTCCCGACCTCCGCGCCCGCCTTACAACGGGTCGGCGAGCAAGTAGAGACCGTCCTTCGTCATCGTCATTACGGTGTTCTTCAGTACTAAGCTCAAGAAGTCGGTGTCCTTGGCATGGGCCAAGGTCCTATATGCCTGCTGTATGTCCTGTTGCTCGACCCTGGCCAGAAGAACCTCGCCAGCCCCCTTGCAGCCAACTTCGTGCATAACCTGGGTGCGAGATCAGCCTTTGCAGTGCTGCACAAGGAGTCTGACGTCGAGCAGGGTGTCACTACCACCAAAAGGACAACGCGGGAGGCTGTGACATTAAGCCTGTCAAGGTCCACCTCCGCCGCGCCCATTCATGTTCATTACCATGCTAGCAACTGTCAACCGCCATGTGATGCCAGGGAAGGGGCACAGCAGCTCGCAACTATCTCACCGGTACCAGGCATCCCTAAGAGCTCCCTCACAACGGGGAGGTCAAGATGCCCTGCTGCATGAAAGACCCTGCCCCGACGCACACAGCCCACTCTCATCCCTATCAGGGTCAGCCCCTATCAGGGTCAGCCCCTCCTCCCTCGCCCCTTGTCAGTCCCAACACAGCCCAGGAAGGGGCACTGGCCTAATGGACAAGGGCTCATACTACCACTCTACCGCTCAGATCTGCAACTCCACACTCCTCTGCCGTCCACCTCAACTGACCCAGCTTGACTCTTGACACAAGAAGCCGTGAAGGAGGCAGTGTGGCAACTCCCATCGCCCATCCCCGCCTGACACCCAGCCCTCCCCACCAGCTCTTGGCCCCTGTGTGAGGTGAACGTTTGTGGCTTGGCCAAGAGGCTTGGCTGCACCACCTGGCTGGCCCTGACCGCTGCCCTCTGCCCCTCTTTGCTCCTGTGCAGATACTAGCTGGGCTTGTAGAGGAGGCAACCAGGCCAGCTCACAGTGCTCCATGGCGCAGAGCAGAGCCATGGCAGCCCCAGAGCAGCTCCATGGCGCAGAGCAGAGCCAAGCCTGTGTGGGAGTGGGGGTGCCTCGTGCAGGTTGGGTTGCTAGGTGCTGGTCTGCCAGGTGTTGGCTAGTCCACCTCAGGCTAGGCAGTGCTGCGGCTGTGGTGGCACTTCAAGCACTTTAAGCTGGGCTGGGTGAGGCCTTGCAGTGTGACATTACACCTGCATGCACTGCTGGTTGCACGGGCTGTGGGGCCTGCAGGGGGAGGCTGGGGCAGGCCCTTAGGTAGGCACCGTAAAAAAGTGTGGGGCAGTATGTGCAGGCAGGGGCACTAGGGACAGGCCATAGGTAGCCTCCCTGGGCTGTTGACAGCTAGCAGTGGTGTTGAGGCAGGCTGGGGCTGTTGAGGCAGGCCACACGGTCAACGGTAGGCGTATACCACTCTGCCTGACAGCTGGGTGTGACAGTTAGCAATGGTAGTAAGGGAGCCTTGGGCTGCAGAAATGGGCCACAAGGGCAACGGTGGGTTTGCACTCCCTGCCCGTCTGCCTGGTACAGATGCTTGGCTTGACCCAGGTGCTCCTGGCGATCACCACCACCATCACGGAGTGGACGAGGTACAGGAGTCATTGCTGTTGCTGTGGAGGTTGTTGCCGTCGATGCTGCTGCTGCAACCTTCCCGTTGTCACTGCTGCTATTGATGTGGCTCTACTGCGAAGGAGGCAGTGGGTGCTCAATGCTGGTGCAGCTCTTTCAGCCTGGCACTCGCTGCAGCCTTGTCAACATCCAGCTCCTGCGCAGTGCACATGTAGCAGGCAGGTAGGATGGGTGGGTAAGTAGGTTGGGTAGGTAAGTAGGTGGGTCAGGTATGTGTGGCAAGTACGCGATGCTGCAGCAGGGCACGTACCAGCACATTCTTGATAGGCCCGGCATACAGCTGGTACACTATGGCTTGCCGCTTGACGAGGGCCAGGTCCTTCTTTGCCTCAGCCAGCTTGGCAGCTACATCAGAGGGGGACGTGCGGAAGCGCTCCTTGGCCACACGGATGATATACCTGCGCCACAGCATGGTGCAGCCGTTAGCGAATCCGTCCCGACTGGCCAGAGACATGGCTGACACCTACTCCCTGACGTTGTAGTTGTTGTAGCGGCGCCCCTCGCGCAAGAACGCACGGAACAGCGCCTTGACCTCGGAAGCCGTGGCCATGGCGCCGGGCTGTGTGCTGCACGTAGCTACCAAATCCGTCTCCGCTCTGGGCTGTGCGAAGTAGCCGATTAATAGAGTTTGCTGTGAAACAAGCAGATGTTAAAGCGTCTATGGCACTAGTCTGGGCCAGACTCTGGCAATCCAACACAGGTCAGAATCCATGTTGCTATGGGTGCTGTTATCCACAGCAAGTGCACAGCAAATACTATTATCCACAGCAACTATTCCAGTCTGTGGCAGTCTCAATACAGCAGATGTGGTACACATGTATAGCGTATCTGGAGAAGGTGAAGCGGCTGCACCTGGCTGATCCTGGGTGACAGTAACAGCTAGTACCGGCTTTAGGCTAAAGTTTAACATGTACATGTAGCATAACTTATGCTGCATTAGCTGGCCTGACGGACTGTTTCACATTTCAAAGCCATAAGGCAACCGAGCTACATATAGCAACCCGTATGTCTAGCTTTGCAACATCAAGCAATAAGGTGCGAAAAATGTGATCCTTCTGCCCCAGGCCAACTGCAGCGCGCGGGGTTTTTACGCACCACATGTCATCCTTCGCCTCCGCGTGTTGACGCAGGTTACTCAAGAGGTGGGGTTGGCACAGCACAGCCCTGTAAAGAAGTCAGCCGCTGCAAGTCTTTCCGTACAAGAAGTTTCCAGGCTAGCGCTGCCAGTTCAAAACAGTATCATCCTCGCGAACATGCTGGCGATACTTCAAGACTTTAAGTCAGACTGGGAAAAAGAACAGGCAGCAGTACATGCTGGGGTTGAGTCCAGTAGCCCAAGTGCACACATAGGTGTAGGAGGCGTTGCAGACAAGTAGCTATGCCCTGCGCATGCACGAAAGCAGCGCTAGTCTGCATGGTGCCTAGACCAATGCATGCATGCCCCAAAAGGGCCTATAGCCTTGATGGCAAGACAAGCTCGCATCGCTGCAAGATGGCAGCATGGATGGTGCCTGGCACATGTAACTGTGCCGCTTACCGCTGCTGAGCCCTGGTTGGGCGGTTTTTAGCTGTAGCAAGCCTGGTCCGGGGACTGTTCGGGTTTGGCTAGGAAGCAGAGGAGCTAGGAAGCACAGGAGCACAGCTTTGCATATTGTGATGGTGCGCAGTGCTGTCTATGTAGATGCAGGACCCTCCCGCTGTGACAGATTTCTTGACTCGGGAGAGGCTCAACATCTATTTACAAGGTGTGACGGTGAAAGAGCCTTTCCCAAGCCAAGCACTCTGTTACACCTGCCCTCCCTGGTATTCATTGGAACCTCTAGCCATGGCCCCAATGCTCGGTGTTAGCATGCGAAGGGGGCAGGCAACATACGAATACGTCCCCTGCGACCTTCCCCATGAAGCCAGCGGGCAGCATGAGCCAGAGTGGAGGCAGGCCCACAGTAGACACTACGGAGAGCAGGGCAGTGGCCCGTCCCAGGAGCCATAGAGGCTCAGGGGCTGTGCCGTGTGCTAGTCACACCAAGTGACAACCATGCCAGCTCCTAAGCACACACCCATGCAGGCTAGTGCCCTGACCACCGCCATTACCGCCTGACCAGGTGCCATGATGGTAACATCGAGAGACCGTGGTCCGAAAATCACAGAAAAGACGCTTTATGGTATCATGGCACACCATGCCAGAAGACCTAGAAAGGACACCATGCCCCATGCCCCTGCGTATTCCATTTGCACGCCATGTCAGCTGTTCTGCCCTTGGGAATACACGTGCAAGCTGGTGCCCTGACCCAGCCATGTGGTCTTGCTGATATTTGTGACTGTCCCGTCACACGCCACCACGGTCTCAGCAACTCCCTTGACCTGAGCAAGGCGGCCATTACTGCCGTGTACCACCACGCCTGTGCAGCGCCATGCTGGTCACAGCATCTCCCTCACGAGCAGCGCACGCTTGACAGCATTCGTGTAGCCCTCGTTGAAGTGGTACAACACAGTGAACTGAGGTTTGACACCAACCCCAGCACCCAGCTCGCCCGCCCCCGCCGCGCCCTCCTCCATCTGCTGGCCAGCTCCAGGACACGCTGTTGCCCCAGGCTGGGCAGTTGGTGCGGTAGGCCCCGGGACCTTGCCTGGGTTGCGCACAGCCGAGGTCTGCTGCCTGCGCTTGCTCTCAGCCGCAGCCCGCATGGTGTCGAACCAGCTGGCGGGCGCTGCAGGGCAAGGCCAAGGCCAAGGGCAAGGGCAAGGCCAAGGGCAAGGCCAAGGGGCGGCTGGCTGAGGGGTGCCGTGTGCGTTAGCAAGGCGTCAGGGCAGCCCCGGGATGGGGCAGGAGAATGAGTAAGGAGCAAGGCAGGAGGGTGGGCAGCACCAGTGGGGCAGCAAGGCAGGTGGCAGGAGATGTGTGACGGGCAGCAGCAGTAGGGCCAGGTAGGGTGACCTCAACCCTGAGCCTGGGCCAGGGCCAGGGCCCATAACTGGCCTAGAGGGCGAAGTTGGCAGTGTGGCAGCACTTGAGCGAGGAGCCTGCCGCCAGGCGGGAGGGATGGGGGTATAGGTATAGGTAGCCTACAACAGGCAATGTTTGCAAATCTACGCAACCCGTGTTTTGCTTACTCTTCAAATGTATGTCCAGGATGTTGCGGTGTGTGCAAAACACAGGATGATGTGGGTGTAATCACAGTAATCCCAGAGTTAATGGGTACGGGGGGCTAATCTGCATCCCAACTAGCCTACCCTGCCCCTCAGCCCAGAGCCTCAGGCCAGCCCCATCAGCCCCATCAGTAATGCCCTACTACAAATGCCCCACTGCTCATGCCTGACTCGTGTGGGCTAGGGGAGGAGGGGAGGTAGGGGTGTAGGTACGGGGTTCAACCCCCTCCACCCTCATCCTGCCAGGCATGGCCCTGTCCACCCACCCCAGAAACCAGCAAGGGTGTGGCCCAGTGATCAGTTCAGCCCCCTCCGCCCTCAGCCCTCAGCCCTGCGCCCTGCAAACAAGCCCAGTGTGGCCCAACATGTGCTTCCCTCTCCAGTACCAACCGGCTCTCTTCTGCGCTGCCTTGGCTTGGCTGGCAGCTGCAGGGGCGGAGGGCGTGGCCTTGGCAGGGGCGGAGGGCGCTGCCTTGTTGGTTGCAGCAGGCACAGGGGCAGGGCCAGGGGCAGGGCCGGATGCTGGGCCGCGCAACTGCAGCAGCAGCAGTAGCAGCAGCAGCCAGGTCACCGCTCCCACCATCCTTCAGGCAGTGCACCTCTGGCAGGTGGATGGAGCAGGCCGCGCCCCCCCCCCAGGCTGAAGCTCCTCCCTCAATGCATACCGGCTTTGCCCGAGTAGTGTTGTTCTGCTTCAACCAGTGGCTGGCCAGCGTTGAGCAGCGCGCAGCCCTGCCTGCCTCCAGGCTGCCCAATGGTCACCCTGCCATGCCCTGCCCTGTAAGCGGCCCGGCTGCCACTGCTGTCTCAAGGAATGAGGGGAATAACAAGAAGAAGAAGAAAAAGAATAAGAGGAAGGCTGCTGCTGCTGCCTGCTTCCCGTCCTGCTCCACACGACCTTGGTCCCTGGCCCCTGTGAACGCTGCTGGCCACTGCCTCGGAATGAGGAGTGCCGCTGCCAGTGCTAAGCCCTGCTGAGGACGGACCTACTGTGCCCTTTGGAGGTGCCCTTTGGAGGTGCCCTTTGGAAGTGCCCATTGGAGGTGCGGGAGTGAGTGACATCGCCTCCTGGGTATGAGTAGGTGTCAGCAGGTATGAGCTGATATGAGCCTAGTGGCGCAATGCCTCCGAGGAAGCGCCCCAGTAGCGCGGAGTATCAATCCCCACCTCCAGCACCTGGCAGCAGCCAGCTCAGCTGGCACTTCCCTGGAGGCAAACCTGAAGCACATCATTGTCACCCTGGCCACCTGGGACACGGTGTGGGAGGTGTACTTGGACCCCAAGTGGGCACAGCAGCGGCTGAGGCTGTACGGAGCTCAGGACCGGACACTGGAGCAGTTCTTTAAGAAGGTGAGGGTGGGTGGGAGGGAGGGAGGGTAAGGGACTGAAAGGTGATGGGTTGGTATGAAGTGAGCATGAAGAGTAATTGACTGTGTCATGCCCAACCTGGTGCCACCATGTCAGCCACCCTGTGTGTGCCTTGTGTGCATGTCCGCAGTTGGAGGAGGACATGGCAGAGGTGGCCATGGAGCGCCATGGGCGTGCTAAGCAGCTGGTGGTGTTCTTTGGAGCAGCTAGCATTGGCACCCGGGGAGGCTGGGGTGCTGATGCGGTGCTGCGTGCCTGCTGCAAGGTGGTGTGCAGGCCCAGGGGCACAGACCAGCGGCGGGGCAGGGTGGTGCTTGTGGATGAGCACCGCACCACCCGGGTCAGCTCAGCAGTGAACGGCCAGCAGCCCTGTGAGAGCCGGCTGAGCAAGCGCAGGCCCACCAGGCCTGCAGACTGGAAGCCCCCAGCAGGGCAGGTGGAACACCGCCTGCTGCGCCCAGCCTGGAGCCAGCAGCGTGACCTGCCGGCGCGGGGCATGATGTGGTGCCCGGTAGTGGCCCCCCGTAAGCCCCCACAGCCCCCTCGCAGCAGCCAGGAGGCCACACAGCCAGCAGCCTCAGAGCCTGGACCCAGCACTCCCCTGCCAGCCAAGCGCAGCAAGCGCACCAAGGCGGAGCCAGAGGCAGCTGAGCCCACAAAGGGCAAGGGCAAGGCTGCTAAAGCCAAGCCAGCACCGCAGCCAGGCAGGTGGCTGGACAGGGACTGCAACGCAGCATTGAACATGCAGCACATTGGGGAGAGCAAGTGGCGGCCACTGGAGCTGTGCTACTGGCCAGACCAGGGATGACCTACTGGGATGACCGCGAGACAAGGCCCAGCCTGCTACGGCACAGTAGTGTGCGCCCCCCCCTTTGTTGAGCTGTCATCAGCTTTCAATTAGTGCATGTCTTGTCATGCCAACTCTATGTCATAGCCCTCGTGGTCAGGCAATAGTGTAGGTGGTAGGCGACCATGACCATGTGTATGCCATGTATAGGCCATGAGCATGCCACGCGATGGGAACTCCACACAGGGAAAACACTGTTTTGTAGTGGTCCACAATCAGTGTGTTCGACTGCAATGAAGGCTCAAGGTTGAGGGCCGAGGTGCTGAGGACGGACCTAGCTGGAGTAGCCGGGATCTGCGCAGCTGCAAAGTTCCCCTGGCATAACCCCCCCATGACTCACCCCGCCGCGGCCCCATTCCCCGCCGCCGCCCCACTCACCCCGCCCCACTCATCCCGCTGCCGGGCTCTGCCTCTAGACTGGTGTGCCCTGCCTTGCCCTGGCTCGCCCTGCCCTGTCCTGCCCTGCCCTGCCACCCCCCTCGCCCCACCACCCCCCTCACCGCCTCTGCCCTGCGGATGACCTCCAGCTGGACCTGCTGGTTGATGAGCTGCCGCAGCACCAGGGGGACGGGGGCACCGCGACCAGCAACACCGCCACCACGCTGCCCAGCCGCAGCCCCCACAGCCCCCGCCGCCCCCACTGCTCCCGGGGCGCTGCCACCAAAGCTTTGCAGCGTGTCCAAGGGGGGCAGCAGGGGCACCAGCCGCACCTCTGGGGCACTGCCAGGGAGCCCGCCTGCAGGCATCAGCAGGGCCACCCCCCCCTCAGCACTACACGCCCACCCCCCCTTCCTCCCTGCTGCCCCCCCTCCCTCTGCCCTGCTGCCCGGCACCAGTGCACTCAGCCTTGGCTGACAACCCGCACCTGCACGGCCACCCTCCGCACACTCTCGGTGAGGAGGGTTGCAGTGGTGTCGGTGGTGGGGGAGAGCCAAGGTAGAGGTGAGGATGTGGTGGTGGTGGCGGCGGTGGTGGTGGTGAGTAGGAGGAGGGCCCGCCCCCTGACCTGTCCTGGGCCCTGGGAAGCCCCTGCCGCCGGGCCCCTCGTCCTGCAGGCTGAAGGTTAGGCCGTAGTCCGCCATGATGCCGGCAGTGGCGGCCAGCGCAGCCTGCTCCCCTGGGTTGAGCAGGTGGGGGGCCAGCGCACGAATGCTGGGCGCTAACACCCGGGTCAGGGCGGGCACCACCTCCTGAAGTCATGCAAGCCATGCAAGCATGCTTGCACTGCTTTGGCCTTTGTCGTTTTTATGCGCTGCAGCTACGATGGGGGTGCCCAGGGTCAGCTTCACGATGGGCCCTGCCACCAACACCAGCTGCACCATCATCTCCACCCACACCACACACCCACAACACCACCTGCCAACTACCTGCCGCCCTGCCTGCCACTCTGCCTGCTGCTGCCTGCTGCTGCTGCCTGCTGCTGCTGCCTGCTGCTGCCAGGCTCACCAGGGCCAGGGAGCGGGAGGTGTTGGCCTGCAGGACACGGGGCGCGACCTTGTGGGCAGCCCAGTCCTGCAGCACCTCTGTATTGGCGGCCAGCTTCCGCCCAGCTTCCCCCAGCGCCTTGGGCCACTGCACCAATCACCCAGCCAGTCAGCAGCCAGTCTACAGCAGGGCAGAAGCAGGCAGAGGGCAACGCCACTAGGCAGTGGATAAGCAATAAGAAAGAAAGAAAGAAAGAATCAAACTCCCAGTAGAGCAGAACTGGAACTAATCGGTATATTTACTTGCTCATTGCAACTAGTTGACCACCTCAGCCTGAAATAACTGCGTCGTTGTGGTTTTGAACGTGCGACCTATCACTCCCCCTCACTCCCCCTCACTCCCCCCACTACTGTGCACACCGCCCTGCCCTGCCCTGCCCTGCCCTGCCCTGCCCTGCCCTGCCCTGCCCTGCCCTGCCCTGCCCTGCCCTGCCCTGCCCTGCCCTGCCCTGCCCTGCCCTGCCCTGCCCTGCCCTGCCCTGCCCTGCCCTGCCCTGCCCTGCCCTGCCCTGCCCTGCCCTGCCCTGCCCTGCCCTGCCCTGCCCTGCCCTGCCCTGCCCTGCCCTGCCCTGCCCTGCCCTGCCCTGCCCTGCCCTGCCCTGCCCTGCCCTGCCCTGCCCTGCCCTGCCCTGCCCTGCCCTGCCCTGCCCTGCCCTGCCCTGCCCTGCCCTGCCCTGCCCTGCCCTGCCCTGCCCTGCCCTGCCCTGCCCTGCCCTGCCCTGCCCTGCCCTGCCCTGCCCTGCCCTGCCCTGCCCTGCCCTGCCCTGCCCTGCCCTGCCCTGCCCTGCCCTGCCCTGCCCTGCCCTGCCCTGCCCTGCCCTGCCCTGCCCTGCCCTGCCCTGCCCTGCCCTGCCCTGCCCTGCCCTGCCCTGCCCTGCCCTGCCCTGCCCTGCCCTGCCCTGCCCTGCCCTGCCCTGCCCTGCCCTGCCCTGCCCTGCCCTGCCCTGCCCTGCCCTGCCCTGCCCTGCCCTGCCCTGCCCTGCCCTGCCCTGCCCTGCCCTGCCCTGCCCTGCCCTGCCCTGCCCTGCCCTGCCCTGCCCTGCCCTGCCCTGCCCTGCCCTGCCCTGCCCTGCCCTGCCCTGCCCTGCCCTGCCCTGCCCTGCCCTGCCCTGCCCTGCCCTGCCCTGCCCTGCCCTGCCCTGCCCTGCCCTGCCCTGCCCTGCCCTGCCCTGCCCTGCCCTGCCCTGCCCTGCCCTGCCCTGCCCTGCCCTGCCCTGCCCTGCCCTGCCCTGCCCTGCCCTGCCCTGCCCTGCCCTGCCCTGCCCTGCCCTGCCCTGCCCTGCCCTGCCCTGCCCTGCCCTGCCCTGCCCTGCCCTGCCCTGCCCTGCCCTGCCCTGCCCTGCCCTGCCCTGCCCTGCCCTGCCCTGCCCTGCCCTGCCCTGCCCTGCCCTGCCCTGCCCTGCCCTGCCCTGCCCTGCCCTGCCCTGCCCTGCCCTGCCCTGCCCTGCCCTGCCCTGCCCTGCCCTGCCCTGCCCTGCCCTGCCCTGCCCTGCCCTGCCCTGCCCTGCCCTGCCCTGCCCTGCCCTGCCCTGCCCTGCCTCGCTCCACCTGCTCAGCCTGCAGCCTGAGGCAGCCCTACCCCCCATGCAGCCCACTGCCCTCCCAGCGCCTTGTCAGCGTGTATGGGCTGGGCTTGCTCCAGTATGATAAGCCCTGGGGCCTATGGCAGCCTACGCCCTCCCAGTCACCTGCACGTGCAGCTTCTCAGGCTGTGCGCCCAGCCGGTGCACGGAGAGCAGCAGGGCGGGCACGTAGCTCATGAGCTGGAACTCGGCCGCATGGCGCGCCGCCCTGCACCACCACCACCACCACCACCACACCACCACCATTACCATTACCATTACCATTACCATTACCATTACCATTACCACCATGGTGCAGGCAGAGCTAGCCAGGCAGCAGGGTGGTGCAGGCGGGCATGGCTACTGCTGCACAAGCTGGCAAAGGGACCAGGACCAGGACCAGGATCAAGGGGGCCAGGACCAGAGGCAGGGTCGGGGGGGGCTGTGAGGGTCGCTGCTGCCCTTTCACACTACCCCCCTGCTGCCCCCATGCTCTGTCTCCTGCTGCCCCCCTCCCAGCCCCTCTGCTGTCCTCCCTGCCCTGCTGCCCTGCTGCCCTGCTGCCCTGCTGAGGGGCAGGGGGCCAGGACCAGGGCCAAGGGGCCTTGCGAGGGTCTGCTGCACTCTTGATACACCTCCCTGCTGCAACATTGCTCTGGCCCCTGATGCCCCCTTCCCTGCCCAAGTCGCTGTTGCTCTGCCCCCCTGCCCCCCTGCCCCCCTGCCCCCCTGCCCCCCTGCCCCCCTGCCCCCCTGCTCCCCTGCCCCCCTGCCCCCCTGCCCCCCTGCCCCCCTGCCCCCCTGCCCACTGCCCTCCTGCCCCCCTGCCCCCTGCCCCCCTGTTGCCCTGCCCCCCTGTTGCCCTGCTGGCTTGCGGCCTATCCCCGCACCCACGACAGCAATCGCTGCGCGTCCGCCAGTGCGTCCAGCATTGTCGAGGTGTGTCTCAGGTGCAGGTCCAGGAAGCGCAGGGAGTGCAGGTTCTCATGCAGCCCCGCCAGCACCTGCAGCCTCACCAGGGGCAGCAGCAGCCAGGCCTGGGGCAGGGGCAGGGGCAGGGGCAGGGGCAGGGGCAGGGGCAGGGGCAGGGGCAGGGGCAGGGGCAGGGGCAGGGGCAGGGGCAGGGGCAGGGGCAGGGGCAGGGGCAGGGGCAGGGGCAGGGGCAGGGGCAGGGGCAGGGGCAGGGGCAGGGGCAGGGGCAGGGGCAGGGGCAGGGGCAGGGGCAGGGGCAGGGGCAGGGGCAGGGGCAGGGGCAGGGGCAGGGGCAGGGGCAGGGGCAGGGGCAGGGGCAGGGGCAGGGGCAGGGGCAGGGGCAGGGGCAGGGGCAGGGGCAGGGGCAGGGGCAGGGGCAGGGGCAGGGGCAGGGGCAGGGGCAGGGGCAGGGGCAGGGGCAGGGGCAGGGGCAGGGGCAGGGGCAGGGGCAGGGGCAGGGGCAGGGGCAGGGGCAGGGGCAGGGGCAGGGGCAGGGGCAGGGGCAGGGGCAGGGGCAGGGGCAGGGGCAGGGGCAGGGGCAGGGGCAGGGGCAGGGGCAGGGGCAGGGGCAGGGGCAGGGGCAGGGGCAGGGGCAGGGGCAGGGGCAGGGGCAGGGGCAGGGGCAGGGGCAGGGGCAGGGGCAGGGGCAGGGGCAGGGGCAGGGGCAGGGGCAGGGGCAGGGGCAGGGGCAGGGGCAGGGGCAGGGGCAGGGGCAGGGGCAGGGCAGGGGCAGGGGCAGGGGCAGGGGCAGGGGCAGGGGCAGGGGCAGGGGCAGGGGCAGGGGCAGGGGCAGGGGCAGGGGCAGGGGCAGGGGCAGGGGCAGGGGCAGGGGCAGGGGCAGGGGCAGGGGCAGGGGCAGGGGCAGGGGCAGGGGCAGGGGCAGGGGCAGGGGCAGGGGCAGGGGCAGGGGCAGGGGCAGGGGCAGGGGCAGGGGCAGGGGCAGGGGCAGGGGCAGGGGCAGGGGCAGGGGCAGGGGCAGGGGCAGGGGCAGGGGCAGGGGCAGGGGCAGGGGCAGGGGCAGGGGCAGGGGCAGGGGCAGGGGCAGGGGCAGGGGCAGGGGCAGGGGCAGGGGCAGGGGCAGGGGCAGGGGCAGGGGCAGGGGCAGGGGCAGGGGCAGGGGCAGGGGCAGGGGCAGGGGCAGGGGCAGGGGCAGGGGCAGGGCAGGGGCAGGGGCAGGGGCAGGGGCAGGGGCAGGGGCAGGGGCAGGGGCAGGGGCAGGGGCAGGGGCAGGGGCAGGGGCAGGGGCAGGGGCAGGGGCAGGGGCAGGGGCAGGGGCAGGGGCAGGGGCAGGGGCAGGGGCAGGGGCAGGGGCAGGGGCAGGGGCAGGGGCAGGGGCAGGGGCAGGGGCAGGGGCAGGGGCAGGGGCAGGGGCAGGGGCAGGGGCAGGGGCAGGGGCAGGGGCAGGGGCAGGGGCAGGGGCAGGGGCAGGGGCAGGGGCAGGGGCAGGGGCAGGGGCAGGGGCAGGGGCAGGGGCAGGGGCAGGGGCAGGGGCAGGGGCAGGGGCAGGGGCAGGGGCAGGGGCAGGGGCAGGGGCAGGGGCAGGGGCAGGGGCAGGGGCAGGGGCAGGGGCAGGGGCAGGGGCAGGGGCAGGGGCAGGGGCAGGGGCAGGGGCAGGGGCAGGGGCAGGGGCAGGGGCAGGGGCAGGGGCAGGGGCAGGGGCAGGGGCAGGGGCAGGGGCAGGGGCAGGGGCAGGGGCAGGGGCAGGGGCAGGGGCAGGGGCAGGGGCAGGGGCAGGGGCAGGGGCAGGGGCAGGGGCAGGGGCAGGGGCAGGGGCAGGGGCAGGGGCAGGGGCAGGGGCAGGGGCAGGGGCAGGGGCAGGGGCAGGGGCAGGGGCAGGGGCAGGGGCAGGGGCAGGGGCAGGGGCAGGGGCAGGGGCCCCCAACCCCCCTCATCTTCCGCCCCTCCTCCCCCCCACCAGCGGGACTCACCAGCTCATGCTCTCCAAAGTCTTGCAGCATGCCGTACAGGGCCAGCAGCCGCACCCCATCCTCCGTCAGCCTCGGCCTTGCCCCTCCCCCGCTCCCCTGGACACCTGCTGGACCCCTCCCTCGCACCCCCACCCCCGCCCCCGCCCCTGCCCCTGGCTTGGGCAGCTGCATCATCGCCTCCCACACGGCAAAGGCGGTCTTGCTACCATCCTTCATCCCCACCTCCAGCCGCTCCACCTGCCGCTGAGTGATGTGCACCCTGGGTAGCTGGCCAGAAGCTGCTCGGCAGCTGCCAGCTTGGCCAGCAGCGGGGGGGGAGTGGGGGTCAGGGTCGGGGAGCTGGCCAGGCTGGGATGCCGCCTGCTGGCGGGCCATGAACTGCAGCGTGTTCAGGCAGGCCCGGATGTCGCAGTCGGTGCGCTGGGTCAGGCTGGTGAGGGCCTGCGGGGGGGCAGGGGGGCAGGGGGGCTGACCAGGGCTGAGCTGAAGGCGGCAGGGCAGCAGCAGTGGGGGGGCAGGGCAGGGAGGGGAGGGGAGGGGCCAGGGGGAGAGGACAGGGAGCGTGGGGGGTGAGGGGGGGGGCCAGGGGGACGCAGGGCTGAGCCAAGGGCAGGGCAGCAGCAGTGGGGAGGCAGGGCCTGGTTGGACTAGTGACCAGCTGGTGACCCAGAGGGGCTTGGGCCTGAGTTTACTGGGCAGGGTGCTCGAGGAAGGGCATCAGAAGCAGCAGGGAAGGCGGAGGACGGGAAAAAGGGTGGGGCGCTGGTCACGGTGACCTGGAAGTCCCTGGGTCTGGGCCTGGGTCTGGGTCTGGGTCTGGGTCTGGGTCTGGGTCTGGGTCTGGGTCTGGGTCTGGGTCTGGGTCTGGGTCTGGGTCTGGGTCTGGGTCTGGGTCTGGGTCTGGGTCTGGGTCTGGGTCTGGGTCTGGGTCTGGGTCTGGGTCTGGGTCTGGGTCTGGGTCTGGGTCTGGGTCTGGGTCTTAATGGTCACGGTGACCCAGAGCTTCCTATTCCCCTTTTGGGCCTGGGCCTGGGTCTGGGCCTGGACTGAACTGCTCACGGTGAGCACGGCAGGGCCAAGAGCAGCAGCGGAAGCCTGGGCCTGGGCCTACTGGGTTAGGGTGACCATGGTGAACACGGAAGGGCACCAGAAGCAGCAGGGGAGGACTAGAAGACGAGAAAGACGAGAAAGGGGGAGGACTGGAACACAAGGCGTGCGTGCGTCTGGCATGGGGCAGCAGCAGGGGGAGGGGAGGGGGCCATGCGGTGTTGCCGACCAGCACAGCAGCAGCAGGAGCAGGAGCAGCAGGGGGGCTGTAGGGCAGGTGCGGGGGTCACGCACCCCTCGATCTGCTTTGATGCCCTCCTGTTGGCACACTGTCTGCAGCCGAGCCACAAGCTTCTCACTAGAGGGAGGCTGCAGGGCACTCATACACACAGCCATTGCAGCGGCAGCACCAGCAGGGACAGCAGAAGCAGGGGCAGCAGAAGCAGGGGCAGCAGTTGCAGCGGCAGCAACAGCAGCGGCAGCAGCAGCAGCAGGGGCAGCGGGGGGCGGCAGGGGCAGTGGAGGCAGCAGGGGCAGTAGGGGCAGTAGGGCGAGGCATTTGAAGGCTCAGCGGGCGGGCTGCCCTGACCCCAGCCCATCCCCCGCCCCGGCCGCCCCAGTCACACGGGGGGTCACTCCACCTCATACTATACCAGTCCCCAGCTAGAGGTGCCCTGAGTTCCTCCTCCCCCCCTCCCTTGCCCTCCCCCTTCCCCCCCCCTGCCCCCCCTGCCCTGCCCTCCCCCTCCTCCCCTCTCCCCCCACCTTGAAGTGGTGCACCTCAGCCACCTCCCTCAGGGGCCGCAGGGCGGGCACGTACAGGTCGTTGGCGATGCAGATCAGCGGACGCATCAGAGGGGCAACGCCCCGGCCCCGCCGCCCCTTGCGCCCCCCTGCCCCCCCCTGCCCCCCCTGCCCATGGCTTGCCCGGGGGTGACTGCACGCGGCCGTCACTAGCCTGCTCTCCCCTCCCCCCCCTTCTTGCCTGCACAGGGGCGTCATGGGGACAACACAACAAAAACAAGAAACAAACTACGCCTTATTTATTATGCGTACAAAAGGTGAGGAGGGTGGCATCAGGTGTCTCCCGTGTCCCCTCGCTGCCCTCCCAATAAGAATCCGGGATAAGACGTATAAAAAACTATCCAGAATAAGAATTTAGATGACAAGGAATCAGCGACGCATGATGCAGTGCAAGGGGGCTGGCACAGACCACAGCAGCATCACCTTTTCAGCCTTGTTCACAAGGAGGATCTGATGAGGTGGGTGCCGTGCCAGCAGCACCAGGTGTGGGTGGGCAGCTTCTGAGCAGCTGCCCAGAGGTGTTGTGTGACCTGGCCTGCCTCTACGTCCCACCTCACCAGCACTGACGCCTCGCAACATGCAGCGGAGCTCGTCATTCCCCCTTTACCCCCACCCTTTACCCTCAATGGCCCTGCACCCTACCCTCCCACCCCCCCACCCCCGTACCCCATGCCACCTTGCCTGCTGCTCCTCGCCAGCTCCCAATTCTCAGTGGCCCCCTCCCCTGCTGCCCTTTACCCACCCCATGCCCCCTCTGCTGCCGCCACCCCTTCCCCTCGGACCTTCTTTGCCCCCCGCCTGGATGATCTTGATGAGGGCCGCGATGGCGCTGTGCCCCTCAGCCCCCCCTGTGGCCCCATCAATCTCGTCGATGATCACACAGTTTGGTCGCTTGTTGCCCAGCACCTGCCACACATCAACACCCACATCCAGGCGGCTGCAGCAGGGTGGGTGGGTGGGTGGGTGGGTGGGTGGGTGGGTGGGTGGGTGGGTGGGTGGGTGGGTGGGTGGGTGGGTGGGTGGGTGGGTGGGTGGGTGGGTGGGTGGGTGGGTGGGTGGGTGGGTGGGTGGGTGGGTGGGTGGGTGGGTGGGTGGGTGGGTGGGTGGGTGGGTGGGTGGGTGGGTGGGTGGGTGGGTGGGTGGGTGGGTGGGTGGGTGGGTGGGTGGGTGGGTGGGTGGGTGGGTGGGTGGGTGGGTGGGTGGGTGGGTGGGTGGGTGGGTGGGTGGGTGGGTGGGTGGGTGGGTGGGTGGGTGGGTGGGTGGGTGGGTGGGTGGGTGGGTGGGTGGGTGGGTGGGTGGGTGGGTGGGTGGGTGGGTGGGTGGGTGGGTGGGTGGGTGGGTGGGTGGGTGGGTGGGTGGGTGGGTGGGTGGGTGGGTGGGTGGGTGGGTGGGTGGGTGGGTGGGTGGGTGGGTGGGTGGGTGGGTGGGTGGGTGGGTGGGTGGGTGGGTGGGTGGGTGGGTGGGTGGGTGGGTGGGTGGGTGGGTGGGTGGGTGGGTGGGTGGGTGGGTGGGTGGGTGGGTGGGTGGGTGGGTGGGTGGGTGGGTGGGTGGGTGGGTGGGTGGGTGGGTGGGTGGGTGGGTGGGTGGGTGGGTGGGTGGGTGGGTGGGTGGGTGGGTGGGTGGGTGGGTGGGTGGGTGGGTGGGTGGGTGGGTGGGTGGGTGGGTGGGTGGGTGGGTGGGTGGGTGGGTGGGTGGGTGGGTGGGTGGGTGGGTGGGTGGGTGGGTGGGTGGGTGGGTGGGTGGGTGGGTGGGTGGGTGGGTGGGTGGGTGGGTGGGTGGGTGGGTGGGTGGGTGGGTGGGTGGGTGGGTGGGTGGGTGGGTGGGTGGGTGGGTGGGTGGGTGGGTGGGTGGGTGGGTGGGTGGGTGGGTGGGTGGGTGGGTGGGTGGGTGGGTGGGTGGGTGGGTGGGTGGGTGGGTGGGTGGGTGGGTGGGTGGGTGGGTGGGTGGGTGGGTGGGTGGGTGGGTGGGTGGGTGGGTGGGTGGGTGGGTGGGTGGGTGGGTGGGTGGGTGGGTGGGTGGGTGGGTGGGTGGGTGGGTGGGTGGGTGGGTGGGTGGGTGGGTGGGTGGGTGGGTGGGTGGGTGGGTGGGTGGGTGGGTGGGTGGGTGGGTGGGTGGGTGGGTGGGTGGGTGGGTGGGTGGGTGGGTGGGTGGGTGGGTGGGTGGGTGGGTGGGTGGGTGGGTGGGTGGGTGGGTGGGTGGGTGGGTGGGTGGGTGGGACAGAGGCTTGTGGCACTGGGTGGCCCCTAGTGGGGCCTGGCTGCTGCTGGCTAGGCTGCCGCTGAGGTCTGAGCTATAGGAGGGGGGGCTGGTGAGTAGGATGGGCACACACCCAAAGCACAGAACACAACACTCTGCAGCTTCTCAGCTTAGGACAGCAGCAGCTGCAGCGGCAGCAGCAGCAGCAGGCGGCTACCTGGCCTAGACTAGCCTTTCCAGGCCTGTCCTCCTGCACGCCCCTTGACCCACCGAGCGCATGCTGACTGCGTCCAGCACCCTGGTGGTCAGGGTGGCTGCGGTGCGGTCGTCGCTGGCGTTGATCTCATAGGGCTGGTAGCCGCAGTGCCGGGCCACCACATGAGCCAGCGTTGTCTTGCCTAGACCTGGGAGAGCAGTGAAGGACGTCAGGACGGCGGGGGCGGGGGCGGGGGCGGGGGCGGGGGCGGGGGCGGGGGCGGGGGCGGGGGCGGGGGCGGGGGCGGGGGCGGGGGCGGGGGCGGGGGCGGGGGCGGGGGCGGGGGCGGGGGCGGGGGCGGGGGCGGGGGCGGGGGCGGGGGCGGGGGCGGGGGCGGGGGCGGGGGCGGGGGTGGGGGCGGGGCGGGGGCGGGGGCGGGGGCGGGGGGCGGGGGCGGGGGCGGGGCGGGGGCGGGGGCGGGGGCGGGGGCGGGGGCGGGGGCGGGGGCGGGGGCGGGGGCGGGGGCGGGGCAGGGGAGGGGGCGGGGGCGGGGGCGGGGCGGGGGCGGGGGCGGGGGCGGGGGCGGGGGCGGGGGCGGGGGCGGGGGCGGGGGCGGGGGCGGGGGCGGGGGCGGGGGCGGGGGCGGGGGGCGGGGGCGGGGGCGGGGGCGGGGGCGGGGGCGGGGGCGGGGGCGGGGGCGGGGGCGGGGGGCGGGGGCGGGGGCGGGGGCGGGGGCGGGGGCGGGGGCGGGGGCGGGGGGCGGGGGCGGGGGCGGGGGCGGGGGCGGGGGCGGGGGCGGGGGCGGGGGCGGGGGCGGGGGCGGGGGCGGGGGCGGGGCAGGGGAGGGGGCGGGGACTAACCTGGTGGCCCACACAGGAGCAGCACCTTATGCTCGGGCCGCTGGTCCTCAGCTGCATGGCCAGCGCTGCCAGGTTGCCTCCCACCCCCCTGCATAGGTCCACGGCCCCCACCCGCCGCCCCGGGGGCCGCCCTACCCCCATTGCCTGTGCCCCGGCTCATGTTGCGAGCCGAGGCCTGGGCTTGCGGCTGGAAGCCATTCACACAGGCGTCCCAGGACCTTACCCAGCGGGCCACGGCCCTGCATGTACGCAACAGCAAGGGTAGCTGGGTGGAAGCTGGCCCGAAGCTGCCAGGAAGCTGGGGGTCATAGAGCCATGTGAAGAGGGGGGGCGAAAGCAGGTGCCCTGCACCGGCTCGCATCCCTTTCCCCCCAGGATGCCCACCCCCCTCCCCTCCCCCACACCGCCTGGGTACACTCCTGTGGCTGCCTGCGGCTGCGACTGCCCCCCCTGCTGCCTGCTGCTCACCTGTTGATGGGCTCATCACTGAGGAGGCCCATGAAGGTTCGGGGCGCATACTTGTCAGCCCACAACGCCGCCCGCCCACCCGCCGCCCCGCTGCCCAGCGGGCCCTCAGCCCCTGCCTCCTGCTGCTGCTGCTGCTGCTGCTGCTGTGGTGAGCCACGGCCTGGGTGCTGGAGGTGGCGCTGCTGACCAGCCTGGTGCAGGGACTCTGCCAGGCAAGCCTGCACCCGCTCCTCCTCCAGGGCCTGAGAGGGCAGCGCCAGGACAGAGGGGGAAACCACCTCATTCTAATCACTCCTCTCACTCACTCACTCACTCACTCACTCTCCAAGCAATGCTGACGACTGCACTGACAATGAGCCCGTCACTGGGTCATCCACCAGCCCCCCTGTCCTCCCCCCACCTCGCCCTTCTACCCCCGATCCCGCCCCCCCCCCGCCGCCCCCTTGCCACCCATGGTCACCCCCCCTGACCCCCCACCCCTACCCCACCTACCCGCAGCATAGCCCCCACTGGCGTAAGCAGCAAGCAGACGCGTGCCCCCCTGCCTGCCGCCGGCCCTGTGCCCCGCGCCTGCTGGGCAGAGTGTGGCGCCATGACCGCGCTGAGGGGCCCCAGAGGGGTCGGGGGTGGCGGCAGGCTGGGCGGCGCAGTACACCCTTAGGCCGCTGCTGGCGGTGACGGGGAACGCCTCCCCCTGCACCTGGCTGGCCAGCAGGCAGGGCCGCTGCCAGGGGCGAGGCAGGGCGGCAGCGGCAGGCACACGGCCCCGCACCGCCACCTCCACCCCCTCCTCTGGCCCCTCCTCCTCAAACAACGCATCGATCTGAGCTTGAAGGGCGGTGGGGGAGGCGGGGGGGGGCTGGCCTGGTTTGGTGGGGCGGAGGAGGGGTGGGGAGGGGGGAGGCATGGCTGCCGCTGCATGTGCTGCCGCCTGCAGGGGAGGGGGGACCTTGCGGCTGCCTTGGGGGGGCCCCAGGGGGGGGGGGCCGCCTGCTGCCACATGGCTGCTGGGGGGGGCTGGGCCATGGGCAGGGGAGGAGGGGGGGCTGTGGAGCCCATCCAAGACTGAGTCTGCCCACTGTGCCTGATGCTGGGCACATTCCTGCTGAAAGTCGTCAATGTCAGCATCGTCAATGATCATGGGATCAGGGACAGGTGCAGACCTGGCCTGCTGCCCCTGCACCTGCCCCTGCAACTGCCCCTGGCGCTGGCCTTGCCCCTGGCCTTGCCCCTGCCCCTGACTAAGCCCTGGTTCTACCCTTTGCCCGTGTGCCGCGTCCCCTGCCCCTGCAGCCCGCACAGCAGGTGTGGGAGGCAGGTCCCCGTCCAGCTGGGTGTAGTCCTGATTAGGCAAATAGTCCCGGTCATCCTCATCATCCACCAGCTGCTCCTCTGCTGCCTCCTCCTCCTCGTCAGCGCTGGGCTGGTCAGGCAGGTAGGCAAGGTTATCATCGTCATCCACTAAACGGTCATCCATGGCACTGTCAAGACAATGATCCCCGCTAGTGGCTGCACTGCATCTTTGTTTTGCTGTTCCTTATGCCGCCACTGCCGCTAACACTGTGGGTGCTGATGCTGCTGTGCTTATCAGTAGGATGACACGCCTGAGCCACACATGTAGTTCAGTACGGGTTGGCAGCCAAGGGTCGATGCCAGGTCTAGATTGCGCATGTCAGGTCTGCTTGCCGGTCGCATGGGTCGACGAACCGCAATGTGCTGGGTGCTCAGAGGACATGTGCGCTGTGGATGTTCAACGGGGGGCGCGAACTGGCATGTTTGAATTCAAAGTTTGTACGGCAACAATGTTGAGTTTACATGCAAGCCAAGCTTCGCCCAGTCCAGATCATCAGCCTACAGCTCCCTCATCCTGTACTATGGCTGCATACACCTGCAGCCGCTCAATCTTTGGTGGTCCATGACCAACTCGGTCCGCTGGCGACCTGTGAAGATTACCTATCCCATGTTGGGATTAGCTGAGCTTTCAGTGATGTTGCTGCGCATGTTGTTGCTATGTTGCAGGCGATGGTTAAACCGTCTGTGTGACATTACCGATTCTGAGTATTTGCATGTAATGTTAGTCTATGGCGAGCACAGGCCAGCGTACCGCCCAGTTCGCACGCATCTGCCGATTGCGTCGGCTATTAGAAACCCATGAGATGACAACGTGCACTGCATATAGACTCTGTAGCTGTTACACAAAGGAGGAAGGGCTTGGGTGCGGGCGGGCAGCGGGCGGGCCTTGCCTTTGCCCTTGGTGGGCTGAGCTGCCGCTGGCTCAGCCTTGGTGCGCTTGCTGCGCTTGGCTGGACGGAGAGTGTTGGACCCTAGCTTCGAGGCTGCTGGCTGTGTGGCTGCCTGGCTGCTGAATGGGGCCTTTGGGTTTTGCAGGGGGCCACTACCGGGCACCACATCAGGCCCCGCATTGGCTAGTCACGCTCTGGCTCCAGGCTCGACGCAGCAGCTGGTGTTCCACCTGCCCTTGGAGGGGCTTCAAGTCTACACGCCTGGTGGGTTCCTCATGGTCCAGCTCCTCCGCACAGGGCTGCTGACCATTCACTGCTGAGTTGACCCGAGTGGTGCGGTGCTCATCCACTAGCACCACCCTGCACACACAAGGTCACACAGAAAATACGCAGAACAAACAGTGAGGCAATGACACGGAGTTGGGAGTAAACCTCAGCCCGCAGCTGGAGGTGCGCCAGTAGCTTGTGCTCGGTCTTTTTGCAGCCGCACAGCACAGCGCCATCCAGGATCTTGATTACCTGCAGCCAAGCACACTTAACACTTTGACAGGTCACTTTGACAGGCCAAGACACAATGCGGGGACACACAATGCGGGGACACACTGCGATGGGGCACAACCGTGCCAATTACATTAGTACGTGCAACAGCTAGAACAACACCATACCTGCGATGGGGCACAACCGTGCCAACCATCGCAGAGCACCACACGGGCTAAGTACGCCGATGTCACATATCACCCTAAGTAAGGAAAGCGGATGGCCTTGGCCTGACCCACAACACTCCCACTTAGGCCTAGGCTAGCAAAGCAGAAGAACGCAGAGTATGTCATAAGAAAGAAGAAAGAAAGAAAGAAAACTACTCCGGTACAAACCGGCGTGCATTAAGGGAGGAGCTTCCGCCTGTGGCGCGGCCTGCTCCCACCTCCAAACGTTGGACACAGGCTGGACATGTCCCCACCAAGCTGCCCTAGCTGTAGCCACAGACCACAGCTAGCACCCAAGGCAAACAAAGAGGCATGAGAGGAGCAAAGACCAGTGCACTCGGCAGCTGGACCTGTCTCTTCTCCTCGTTGACGAGAGCAATTCCAGCCTTGTCCGCCTGATGTCGCACTAAAAGCTGAAGTTCAGGCTCCATAAGTCCAAACTTCAGTTGTCAGCCAACGTCCTGCGTTGAGGTAGCTCTGCTCCCTCCTTGACGACGCCAGCAACTCCACAACAGCTCGATGACCCGCAGCGGTCGTGTGCGGCACCCGGACCTCATTTGTATTCCGCTGGACAAAGCGGTGCCCGTTCAAGCCTGGGAAGGCTGTCCCGTTGCATCCCAATTTATATACCGCTGGGTGCGGTGGTGAGGTAGCTTAGCCAATCCGTGCGACCGAAGTCAACGCGGATTGTTACCAGGGCCAGATTGCCTCATCGCCAGCCCCGTACGTCATAAGAAGAGAACTACATGCATGACAGTGTGTTCATAACGGATGCGTGTTTTATGCAAGCTCACACACAAGACACGTGAAGTTGGTGATATGATGAACATGTGATATTGAAGAGGTGATGCTAACACATGTGCACTAGATGACAGCAGAGAGCAAAGCTACATGCAGAGTGAAGTGAATGCAACAAGCAGGACTCAAGTACATGTGCATAGAGCGCCACTACTGTTGTACGCAGCTAAGAGAAACTCCATGTCAACCGTTGTACTCCAAAGACTCCAAGCACTCCATCCCAACCGCCGTACGCAGCCAAGAAGCTCCCAAACACTCCAACACAGGCAAGTCTAGCCAACCCCCATGCCCTCCTTGTACTTCCCAAACTTCTGCCCCGGTAGCGCCTTGGTGAGCGCGTCTGCCACCATGTCTGCCGTTGGGCAGTAGGTAAACAACACCTCGTCGCGCCACACACGCTCACGCGCCATGTGGTGCATGACGGCGATGTGCTTACTGCGCTGCGACTCCACCGGGTTCTTCAGCAGCGCCACTGCCCCCTGGCTGTCACAGCGAATGGGCACCGGCCCACCACCATCCTGCAGCTCATGCAGTAGCTTGCACAGAAACAGAGCTTCTTTGGTGGCGTCAGCTGCTGCCTGGTACTCGGCCTCTGTGGTTGAGGCAGCCACAGTGGTCTGCAGCTTGCTGCGCCAAGACACAGCAGCAGCACTGAGCACAAAGACATAGCCCGTGGTGCTGCGGTATGACACCCTGTCACTGGCGAAGTCGTTGTCGCAATACCCGAGGATGCCCTCCCTGTTGCTGCCCCTGTAAACCAGCATTGAGCTGCTTTCCGCCGAAGGTAGCGCAACACCCCATGGGTTGCACGCTCATGCTCAGCTGTGGGGGCCTGCATGAAGCGGGTTAACTGACCCACAGCGAGCGCAATGCCGGGGCGTGTGCAGGTGGAGGCATAGAGAAGAGCCCCAACGAGCTCACGGTAAGTGTGAGTGTCTGCGCTGCTCAACTGCTCGCCCTCCCTGACAAGCTTGGTGCCAGCATCCAAGGGCAGCTCCCTGCCGTTGCACTCAGCTTTGCTAAAGCGTTGCATCAGCTGCTCGATGTACTGCTGCTGTTTGAGCTGTAGGGTGCGCGCAGCACGGTCATAGGTGATGCGCATGCCGAGAAAGTCCCTGGCTGGCCCAAGGTCGTGAACCTCAAAGGCTTCTTGCATCTGCTGCTTGACTGCTTGCACTGTTGCTATGTCGGACGAGGCAAGGATGCAGTCGTCGACGTACACAAGCATGTGCACCATGCTGCCACTGCTGCTGCGCATGCTGAACAAAGTGGGGGCGGCTGCTGAGGCCTTGAACCCAATCTACTCGAGCTGCTGGCGCAAGCGCAGGTACCTGGCACTGGGAGCCTGCTTCAGCCCATACACGGTCTTCAACAGCTGACACACCTGCCCCCTGCCCACCTCATACCCCTCTGACAAAGATCAGGGGATCAGCATCAATGCGCTTGCTATTCAGAAACGTTGTCTTGAAGTCAATCTGCCAAAGCCCCCACCCCTTTTGCACTGCCAGGGCGAATATGAGGCGTTTAGTGGTGTGCATTACCACAGGGGCAAAGATGGCATCAGCAGAGAAATCAACCCCGTCCCGCTGCCTGAACCCCTTGACTACCCACCGAGCCTTGTGCTTGGCAGTACTGCCGTCTGGACTGAGCTTGGTTTTCAGCACCCGTCTGCCCGGCAGGACTGACATGCCCACCTGCCTGTCCACTAGCTGCCTGGTTTCATTGGCGAGCTGGCTGGCAATCTCAGCGTCCATGGCCCGACCCCAATCCTCCGCGTCAGGCCTTGACATGGCCTCACGGAAAGAGGAGGGGTCTGCAGAGGCCGTGCCACCCCCCTTGTCTACGCTCCCACTACTCTCATCGCCACTGCTGCCGCTGTCACGTGCCGAGTTTTTGACTCAGATTTGACGACTTTGTCACCATGTGTTACTCGGCACGTGACAACGGCAACTGTGGCGATGAGGGTAGTGGGAGTTGGGGGGGCAGTGGGAGCGTAGACAAGGGGGGTGGCACGTCCAACCAAGCTCAGTCCAGACGGCAGTACTGCCAAGCACAAGGCTCGGTGGGTAGTCAAGGGGTTTAGGCAGCGGGACGGGGTTGATTTCTCTTCTGATGCCATCTTTGCCCCTGTGGTAATGGACACCACTAAACGCCTCATATTCGCCTTGGCAGTGCAAAAGGGGTGGGGGCTTTGGCAGATTGACTTCAAGACAACGTTTCTGGATAGCAAGCGCACTGATGCTGATCCTCTGATCTTTGTCGAGCAGCCAAAGGGGTATGAGGTGGGCAGGGGGCAGGTGTGTCAGCTGTTGAAGACCGTGTATGGGCTGAAGCAGGCTCCCAGTGCCAGGTACCTGCGCTTGCGCCAGCAGCTCGAGTAGATTGGGTTCAAGGCCTCAGCAGCCGCCCCCACTTTGTTCAGCATGCGCAGCAGCAGTGGCAGCATGGTGCACATGCTTGTGTACGTCGACGACTGCATCCTTGCCTCGTCCGACATAGCAACAGTGCAAGCAGTCAAGCAGCAGATGCAAGAAGCCTTTGAGGTTCACGACCTTGGGCCAGCCAGGGACTTTCTCGGCATGCGCATCACCTATGACCGTGCTGCGCGCACCCTACAGCTCAAACAGCAGCAGTACATCGAGCAGCTGATGCAACGCTTTAGCAAAGCTGAGTGCAACGGCAGGGAGCTGCCCTTGGATGCTGGCACCAAGCTTGTCAGGGAGGGCGAGCAGTTGAGCAGCGCAGACACTCACACTTACCGTGAGCTCGTTGGGGCTCTTCTCTATGCCTCCACCTGCACACGCCCCGGCATTGCGCTCGCTGTGGGTCAGTTAACCCGCTTCATGCAGGCCCCCACAGCTGAGCATGAGCGTGCAACCCATGGGGTGTTGCGCTACCTTCGGCGGAAAGCAGCTCAATGCTGGTTTACAGGGGCAGCAACAGGGAGGGCATCCTCGGGTATTGCGACAACGACTTCGCCAGTGACAGGGTGTCATACCGCAGCACCACGGGCTATGTCTTTGTGCTCAGTGCTGCTGCTGTGTCTTGGCGCAGCAAGCTGCAGACCACTGTGGCTGCCTCAACCACAGAGGCCGAGTACCAGGCAGCAGCTGACGCCACCAAAGAAGCTCTGTTTCTGTGCAAGCTACTGCATGAGCTGCAGGATGGTGGTGGGCCGGTGCCCATTCGCTGTGACAGCCAGGGGGCAGTGGCGCTGCTGAAGAACCCGGTGGAGTCGCAGCGCAGTAAGCACATCGCCGTCATGCACCACATGGCGCGTGAGCGTGTGTGGCGCGACGAGGTGTTGTTTACCTATTGCCCAACGGCAGACATGGTGGCAGACGCGCTCACCAAGGCGCTACCGGGGCAGAAGTTTGGGTAGTACAAGGAGGGCATGGGGGTTGGCTAGATTTGCCTGTGTTGGAGTGTTTGGGAGCTTCTTGGCTGCGTACGGCGGTTGGGATGGAGTGCTTGGAGTCTTTGGAGTACAACGGTTGACATGGAGTTTCTCTTAGCTGCGTACAACAGTAGTGGCGCTCTATGCACATGTACTTGAGTCCTGCTTGTTGCATTCACTTCACTCTGCATGTGGCTTTGCTCTCTGCTGTCATCTAGTGCACATGTGTTAGCATCACCTCTTCAATATCACATGTTCATCATATCACTAACTTCACGTGTCTTGTGTGTGAGCTTGCATAAAACACGCATCCGTTATGAACACACTGTCATGCATGTAGTTCTCTTCTTATGACGTACTCTGCGTTCTTCTGCTTTGCTAGCCTAGGCCTAAGTGGGAGTGTTGTGGGTCAGGCCAAGGCCATCCGCTTTCCTTACTTAGGGTGATATGTGACATCGGCGTACTTAGCCCGTGTGGTGCTCTGCGATGGTTGGCACGGTTGTGCCCCATCGCAGGTATGGTGTTGTTCTAGCTGTTGCACGTACTAATGTAATTGGCACGGTTGTGCCCCATCGCAGTGTGTCCCCGCATTGTGTCTTGGCCTGTCAAAGTGACCTGTCAAAGTGTTAAGTGTGCTTGGCTGCAGGTAATCAAGGTCCTGGATGGCGCTGTGCTGCGCGGCTGCAAAAAGACCGAGCACAAGCTACTGGCGCACCTCCAGCTGCGGGCTGAGGTTTACTCCCAGCTCCGTGTCATTGCCTCACTGTTTGTTCTGCGTATTTTCTGTGTGACCTTGTGTGTGCAGGGTGGTGCTAGTGGATGAGCACCGCACCACTCGGGTCAACTCAGCAGTGAATGGCCAGCAGCCCTGTGCGGAGGAGCTGGACCATGAGGAACCCACCAGGCGTGTAGACTGGAAGCCCCTCCAAGGGCAGGTGGAACACCAGCTGCTGCGTCGAGCCTGGAGCCAGCAGCGTGACTAGCCAATGCGGGGCCTGATGTGGTGCCCGGTAGTGGCCCCCTGCAAAACCCAAAGGCCCCATTCAGCAGCCAGGCAGCCACACAGCCAGCAGCCTCGAAGCTAGGGTCCAACACTCTCCGTCCAGCCAAGCGCAGCAAGCGCACCAAGGCTGAGCCAGCGGCAGCTCAGCCCACCAAGGGCAAAGGCAAGGCCCGCCCGCTGCCCGCCCGCACCCAAGCCCTTCCTCCTTTGTGTAACAGCTACAGAGTCTATATGCAGTGCACGTTGTCATCTCATGGGTTTCTAATAGCCGACGCAATCGGCAGATGCGTGCGAACTGGGCGGTACGCTGGCCTGTGCTCGCCATAGACTAACATTACATGCAAATACTCAGAATCGGTAATGTCACACAGACGGTTTAACCATCGCCTGCAACATAGCAACAACATGCGCAGCAACATCACTGAAAGCTCAGCTAATCCCAACATGGGATAGGTAATCTTCACAGGTCGCCAGCGGACCGAGTTGGTCATGGACCACCAAAGATTGAGCGGCTGCAGGTGTATGCAGCCATAGTACAGGATGAGGGAGCTGTAGGCTGATGATCTGGACTGGGCGAAGCTTGGCTTGCATGTAAACTCAACATTGTTGCCGTACAAACTTTGAATTCAAACATGCAAACTTTGAATTCAAACATGCCAGTTCGCGCCCCCCGTTGAACATCCACAGCGCACATGTCCTCTGAACACCCAGCACATTGCGGTTCGTCGACCCATGCGACCGGCAAGCAGACCTGACATGCGCAATCTAGACCTGGCATCGACCCTTGGCTGCCAACCCGTACTGAACTACATGTGTGGCTCAGGCGTGTCATCCTACTGATAAGCACAACAGCACCAGCACCCACAGTGTTAGCGGCAGTGGCGGCATAAGGAACAGCAAAACAAAGATGCAGTGCAGCCACTAGCGGGGATCATTGTCTTGACAGTGCCATGGATGACCGTTTAGTGGATGACGATGATAACCTTGCCTACCTGCCTGACCAGCCCAGCGCTGACGAGGAGGAGGAGGCAGCAGAGGAGCAGCTGGTGGATGATGAGGATGACCGGGACTATTTGCCTAATCAGGACTACACCCAGCTGGACGGGGACCTGCCTCCCACACCTGCTGTGCGGTCTGCAGGGGCAGGGGACGCGGCACATGGGCAAGGGGAAGAAAAAGCAGGGCTTAGTCAGGTGCAGGGGCAAGGCCAGGGCCAGGGGCAGGTGCAGGGTCAGCAGGATCATTGACATCCCTGATCCCATGATCATTGACATCCCTGATCCCATGATCATGCGCGGGTGTAGGGGTGGGGCTGGGGATGGGGGAGGGGGCGGAGGAGTGTTTGTGTGTGTGAGTGTGTTTGTGGGTGTGGGTGTGAGGTTGTGTGTGTGTGGGTGAGGGTGTGGGTGTGGGTGGGTGTGTGGGTGTGTGTGGGTGTGTGGGTGTGTGGGTGTGTGGGTGTGGGTGTGGGTGTGTGCGTGAGTGTGTGTGGTGGTCAACCGGTACTCATGTGTGTGTGCTGTGTGCCGTGATGCGCATTGCAGCGCCCCAACATGACCGGCTTTGAAGTGCGCACATTCTTGGAGAAACATGGCCTTTAATATCCCACGGCCTGGGGAATGCAACCCACTGTGGCAAAATTGTGCCACGTAGGTGTGGGTGTGAGAGGGGGGGGGGGGGAGGGTTGTGGGTGGGGTGAGGGGGTGTAGGTGTGTGGGTATGTGTGGGTGTGGGTGTGGGTGTGGGTGTGGGTGTGGGTGTGGGTGTGGGTGTGGGTGTGGGTGTGGGTGTGGGTGTGGGTGTGGGTGTGGGTGTGGGTGTGGGTGTGGGTGTGGGTGTGGGTGTGGGTGTGGGTGTGGGTGTGGGTGTGGGTGTGGGTGTGGGTGTGGGTGTGGGTGTGGGTGTGGGTGTGGGTGTGGGTGTGGGTGTGGGTGTGGGTGTGGGTGTGGGTGTGGGTGTGGGTGTGGGTGTGGGTGTGGGTGTGGGTGTGGGTGTGGGTGTGGGTGTGGGTGTGGGTGTGGGTGTGGGTGTGGGTGTGGGTGTGGGTGTGGGTGTGGGTGTGGGTGTGGGTGTGGGTGTGGGTGTGGGTGTGGGTGTGGGTGTGGGTGTGGGTGTGGGTGTGGGTGTGGGTGTGGGTGTGGGTGTGGGTGTGGGTGTGGGTGTGGGTGTGGGTGTGGGTGTGGGTGTGGGTGTGGGTGTGGGTGTGGGTGTGGGTGTGGGTGTGGGTGTGGGTGTGGGTGTGGGTGTGGGTGTGGGTGTGGGTGTGGGTGTGGGTGTGGGTGTGGGTGTGGGTGTGGGTGTGGGTGTGGGTGTGGGTGTGGGTGTGGGTGTGGGTGTGGGTGTGGGTGTGGGTGTGGGTGTGGGTGTGGGTGTGGGTGTGGGTGTGGGTGTGGGTGTGGGTGTGGGTGTGGGTGTGGGTGTGGGTGTGGGTGTGGGTGTGGGTGTGGGTGTGGGTGTGGGTGTGGGTGTGGGTGTGGGTGTGGGTGTGGGTGTGGGTGTGGGTGTGGGTGTGGGTGTGGGTGTGGGTGTGGGTGTGGGTGTGGGTGTGGGTGTGGGTGTGGGTGTGGGTGTGGGTGTGGGTGTGGGTGTGGGTGTGGGTGTGGGTGTGGGTGTGGGTGTGGGTGTGGGTGTGGGTGTGGGTGTGGGTGTGGGTGTGGGTGTGGGTGTGGGTGTGGGTGTGGGTGTGGGTGTGGGTGTGGGTGTGGGTGTGGGTGTGGGTGTGGGTGTGGGTGTGGGTGTGGGTGTGGGTGTGGGTGTGGGTGTGGGTGTGGGTGTGGGTGTGGGTGTGGGTGTGGGTGTGGGTGTGGGTGTGGGTGTGGGTGTGGGTGTGGGTGTGGGTGTGGGTGTGGGTGTGGGTGTGGGTGTGGGTGTGGGTGTGGGTGTGGGTGTGGGTGTGGGTGTGGGTGTGGGTGTGGGTGTGGGTGTGGGTGTGGGTGTGGGTGTGGGTGTGGGTGTGGGTGTGGGTGTGGGTGTGGGTGTGGGTGTGGGTGTGGGTGTGGGTGTGGGTGTGGGTGTGGGTGTGGGTGTGGGTGTGGGTGTGGGTGTGGGTGTGGGTGTGGGTGTGGGTGTGGGTGTGGGTGTGGGTGTGGGTGTGGGTGTGGGTGTGGGTGTGGGTGTGGGTGTGGGTGTGGGTGTGGGTGTGGGTGTGGGTGTGGGTGTGGGTGTGGGTGTGGGTGTGGGTGTGGGTGTGGGTGTGGGTGTGGGTGTGGGTGTGGGTGTGGGTGTGGGTGTGGGTGTGGGTGTGGGTGTGGGTGTGGGTGTGGGTGTGGGTGTGGGTGTGGGTGTGGGTGTGGGTGTGGGTGTGGGTGTGGGTGTGGGTGTGGGTGTGGGTGTGGGTGTGGGTGTGGGTGTGGGTGTGGGTGTGGGTGTGGGTGTGGGTGTGGGTGTGGGTGTGGGTGTGGGTGTGGGTGTGGGTGTGGGTGTGGGTGTGGGTGTGGGTGTGGGTGTGGGTGTGGGTGTGGGTGTGGGTGTGGGTGTGGGTGTGGGTGTGGGTGTGGGTGTGGGTGTGGGTGTGGGTGTGGGTGTGGGTGTGGGTGTGGGTGTGGGTGTGGGTGTGGGTGTGGGTGTGGGTGTGGGTGTGGGTGTGGGTGTGGGTGTGGGTGTGGGTGTGGGTGTGGGTGTGGGTGTGGGTGTGGGTGTGGGTGTGGGTGTGGGTGTGGGTGTGGGTGTGGGTGTGGGTGTGGGTGTGGGTGTGGGTGTGGGTGTGGGTGTGGGTGTGGGTGTGGGTGTGGGTGTGGGTGTGGGTGTGGGTGTGGGTGTGGGTGTGGGTGTGGGTGTGGGTGTGGGTGTGGGTGTGGGTGTGGGTGTGGGTGTGGGTGTGGGTGTGGGTGTGGGTGTGGGTGTGGGTGTGGGTGTGGGTGTGGGTGTGGGTGTGGGTGTGGGTGTGGGTGTGGGTGTGGGTGTGGGTGTGGGTGTGGGTGTGGGTGTGGGTGTGGGTGTGGGTGTGGGTGTGGGTGTGGGTGTGGGTGTGGGTGTGGGTGTGGGTGTGGGTGTGGGTGTGGGTGTAGGGTGTAGGGTGTAGGGTGTAGGGTGTAGGGTGTAGGGTATGGCCACTATGGGGGGAGGCCGATTGGGTGTGTTAAGGATGTGTGTGCGCGTGCGTAACAGGCATGGTACATGCCGTGAAGACACGTATGAAGCTCTTTTGTTTTGAAGGCGATTCACTCGCACCGCCTGCACCATGCCGCTGTAACCCGCAAGTCCGCCCATAAAGAAAAAGTGGAGACCCTTGCTTGTACATCCAAGTTCTTGGAAGTGGTGGACGCCAAGGTGCCTGCCTACGTGTTGGCGTGGAAGCAGAAAAACCGTGTCTTCCCCCGGGAAGACATCTTAGTGCGAGCAGGATATGATTCGCTGTATTCCGACGTGTTTCAGGCAAGTGAAATTGCGTTGTATGACGCTGCCCACCTCCAACACTCCAACTGTGATGATGATGGATGTAGGGTTGGATGATGCGTCACACCATGCATCACACCATAACACAATGTTCCTCACATGCGTGGTTGCAGGCGGCGTTGGAGTTGGACCGCGGCTTTTGGCCTTGTAATGCAGGGCGGCGTGGGGTGCTGCCCCCCCTTGTGCGTGAAGACAACATGTTTGCAATGGACATGCGGCTCGACCCTTCCTTCAATTTGACAATGCGCAGTCAAATCGCAGTGGAGTTGGCGGTGAGAAGGATGTAGATCGGGCTCACCATCATCGCATCCTACACTATATTAGTAGTATGCTAATAGCACCTGCTAGCATACTAATATACGTATGCTACACCATGCTGCAGGAGGAACTGCGAGACGATGACGAGGCCAACCAGCAGGACTTGTGTGTGGCTGCGGGCCTAGCCTCGCTGTTCACAGCGTGGGAGGTGAGTGTACATACAGTCGGTGTGTGGGTGCCCGGCACCTAGGTCGGCCCGGACTTATGATAGTGGCTGAGCAATGACATCTTGCCAATGATAGTGGCTTCACCATTGTTACTTTGCTCGCACGCCGCACGCCGCGTGTGTATGGTGATGCAGGTCAAGCGCGCAAACGTCTTGCCGTCAGCGGGGTCGCTGGCGCAGGCAACCCACGTGATCTTGGAGCGCCGCGACCGCATGTTGGAGCGCCACCTTCTCCCGGACGTCGTGGAAGACTTCAAGTACAAGGTAATGTCGTGCGCGACAGAAGCGAACAATCATGTTGCGTACATATTACTGCGTTCAACTCATTGTTGCCTACTTCCCGAGGCAAGTCCACCTGCCTACCGCCGCGTGTTGTAGGGCTTGGTGGATGTTGGGGACGTGTACAAGTCCGCGTGGATCGACGGCGCTCACCATGACCTAGGCAACGAACACTTTGGGTTGTTGCAGGAGTGCCTAGCCCGTGCTGTGGCGGATACGACCGTCGGCGATGCGAAGTGGCGGTTGGGATTGAGGCTGGCCATGGCCAACTCCCCCCCGTCGAGGAGCCTGGTGATAGAGGTGATGGTGAGTGACAGACTAAGACAATGTACAGTGCCACTTGTTGAGTCATTCACAATTAATACGACCTTATGCACTACAAAGTGGGGCAAATTCTTCATGTTTAGAGCCGCGTAGTTTCGGAGTACACAATGGAGTGTGTGGCGGAAGGGGGCAAGAACAGAGGGGATGTGATTGTGCACGTGGTGGATGTAGTGTGCACACCACGCCACCCAATCGTCTTGTTGCAAGGCGAGGCTTGGGCGGCAGGCAATGGCCGCCAACGTGTGCCCTACAGCACCACACTCGCCCCCCAACAACCCTCCTTTGAGGATGTGTGGGAAGCCATGGTGGCGGCCAAAGAATTGTTGCAGCCCCCTGCTCCACTTGGCTCGAGCATGCCTCCTTGGCCTACACTCCTCGAGCACCCCCGTTTGAAGCAGCCGGACTTGTTGCTGGATCTCCTTGAGCGTCCTCTTCACGAGCTGCTGCGTGAGGAGGGGGAGGATGGTGGCGGCCGTGGTGGGAGGGGTGTGGGTAGGGGCAGGGGCAGGGGGAGGGGGAGGGGGAGGGGGAGCGTGAAGGGGAGGAGCAGCAGCGGGATGGGTGTGGGCCTTGCAACAGCAGCAGGGCCCAGTGGCGGCGGAAGCGGGCAACGCCAAGGGACGGACACGGGGGGAACCCGCGGGAGGCGGGGTGTCGTCAGGGGGAGGGAGGCGGATGAGGGGGAAGAAGACGAGGACATATCCATCCAGCCCATAGCCGCCAGCGCGTCAACCCCGCCGCTGCCCGCCGGCAGCTGGTGGCCATGGATGTAGAGGAGGCGGATCGTGACCGTGTCAGGGCGTGGGCTAGGCAGCACGCGTGCCTTGGCTACGTGGAGTCGCTAATCCAGGCCTCACCACAGTCATTCCGCAGTGTCGTCACGACAATGGCCCGTGGTGAGTCCTATTGTATGCCGCTGCCATAGCTGCCGAGTGTACGTGGCATGATGTTGTTGATCCGACATGATCTTGTGCCAAGTGCCATCCTATCCTGTTGTAGGCAAGGGCAAGGAGCCGCCACAATGGGGCTGCCGTCTGCCTGCAGCTGAAGGTGTGGGAGCAGAGGTGAGACCACTCCCTCTCCTCCATAGCAGTGCGTTAGGACTCCTCCCCCTCCTAGCACAACACACCTATGATCGTATCAGATCACATTACACACAATGTCGTAACCATGATGCCTGTATGGATAACTTTGTGTTGTGGTGGTTAATACCAGGTCCCACCCGAGTCGTCTTCTTCTGAGTCAGAGAATTCAGAGTCACCTAAGGCATCATCTTCGTCATCGTCAACATGATGATGATGATGACTCTGATGATGTTGACGATGACGAAGATGATGCCTTAGGTGACTCTGAATTCTCTGACTCATAAGAAGACGACTCGGGTGGGACCTGGTACCAACCACCACAACACAAAGTTATCCATACAGGCATCATGGTTACGACATTGTGTGTAATGTGATCTGATACAATCATAGGTGTGTTGTGCTAGGAGGGGGAGGAGTCCTAACGCACTGCTATGGAGGAGAGGGAGTGGTCTCACCTCTGCTCCCACACCTTCAGCTGCAGGCAGACGGCAGCCCCATTGTGGCGGCTCCTCGCCCTTGCCTACAACAGGATAAGATGGCTCTTGGCACAAGATCATGTCGGATTAACAACATCATGCCACGTACACTCGGCAGCTATGGCAGCGGCATACAATAGGACTCACCACGGGCCATTGTCGTGACGACACTGCGGAATAACTGTGGTGAGGACTGGATTAGCGACTCCACGTAGCCAAGGCACACGTGTTGCCTAGCCCACGCCCTGGCACGGTCACGATCCGCCTCCTCTTCATCCATGGCCACCAGCTGCCGGCGGGCAGCGGCGGGGTTGACGCGCTGGCGGCTATGGGCTGGATGGATGTCCTCGTCTTCTTCCCCCTCATCCGCCTCCCTCCCCCTGACGACACCCCGCCTCTCGCGGGTTCCCCCCGTGTCCGTCCCTTGGCGTTGCCCGCTTCCGCCGCCACTGGGCCCTGCTGCTGTTGCAAGGCCCACACCCATCCCGCTGCTGCTCCTCCCCTTCACGCTCCCCCTCCCCCTCCCCCTCCCCCTGCCCCTGCCCCTACCCACACCCCTCCCACCACGGCCGCCACCATCCTCCCCCTCCTCACGCAGCAGCTCGTGAAGAGGACGCTCAAGGAGATCCAGCAACAAGTCCGGCTGCTTCAAACGGGGGTGCTCAAGGAGTGTAGGCCAAGGAGGCATGCTCGAGCCAAGTGGAGCAGGGGGCTGCAATAATTCTTTGGCCGCCACCATGGCTTCCCACACATCCTCAAAGGAGGGTTGTTGGGGGGCGAGTGTGGTGCTGTAGGGCACACGTTGGCGGCCATTGCCTGCCGCCCAAGCCTCGCCTTGCAACAAGACGATTGGGTGGCGTGGTGTGCACACTACATCCACCACGTGCACAATCACATCCCCTCTGTTCTTGCCCCCTTCCGCCACACACTCCATTGTGTACTCCGAAACTACGCGGCTCTAAACATGAAGAATTTGCCCCACTTTGTAGTGCATAAGGTCGTATTAATTGTGAATGACTCAACAAGTGGCACTGTACATTGTCTTAGTCTGTCACTCACCATCACCTCTATCACCAGGCTCCTCGACGGGGGGGAGTTGGCCATGGCCAGCCTCAATCCCAACCGCCACTTCGCATCGCCGACGGTCGTATCCGCCACAGCACGGGCTAGGCACTCCTGCAACAACCCAAAGTGTTCGTTGCCTAGGTCATGGTGAGCGCCGTCGATCCACGCGGACTTGTACACGTCCCCAACATCCACCAAGCCCTACAACACGCGGCGGTAGGCAGGTGGACTTGCCTCGGGAAGTAGGCAACAATGAGTTGAACGCAGTAATATGTACGCAACATGATTGTTCGCTTCTGTCGCGCACGACATTACCTTGTACTTGAAGTCTTCCACGACGTCCGGGAGAAGGTGGCGCTCCAACATGCAGTCGCGGCGCTCCAAGATCACGTGGGTTGCCTGCGCCAGCGACCCCGCTGACGGCAAGACGTTTGCGCGCTTGACCTGCATCACCATACACACGCGGCGTGCGGCGTGCGAGCAAAGTAACAATGGTGAAGCCACTATCATTGGCAAGATGTCATTGCTCAGCCACTATCATAAGTCCGGGCCGACCTAGGTGCCGGGCACCCACACACCGACTGTATGTACACTCACCTCCCACGCTGTGAACAGCGAGGCTAGGCCCGCAGCCACACACAAGTCCTGCTGGTTGGCCTCGTCATCGTCTCGCAGTTCCTCCTGCAGCATGGTGTAGCATACGTATATTAGTATGCTAGCAGGTGCTATTAGCATACTACTAATATAGTGTAGGATGCGATGATGGTGAGCCCGATCTACATCCTTCTCACCGCCAACTCCACTGCGATTTGACTGCGCATTGTCAAATTGAAGGAAGGGTCGAGCCGCATGTCCATTGCAAACATGTTGTCTTCACGCACAAGGGGGGGCAGCACCCCACGCCGCCCTGCATTACAAGGCCAAAAGCCGCGGTCCAACTCCAACGCCGCCTGCAACCACGCATGTGAGGAACATTGTGTTATGGTGTGATGCATGGTGTGACGCATCATCCAACCCTACATCCATCATCATCACAGTTGGAGTGTTGGAGGTGGGCAGCGTCATACAACGCAATTTCACTTGCCTGAAACACGTCGGAATACAGCGAATCATATCCTGCTCGCACTAAGATGTCTTCCCGGGGGAAGACACGGTTTTTCTGCTTCCACGCCAACACGTAGGCAGGCACCTTGGCGTCCACCACTTCCAAGAACTTGGATGTACAAGCAAGGGTCTCCACTTTTTCTTTATGGGCGGACTTGCGGGTTATAGCGGCATGGTGCAGGCGGTGCGAGTGAATCGCCTTCAAAACAAAAGAGCTTCATACGTGTCTTCACGGCATGTACCATGCCTGTTACGCACGCGCACACACATCCTTAACACACCCAATCGGCCTCCCCCCATAGTGGCCATACCCTACACCCTACACCCTACACCCTACACCCTACACCCTACACCCTACACCCTACACCCTACACCCACCCACACCCACACCCACACCCACACCCACACCCACACCCACACCCACACCCACACCCACACCCACACCCACACCCACACCCACACCCACACCCACACCCACACCCACACCCACACCCACACCCACACCCACACCCACACCCACACCCACACCCACACCCACACCCACACCCACACCCACACCCACACCCACACCCACACCCACACCCACACCCACACCCACACCCACACCCACACCCACACCCACACCCACACCCACACCCACACCCACACCCACACCCACACCCACACCCACACCCACACCCACACCCACACCCACACCCACACCCACACCCACACCCACACCCACACCCACACCCACACCCACACCCACACCCACACCCACACCCACACCCACACCCACACCCACACCCACACCCACACCCACACCCACACCCACACCCACACCCACACCCACACCCACACCCACACCCACACCCACACCCACACCCACACCCACACCCACACCCACACCCACACCCACACCCACACCCACACCCACACCCACACCCACACCCACACCCACACCCACACCCACACCCACACCCACACCCACACCCACACCCACACCCACACCCACACCCACACCCACACCCACACCCACACCCACACCCACACCCACACCCACACCCACACCCACACCCACACCCACACCCACACCCACACCCACACCCACACCCACACCCACACCCACACCCACACCCACACCCACACCCACACCCACACCCACACCCACACCCACACCCACACCCACACCCACACCCACACCCACACCCACACCCACACCCACACCCACACCCACACCCACACCCACACCCACACCCACACCCACACCCACACCCACACCCACACCCACACCCACACCCACACCCACACCCACACCCACACCCACACCCACACCCACACCCACACCCACACCCACACCCACACCCACACCCACACCCACACCCACACCCACACCCACACCCACACCCACACCCACACCCACACCCACACCCACACCCACACCCACACCCACACCCACACCCACACCCACACCCACACCCACACCCACACCCACACCCACACCCACACCCACACCCACACCCACACCCACACCCACACCCACACCCACACCCACACCCACACCCACACCCACACCCACACCCACACCCACACCCACACCCACACCCACACCCACACCCACACCCACACCCACACCCACACCCACACCCACACCCACACCCACACCCACACCCACACCCACACCCACACCCACACCCACACCCACACCCACACCCACACCCACACCCACACCCACACCCACACCCACACCCACACCCACACCCACACCCACACCCACACCCACACCCACACCCACACCCACACCCACACCCACACCCACACCCACACCCACACCCACACCCACACCCACACCCACACCCACACCCACACCCACACCCACACCCACACCCACACCCACACCCACACCCACACCCACACCCACACCCACACCCACACCCACACCCACACCCACACCCACACCCACACCCACACCCACACCCACACCCACACCCACACCCACACCCACACCCACACCCACACCCACACCCACACCCACACCCACACCCACACCCACACCCACACCCACACCCACACCCACACCCACACCCACACCCACACCCACACCCACACCCACACCCACACCCACACCCACACCCACACCCACACCCACACCCACACCCACACCCACACCCACACCCACACCCACACCCACACCCACACCCACACCCACACCCACACCCACACCCACACCCACACCCACACCCACACCCACACCCACACCCACACCCACACCCACACCCACACCCACACCCACACCCACACCCACACCCACACCCACACCCACACCCACACCCACACCCACACCCACACCCACACCCACACCCACACCCACACCCACACCCACACCCACACCCACACCCACACCCACACCCACACCCACACCCACACCCACACCCACACCCACACCCACACCCACACCCACACCCACACCCACACCCACACCCACACCCACACCCACACCCACA
>JASKMD010000026.1:5084112-5104852 GCA_030144725.1 Haematococcus lacustris | reverse complement strand
ACCCACACCCACACCCACACCCACACCCACACCCACACCCACACCCACACCCACACCCACACCCACACCCACACCCACACCCACACCCACACCCACACCCACACCCACACCCACACCCACACCCACACCCACACCCACACCCACACCCACACCCACACCCACACCCACACCCACACCCACACCCACACCCACACCCACACCCACACCCACACCCACACCCACACCCACACCCACACCCACACCCACACCCACACCCACACCCACACCCACACCCACACCCACACCCACACCCACACCCACACCCACACCCACACCCACACCCACACCCACACCCACACCCCACACCCACACCCACACCCACACCCACACCCACACCCACACCCACACCCACACCCACACCCACACCCACACCCACACCCACACCCACACCCACACCCACACCCACACCCACACCCACACCCACACCCACACCCACACCCACACCCACACCCACACCCACACCCACACCCACACCCACACCCACACCCACACCCACACCCACACCCACACCCACACCCACACCCACACCCACACCCACACCCACACCCACACCCACACCCACACCCACACCCACACCCACACCCACACCCACACCCACACCCACACCCACACCCACACCCACACCCACACCCACACCCACACCCACACCCACACCCACACCCACACCCACACCCACACCCACACCCACACCCACACCCACACCCACACCCACACCCACACCCACACCCACACCCACACCCACACCCACACCCACACCCACACCCACACCCACACCCACACCCACACCCACACCCACACCCACACCCACACCCACACCCACACCCACACCCACACCCACACCCACACCCACACCCACACCCACACCCACACCCACACCCACACCCACACCCACACCCACACCCACACCCACACCCACACCCACACCCACACCCACACCCACACCCACACCCACACCCACACCCACACCCACACCCACACCCACACCCACACCCACACCCACACCCACACCCACACCCACACCCACACCCACACCCACACCCACACCCACACCCACACCCACACCCACACCCACACCCACACCCACACCCACACCCACACCCACACCCACACCCACACCCACACCCACACCCACACCCACACCCACACCCACACCCACACCCACACCCACACCCACACCCACACCCACACCCACACCCACACCCACACCCACACCCACACCCACACCCACACCCACACCCACACCCACACCCACACCCACACCCACACCCACACCCACACCCACACCCACACCCACACCCACACCCACACCCACACCCACACCCACACCCACACCCACACCCACACCCACACCCACACCCACACCCACACCCACACCCACACCCACACCCACACCCACACCCACACCCACACCCACACCCACACCCACACCCACACCCACACCCACACCCACACCCACACCCACACCCACACCCACACCCACACCCACACCCACACCCACACCCACACCCACACCCACACCCACACCCACACCCACACCCACACCCACACCCACACCCACACCCACACCCACACCCACACCCACACCCACACCCACACCCACACCCACACCCACACCCACACCCACACCCACACCCACACCCACACCCACACCCACACCCACACCCACACCCACACCCACACCCACACCCACACCCACACCCACACCCACACCCACACCCACACCCACACCCACACCCACACCCACACCCACACCCACACCCACACCCACACCCACACCCACACCCACACCCACACCCACACCCACACCCACACCCACACCCACACCCACACCCACACCCACACCCACACCCACACCCACACCCACACCCACACCCACACCCACACCCACACCCACACCCACACCCACACCCACACCCACACCCACACCCACACCCACACCCACACCCACACCCACACCCACACCCACACCCACACCCACACCCACACCCACACCCACACCCACACCCACCTACACCCCCTCACCCCACCCACAACCCTTCCCCCCCCCCCCCTCTCACACCCACACCTACGTGGCACAATTTTGCCTCAGTGGGTTGCACTCCCCAGGCCGTGGGATATTTAAGGCCATGTTTCTCCAAGAATGTGCGCACTTCAGAGCCGGTCATGTTGGGGCGCTGCAATGCGCATCACGGCACACAACACACACACATGAGTACCGGTTGACCACCACACACACTCACGCACACACCCACACCCACACACCCACACACCCACACACCCACACACCCACACACCCACCCACACCCACACCCTCACCCTCACCCACACACACACAACCTCACACCCACACCCACACCCACACCCACCCCTCCACCCTCGCCGGAGTCGGCAAGGGACACGCACCTTTCAATTTCTTTACCGGGCCCTTCTTTTGCTTGTCGATGCCCTTCCGCTTCTTCATAACAATCACGCGTTGTTAGCTGTCGTCTGAATGCGCTCACCAACCCGGTGAGTGTTGGCCTCAATGATGAACAGCCGCCGGCATGGGGATTGTGATTGTGCCCTGATTGTCTGTGACAGACATCCATGCCATCCACTGACAGTCCGTCTGTGACCCACTAAACGTCTTTGCCAGACATCCGAACCATATATCTTTCTCGAAACATGTGTGTGTTCCCTCAAGAGTTGTTGTTGTTGGTTTACACCTTGTTGTATTCCCCTGTGGTATCCTATGGCTCTAGGTGTTCGTGTGGCATTCTACTGCACTGTTGCTTAGTGATAGGCTCATTGCTGGGCAGGCTCTTGCCAATCCACGACATGTACTCTCCGGCTTGGTAGCAATCGGTGGTTGTAGTTGACTCAATCAACATCGCTCCGTAAGTTTTCAGGCGCTCCTACTCTCGGTAACTGCAGGGAACGTTTGCAGCATGGCTTGACAATTCATAGCACATGTATTGGGTATTATAGGAAAACTGATACCCATGTCACCCCATGTTAGGGTGGACAAATGCACGTTGGATGCACACGGAACTCGAGACGAGGTCTTGCGCCATGCCGGCTCTTTGCCGTCAGGCGCGTAGCCTCCATTCACCCTGCCGAACCCTCCACCTCGTTTAGGACCTACTTTAGCCTCGCATCAACTACCAATTGAGTGAAAGCAGGGGTGCAGCAGGATGCGGAGTTTCGCGACGGACACTGCTGAGGGAGCTGTCAAACCCAGCAGGAAGCAGGTCCTCGGGGACCGTTTTCTCTTAGGCGAGGAATTGGGTCGCGGAGCTTATGGGACAGTCTTCAAGGGAATCGACACGACGTCAGGGGACACAGTTGCCATTAAGCAAATAAGCCTGGCGGGCATATCGCAAGACAACCTGCAAGGGGTGATGGGCGAGATAGAGCTGCTCAAGACGCTTAATCATAAGAACATCGTCAAGTATGTGGGGTCTTTCAAGAGTCGGAGCCACCTGTACATCATTTTGGAATACATGGAGAACGGTGCCCTTAGTGCCATGATCAAGCCCAACCGTTGTGGCATCTTCCCAGAGACATTGGTTGCTGTCTTCATCGCCCAGGTCGGCGCCAGGCCCAGCCCCACCCCAGCCTCAGCCCCGACGTGCAATGCCAGTATCTCATCCCTGAGATGAGCCACATCATAGCCACCTTGTAAATTGCGGAGATGTAATCACTCAAGCATCTCAAGACCTTTGCACGTGCTTCGCAGGTGCTGCAAGGCCTGCAATACTTGCATGACCAGGGTGTGGTGCATCGTGACATTAAGGGTGCCAACATTCTCATGACAACCAAGGAGGTGAGCTGGACCAGCACAGCCTGCAGCTGAGGCTACTGGCTTGCAGGCCATGGTTGCACAGATAAGCAGGCTGGTGCGGTGGTGAAGTGGGGAGTGGTGCCCTGAGCTGCTCGCCTACCTGTCCTGTGGCCCTGAACCCAGCCCAGCGGGAACAACGCTGCGCTCACTCCAGTCACTGTCCCTGGGACATGACCTCTGCTGTGAGGCACACAGCCTGCAGGGGGCTGTAATGTGCCCTGTCGAGCAGCCCATGGCAGACTGACAGACTGTCCTCTGCCAGCCAGTGGTGCCATGGCACTGTCTGCAGGGGCTGATCAAGCTGGCAGACTTTGGCGTAGCAGCCAAGCTGGGTGAGCTGGAGGACAGACGTGACGACTTGCAGCAGCACGTGGTGGGCACCCCGTACTGGATGGCCCCTGAGGTGCGCTGCCCGCCACACCTGCTACTGGGCCATGGCTGCAGCCTTAGGGCCATGCCTCCCGCCCAGCTCAGGAAACCGCAACAACAGAGGTGCAAGGGAACAGGCTGTTCTGGCAGGGAGGCTATACTGCCAGGGTCAGCCATGAAGGGAGCCAGGGTCAGCCATGTGGGCATCACGAGGTACTGCCAGCCTCCCACCTGCCAGCCTGCCCCTCGCCCTCAGGTGATCGAGATGACGCAAGTCACCCCCGCCTCAGACATCTGGAGTGTGGGCTGCCTGATTGTGGAGCTGCGTACCGGTAGCCCACCCTACTACGACCTTCAGCCCATGAGTGCCCTCTTTCGCATCGTGCAAGACGAGCAGCCCCCTCTGCCTGATGACCTCACCCCCATGCTAGCCGACTTTTTGCGCCAGTGCTTTCAGAAAGACCCGCGGCGGCGCCCCACCGCGGCCCAGTTGCTGCAGCACCCTTGGATCCAGCAGAACAGGCGCACCCTGCGCTCCTCCTGGCGGCGGGCAGGGGCCGCTGGCAGCCTGCAGGGCAGCAAGGGCAACCGGCCTGCCCAGGACCATGAAAGCCTGACCAGCGTCATCAGCCGCATGATGGAGTCAGAGGAGTCAGAGGAGGCGGCGGCCAGGAGGCTGCAGGAGGCGGCCCTGGCGGCGCCATCCACATCAGCCAGCGTGGTCAGCGCAGGGCCGGGCCACACACCCCTGCCCCTGCCCCTGCCGCCCCCACCAGATTCTTCCCTAGTGGCAGTGAACGCCGCCACTGCAGCACCCACACCCAGCGTGGCTGGCATGCCCATGGCAGCAGTGGGGCAGGGAGGGGGAGGTGCCCCACCCGGCCTGGCCCGCCTGGTGTCCCCCTCTCCCTTGAGGGACGGTGCCTTGGCTGTGCCGCTCACTAGTCAGCCAGACAGCTCAGCTGCGGCCAACTCAGGGTCAGCAGAGGGCCTGAGCAGCGCTGCAGCCAGGCTGCAGGGCGCGCTTGGACCAGGCACAGCACCAGGTTTGACAGCCCCTCTCACAGCCCCCCACCCCCCCTCAGCGCAAGTCCCACCCGGGGCTGCAGCAAATGGGGCAGTGCCTGGGGCAGCCAGGCTGTGGCCCACCCCTGGGCCCATGCAAGCACCACAGCAGCCGATGCAGCATGCCAGCCCTGTACAGTACCCAGATGCGCAGCAGCAGCAGCAACATGTCAGCCAAGCCTCAGCCAGCCCCTCTGGCCTCACCCAGCCAGGCCAGGCAGCGCCGCTGGGTCCTGGGAGAGGGCCGGGGCCCCCTGCTGCTGGACCCATCACACACCTGGTGTCTATGCTGGGAGGAGCACCCTGCCAGGTGTGCTGGGGCGGCTGCCTGCCTGCCTGCCTGCCTGCTTCCCTGCACTGCTGGAGGCGCACACTGCTACTGCAGATGTGTCTCTGCTGCTGTCGCCACTGCCACTGCAAGCTCACATCGTTGCTCGTGCTGCTGCTTCTGCCGCTGGTGTTGCTCAGTGGTGCTGCTGACACCAGTCAGGTGCCACCAGGGCTGCAGCCAGGTGCAGGTCATGTGCTGCCCCTGAGCCGCCTCCTGCTCACCCTGGTGCTCTAGTCACCTAACTGCAGGTGGGAGGCAACCTGGGGCCGTGGCTGGAGGACGCTGACCGCACCACTGCGCCCTCAGGTCCGCTGCCGCTAGCGGCTGGCCAGCAGCAGCCTGCTGCCACCTCTCTGTCTTTTGCACCAGCGGCGGCGGCACCAGGGGCAGCTGCGTCAGGGCCAGAGCTGCAGGACTCAGCTGACCTGCTGGGTCTGGTTGACAGTGGCTCAATGCTGGAGCTGCAGCGGCAGGTGAGAGTAGGGCAGTGTGACGTGGGTGGGGTGGTGAGAGTGTGACACAGGTTTGGAGTTGGGCAGCGCAACATGAAGGAGGAGGGTGGGTTTCCAGGGATTAGGGCGAAGTCCAGGCCCTGCAGCCACCACCCAGGTACCACCAGCAGCACATCAACACTGCACACACTCAACCCCCCTCCCCTCCCCTCCCCCCTCACACCACCTCACACAAATCAAATACAAGCCCGGCTACTCCTTTGCTGTCTTATACCCTTTTTCACTGTTCTACAGCAAAGAATGAGCATATCAGTGAGTATAGCATTGAGCTGGTCGTTTGACACTGGCTGAGTCATGCCTAGCTGCCAATGGACAGAGCTAACAGCAAGTAACCCAGCCTGACACCGGCTGAGGGGGTTGCATAGGGCTTTGGACAGACAGTGGTTGCAAGCCTCTGGGGTTTTGGATCGACGTGATGGGTTGCCTTAGTCCAGACACCTGTCTGTGCCCTGCACTCAGGTCAAGGCGCTGGTGCGTGCCCTGCGGCCTAGCCCCTCGGCACCCAAGGCCTGCCGCGAGCTGGCCGCCCTCATTGCCCGCAGCCCCGGCGCCAAGCAGCTGATGCTGACAGAGACTGGGGCGCTGCTGCTGCTGGAGCTGCTGGACCCAGACCGCCTGGGCCGGGACACTGTGTTCAGCGAGGCGCTGCGCAACCAGGTCTGACACCTCAGCTAGGCGGCAGCTAGGGCAGCCAGGCAGGAGGAAGAGTGGGACGGGCAGCAGCCAGAGCAGCCAGCAAGAGAGGGACAGGCAGCAGCAAGCCCTACCCTGCCCTTGCCTCTCTGCACTGCAGAAAACCCCTGTGGCTGCCCTGCTCTGCTGCCCTGTACTGCACTGCCCTCGCCACCCTGCACTGCCCTCGCTGCCCTGCACAACCCCTTGCTGCTGTGTACTGTTCATGCTGCCCTGCACAACCCTGCTTTGACGGCCTTACAAGGGATGGCGTGCAGCACTGCTACAGTGCAGCAGCAGGGCAGGGCAGCCGCAGAGGCCACCAGCTGCACCGCTGTCTGCCTGCAGTTTGCTGACGGGGCGCTGGAGCTGCTGATGGCGCTGACCAAGGACGATGTGCTGACCCTGGAGACAGTGTGCCTTCTGGGCATAGGGCCGGCTGCGGCCCGCTACGCCCTGCCCCCCTACCCGCCCAGCCTGCGTATGCGGGCCGCATGCTTCCTGGCCACGCTGATTGAAGCCAGCCACAGCACTCTGACGCACTTTGTCGCATGCCAGGTGAGATGAAGCAACTGGCAGGTGGGCAGCTGGGCAGGTGGGCAATGAAGGCAGGTGGCAGTGAAGGCAGGTGGGCAGCCAAGCAGGCAGGCAGGCAGGCCAGGTGCATAGCATGGCAGGCAGGCAGCAGGCATGGTTGTGCTGTGAGCATGGCAGTGGCTGCTTAGCTTCTCACCAGCCTCACCATTTTTGTTCCCCGTCTACTTAGATCAGCCAGCCACGCCTGGATGCCACACCGCCCTGCCTGCCTGCCTACCTCCCTGCTACCCTGCCAGCCTACCTCCCTGCTACCCTGCCAGCCTACCTCCCTGCTACCCTGCCTGCTACCCTGCCTGCCTGCCTGCCTGCCTGCCTGCCTGCCTGCCTGCCTGCCTGCCTGCCTGCCTGCCTGCCTGCCTGCCTGCCTGCCTGCCTGCCTGCCTGCTACCCTGCCTGCCTGCCTGCTACCCTGCCTGCCTGCCTGCCTGCTACCCTGCCTGCCTGCCTGCTACCCTGCTTGCCTGCCTGCTACCCTGCCTGCCTGCCTGCCTCACAGGGCCTGAAGCAGCTGGTGGCCATGGTGGCCGACACCCCCTTGGCCCCTGGTCAGGTGCTGCCCGCAAACTGTCCTGAGGGCCCTGGCCTGGTGCTCACACAGATTGCCATCAGGTGCGCTGCCAGCTGTGCCCAGTGCTGAGCCAACACTTTCAGGCAGTGTACAGGAGGGCAGCAGTTAGCCTCACCCACCCCTACTACCACACACAGGGGTCCCGGTGCCCAGCAGGGGCCACACATGGGCAACCCAACACATGGACACCCCAACCAAAGACATGGGCGCCCAACACCCTCGCTTCAACAGCTACTCTCAGCCAGCAGCAAGAGGTTTCCAGCAGCAGCACTAGGGGCAGCAGCAGCAGGGGATCTGGCACCAGGGGTAGCAGTAGGGGCATCCAGGCTGTGGCTCCACCTTCCTAGACAAAGACGTAGTGGGGCTGCCAATGGTGCTGCCAGGTGCACAGGGCCACCTGGGATGCAAGCCTGACACTCACAAACAGCAATGCTCCATGGCGTTCAAAGCTTCTGCAGCATACATACTCGCCAATGCGTTTGAGCTCGGCTGACTAGGACCAGGAGAATTTCTGCGATTACTTGACTGTATGACTGAATGGCTGCTTGAGTGACGGACTGTTTCTTGTCATTGTGACAAGAGAAGTGGTTTTCTTAGGGTGGGCCTACCTCAGCTCTGGGCTTCTGTTGACACTTCTCCAAGTAGGTTGCCACTGTTGGCTGCTTGAGCTCTGGCACTGCACACCCCGCACTGGTGGCCACATGCAGTGAAGCGAGGCTGCTGATGACGAGTGAACCAGCCACCTGCACCCACTCCCTGCAGTGGCCCCGTGCTGCATCCAGGTGCATCTTCCTGTTCCTGGACCGCTACTCCATCCTCCCCCACAACTACCTGTGCCGCCTACTGGCTCAGAACGGCCTAGTGTCGCGCCTGTTCACAGTGCTGAAGCAGGTGGGGCAGGAGCGAGCAGCATGTTGGCGGGCCAGACCTGCAGCCTGGGGCTGTATGTGTGGTGGACACAGTGTCAGCCCATCCCTGGCACCACCCTAGCTAGCCTGCTGCCTGGCTTACCCTAGTGTCTCCCAGCTACCTCCCAGCTACCTCCCAGCTACCTCCCACCAGTGGTGTGTGGTCATGAGGCACGAGCGTCATGGCCTGTACTGCTGCCAGTGCTGCTGTTGGTACTGCTGATTCCTTTCCACATCCCCGGCATCAAGCCTCCTCCCTGCCCCTACCTCAGCAGCTGTCCAGGACCCTTCACTGCCCAGGCCTTGCCTGTCCCGCCTGGCCTTGTCAGCTGTAGCCCCTCCTAGCCATCCCCTCTAACCTTGACCCTCCCTCCCTAACTACCTCCCTTGATCCCACCCTCCCTAGCCTGCCCCCTAAGCCTCACCCACTCCCTGAACTCCCCCCCAGCCTGCTGCTGCTGCTGCTGCTGCAGACCAGCTCCCAGCTCACCAAGCGCACCACCAACCTGGCCGGCGCTTTCAGCAACGGCTCATCCAGTCAGTCAGGCACGGCCAAGGCCACTGCAGCCCTCCACCCCCCTGACCCACACGCCCTCCAGGCAGCATATCAGGTACGGGCCGGGCAGGGTGGTCCTACTCAGGCACCAGCTCAGGTCGCAGCCCAGGCAGCAGAGCAGGGGTGCAGGGCAAGCAGCGAGCAGCAGCCCAGGCACTAGGCCATGCATTAGAAGGCCATGCCTCTTCACCATCCACCACCAATGTCTAGGCATCCACACCACAAGGCCATGCCTCCTGGCCGCATGCTTCTTGGTCGCGCCTCTGGGCCATGCTTCAAGGGTTTGGGGCAGTTTGGATGCCAGCTACCATGGGGGACAGCGAAGCCCTCTCCTCCCATACCCCCTTACCTGCCTCTGATAGGAAGATAGTCTCCTCTCAAGCTACTCCCCTCTTTGAATGCATGCCTGTATACAAGGGCATAGTCTTTCTTTCTTGCAGAGAGGGTAGCAGTGGCGGCAGTGGCTAGCAGCCTCTTGGTCGTGCTTGATTGAAGCCTGGGGCGGTTGGGATGCTTGCTACCATGGGGGGCAGTGTAGCAGCGGCAAGCATTGGCACAGCCATGCAGGCCAGGCTCCCTGGTGGACCCTGCAGCCCCCCTGAGCCCACACCTCCACTGCACACCCACCGTAGCCGGGGCCTGAACAGGCAATGCAGGCACTGCACTGGCCTGACTTGGCACCTAGGCAAAGCTTCCAACCTCTTCCACCACTGCCCCGGCCTGGCTGGCCCGCTTTCCCTCACTGTTCCCACCCTGCCTGCTGCCCAGCCACTGTGGTGTTGGCCGTGTGGCTGCAGACCAGCAAAGCCACAGCTGGACCCGCCCTGCCCTTCATCCTGGGCCCTCTGGTGCCCAGGCTGTCAGGCCTGGCTGCCCAGCAGCAGCAGCCGGGGGAGGCCGCCCTCACACCCAGACCCCTGAGCACGGAGGAGTTGATGGCACTGCAGGTCAGGCTGGGCGCTGCTAGGGTTGAGGGCAGGCTTTGCAGGCTGACGGCTGGGCCTCTGGCAGGGCTGCTGGCAGGCTGGAGGCAGGGCTGGCGGCAGGGCCACGGCAGAAGTGTCATCAGGGCCAGTAGCAGGGCTGACGGCAGGGCTGCTGGCAAAGCTGGCTGGTGGCAGGGCTGTCAGCAGCTGGCAGGGTTTGCAGTGCTGGCAGGGCAGGGCAGGCAGTGCTGCCTTGACCCTCCAGATGTCCCTGGTGCCCTGTGAGTGTATATATGTGTGTGTGTGTATGTGTGTGTGTAGGAGGGCGTGGTGAGCCTGCTGCTGCTGCTGTCCAACGCGGACTCCCTGGTCAAGGCCGCACTGTGCACCCGGGACAACCTAGAGAAGCACCTGGACTGCCTGGGCAAGCTGCAGCCGCCCAGCCTTGTCAGGGTGGGTGCGCCACACGCGGCAGTGTGCAGAGCAGGCCGCCGCTGAGGGGGGTGGGCCAATACAGCAGGTGAAGGTGCAAGCCAGGTCAGCCCCTGGCTGGGCTTTGAGGGTGAGGGAGGAGGGTGAGGGAGGGTGCATCAAGGGAGGATGGTGAGCGCTGGTGGCAACATGGTGTGCCCAGTAGCCTGACAGCAGCCCTGATGACAGTGCTGCCATTGGTCCTGCTGACAGCCCTGTCAGTAGCTTGGCAACCCTCCACCTCCAACCCCCACACCTGCCTCTTGGGGTAGTTGGGTTGCCTGATACCATCACTACCCTGATACCATGCAGGACAGTGTAGCCCTTTCCCTCCACCTTTCACACTCGCCACTGGTGGGAGGGTAGCCAGGGCATACCCCAAGGCCAATTTCCTCCATTGATGCACGCTCGACAGCAAGGGCGTAGTCTTTGTTTCTTTCTTTGAGCCTTCTCTCTTTCAGCCTTAGCTATGGCAGTGTTGCACAGGTCTCCTTCATGCAGGGGTGTCCTCACCCCTCTCACCAGCCTCATCTGGTGATGAATAGGGTTCCAGCCCATGACAGCCCCTCACTAACCCCGCCTGACTATTGCCACCCAGCGCTTCCCCTTGCACTGCCCCGGCATCTCCCATGACCCAGAGCCCCCTCCCCTGATCTTTCGAGGTCTTCCATGACCTCTCACCCTCCCCTGATCTTTCAAGGTCTTCCATGACCCCTCACCCTCCCCTGATCTTTCAAGGTCTTCCACGACCCCTCACCCTCCTCCACCTGCTCGCCTCACAGATGGTGAGAGCCTTGCGCTGGCTGACATGTGAGCACGCCATGCTGCCAGCCATCAATGAAGCTGGCGCCATTGCCACGCTGACTCCCTTCCTGTCCCGGGACAAGCTCCTGGACCTCCAGCAGCAGACAGCCATGCAGATCCAGCAGCAGCAGGCAATCACGCCTGGCCAGCAGCTCAGCCCGCTCCAGCTACAGGCTGTGGCCACGCTGCCGGCGCTGCAAGTCCAGCAGGAGGTGCTCCACGCTTTGCACAACATCTGCAAGCTGAACAAGGTGAGGGCGGTCATGAGCTACGCCTTCCTCGCTGGGCCAGGAGCAGCAGGCAGAAGAGGGTGTGCAAGGCAGCAAAAGGTGTGAGAGGGTGATCTTTAAGCAGCAGGGGGCGGGGTCAGTAGGGCAGTAGGTGATGAGCTGCGCCTCAAGGGACAGGGTGCAGTGTGGAGACAGCTGCCTGCTGCTCTGGCCCGCTGATGGCCTTTGACATGTGAGAGCTGGAGCTGAGTGTGAGGCAGGAGAAAGCCAGGTGTGATGCAGGAGAGAGCCAGGTGTAAGGCAGGAGTGAGGTCAGTGTGAGGCAGGACTGAAGCAGATGTTAGATAGGGGTGAGGCCGGGATGAGGCAGGAGTGAGGCGGGTGCAGAGCATGTGCCTAGCTTATGACTCACCCCACCAGTATGTACAGGTTGCTCTGCTACCGATGCCATGTTCGGGTATGTGTATGTTGGCAGAGCTTGATGTGTCGTGGTGCTGCCGAGTGTGGGGCAGGTGTGGACCCAGGTATCATCCCATCAGTATGTACAGATGTTGGTGCTTTGCCAGAGCATGGTGTCCCGTGGTCAGATGCGTGGTATGATAGTGGAATGGTGCCAACGGATGGTGTGTTGTGGTGTCGCAGAGGCACCTTGAGGACGCAGCCACAGTGGGCGTCATACCCCACCTAGTGCGGCTGGCCAGTGACGCAGTGTCGGCCCTGTCAGCCGCAGCCAGGACAGCCGCTGCCTCTGTCACCTCACACTCAGCAGGGCCCTCCACGCCCGCCCCTTACCCTCAGGTACCTGCTGCCCTGACCACACCCCTGCCTCATGCCCTGGCCACACCACATGTACATGTCTGCATCCTCTCTTGATGCCTAGATGCTGCCTGCCAGTGACCAGGCCGGCAGGTGCGGGGCTACAGTGGCCTGTCACAGGGTGGTGTCCTAAACTCCCTACTCCCTGTACTACGCTGTGCTGACGCTGACGCTGGCACTGCTCCTCCGTGCCTGCTGGGTTCAGGTGTTGGCATTGTCAGTGGGCAGCGCCGCCGCCACCGCTGCAGCCGCCCCTGGGGATGAGTCAGGGCTGCTGGACCCTTTGTGCCGCTGGGCGCGGCTGCGGGGTCATGTGGTGTCCATGCTGGTGGCGCTGGTCAGCTGCAGCAGCAGCACGCGGGCCAAGCTGTGGGCGGCCTCAGGCCTGGATGTGTTCTTACACCTGCTGGCTGAGCAGGTGCGGCAGGGCGGGGCACAGTGGGCAGGGCGGGTGTAGGGGCAGGGGTGAGGGCGGAAAGGCAGCAGTGAAGATGCGTGTGCTGCCTGAACCTGGGCCGCTGGTACGCAGAGCTGTGGCGTGGGCTCGGTGTGGGGAAAGGAATGGTGGTGCCCTGCCCACTGACGTTGCCTTGCCCGCTTGCAGCGTGCCATCTGCACCATTGTGACCCACCTATCTGCCTGGTTGCACTGCCACAATGTGCCACATAGTGGTGGGGTGCGGTGTGGTGCAGGAGAGTGTGGAGCTGGGGGTGTTGGGGGCGCTGGACGTGTGGCTGGCAGAGGACCACTCCAGACTGGAGGCGCGGCTCACACAGAGGGAGCCTGTGGCCCAGCTGGTCGCCCTGTACGCCCGCACTGTGCAGGTGACACCACCTTGACTGCCAGCCTGCTAGCCCGCTGCCCAACCTGCCGTGTGGACTGATTGGCTAGTTGACTGCTAGCCTGCCAGCCTGCCAACCTACCCGCCTGTGTGCCCTGCCTGCCCTGTATCTGTGCTGCTTGCCTCTTTGTAGTCCACCCTGCTACAGTGTTGCTGTGCTGCTTGGCTGTGGTGCGTTGCTCGGTGGTGTGCCGCGCTGCACCAGCTGTCATGCTGCCCACTGTGCCCGCACACAGCAGCAGCTGGCAGCAGCACCCATGCCGACACACCACAGTAGCCCCGAACACCTCCTCACACCTTGACCGAGTCATAGCAGTGGTGTAGCAGTGAAGCACCAGGATGCTGGCCATCACACCTACCACCACCCGTTTCCCAGCTCCAGCCCCAGCCCTGACCACAGCCCTAGCAATGCATGGGCTAGCAGCACTGGTCAGTGTTGCCCTCCAGCTGCAGCTCCAACTCCAGCAATCACCTGCACAGCGGGCCAGCACCTGGCACGTCCCTACACCCTGCACAGGCTGTGACGAACGTGGTCCCACTGTTGCTGCTGCTGCTGCTGCTGTGCAGACCCAGGACCTGAGCGCCCTGCCCCAGCTGCTGGCCACGTTGCGCCGCATGATCGGCCGCTCCAGCAAGCTGGCTGTAGCCCTGGCAGTCGGGGGCCTGGTGCCCTGGCTGCTGGCCATGATCGAGCCCGTGGCGCCCATCCTGCGGGTCAAGGTGCTGGAGATCATACGGTGAGAGGGGCAGACAGCAGCAGGGATCCTGCACACCTGGCACCAGCCGCACCACCATGGCCTGGTCAGGCTCATACCTGACCAGCTTAAACATCAGCCAAGCTTCGCACTCAGGCCGCCTCTCCCACACCTTCCTTGCCCGGCAAGCAGAAGCAGGCAGTACCTGGACACCCTTTGATGCCATTGCAACTTGTGAGGATAGTGAGGTCGGCAATGGGTCCCTAGATAGCTGCTTGAGTATTGCAGATGTGAGCTCCTGGACAGCCAGGCAGGTTGTATGTGTACGTATGCGTGTGGACCATGGCTGTGGTGGAGCCTCCCTGGGGGCTGCTGTCCTCCCTGCTTCCCTACACTTGCCCTCCGTCACCTACCGCACGAGCTGCTGGCCCTACGCATCCGCCCGCTGCTGCCACGCGTGCTGTGCAGCTGCCTGTATGAACACTACCCTCGGCCCAAGGAGTTTCTGCTGCTGTACCGCATCCCTGAGGTGTTGCGGCGACTGCTGGAGACGCAAGGCCGTGGGGCGGATGCGGTCCATCAGGAAGCGCAGCGCCTGCTGACCGCTTTCCAGATCAATGTGCTGTTCTAGAGCCGACCTGCTGTGTCACGCACTTGCCGCGTAGATTCTCCGCTGCGCCTTGTTGTCAATGCGATGGCGTGCGCCAGGGCGAGAGTGTGTGTGCGCGCATCGTGGCCTGTATAGGCTCTGCAGCTTTGCGGAGCGGTTGTATGGGTGGCGAGTGCTGGTACAGTACGCTTCGACGTCCTGTCGCAGCACACGCCGCAATGATTCCCTACATGAGGAGGCCTCGAAATCATGTGTATCATATTCAGCATCGGGGGAGCGCTAGGGAGGCCATGACTGTTGGGGTGGGCAATGCCACCTCTATCCAGTATTGCAAGCTAACGGTTCTGCAGTTTTGCGTCCTTTCATTCCACCACTGCAAGATTGATAGATAGGTGGCTTACACCGCTTATGCCGTCAGCCATTAGGCTGCTTGGCAAGATTGCAATTGACGGTGAAGAAATGGGAGGGGTTACAATTATACCGTAATCAAGGGTCTGTCACCGCAAGCCTTTCTTTGCAAGCCTTCACTCCACACAGCCCAACACCGACTTGTATGGTCTCTAGTGGTCCAATCCCAATGTAGGCCCTAGTGATGAACGAGGGCCTGGCGAGCTTCTTGTGCCAAAAAAAGTGAAAAACATAAAAAGCAGGATAAAACATACAGCAGGCATACAGAACTTTGGCCCATGCCAATGACACTGACTTAGCTAGCATGGTAGTAAGCAGGCTTGTGAATCTTCAGTTCTCCAGACATTCATATTTTACGCGGCCTGTAGGCCTGCACACCCCCTCTAACGAGCAGATATCACTTCACTCGCGCCGAAAGGCCGACTCATCACCGCTCTTCTCATTGAAAAACTCGAGGTTGTTGCGATGTAGTAACGATTTGAAATTTGCACAAACCCTGCGCAGGGTCCTATGTAGCCGACCCTGTTTGGGATCCTACCGACCCTGCTTGGAATCCTACCGACCCTGTTTGGAATTCTACCAACCCTCTTTGGGATCCTACCCACCATGTTTGGGATCCTACCGACCCTGTGTTGGGCCCTATTGATCCCTATTCTCTCCATTATACCAATGTTGTTGCAGGTTGCATGCTTGACCACAACAGTATGACACCACATGTTACCATGCTACCATGCCTAGCCTTGGTTACGGCTATTCCCATGTGCCCTGTATCGCTACATGTATGTATGGGATGCATGTGCGCATGCCTTGTATGCCATGTCAGTGCTGAGAGGTTTCCTCTAAAACAAGCCAATACATGTCCATGGTAGATTCTGCTCATGGCACAATGACCCAGTATGCTTGCACATTCACTATAATGCCTCATGCTGCTGAGATGTGTGTCAGCTGCGGCATAGGCTGTGTGTTGGCACAAAAAACATACTTCCGTACCCCTCCCCATAGCCTTAATGCATGCTGCCCAAGGCTGATGGCTATGGTCAATCCACAGCAGGAGCTGGCTCGGCCTGCCTCTGTGATGCATTAGCTGCGAGCCTCTGGGACTTCATGACGCCACCTGTGCTGACAATCTCCGCTGCTGCCTGCTCAGCGCCACGCTTTGCTTTCCAAGACCGCTGGGCCCGGCACCCCCATCTGCATCCCTGTCTCCGGCTTGCTCTTCCCCTTGAACCCCTGCCACCGCTGCTGCCCCAGCTCCTATCGCCCGCTGGGGTTGTGGTAGTGCGTGGCCTGTTGCTGCGCAACACGCTTGCAACTTCATCAGCTGGTCGAAGCTGGTGATGAGGTTGAGATCGGGCTAATTCACTAGCATCTCACGGAGCAGCTTCAAAACTCCCTTCCTTTGCTCCTTTGTCGGCTTCAAGTTCAAGAGCCTGCTCAACATGTCTTTGCTGGTCATGGCGCAGCCCCTGTGATCTCATGCACAAAGACAAGCAACATGAACTGTAATCTACACAATCATCATACCTGAACACAGGTTGTGCGAGGTTCGCGTGAAGCTTCCACACCCTGTCTCGGCGTTCCCTGCCTCCACCCACCCCTCCTCCACCACCCCCTCCACCCCCTGGACCCCTTGGATTCCCTTCTTCATCACTATCGTCACTACCACTATCATCACTGTCACCTCCGTCCACTCCTCCATCTCCTCCTCTCCTTCCTCTTACATCTCCCTCTTCCATGCCTTCTCTCCCTCCTGCCCCGTCACACTTGGCCCCCCTGTTTCCCTCTTCTCCCCTCCCTCTCTCTCCGTCCCCTTCTCTCTCTCTTCCCCCGTCACGCTCTCCTCCCCTTCCACCCTCTTGCCCCCCTTGGGCCCTCTGTTCCTCTCTTCCTTGGCCCTCGACAACTACCCCTCCTTCATCTCCACATCCCCCTTGTATATGTTTTGTTGCAACATGCGCACATGTGGCCTGCGGTGCAAATAGTCCGCGTTGATGTACAGGCACTAGCTGCCAACAAGCGCACAAGTACATCAAGCGTACTAACTGACAGCAAGCGACAACATACCGCCGACGGCCCGTGTTGGTGTGCGCCTTGTGATACTGCGCCTTCCGCCTGAGCCTTCCACTCTTGCCCTTTGCACCGACGAACTGGGGATGTTTCTTCGAACAGTGAGTCTGCATTGCTCTAATGCCAGCTTGATCTCCACACACACGGCACTGCCATGCTTTCTGGACCATAATTGCCTGTGCCTTAGGAAGCCTAAAGAGAAGATGCGCGTAAAGTGGCGATTGCGCCATTGCAGGCAATACTCAACCGGCACACAAAGTGACTTTTGGATGTTATAATGTTATGCGCACGGCCACGAACTGGTGAGTAAATGTGCAAGGTACCGCTGATGCCATGATTCTAAGCTGGTATCTTGATAGAGCATGGTGTGTCGTGGTCAGCTGCTAGTATTTTATGATAGTGTCGGTCTTAAACGTTCAATAGGAACTGCTTCAACCTTGGTCGTTTACAATCACGGACAGTTATCCTTGTTGTTGCAGTTACCATCACCATCCATGCATTGCAAACCATGCTCTGCATGCCGCACAAACTTGTATGCCTCTCATTCCGCGCAATGCGGCAGCCAGGCAGACGCGTAGCTCCCGAGTCAGTGTACACCGCCGCGCTTCTCTGCACTGGTACCGTCCTTGCCTTGGCAGGGCAGTACGTGAGCAATGTGGTGCGTGGCTCAAATCTATACAGTTGTGTGTACAGCGTAGCGCATGCTCTCGCGCGTTGACTCGTCGCCGCGTGCGCGGAGGGAGCTGCGGACAATTGCTCGTGCAGCTGGAATGCATCCCAGCAGCTCGAGGTTTGTTGACGGCCCTGCCTTGTCTTGTCGCCGCGCGGGCGCATAGGGGGCGTCGCACCCCAGCGCTCAGCTGCCCGCGTTCACCAAGTACGCCGTGGCTGTGGCATCCACCCTGGGCGCGACATCGCGTAGGCGGAAGCGCGCATCTCAGCGCTGGAGTCGAGCTGACCTCCTGTCCGTGGCTATTGGGTGAGTGAGGATGGGGTGAGAGTGAGTAAGGGTCAAACCAGCGTGGGGGAGCGGGTCACGAACCATTGGCAAACCCCTGGGAAGCTAAGAGGTCACACCAAACACCTATGATGGTGCAGCTGGGCAGTGTGGTACAGTGTGCTGTTAAATGCAGGTGCCTGGAGGTGGTTGCCTACTCCCTGAGCTGCCTCGGCTTTCCCCGCTGTGGCAGTGCGCTGGCCATGTGAGCAGGGCAGGGTGCTGACAAAGCGGCTGGCTGGGGTCCCTCCTCTTTAACCCCCTGCCTGAGGCCCCTGCCCCTGCTGCCCCTGCTGCCCCTGCTGCCCCTGCTGCCCCTGCTGCCCCTGCTGCCCCTGCTGCCCCTGCTGCCCCTGCTGCCCCTGCTGCCCCTGCTGCCCCTGCTGCCCCTGCTGCCCCTGCTGCCCCTGCTGCCCCTGCTGCCCCTGCTGCCCCTGCTGCCCCTGCTGCCCCTGCTGCCCCTGCTGCCCCTGCTGCCCCTGCTGCCCCTGCTGCCCCTGCTGCCCCTGCTGCCCCTGCTGCCCCTGCTGCCCCTGCTGCCCCTGCTGCCCCTGCTGCCCCTGCTGCCCCTGCTGCCCCTGCTGCCCCTGCTGCCCCTGCTGCCCCTGCTGCCCCTGCTGCCCCTGCTGCCCCTGCTGCCCCTGCTGCCCCTGCTGCCCCTGCTGCCCCTGCTGCCCCACTGCTGCTGCCCCGGCCCCTTCTGCCAGGGCCTGAGCCTGGCTCTGCTGCTAGGGGGTGTGCTAGGAGTCATCCATGGGCTGGGTAAGGATGTAGGATCCAGGCCCTCACGGCCTGTGCCGTCACACTGTGCGGCTGCAGGGTGGTGTTTGCAGCTGCGGGGCAGGTGCTCACCGCGATCATGCGCACCGCCATCTTGAGGAAGGGCCTGAGCCGCCAGCAGCTGGCAGCAGTGAGTGGGGACACCCCAATGCTGTGAGGTCACCTCACCCACCCAACCCCCCAGTGATGTGTGACCCCTCCCACCCTTCACGGCAGATCCCAGGGCGGAGGGTGAAGGGCCCACCCCCCAGTGTCCTTGGGCATGGCAGCTACCCATGCAAGCTACGGTCACAGCCAGCATGCTTGCCATGCGGACTACCCATGCAAAGCATGCGGCATGAGATCACCTTCAGTTGTGGCAGGTATATTGAGAGGTCTGAGGCTGCGCCTGCACTGCAACAGCACTGGGCTTTCACACCTTGCAGCGCAGGCCAGTGTGTGTTACACCAGGTCACCAGCACAGCACTTTGCTCATACCTGCAGCTGCTGGGGTGTGACCTCCAGCTGCTGGATGTGTGACCTGCAGGTGGTGGTGGTCACACTTGGCCTGGTGGTGCGCTGGCTCCCCCAAGCCGCCCCGCCCCTGATGGCCCCGGGCAGCAGCCAGGACGGCAGCCTGACGCCTGGCATGCAGCTGGGGGTGGCTTACTTGGTGGCGTCAGCCGCCGCCTATAGCCTGCTGGGCGTGCTGTATGAGGTCAGAGGAGGGAGGGGGTCAGAGGGGGGAGGGGGTCAGAAGGGGGAGGCGGCAGAAGAGCACTTGCCTGGTGCAGCCAGCGGTGTAGGGAGGGGGTGACTGACATCATGGCCCATCAGGCTGCTCAGGCTGCCTCTGAGGCACTGCCCGGGCAGCCTGAGGCGCACTCACCAGCTGGTCAGGGGAACCCCTCCTGAACGCCCCACCCTTGCACTCCAGGGGTGTGGGTGAGGGGGTGAGGGGGTGAGGGGGTGAGGGGGTGAGGGGGTGAGGGGGTGAGGGGGTGAGGGGGTGAGGGGGTGAGGGGGTGAGGGGGTGAGGGGGTGAGGGGGTGAGGGGGTGAGGGGGTGAGGGGGTGAGGGGGTGAGGGGGTGAGGGGGTGAGGGGGTGAGGGGGTGAGGGGGTGGGGGGGTGGAGCAGCGGGTGGCGGCATACAGCCTGACACAGCAGCAGGCGAGGTGCAGCGCGCCTGGGTCAGCAGCAGGAGGGGTTACTTGCCCCTGGTGCAGTATGCCTGCTGGTGTCAGGCTGGCTCCCTCCACCCCCTGCATACCCTGCTCACAGCAGCAGCCAGCCGCCTGTGCTACTGCTGGCGTCACGTGCCCTACTGCTGCCCTCTGCCGCCTGTGCAGCTGCTGGTGTCCTCCCCATCAAACAAGCTGAGCCAGGCAGAGGTATGGAACTTGCGGCATCAGCAGCAGCAACATCGGCAGCAGTAACAGCGGCAGCAGCGGCAGCAGTGGCAGCAGTAACAACGGCAGCAGCGGCAGCAGTGGCAGCAGTGGCAGCAACACCAGCAGCAGCGCTTAGAGTGAGCAGCACCAGCAGCACCAGCCACCGCCGCCACTGTCATGGGGACGGCAGTAGCAGCAGCACCTCCACCAGCAGCAGCCGGGGCAGAGGCGTGTATGTGCACACCAGCCTGCTGCCCTGTGTACCCGGCACCAAGGCTGGTCCA
>JASKMD010000026.1:5049283-5083612 GCA_030144725.1 Haematococcus lacustris | reverse complement strand
TAAAGGGTGTTAACCACGGCAGGGAGGCGGGTGGAGTAAGTGAGGGATTGGCCCCACTGCATGCTGTTGTCTGCCCCCAGCACCATCAGGTTGTAGTTGCCCTCAGGCATGCCTGCGCCACACAGGGCCAGGCACAGGGCAGGGTCATTTGAGGGCGTGGCCGCCAGCCCCATTACTCGACATGTGCAGCCACTGCCCCACCATGCAGCTGAAAGCCGCCAGCTGGTGCTCACAACGTGCGGCCATAGAGCAGCAAAGGGCAGCAAGGCAGCGTTGGCCACATGCTGAGGAGGTCGGCAGCATTGTGAGACCGTGCAGCTGAGAGAGAGCTTGTGGGCCACCGCCATGGGCTCGTGTTTGATGCCCTGCTGTGCCCCTCCTCCTGCAGGCCAGCAGCTGTGTGCTAGCCCCCCCCTCGCACTCACTGGGCAACTGCACCACCATGGAGACGATGGTCTGCTGCAGCCTGCGGCGTGTGGTGGGGGCGGCGGTGGTGTCATTGCTGGACAGGATGGTGAGCTTGGCGCCATTGAACCACAAGCTGCAGGGACTCAAGTTGCAGATCACAAAAATCGTCATCCTGCGGTCAGGGCCAGGCAGAGGCGGTAACTGCACCAGTCGCTCAATCTGCAACAACACATTCAGTGGAGCAGTCAGCTGCAGTACTGTCGGTGGGAGGGGCCTATGCAGGGTTTGGGTGGCAGGAAGCTGGGCAGGCTGGACTTGTGCATGGGCCAGAGTAAAGATGCTCTTGGCACCAGGCTGCACCAACCTGCCACCATTGAGGGCGATGAGCAATGCATTTGGGCTGCTGGGCGGCATGGGGGGGAAGGGTGAGGGTGGTAAGGGTGGTGAGGGTGGGGGTGGGGGTGGGGGTGGGCGAGGCGAAGGGGAGGGCGGCAGGGGTGGTCTGGGAGGGCTGGGTGGCGGGGGTGGTGGCGATGGTGAAGGTGGCGGTGGGGAGGGGGAGGGAGGGGGATTGGGTGAGGGAGGGGGGAAGGGGGAGGGGGAGGGGGAGGGAGGTGGAGGGTCAGGCGGGGGGGGGTAGGGGTGATGGAGGTTCTGGCGGAGGAGGTTGTGGAGGTGGAGGAAGGGGTGGTGGGGGTGAGGGTGGGGATGGTGGCGGGGGTTCAGGAGGAGGGGGTGAGGGTGGCGGAGGTAGAGGGGGGTTGGGAGGAGGGGGCGATGGTGGTGGGGGATCAGGGGGAGGGGGGGAGGGCGGTGGGGGTTCAGGAGGAGGGGGTGAGGGTGGTGGGGGTCCAGGAGGAGGGGGTGAGGGTGGTGGTGGTAGAGGGGGTGAGGGTGGAGGGGGCGATGGTGGTGGGGGATCAGGGGGAGGGGGGGAGGGCGGTGGAGGAGCTGGTGGTGGTGGTGACGGTGGTGGTGGTGCTGGTGGAGGACTTGGTGGTGAGGGAGGTGTGGGGGGGTCAGGTGGGGGGGACGGGGGACTTGGTGGCAGCGGTGGAGGTGAGGGTGGAGGTGTGGGTGGGGGTGAGGGCGGTGGTGATGGCGGTGGGTTTGGAGGTGTGGGTGGTGGTGGTTCAGGTGGTGGTGGGCCGGGTGGTGGCGGTAGAGGTGGCAATGGTAGTGGAGGGCTGGGAGGTGGCGGTGATGGTGGCTCAGGTGGTGGGGGGCTGGGAGGTGAGGGGGGTGGAGGTGAGGGTGGTGGAGGGCTGGGTGGTGAGGGTGGTGGGGGTGCTGGTGGTGGAGGGCTTGGGGGTGGAGGTAGTGGTGGCAGTGGTGGTAGAGGGCTGGGTGGTGAGGGTGGTGGTGGTGATGGCGGAGGAGGGCTGGGCGGTGGTGGTGATGGAGGTGGAGGGCTGGGCGCTGGGGGCAGAGGTGGCCTTGGCGGTGGAGGGCTGGGAGGAGAGGGTGGCCGCGGTGGTGGGCGAGGTGGGGAGGGTGACGGAGGCCTGGGTGAAGGCGGGGGTTTGGGAGGGGAGGGAGGCGAGGGGGGTGGGCTGGGAGGGAAGGGAGGGAAGTCTGGAAGTGTGAGGGGTGGAAAGGGGGGTGGTGAAAATGGCGGTGGGGGGGGAGGGGGAGAGGGGGGTGGTGTCCCAGCTGCTGTCTCCGCCTGCTTCAGTTCTGCCAGGAAGGCGTCAGCGAGGGTGGGGTCTGCGGCAATCTGTGCTGCGGTGCCGGCATCAACGTTGAGGGAGGTGTTGAAAGCGGGCTCGGGGATGGGGTCCACGGACTTTGCGGGGTCGTCGTACACCATGGTGACCACGTTGGTAGAGCCCGGCACCACGCTCACAATCTGCATAATCACAGGGCAGGTCAAGGACTGACCAAGGGCTCCGAGGCACACAGCCTGTGATCCCGTCACAGGGGCACACAGCACTTGGGGCACTACAGCAAGCACGGGCCGGGGAGGGTGCCGCCATGGAAACCACGCACAGAGGATGAGCCAGTGACGAGCCAGAATGCAAGACATGGGCAGCTGAGGGTGAGTGGGGGCGACTAGGGGCGACTGGGGACCACCACAGGGGCGGGTTAGCTGTGGGTTGGAATGGGTAGTTTGTGTGCGGGGGAAGCAGGGCAGGCACCCCCTGGTCTGTTACCTGGATGCGGGAGACAGGGATGCCCAGCAGGAACGCCAGGTTCTTCAAGAACAGCTCCTTCACGTCAAAGAACTGCGCAGGGCGCCGTGTGGCAAACCAGCAGCTGCAGGCCCACCCATGTAAGCCTGGACGTGCCCAGACATGCCTAAGCAAGCCACGTGCTGCTACATAGCAGCGTATGCTGCCCTGCCCCGCCCGCCCCACCCCTCCCCGCCCAACCCGCCCTGCCCGCAGCGCACCTGGTCCACGGTGATGGCCAGGGACTGGCTAACCTGCACAGCATTCTCAGACCGCACCTCCAGCGGCTCCCCCCCTCCCTTCATCTGCACACACCACGCAGCACCCTAGATGGGCTCCAGGGCTGGACAGCGCGACTGGAGCGCTGGTGCAGAGCCCTGATGCCGATGATGGTCGCCTGGCATCAGGGTGGGCTGGGCAGAGCAGGCGAGGGAGGTGTGGGCTGGGCAGAGCAGGCGAGGGAGGCAACTGGGGAAGCCAGGGGTGGTTGAATTGAGAGGGGCTACACCATGACGCCTGAAGCCACTGTCAAGGTGTGGAAACACACTTTGTACAGAGGTGGCTGGGGTGTGGCCAGGCAATGGTGTTCCCAGCGTGCATTGCCACATCCCTTCTGGCGCCCAGGCATACCCAGCACAGCGACAGCAGCACAACCCTTCCCAGGAGCAGGTGCAGCAGCAGGTGCAGCAGCAGGTGCAGCAGCAGGTGTGGGGCAGGTGCAGCAGCAGCCAGAGGGGCAGCCAGGTGCCCGACCTCCACAGGGTAGAGACACACTCTGGCACGCCAGGACCCGGCACACTGTCAAGGCGCTGCAGTAGCAGCAGCAGGTCAGGCGCTGCAGCAGGCGGGGAGCCTGAGTGGCAGGAGGAGGCGCAGCCGCAGGAGGCGCAGCACCTTGACGGTGAACAGGGAGGCGCCCTGGTCCCAGAAGAAGGAGCCGTGGGGGGTCCCGTCCGTCATGTTGGGTGGGCCAGAGGCCAGCGGCGTGACACGGCCCAAACCAGGGGACCACACGAAACGCCTGCGGCAGCAACAATGGCAGCAACAGCAGCAGCAGCGCCAGGGGCGACAGCAGCAGCAGCAGGGTCAGGTCCCGGCACACAGCCCCCAGGAGCACGTTACTGCTGGCAGGTGTGGCTGCTGGCGTGAGGCAGCAGCGCCCAGCGATGTGGCCAGGCAGCAGGACGTGGCGGGTGGGAGATGGCGGGCTGCACAGGCGCCTGTGCCGTGTCCCTGTTATTGCACGAGCAGGTGCGGGAGGGGGCCGTCCCATGTGTTGGTGTGCAGCCGAGGTCGGCTTCAAAGTACAAGGAGAACAACACCAACTATTGACCCTAGTGCGTGGGATCACGATACGGACGACGACCTCTACCGACGACCTCTACCAGCTGGGCCCTGCAGCTGATGCCCTGATGCACAGTGTTCCAGTGAGCAGCTCACGGCCCCTGGGTGCCTCAGTGCACCTGTCGGCGTTGCACCTGTCGGCTTCAGTGCAACCCCCATTCGTCGGCAACAGTGGAAACAACATTAGCCCTGTCACTGATGTGTGATGTCATGGTATCAGGGTGTGTCTAGACGTGTGTTGAGGGTGGTTGCTTTCGCTGTCGCTGTCTCGCCCAGGTGCCTTGCATTCAGTCCTGCACCTGTTGGGGATGCTCTGGAAGTCAATCCGAAGCAGCAGCTGGGCATCTGGGTCAGCGTAGGGCCAATGCAGCCGATAGACCTGCAGCAGCAGCAGGGGTAACAGCATTCGCGGGAGTGAGGAGCGCAGCGGTGGCCAAGGTGCAGTGGAGCAGAGCAACAGCAGCCAGGGGGCAGGCAGGCAGGCAGGCAGGCAGGCAGGCAGGCAGGCAGAAGAGGCCAGCAGGTTATGCATGGGTTCCGTCACAGACACTCGAGTGGGTTGCTGCTGACACTGGGCCAGTGCATCACATGCTGTGCGTCAGCTGTCAGCAGCTCAGTACCTTGCTGGGTGTTCCAGTGAAGGAGATGGTGGTGAGCTGGTTGGCTGCAGGGCACAGGGGTGGCAGAGGGGCAGTGCATGATGTCTGTCAGCTTGGGCACGGACAACACAACGCTGACTTGCAGCTTAGCATACACACTGACTTCTGAGAACAGTGAATAGTGGTAAGGGACAGCGTATTCTGGCCGTGTTCTTTGCAAGCTAAAGCGATGCCAGAGCGAACCGTGGCATGGCCTGGCATGGTCGGCCTATGGTGATTAGAGGTCCATGACGACCTAGTGTGACAGACAGTTGGTGGCAGTGAGGCCACGAGTGTAAGGTTGCGATGACAGCAGAGCACCGTACGAGCATTGCAGCACCCAATGCCAGGGCTTTTGCTGTAGGCCAGGTACAGAGCCAGGAGATGGTGGCTGTTTGACTCACAAGGCAGGTATGTCCAGAATGTCGACAACCTCTTTTGGCACTGCAAGCACCAGCAAGCAGCACGTGACGCCAGCACCAGCTACCTGCTGCAGCTGGCACACACCTTGAGGCTGAACTGCGCTGCATGTGGCAATTCATGTGGCGCTTCCCATGGCATGGCATGAGGCCCCCAGCCGCTGCAGCCCCCAACCGCTCCAGCCCCCAGCCCCTGCAACCTTCAGCCGCTGCAGCCCCCAGCCTTACAGTGTATGCAAAGCACCAGCCGTGGTCCATGGCGGCTACCGCCAGGTCCACTGAGCTGGAGGTATTGAACATGACAGGGGAGAAGTTGCGGTCCTCACTGTCGCCGTCTCGTGTCTCCAGCACAAAGTGCTGCATGAGAAGCAAGGCGTGGCAGGGCAGCAGGGTGGGGCAGGGTCAGCAAAGCAAGGAGGGGCTAGGTGGGGTGCAGGGCAGGGAGCAAGGCGGCGCAAGGAAGTTGAAGAGCAGGCTGGCCAGGTGGGTGGTGGTGGCGCAGGGCGCACCTGTGGGTCTCCAAACACGCCTCCAAAGCGGCCACTGGGGATGGGCTGTGGCATGAAAGCCGTGTCCAGCTCAAAGTCCGTGCTGTTCACCACGCACTGGTACCCAGACCACACGTCATTGAACTGGCAAGGCCTGCACAGGGCGCAGCCCACCAGCCAGGGGCTCATAGCAAGAGTGAGGGCAGGTCAAGGGCTGGCCCAAGGCAGGGCAAGGGCAAGGTCAGGGCAGCACACCAAACAAGGGGCGAGCCGCTGCTGAAACAAGGACACGCCAGCGTCTGGGAGGGAGTACCCAGCGCAGGTCAGCGGCCTGGATTGTATGAACTGTCTGAATGCCTGGATGTCTGGATGCCCGGATTGTCTGTGGTGGCCAGGCTGGCTGCTGTTGCTCTGCCCCTCTGGCCGCCCATGAAACGCTGCTGCAGATTGGTGGTGAGGGCTGCTGTCCACCCGCCTCTTTGGGTTTTTGTGGTCTGCTGCAACTGTGCTATGCTGCGAGCTCCTAGTGAGGGTCAAGGTGCTGGCCACCGCCTCACCCTGGAGTCAAAGGCGTGCCTTGGTCATAGGGGAAGCTGCGAGCCTGCATGGCGCATCAGTGCACACGCACACCAGGCTGTGAGCACCTCAAACTAGCCATGGCCCCTGAGGGGACCTCATGGTGTCACTGGCAGCCTGGTGCAGCCTGCTCATGCAGCCTTGACCATGACCATGAGTTGCTGTGAGGAGCTGCGTCAAGTGAGCAGGACAGTGTGATGCGATGGAAGTCAGGGGTGGTGTGCAGCTGGTCAGCAGTCACCTGGTTGTTCTGCCCTAGGATGGAGCCCACAACGCCAGTCAGACTGCCATCCACGTCGCGGATATTCACGTGGTTAGGGCCAGCGCAGTTGAGCTCAATCATGCTGTCGTCGGTTTTGCCGCGGTCCAACAGTCGCTGCAGGTCGCGGCTCCAGTTGATGGTGTCACAGTCAGCTTCATTGCGCCAGGCAGGGTCAGGACCAGTCAGCTTCAACAAGCCATCCCTGCAGCAGTGGAGTGCAACAGGGCAACTGGACATGCGCGTTTGCAAAGCTGCCCTCTCCTGAGCACACCCCTCTTGTCAACTCACAGCCCGCAATGTGTGTGAGTGATACGAGCTTCGACTGCTTAGGAAGGCATCAGTGACCTCAGGGTTGATGAGCAGGGTGGGTAAGTCGGAGGCAACACCCATGCTGCTCACGGTGAGACGTCGACCACATTGGAGGCCTGCATGAAGACGGGGTGGAAGGCCTCAGGGGCCTTGGCGTGGTTGCCTAGCGCAGCCGTGTGGAAGTCCCCGTCGCAGCCGCCTGGGCCATAGAAGTTTGCCAGCGTGGTGCCAGTGAGGCGGGTGACGCCGTAGATGGTTTCGTACGCCTTCAGACCGTCCCAGGGATATTTTTCAGGGCCCGGGGTAAACCTGGGCAGCATGGCGGCAGTCCAGCAGCAGCCATGTGGCAGTCAAACGCCCGGTAGTACCAAGCGCAGGCGTGTGCCACAGCAGCATGGGAAGGCAGGCGATGAAGCAAATGGCAGGTGAAGGGCGTGGAAGGTCCAGGGGGTCTAGCGCTGCACACTCACTTGAGGGCGAACACGCTGCCTAGGAAGCCCTTTGAGGGTGTGAAGGGGGAGTTGTGGTTGTAGCTGGTGGGGGCGACGTTGGGGTGGCAACCAGGGTCTGAGGCGGCCGGGTCCATGGCGCCACTACCCCGCCTGAAATTGCACATGGAGCACAGGTGAGGCCCAGACTGGCCCACCAACGTGGTGTTGGTCATGATGACCTGCGCAGGCCAAGGGACAAGCAACGGTGGGAAGGACTGCCACACTGCCCCAGGACTTCCACACTTGAACCGTATGAGCCCAATGAGCTGCTAGCTGTTTAGCGTTGCCAACAAAACACCGCTTGGCTGATGAGGGAGGTACATGCTGCCCGCTGGGCTGATGAAGGAAATGCTGAAGGAAGCCCCATGAGGCTGGCTAGCCAAGGGGGACACATAAGAAGAGTTGGGGGGAAAAGATCAGGGGAGGGAATGAGAGATCTCACCTCCGATGTCTCCGTCATAGCTGCCAGCCGCAACACCAGGATCCCAGCAAACTTGGTATCCGCCACGCTGACCCCTGTCATGCGCACATCTGTGTCAATGCCCCGAGTGCTGATGATGCCAAAGTCCCACTGCACAGGGCAGGAGGCATACGGTCACAGTTCAGTCCCAGCATCAGTAGGCCTTGAAGGTTGCTGACCAGAACAGGCTGAAGAGCTGCTGCCCAGACAGAGTCCAGCCAGGCAGTTGGCTGCCCTGATGATCAGCTCGTCCCTGTACCCAGCACTGAGCATGTGATAATGGCATGGTTGGGATGATGGCGCCTGCCGCTTTGCCCCTTACGTTGAGGTAGGCAGTGAAGTTGACCATGGCAGTGCAGCCAGCTGCGGCCGATTCTGGGGAGGCCCTCAGCCAGGCGCCCACTGTGCTGCTGTGCCTGCGGTCAGGCAGCCAGGAAGAACGTCTGCAAACGTGCTGACAACATCTCAACGGCGGCTGAGACTCACTCTGTGATTGTTCGCTGTCAGTATTTGCTAACAATTCCTCACATCTTTCACACTTAGCCACCTTTCCGCCAGCACTTGTGTGGCATCATGCTTGGGTGGGCACCATGATGAAGAGGGCGGGAGAGTGCGAGGGAGTGGGTGGGTCACGGCATGTAGGTAGGTTGTTGGGGCCCACTCACACTGCATTGTTGGCAAAGGATGCTGGGTTGCCTGAGCAGGGTTGTCCATAGTACTTCCATCCAGCTCGATCAGAGCCAGCCGCCACATTGCCCCTGCGTGCCAGCAAGCAAGAGAGCAAGGGAGCATGAAACCAAAGCCGCATACCACTTCCAGCCTCCCCTGCATCCTCATGTCACTGCCCAACTCTTAGCTGAACCATGGTCGGCCCATGGCCGCCACCGCCAGGTCCACTGAGCTGGAGGTGTTGAACATGACAGGGGAGTGATGGCGGTCCTCACTTTTGTCGTCGTAGATCTCCAGCACAAAGTGTTGTGTGGGAAGCAAGGCGTGGCAGGGCAGTACGGGTGCAGCAGGGTCAGCAGCACTCACGTGATTCTGTTTGCAGAGGATGGGATGTCAAATGTGACGGGCATGTTGTCGTTGAAGGCTGAGTCGTTTGTAATGTCCTGCCAGGCACGTGCACCACCAGGCGCAAGCACACGGCTGTTTACCAGCAGATAAGGGACCCAGACGCCAGTGTCAGCTAGGCTGTAGCCTCCTAAGGTGACACATCCAGATGCCTCATGCACTCATGCACTAGCCTGGCTCTTCTGCTGCTCACATGCACTGTAGCTGCACCTCAGCTCAGCTCAGCTCACCTTAATGGTGCATGCAGCCAGGTTGTCCGTCACAGAGTGGCCGCTCCCTGACACCAGCACTGTGGAGCGCTGGTAGCTCTGGTACATGACGTTGCCAGCAACCTGCGGTTGACGACAGTCGCAGATTGTGTGGACATCTCAGCTCGCATTGTTTGCAGCACATATCCATTGCACATTTCCACCTCAAACATCGAACTCCTCAAGCATCAAACTCCAACTAGCCGCAGCCAGAAGGCAATTTCAACATGGTAAGGGCCTTCACTCAATCAGCATTTGCCAGTTTGGCAGGAGCAACAGGTCTTAACGACAGCAGCATCCATAGTTAAGATCAGGGTTGGTATTGAGTTTAGGGTTGGTATCAAGGTCAGGGTTAGAGTCACAGGTAGCTGACCCCACCAGCGACCACCAGCACTGACCTTGACCCCAGACCCCACCAGCTCCACTGCGGAGTCCATGCTGTAGCTGAGGGCAGAGTTGATGAGCGCGGAGGGGTTGGCCACTGTGCCATTGCCGCTGAGGTTGAAGGCCAGGGCGTCCAGGGGAGCCAGGCGGTCAAACAGGACGGCTGCACGCTCAAGGCCCGCTTGACCCCCTGGCACGGCAAATCATGACATGGACAGTTCGGGATACTGTTTGGGATCCCTCCCATCCACCCACTCCCTTGCACCCTCCGCCCTCCCACACCTCCCACCCACGCAAGTGTCTACAATAATGAACAAGCAGGGACAGAGACTGGCCAAGCATGAGTAGCCATGCCGTACATGGCCAAAGGCCAACCAGGGGCAGGGGCCTTCTGTGCCAAGGGTCGTGGAGAGAAAGATGGCAGGGCAAGAAGTGAATGAGATGGAGGGGTGGGGTTATAGGCAAAAAGGTCTGACCACGAAAGGTCCAAGGGCCACGGGAAGAAGGGGGTCACTGACCATGCACGATGGCAACGTCTGTGAGCAGGAGCATGGATGCCCCGTTGCCCACCACACGGCAGCCAAACTTCTCGCCGCCAGGGCCATACTGGACAGTGCCATCTGCTGCCCTTATGGTGATGGATGCGCCCAGCAGCCCGACTTCCGCACGCATGTCCATGGGCCCGTTGGCAGCGCCGGGGATGTCCAGCACGTTTGCAAAGTGGGGCCAAGCCAGGGGCTGGTCCAGAGTGAGTGTAAGGTTGTCGGGGGAGATAGCAGTGATGGTGCGGACCTGAGCAAAGCAGAGCAGAGAGCCTTCCAGGGTGTCATCCAGCGCCTGTTCTCAGCCAGCCAGTTTAAAGCCCAGGCAGCATACCACACCCAGGTACCCAGGTCAGCCTGGGCACCAGCATCGCACCTCAGCTTGGTGGGGGTTGAAGCTGGACGAGGTGATGAGAATGGGATGGTTGACCGCCCAACCAGTGGCGGGGCGCGCTAGAGTGATAGTGTCATCGCCGGTGTCTACAGAGGCAGCGAGCCGGGTCCACCGCTGCGCTACAGGCAGGCCGTGGAGCTCAATCTTCCCCCCAAGGACCGCAGCGAGCACCTTAGACCCCAGGTTCAAGTCCTGCGCACCCACGAATGCAGGACCATGCACCGGCATTCACCATGGGCACTTTTTTATCTTGACAGTTGGGCAGTTGTTTCTAAACACTCTGTGCCACTTGGACCCAGGAAAGAGGGATCACACCCTGTGCGAGAGTGTCTGGGCGCAGATGGGCCAGCAGCGTGACATGGAGTGGCGGCAGGGACTCACATTAGTGATTGGCATGTCGCGTGTTTGGCGGCTGCCCGACAGGAGGATGGTGATGGGTGCAGGGTGGGGCCTGGTAAGGGTGCCAGCCTGAAGCACCCCCCGGCCCGTGACCAAAATGTAGATGGCGCGCAACGTGATGGCTTTGCTGGCAAACGTGACGTTGCCTTGGATGGTCAGGGTCAGCCTGCAGGGCACAAGCCACGGCACAGGCCACGGCATGTAATGCAAGCAAGCGAAACACGATAAAGGTTCATAGGCAGCAGACAAAGCCACTAATCAGTCGGACGCATGTATTAGAGGGGGACACTGAGGTTTGCTTACAAAGGGGGTGGGTCCTCGTCAATGACCACATTCCAGCCAAAGGGAATTGTGACATCCTGCGGCGCAAGCCACAAGCTATGTTGGTTATGGGCAGCAGGATGGTTGCTTCTACACATCTGCAAAGTTTATGAGACCACTCTTAAGCAAGCAGCAGGCAGAGGTGTCGAAGAGGTGGAAGATTGCCAAAGAATGACCCTCTGACCTCTCCAGCAGCAGGCTTGCCACCAGCACGGTTGGCCCTGCACCAGAAATGACAGAGAAGGGCCATGTGACTGGCCTGGTTGTTTCAATCAGGTGAGTGAGAGGGTGCTTTGCTGACAATCAGGGCATGCTTCACTACGCATGCATGCTTCATGTCTCACCAAGTGGCGTTGTCGCTCCACATCAACAACCCCTCTCGCACATTGACCTCAACAGGAGGAGGGGATGGCATGATGCACCCCGCATCAGGGCACACATACGAAGCCACGCTCAGGGCATTGTTTGAAGGGATTCTCCCTGCCACCAGGACTGCAGCCATCAGCATCACACAGTCAGGCATCACACTGGTTCAGCATTATTCTTGTGGTTTGTAATGCTGACACATAGCTTGCCCGCCCGCTGGCCTGACTCTGAACACCTAACTTGTTTGTCACTCAGTCAGCCAATCAGGGTGTAGGAGTCAGCAGGATGAGTTGAGGCTGGAACCCAGTGCTGCCCCACAATGCACCCAGGAACCCCAGGGGTGCTGTGCCGAGTAGCGCACCAGTGAATGCGCTGGAGTTGTATGTCTGGTTGCCATACCACCAATTGTCCGGGGCCAAGGTTTTGTTGTAGAACGCTGCACAGGCAAGAAGTCAGCACCTCTTAGCTGTAGCACACTACACCATTGACCGACTACGCACCACGGGCTTGCATGGGACATATTGGCTTGGTGCCTTACCTGTGCCATGAGATGCGCCCAGCATTGGCAACGCACTGGTGTTCTGCTGCCAACCATTAACTTTGAAGTGGTCATACTGTTGGACATAGCGAGTGGTGAACGTGATGGCGCTGCGTTCATACACACAAAGCTTCATTCAGTTTGGAACTTGTATTGGAGGTCAATGATTGTGGCACATTGCTTGCCTAGCCGCTGGCCTGCCTCTGCATCTGCCTTGTTGGTCAGAATCTGCCTATCAAGGGTGAAGGCCAGCACAGTGAACTGAGGCTGGGGTCCGGAGCTATCACACAGCAGACTGTCAATGAGTGCTGATGCTGCCTGCTCTACCGCCTATAGTGCATGGAGCGGCTTTGCTGGCGATGATGACAGCCCTGGATGCTGTGACTGTGGGCTGATGTGGTCTATGTCTGTGTGTTGCAGCAACCATGACAGGCGGATGCCATGTGATGATGTTGTAGACAAAGGTGACGACGTGGTTGAGGGTGCCTGTGCTGTGTTAGTAGACATAGTCGGTGATAACACAGACCCTGAAGGCAGCACAGGATCCACGCGGTGGTAGGTCAGTGTGCCAGGGTCCACCCGGTAGCCGATCTGCCAGTGGATGAGGTAGTCCCGGCCCACAGGGACTGTGAACTGATAGCCATCAATGTTGTAATGCGTGAAGCCAACCAAGCTCGTGCCTGCAGCCACAACGGACATGACCACCAACTGGTTGTCCCCTCCACACACAAGAACCAAGCTGACTATCTCAGTGTCTTTCAGCACTGGCAAGACAGGGTCCTGTTGAGTAGGATGCAACCAAGGCAACCTCGTTTGAAGACATGCATGCCAGGCACTAGCAACCTCGTCATGCTCAAAGCAGGCCACTATCAGGCACCTGGGTACGCCATGCTTCACAGACACCTTCTCGGACACCTCATGCCTTCAGTGTTGTGTCAACGCATAGCACCAACATTCATCATAAACCCACCATTGTAGTTGGAAGACGTCAGGGAGCTGTTGAATGCCCCTCCCCCAGCATTTGTTGTCACTCTCAAGGGGAGGAAGTGGATTGCTGGAGGGAAATGGTTATTCAACATCACTCTCCTGCAGCAGTGTGGATCACCATTGGCTTTGCAGCCTTGGTTGCCTGCGATGCTGTGCCAGAGCGATTTTAACACAAACCTTACCTGAATGTTACGTTAGCTGAGCAGAATGCGCCGCGGTTGGATGTGACAGCATTGCTGACATAAACGCACTCTGCAAGCACATGGGCAATCAGGACCAGTGTGGCATGCAAGCTGACTGGCGTGGGGTGCATCAGCACCCAACATTTCCTCAGGGACAACAAAGATGGCCACGAGCATTGGCTGGGCGGTCATGAAGAACCCACCTTGAGGATCAAATAGGGTGGAGTCAACAGCGCTGTGCCATGTGGTGTTCGGTACACCAAGGGGGAAGCCAGCAGCTGCCACCAGGTCGCTGGGTAGGTTTGCAGCGTTTACAAGAGATCCATCCAGGTCTTGGAACACCCCCTGAGATGGCAGTCAGCAGCAGTGCCACCATTGCAAGCATCATACAAGGACCTGCAACACTGTGCCACAATTCCATCTCATAGCATGGGCAGATGTGCGACTGCACCCTTTCCACTATCACGCCACTCTTTGTGCCATGCAAGCTAACCGAATAGATTGCATGAAGTGTGCCAGCCAACCAAGCCATGTCAGCCTACCTGGTGACCCCAGCTCCATGTGGACAGCAGAGGTTTGCCAGGTTGCAGGAACAAGAGCTGCTTGGTAAAGGTGGTGGCGCCACCTTGGAAGGTCTTGCACTTCCCACACGCTGCAAACGTGGCCCACATCAACGTGACAGCAGCATGGAGTGGATGCCAATGTGTGACTCCCATGGAAGCATGATGCATGCACTGTGTGGCATGGCGTGTGCGCGACAGAGCAGTCATAGGTTGGATACCAAGACACACCTTCGAGAGCGCCTTGGAATTGGCCATTGTTTGCACTGCAGCAAAATTAGACACCCGACAACAATACTGTGCAGCAGGGCATGACTATACAGTGGAGCCTTGTGCATTGGTAGAATCGTATGCAATACTGCTTTTGTGACAAGCAACAAACTAGAGCTCGCACACACAGCCAAAAGCAAAGGCCAATGTCAAGCGATGTTGTTGTGTTTGATAGGTGGCCCCGGGAAGGCCATCAACATGTCATGGGGTGCAGCAACGGAACTTGAAGGCCAAGCTTACACCGGCTAGGCTAGTGTAGGACGAGGCGCAACAGAAGATGACGTACCTGTATCCCACAAACGTCACGTTGACCATGGCTGCCAATGCTGTGTGCTTGACGTGAAACTCAGCCATGGAGTGTAGAATGACTCCTGCGAGCGAGGCAAGCAATGCGCTTGCATTCCCGCTACTTGGCATCCGGCCTGTCAGCCTTTACCACCACCCACCTGTGATTTTGCGGCCTGATGGCCACACGCCTGCAGTGCCACGCTGGCCTTCCACGGTGCGAGCGACCACAAGCGAGTCGAACAGGCCTGCCATGTCTTCCACCCTGGTTTCGTATCGAGAGCGGTCATCCACCACCCAGGTCAGCTCCCAGTTGGCGCCTGCAGTATGCCAACAACCACCCCTCAGCACCTTCGTTCATGGATGGTAGACAGAATTGTTGGCATACTTGGCCTTGCTTCATGGCTGTGGAGTAGAACTCAGAAAACTTAACCTAACATTACAAGGCTGAGGGCACTACATACAGCCAAGCGAGCAGCTCAACCAGCCATGTTGGCCCATCTAAGGGATAGAGAGGAAACATTGCGGCAATGAGACTGGCGTGACTCACATGTTTGCTTAACTTACCGTTGTCCTTGCCATTTGTGACATGCTGGCGTGGCCCTGCTCCATTATCTGCCAGCGTCATGTTGGCAAAGCGTACGGCGCCCAGCTGAGTGCCTATAGCGCCCTGGCAGGAAACCATGCAGAACAACAATGTGACGCTGAGTTGCCAAACCAGGGGTATAGCATGCAAGCTAATACAGGCATGGCTCACCTTCATGCCGTTCTTGTAGCTAACCAAGCCATTGAAGGTGGCAGGGACTTGCTGGAAGAGGCCGCCCGAGTCTGGCCGGGACCCACAAGGGTTCAACATCTACACAGGCACGTTCACAACACATGCAACATTGGTTGCTACAGACCTCGACCTCCCATTGAGCAGTGGCAAGTCGTGCATGGCTGGGGCTCTGGGATAGATGTTGGTCGAAGATCTGCATGGGTGGGCAAGTGTCACTCACCGGTTGATACTCCGGGTGGATCCTGCATGGCCAACAAGACAATCCCATCAGTAATCTGTCATGTCCGCTTTTAAAGCAAACCAGCAATGGGGGACAAAAGGTTGAAGCCAGGCCCCATGCTTACCTCAAGCCATAGAACATTGAGCTGTGAGCTGTGTTGTTGATGAAGGCTCCCATGGGTGTGTACTTTGGACAGACATTCCCGGTTGCGCTGCAAGCGTGTCGGGGACATGGGCAGGAAGCAGCGGCAACAGTTTCGTCAGGAAACACGCAAACAGTAAATTGCATGAAAACAAAGCATGCAAGCTGTTGCTAGGCAGGTGGGTGCCACAGCCCTATGCCCTGTCATCACTGTACCTTGGGCCTTCAGGGTTCTGCAGGAACCGGTACCAGAACCCGTAGCCATCGGTGGAGCCGCCCGCATGGTTGTTGATGTATGTGTTGGCCGGATGGGTCACCCAGAAGGTGGCTGGAGTGCTGCACATTGTGGGGAAGGCGCACAATAGCATCAGTGACATCACTACATCAAGCTCACTACTGCCGGAATGCCACAGTCATGATGTTGGCACATGCCTTGGGACTCGCTTGTAGCCAGGCGAACAGCGTGCGCCAATGCCTATGTCACACTGCTCAAGGTCAAGAGTGCTCCATCCATACATCATCGTGACGCCATGCCTGCTTGACTGTCTCTAGCAGTCAAGTGCTGCTTGAGAATGGCAAACCACATGAGGGGTTAGACTGATGAGTAGGATGTGGGGTGAGCAGGTGCATGCGGCGGTGTAGAGTCCACCAGGGTCAAAAGACACTGTATCAGATGCAGTAGCGTAGTTGCTGAAGGACGCAGCATTCAATTGTGTCGTGTCAAAACAGCGCTACATCCAGGGGGCGTGTTTGTCGCACACTCAGTGTGGCAGCCAAGGCAGCCACTTACGTATCCGTGACGAGCATGGAGTCTGAGCGGTGTGTCAGGAAACCCAAGTTGCCCTCGTAGATGTTGCCTTGCTCTATGCCGTCCTCCAAGAAGAAGGCATGGCCCATGTTGTTGTAGGCCACACAGTTCTGTGTGAGGACGTTGTGTGTTCCCTGAAGTGCGCCAAGCAAATGCAGGCTAGGCCTCACGGGGTGATGAAGCAAGCGAGGTGTCAAGGCTCAAACACGTCAGCATCATTGTCAGATTCATGCATGTCCTCATGTATTGTCAGACGCATGCATCTCCACTTACATGAATGGTCGCCGCTCTGTTGTAGGTGTGGTGGATGCAGACTCCCTTCAACCAGGAGTTGTACGCCACGTTGCCGTGCATATGCCAGTGTATTGAACTGGGAGCAACGAGGTCATGCACAGATGAAAGCAAATGCATAACAATCACAGTTGCCTGTTCCACACGGCTATGTGTGTGTTGCCACACTTGGCACCAACTTGTCTAACCAGCCTAGACTAGTTCAACGCGCCTCAAGGCTGAAGCAACAGGGTTTTTTTTTGTAGTCTTTCAGAACAGCAGCATCACAACATGACGGTGACTCACTATCGTCCTAGGCGGAAGGCTTGGCCCATGCGCCGCAGCTCAACCTGTTCAAGCTGTAGCTGCGCTCGCACAGGGAAGGATCTTGGTGTGCTGACCTGTCATGAAAGACAACTGCTGCTTAGCAGTAGCCGGCAGGCATGGCTAATAAGCAACTGAAGGCAGAGGGACATGTGGACGTGATGCATGATGATGCCATGAAAGATGGGCAAAAGGCAAGAGGTGTCAAAAAGGCTGCTGGTACAAGCAGTCAAGCATTTGCTGACCACTGGTCATGAAGCTAGCTTATCCACGGCCACATGCAATTAGAGCTTGACGTTGTTGTGCTCCTTACACCGACCATGATTTGGCCTCCATAGAGCCAGCGCTCCGAGTCAATGTCATCACCCTCAATCACGATCCTGCAAGCACGGATCACCATGGACATGAGGCTGGGACGTACCAACAACTACTCAAGCATCATCAGCAGAAGTGAGAGGGTGGAATGTATAGATGCATGCAGTGTCAAGCCCTGAACAGCCTAGCTAACAACGTCCAATTCATCAGAGCTATGATAGCATAAACATGTTGTGGTTCAATACCTGCGGCTCAGCACTGCCACCTCAGCTCGCATATCAATTGTGCGATTGTAGGGGTCGCCTGGCGTTGGGGGCACAATGACGCCCAAGTGAGTGTAGCGCATGGCTGTGTCCAGCTTCAGCAGCGACGTGTCGGTAGAGGGGTCGTACGAAACCTGGCGAGAAGCCGGAGCAGCCATATCAGAGTATTAGCCGGATATCCACAGCTGCATTGACCACTGTGCATGGAGCATGATGGCCTCTTGTCTTTGCTGGTCATGAGAAGGAGAACACCACTTGAGAGCTCCCAGTCCAGCTGACAGTGTTAGAGCCAATGCCACTCACTGAGGTGATGATAGCCTCGTCCGTATGAGTGGCATAGAAGGAGGAGGAGGCCACAGCAATGGCGTCCCCGGGCACCCAGTTCACATTGCCGGCAAGGACTAGCTGAGTGTCACCAACGTCTGCTGTGGCGGCCAGCTGCGTCCATGTGGGCACCTTGGGCGCGCCGCACATCACCACGTTGCCGTACCGCACAGCAATGGTTTTGGCACCATACTGCGGCAGCTCACGGCTGTAGGGTGGGCCGTGTCTGTGTGGCAGACAGTGACAGATCACATCAAATGACGCATGGCCAGTGAGGAAGTAGGTGTAGGTGGACAGCATAGAGGAAGTAGGTGTAGGTGGACGCAGGAGCCAGCATTGAATGCAGATGGAGACACAGTGCGTGACTGCACCAGCATTGCCAAGAGTTGTGACATCACACATTTGTGACTTTGCTGCTCCTGTTTCCTCATGCCTGAGATTGTAGATGTAGCCACATGCAGTCACAGCTTCACGCACTCACAAGGTAATGCGAGCTCTGCCCAAATATGGCGAGGCAGGCGTGCCTATGGTGAGATTCCCGCCCTTCACCAGGATGTAGCTGGCTTGCAGTTGGATCTCCGTGGAGTTGTTAGCGTCAAAGGTCAAGGATCCGTCCAGCACCACCGCGCCCAGCACCGGTGTGGACACTACACAAGAATGCAGCATCACAGAGCCAACAGTTTATGGATTTTGCAACACTGTCATTAGCTGCCTGACAAGCAGGTGGCAAGGGGTTGGTCACGACCAAAGCGCTAGACAACCTACCATCCAACAGGACCGTGACGTTGGGTGGGATGTAGACCGAATCCCCTGCGTACATGGTAACACGTAACACGGTGCATGGATAGACTTGGAGGTATACACTCACAACAACAAGGTTTGAGCCTGGCCTGTACTGTGCCAGGTGGCAGCTCGAGTCTGGTACCGCCCTGCTAAGCTATTTTATAGGCTTCGAGGTAGGCAGGCTTGCAATGGAACACATTGCGCCCACTGACCACCACAGGTACTGGGCCCGTGATGCATATCAACAAGCATCCTTGAGTGTCAGAGAATGGGTTAGGTGTTATGCGCTCGACATACCCAGACGGTATGGTAGGCACAGCTAATGGGAGGAACCATCAGGCAACATGTGGCAAGCAGCACAGAGGTGGCAATGGGCAGAGATGTTTGACTGAGTGCCCAGACCTGCAACGGGTGGAGGGTTGCCGCCCCAGGTTGTGGCCCGGCTCCACAGGTCCACGTACTGGTACAGCACCGCGCTGCTGTCGGCCCCCTGACTCCATGCGTTTCCATATCTGTGCCCAGCATCACGACAAGGAATGAGAGCACTGTGACTGAGAGGTGCAGAGTGAGTCAGTTGATGAGCACAGCGAGGCCAGCAAGGGAGACAATGGAACCAGGGGGACCAGCTGGTTGCTGAAGCTGGCTGAAGCTGGCTGTGTGCGACCTGACAATGGCCCTGCTTGCACGAGGTGCCTGCTGTGCACTATGTCTGCAGCCACTCCCTCTCCCTTTCCCTTTCCCTCTCCCCCTTCCCCTCCCTCTCACCCGGCAAAGTTGACAGTGAGTGGCAGGGCACCGGAAGGCTTGCCGAGTACAGGTGGTGCACTGGTGACGCAGCGCACCAGGCTGGCGTTCACCACAACTGGAGAAGTGCATGGTAGCTGGCCAATGAACACAGACACCGCAGAAGCTGTTGCGTTGGTGGGGAAAGCTGAGCCCCGGATACTCAGCAGGGTGCCTCCGGCACTGCGCAGCACACCAGGTCATGCACGCCACCAGTAGTGAGAAGCACAGCTTGCAGAGCCACACCCTGCACTATACAGCACATCCTGAAACAGCGATCTTTGCTTTCAGGGACCAGATGTGCTATGCTTTGCTCCACCGTGCTGGGGCTAGGGCGGGCTGTGCTGCTCTCCTCGCTCGTTTAAGCGCTGGGAGGCAGCAAGCTGGGCTATGGGTGGGGGGAGGGAAGGTAGGCAGGTGAGTGGGTGGTGGGTGTGCAGGTGGAGGGAAGGCAGGCGAGTAGGTGGGTGGATAGTCAGGTGTAGGGTTGGGTGGTGGAGAAACAGGTGACCTAGAAGGAGAAGAGAGAGAGAGGGAGAGGCGCTGGCATGCAATAGCCTGCACAGCATCATGCAGCATGAGCTTTGTGATGAGCTGGGACATTAGCAGCTTTGGTGGTGCCCTTTGGAAGTGTCCTTTGGAGGTGCCCTTTGGAAGTGTTCTTTGGAGTAAAGACGGGTAAAGACGGCATGAAGCACAGGGGTCGATGTGTTGCTGCTGCTGCCCACTCACGAGCTGCCACGCGTGGGCGTCACACTGGTCATCCTGGGTGTCAGAGCTACAGAGTAGGTGAAGGTGAGGTTGCTGAAGATGAGGGCTGCGCCACGGCTGGGCTGCATTGACAGGTTCCGGGCTGTGTCAGCTGAAGGGAATCCTTCTGGCAGTGCTGTTGTCAGGCAAGTCACGCTGGCTGGTGTGACTTCTGTAACATAGCAAGGCGCATTGCCCAGGAACACCTGGACGTTGGACGTGTTGCTGTCGAAACCACTGCCTTGGATGATGATGCTGCGGCCACCTGCTGCTGAGCCACTAACTGGGCTCAGGCTGGTCAGCACCAGAGGCACTGCGAGTGTCTGACTGCTGTAGCCACACCCAAACGGCTCCAGGCACACCCACACCGTGTAGTTGGCAGCTGGTAGGTAAGGTGGCAGGCTGCAGCTGACGGACTCTGCGTAGCTGTTGTTGGTGATAGCACGGGAAGCCACTGTGGGTGTTGAGCAGATGAACAGGTCAGGGCCTGACTGCAGCTCTACAAAAGCGTTGCTCAGAGAGGCTAGGCTAGGCAAGGGCACCCCCACTGCGCTTCCCTGGGCTAAGGTCCAGTTCAGGCTGAGGGTCATGCCTGCCGTCATTGGGCCTGGCAGCAGCGGGTTGGTCAGCAGCTGCACCCGTGGTGTGAAGGTGGCGGCGAAGCGGAAGCTGCTGGTGTTGCTGGGCCATTGAGACGATGACAGGGCTGTGGCGTTCTGGACTGTGACCGTGATGCTGGTGAAGGTCACCGCAGTCAGCGATGGCACGGCGTTGCCTGTTTGTAGGAAGCGCGGGAGCTTGACACGCAGGCCTGTGCAGGCGACATGCAGACCAGGTTGGCAGTCCTGTCATCAGCATGTCAGCTTTGTGGTTCTCTTAGCTGCACACAGCAGCAGCAGCAGCTGCAGCAGCAGCGGTAGCAGGACTCTTGGGCAACATGAGGTACTGACCATCGTAGCTTGCTGACAGTACGACCGCCGTGATACGGTTGGCCTGGAGGCCCGACGTCACCTTCACCAGGGTGACCCTGCCAGCTGCCTGCACGAGGTCTGTGCTTGACGCAAAGCCAGACCCACGGATGGTCAGAATGCACCCGCCCAAGAAGGAGCAGGCTGCCGTAGGGGTCACACTGTCTGGAACAGCGGTGATGCTGTCAATGCTCACGGCATACCTGCACCAGCAGCAGCCGATCAAAGCTTGCAAGAGCTAGAGACCACAGTAGTTAGTGTGTGTAGAGCCAGAGCAAGGAAGGCACTCGACAAAAGTGCGTTGATGATGGCAGAACCACATACACATTCAGGCTGTGAATGTTGGTGGCAGGGAAGAGACATGTCTGGCAAACCAGCAGAGAGCATCACTCACTGGATCTGCAGTGCCACCTCCACCAAACTGAGTGCGTTCCCATAACCCTCCACACGCAGTACCAGCGGCCAGGCTCCAGCAGGCAGTTGCGGCAGGGCACACACGAGCTGCTGCAGGCTAGTGGAGCCATTTCCCACTGCTGTGACGTTCAACACAGGGCAGCTGGCCCCACCCACTGTGATATTGTAGGCACTGGGGTAAGCAGTGCCGGCCAGCAGGGAACCCTCCAGGGACAGGGTGATGGGTGGGGAGCCTGGAGCCTGCACCACTGGGGTGCTGCGCACTGGCTGGGTCAAGGTTGGCGTGAGGGCAGAGCTGAATGTGAAGGTGCATGTGGGGTCAGCTGCTGCACCGGCTGGCGTGCAAGCCTGCAGCGCCGGTACTCTGTTCACCCTGATGGCAATGACGGCAGGTGCGTCTGTCTCAAAGGAGGAGATGAGAAACCAAGGGATGGGGCCCATGGGGGATAGAGGGGTGGCATACTGCAAGTTGATGTTAGCCAGGCCCCAGTACTCATTGTACATGACCTGCAAGCACAGGCACCGCAGTGCCCTCAATGCACACAGCGTTGGGACGCTACGTGAGCAGCATGGAGCTGCCTTGTCTTGAGATGTGAGGCGGGTATCACAACAGTCAAAATCCGAATACATGACAGCTAATGTAGCAAGCACAGCTCCGGTGCCCATGTGTTCCTCCAGTGGAAGCCCACCGCACCCCAGCAAGCACCCCAGCAAGCACCTTGCTCACCTGGATGAGGTGTTGGCCCACTGTCAGGTTCCTGGCAAGGTCGGTACGCCTACTGCCAACCAAGACAGAGTCAATGTAGAGCCTGCACAGCAAACAGTAGTCTTGTGTCATCAGCGTGATCGCCATAACACCATGCAGGGGCAAGGGCCTGCCAGGGAGCCCCAGAGCTGCCTTGGCCAGTAGCTTAGCAGCATTGGCAAGAGAAAAGACCAGTGAAAGAACAAGCCACAGCTTGCCACACCGTAGCCATGAGCTGCGGTGGGTGGTCGTCATAGATCAAGAAGCTCAATGATTGTATGTAATAATTGCTACAGCAGTTTAATGCAAGTAAGTAGCTCTGCACTGCCTGTCCTGTGCAGGGCGACTAACTGGGGCGGAGCCTCGCGGAACTGTGTGAGTGGCCTGGCTTGGGCAAGGTACACCCTGGCTTGGGCTACAAACAACAACTGTGGGACCAACTGCTCCAGGTACACCGGCTGCAGCTTTTAGCTGTTGTCTCTTTGTATCAGCTGATGCCAGTTTGTCAGGTGAGGGCTGTAGCCCTGTCCCTTGGCTTCAGCTCTTATCATATGTACCAGCGAATGACTGTCGTGCCAGTTGAAGGCTGCAGCTCCGTCCAGGCAATAGTGCAGGTGGATGGCGCCCATGCCATGTGTGTGGGAGCAACTCCATCTAGTCAAACCCCTCCAGTGTGTGTAGCCTGTGTTTCTTCTTGCGCTCAGGCGCATGTTGCTTGCACAGTGCTGAAGAGGAGGGTGCTGTAAGCACTCGACAGGCGAATAGAGAGGGAATAGAGAGGGAAAGGCGCTGACATGGAAAACAGGAAGAGGTGGAGGCCTCGGAGGCAGCCATTAAGGCGAAGGGCAGCTTCACGCTGGTGCTATCGGGCGGTTCGTTGCTCAACTTCTTGTCTGGGCTGGCGGACAGCAAGAAGATTAGCAGCTGGGACATTAGCAGCTTTGGTGGTGCTCTTTGGAAGTGTCCTTTGGAGTGGTTGTTTTGTAGTGGTTCACAATTAGTGTGTTCGACTGCAATGAAGGCTCAAGGTTGAGGGCCAAGGTTCTGTAAGCACTCACTCGGACTCGTCATCACTTGCAATGTTGAAGACGTAGGTACCAGCTCGCAGGATCCGGAGGTAGAAGGTGAAGCGGGCCACAAACCAGTCCACCTGGAGGCGGTGCAGTGCACAAGTGCTGCAGGCCATCAGGGCCAGGTGTCCCAGCGTCTACACCACACAGCAAGCTGACCACCTGGGTGGCCGCACCTGAATGGTGGGGTCCGGGGAGCCATTCCCCCAGTTCAGGCTCAGACCTGCCTCCAGCCGTGTGACGTCTGGCTCTGACAAGGATGTGACGGCTGGCAAGTTATAGGAATCTGCAGCGCATGTGGGTACACGGCAGCATGAGTATGGGAGTTGCGTGGCTCAGCCAACAATCACATCATCCTGCTTTGTGTGCTACGTTGCCAGTGCTTGTCAACTCAGGGTCAGGATAACAATGGCCAATGCAGTCACGTCATGGCAACCAGTCTGGCAAAGGTTGTGTGTGTGGCTTGACCCGTGCAGTCACAAGCACGCTCACTTTGTTGCGAGTTCCAGTACTCGGCTTTAACAAATCCCTGCGAAGCAGAGTTGCTGTCATTGTAACAGGTGTTGAATGCTTGCACTGAAGCCCAGCATCCTGTCCCACAGCAGCGACTGCATCTAGAGCAGCCACTCTACCTCACAACAGCCTGCTTCACAACAGCAAGTGCACCCCAGCAGCGATAAAGGTTGAGGCTCCAGGTTGAGGACCAGGGCCACGGTCTGTCCATGGGGTTGTGTGACCGTGACAGGCGTCTGTTGGGAGGGGACCTACCACAATGGCCCTGGTGATGCAGGTCAGGCGAGTGCGGGTCGCCGACGAGACATCGCAGGGCAACCCTCCCACAGTCACTGAATTCGCGGACAGGACTGTGTCATTGAAGCCCACGCCATTAGCTATTACGGTCAAGTTGCTGCCGCCCATCAGGGAACCAGCTGATGACCAGGCTGGCACGCCTGCAACATTAAGGATTGTACACATGCGAGGTCAGGTGCTGGACTGACCAGCAAGCGTGGGTACAGGCACCAGCGACTACAAGGGACGCTCTGCTCACCAGTCAATGCAGGGACAACGAGGATGGCACCCTTCTTGTCAGGGTCCACACCCAGTTCTCCGGCCGCTGTTTGGAGCACCACGGAGTAGGGGCCCGCAGGCAGGCCGGGAGGCAGAGTGCACCAGACCAGGCTGGACGTAACATAGCTGACAGTGCAAGTACCTCTGGTTACTCGGCTCTGCATGGAAGCAGGCATGCCATGATGCCAACCGTCACTTTTATTGCATGCAAGGGCAGATGTAACTCAAGAGTGCCAGCATTGTGGTGAACCGCTCAACTGTAGGTGAGCATGCCCATGACGCCTGTTTACCTGCTGCAGGAGCACAGCGGCCACCTGCTCCAGCGTGATGCCGTTGATGACCAGCTGCGCCCTGTCTTCCACGACCTGATTAGCTAAGTTCAGCAAGACCGGTGTCATTGCCCAGGAGTACTCCCAGGTCAGGGCTGCTGGGTTAGTGTTCTGGGCTCGGGCCGCCTCTGCCCCAGCAGACCAGCACGCCACCTTTAGGATGTCTGACAACCCTGGCTCACAGCCCACCACTGTGATGGGCCCAGGCACGGAGGAGGTGGGCACCACGTTCATAGCCATGGGGTCGGTGGCAGAGGCATCGGCTGCTAAAAGCGGCCGGGTTATGCACACCAGCTGGGTGAGGGTGGCATTGACTACATCGCAAAGAATGACACCGTTCTGCAAGCATGGACAGCGATGCAGAGAGGTGTGGCGTGGGATTGTGAGGAGTTGGTGAGGCAGGCAGCTTGTAAAGGTGACGGTGGTGAGGGTGAGGGTGCAGCACCCTTGCCCTAGCTTGGTGAGGGTGCAGGCAGACAGCTCAGACACTGGCTCGACAGGCAGTAAGAGTGAGCACTGCGTGTCAGCAGGCCACCCAGGATGCACTAGCACATGACCTCGCCTTACCAGGAAGGTTGTGCTCACGCTGACAGGGAAAAGCACCACCTGCAAAAACGATGCGCGAAAGTGAATGTGGTAACCCTAAGTTGCTTGGAGAAGTCGCAGCTTACCAAAGCATCCTGGAGGTGCGAGAGTGATGTGCCGGAGTGACACACTGGTATGAGCAGGTATGAGCCTAGTGGCGCAATGGCTTCAACATGCCATGTGCATGGGAAACTCCACACAGACAACACCGTTTTGTAGTGGTCCACACCTAGTGGCCTACGTCAAGGTGGGCCATAGTGAGGGTCAAGGTGCTGACAGGGAAGAGCACGGCGTTGAGAACTGTGGAACCTTACATTGGCACTGGCGTTAAGGCTGAAGCCATTGCCGGTGATGACCACAGTTGCTGAACCTCCAATGGAGCCGGAGTTACGGCTCATGCTGTACACATATATGCCAGCCTGTGTGGCACAGCATGCACGCGACACTCATGCTGGGCCATGCAATGGGAACACCACACAGAAAAAACACTGTTTTGTAGTGATTCACAGTTAGTGTGTTCGACTGCAATGAAGGCTCAAGGTTGAGGGCCAAGGTGCTGGGTATTGCAACCAGGTGCCATGTCATGCCATGCGATGCCATGCAGGCATTTCAGTATCGCAATGATCACGCGCTTAGGGTGCCTTGTTGACCCCAGAAGCAGTGGCAGTGCCAGTAAGCACATCAGCAAGTGCCATGGTGATGTGACCCATGGTGTCTAGGTGGTGGCATCAACCTGCCTGCCTGCCTGCCTGCCTGCCTGCCTGCCTACCTACCTACCTGCCTGCCCCCTGGCTGCCTGGCTGCCTGGTTGCCTGCCTGCCTGCTATCTGCCAGTTGATACCCGCAGCGCAACGGCAGCACGAGGTCATAGGCAGAGGCGTAATACAAGGAGTGTCAATGTCCCACCTGGATGGCAGGCCCTGGAAGCAGCAGTGTCAGCCCGTCGGAGGTGTTTGCAGCCACTGTGTACCAGCCATTGGGCAAGGGTCCGGTAGAGCAAGCCAGGAGTGGGCCTCCTGGCCGGGTCACATTTGTGCAGGGCCATGCTCGAATCCATGCAGAGGACAGATTGGCAGCAGCACCTGGCCCATCGCTGAAGTCAGTCACGATGGAGGGTAGCAGCCACACAGACGTGGTCTCAGCTGCTGTGGCGGCAGACGACGTCTCCAGCAGCTGCACAAAGCATGCAGGTCACATGGTCTTGTAATGCATGACATGGCAGTGTCAGCACCCAGCAGCATCGACATGTGTAATAGCTTCAGCAACAGGCGGCATCTGCCTTTGCCAGGTGACCTCCATGACACAATGCTTGCGCTGCTGCTGACAAAACTGCTGCTGCTGCTGCTACTGATGATGATGCTTGACAGCTCCACAGCATGGAGCAGCCCCGCAGCATGGACTTGTTCTCCAAGGCCAGCACTAAAGGGGCGCCCCCAGCACAGCCAGCCAAGCCTGGGTGGAGGTCCTAGAGAGCCACCCTGGCTAAGCAACTCACTATGCTCCCTCTCGCCCCTGGAAGCAGGCTGCCAGGAGACGGCTGCACGATGGAGAGCAGGGCTGGTGCAGAGGTGTTGAGCGCCACTGCCGCCGGCACAGTGGCAGCGTCCAAGACCTGCAGGCTGCGACCTCGCAGCTGGGAGGGTGGGACAGTGCTGACGCCAAGGTCCACCAGCGTGTCTGATGCCGCAGACGGGCTGTAGAACAGGATGATCAGGCTTGAGGGCGAGCATGTGAGCACGCCCGCAGGCACCCCACCCAGAGTCACCATGTTTGCACCGCAGGCTTTCCCGTCAAACCCTCGCCCTTCTACGCGCAGAATGGTCATGCCGGCTGGGTTCACGCTGCCCGGCTGCACGCTGCTGATCATCAGAGCCTTGACCGTGACATTGACAGTGCCAGTTGCGTAGCCCAGGTTGCCTACCAGCACGGACACGGGCTGTGAGCCTGACGCTGCGCTGTCTGCTGTGACGTTGCAGGCCAGCTGGGAGGCGGTGGCCAAGTAGACCGAGCAGCTGGCTGGCCCAACCTGGACTAGGTTGGAGGCAACGTCTGGCAGGAAGCCAGTGCCGAGGACGGTGAGTGACAGGCTGCTGGCAGTGCCAAACATCAGCGTGGTGGGAGAGACAGATGTGATGATGGCGGTGGCGGCAGCAGAGTAGGTGAAGCTGCAGTTTTGGCTGGTGCATGCGGCGGGCACATCGTTGATCACCACGCGCAGTGTGTTGGGCTGGGTGACGGGGAGCTGCAGCATCTCGGCAGGGATGCTGTTGAACAGCAGGTTGGTGCTGCCATTGCCCAACGTGGTTCTGCACACATGGAGCATGTGGCGCAATGCTACATCAGGCATGCTGACAGCTCTGAACTGCAACCATGTGAGCCAGCTGGTACCATGATGGTGTGTAGCATGTGGTATGACCATATGCCCATATGACCATACTGTGTGCAGCAGCATATGAAGGCTCCAGTACCAATCGCACTGCTCGGATGTTGCTGAGGCCCATATTGCATGTCATGGTCATGTGTGACAATGCAAGCAACATGCACATGGAGTGAGCCTGGGAAGCGCTGACACCGCACACAAGCCTGAGCAACAGGGGTGGTGTACATGACGCTGGGCTAGCGCAGGAGGGCTGGGCTACCTCAGGCAGTGAGAGGTGCAGGCCAACAGAGTGCTAGACTTACACAGTGGGCACCCATCCATTGAGGTTTTGGGCTGTGACGCGCAGTGGTGGCAGGTCCCCTGCGCAGGGCCGCATTACTCAAATGGTCATCTTACAGCAGCAAGACCAGGTCACTCTTTGTAAAGCATGGGGAGCAGTTCGGTAGTCCAAGCAGCATAGATAGCCATGTGTCACTGGAGCAGCGCACAGTCACCAAAGCAGGCCAGCAGTCTTGCAGGAGAGACATCCCATGAGCTGCACGAGAGGGAGTTGGCCTACAGCGGATCAGGCGAGGTTTCTGCATAGGCTGTGCTGCTGGACCTGCAGCTAGGTGGAAGGGTGGAGGGGTGACGTGACTCCAGTAGGCACCAGCGGGGGATTGATTGCAAAGGCTGTGCTGCTTTCCCACTGCAATCACTGGCTCCTGAACCATGTTGTGTGCCGCCATGCAGCTGATCATGATGTGGTAGGTGTGCGGCAAAGCAGTCTGCCGCGCCCTCACCTGGTGTAGAGACTGGGTCAAACTGCAGCGTAGCACTGTAGCCCCACTCTGCGCTGTACCAGAAGCCGGTCACAGCCCGGGGTCTTGAGCCTGCGTGTTGGACATTAGCAAGGTACAACTGCCAGCATGCTTTTACAACACTACGCAACAGGCAATAAGGAAAAATGCAGTTGTCCTGTGTTTTGCAAACAGCCATGCGCGCTCACAAAGGCCTCATCAGCACTGGGCCTGGTGTGAAGAAGCAGATGCAGGCAGGGCGGTGTGCCACATGGGCTTGGAGGGTCAGAGACTTGTGTCAAGCAGCATGCTTGAGCTTGTGTGCCTTGTGTGCATGGCTGCAGCTGCAGAAGGAGATGGTGGAGGTGTCCATGAAGCGCCATGAGCGTGCCAAACAGCTGGCATTGGCACCCGGGGAGGCTGCGGTGCTGATATAGTGCAGCGAGCCTGCTGCAAGGTGGTATGCTGGCCCAAAGGCAAAGACCAGCTGCGGGGCAGGGTTGTGCTTGTGGATGAGCACCGCACCACCCGGGTCAGCTCAGCAGTGAATGGCCGGCAGCCATGTGAGCCAGCTAGTTAAGCGCAGGGCCACCAGGCCTGCAGACTGGAAGACCCCAGCAGGGCAGGTGGAATACTGGCTGCTGCGCCCAGCCTGGAGCCAGCAGCGTGACCTGCCAGTGCGAGGCCTGATGTTGAGCCTGGTAATGGCACCGCGCAAGCCCCCACAGGCCCCATGCAGCAGCCAGGAAGCCACACAGCCAGCAGCCTCAGAGCCAGGGCCCAGCACTCCCTCGCCAGCCAAGCGCAGCAAGCGCACCACGACTGAGCAGGCAGCTGAGCCCACACAGCCCACCAACGGCGAGGGCAAGGGCATGGCTACCAAGGCAAAGCCAGCACCACAGCTAGGCAGGTGGGTAGACCGGGACTGCAATGCAGCGCTGAACATGCAGCACACTGGGGAGAGCAGGTGGCGCCCGCTGGAGCTGTGCTGGTGGCCAGAGCAGGGAAAGCTGCCAGCCAAGGGCAAGGAGTACCCTGGGCTGGGTGACAAGCGGCTGCGAGACAAGCCTCCCAAGGCCCAGCAGCAGCAGCCCGCTGTGGCACAGTAGTGTGTTCGAGCTGTTATCAGCTTACCAGCAGGGTATGTTTGTCATGCCAAACTCAGACTGTAGCCAATTGTCATAGGGGTCAGGCAATGGTGTAGGTGGTAGGCGCCCAGGCCCATGTGTATGCCACGTGTGTGCCATGTGCATGCCATGTGCATGGGACATTCCCCACCGTTTTGTAGTGGTTCACACCTAGTGGTCTACTTCAAGATGGGCCCTAGTGAGGGTCAAGGTGCTCAAGCTGAGGCTCCATGTTTGAGGAGAGGTTGGGGTGCAAGGTTAAGAATCCGGGCCTCCTTTCATGTCCTACCTGCCATGTAGGGAAGCTTGGACAGCTTGGAGCTCAGCATGTCGGGCGGGTCGCTCACATCAACCTCAACCTTCACACCGCACAATGACCCAGGAGGTGGGGAGCACAGCCTAGTTTACTGCTCGTCCTGGTGAACATACATAGTAAAGATGATGAGGAGGAGGGTGGTGATCTACACATTCTTAAGGTGGTTGGTGCCAGGTCATGTGTGTGTGTGTAGGTGGTGGGTGGTAGGTGGCGGGTGTTTTGGTGGTGAGGGAGCTGGTGCTGGGGTGCATGGGCCTATAAGTGAGCCCATACGGCCAGCCCTGTGGGAAGCGGCTGGGCGCACCTCATCACACCAAGGTCCCATAGCAACGCGGAAAGTGCCCACCAAGGCAGGTGAGGCGGTGGCGGTCACTGCGGTGGATACTCGTGCACCCGCAGGCGCGTCAGGCCCCAACATCGGCACCACCGTAGGCAGGGCGTTGCCAGCGGCCCAGGAGGTGGTTATAGTCCACGTGAAGGACATGAGTGCTCCATCACGCGAGGGACCGGAGACGGTCACGTCAGCCACACCGACGCCGCCCAGGGCTGCAGAGTAGGCGCTGCTGATTTCGTTGCGTGTTGCATTCCACCTCAGGAAGATGGGCTCGCTGCTTTGTGGTGGAAGAAGGAGCCAGGTGCCAGCTCCAGCTGAAGTGTCGGGCTGGGATGTCAAGGGAGTGACACGCACGGTCACATAGGCTGCTAGCACAGACTGAGTCATGCCAAAGGGAGGAAGAGGGGGAGGGGGCGGGGAAGGGGGTAAGGGTGAAGGAGGAGGTGGCGGGCGGATAGGTGAAGGTGGGCGAGGGCGAGGAGGGCGTGGAGAAGGAGGCCTTGGAGGGGGGCCTGGAGGGGGACTTAGGGAGGGTGAGGGGAAGGGACTTGGTGGCAGGGTGAGAGGGGGGAATGGAGGGGTTGCGGTAGAAGAGATTTCTGGAAAGTTGGTTGAGGCAGGGGGAGGATAGGGTGTGAGCCCGAGATCATGGTTGTTTGATGACTCTTCAGTAAGGAGGTGGCGTAACTGGGACGGGCTAGGATATGGATTTGGAGGCAATGGGTAAGGGGGGTCAGGGCTGGGTGGTGGTGGATCAGGGGAGGGAGGTGGGGGATCAGGGGAGGGAGGTGGGGGGTCAGGGGAGGGAGGTGGGGGGTCAGGGGAGGGAGGTGGGGGGTCAGGGGAGGGAGGTGGCGGTTCAGGGGAGGGAGGTGGCGGTTCAGGGGAGGGAGGTGGGGGGTCAGGGGAGGGAGGTGGGGGGTCAGGGGAGGGAGGTGGGGGGTCAGGGGAGGGAGGTGGCGGTTCAGGGGAGGGAGGTGGGGGGTCAGGGGAGGGAGGTGGGGGATCAGGGGAGGGAGGTGGGGGGTCAGGGGAGGGAGGTGGCGGTTCAGGGGAGGGAGGTGAGGGGTCAGGGGAGGGAGGTGGCGGTTCAGGGGAGGGAGGTGGGGGGTCAGGGGAGGGAGGTGGGGGGTCAGGGGAGGGAGGTGGGGGGTCAGGGGAGGGAGGTGGCGGTTCAGGGGAGGGAGGTGGGGGGTCAGGGGAGGGAGGTGGCGGTTCAGGGGAGGGAGGTGGGGGGTCAGGGGAGGGAGGTGGCGGTTCAGGGGAGGGAGGTGGGGGGTCAGGGGAGGGAGGTGGGGGGTCAGGGGAGGGAGGTGGGGGGTCAGGGGAGGGAGGTGGCGGTTCAGGGAAGGGAGGTGGGGGGTCAGGGGAGGGAGGTGGCGGTTCAGGGGAGGGAGGTGGGGGGTCAGGGGAGGGAGGTGGCGGTTCAGGGGAGGGAGGTGGGGGGTCAGGGGAGGGAGGTGGGGGGTCAGGGGAGGGAGGTGGGGGGTCAGGGGAGGGAGGTGGCGGTTCAGGGGAGGGAGGTGGGGGGTCAGGGGAGGGAGGTGGCGGTTCAGGGGAGGGAGGTGGGGGGTCAGGGGAGGGAGGTGGCGGTTCAGGGGAGGGAGGTGGCGGTTCAGGGGAGGGAGGTGGCGGTTCAGGGGAGGGAGGTGGGGGGTCAGGGGAGGGAGGTGGCGGTTCAGGGGAGGGAGGTGGGGGGTCAGGGGAGGGAGGTGGGGGGTCAGGGGAGGGAGGTGGGGGGTCAGGGGAGGGAGGTGGCGGTTCAGGGGAGGGAGGTGGGGGGTCAGGGGAGGGAGGTGGCGGTTCAGGGGAGGGAGGTGGCGGTTCAGGGGAGGGAGGTGGGGGTCCAGGGGAGGGAGGAGGGGGGTCAGGGGAGGGAGGTGGGGGGTCAGGGGAGGGAGGTAGGGGGTCAGGGGAGGGAGGTGGGGGGTCAGGGGAGGGAGGTGGCGGTTCAGGGGAGGGAGGTGGGGGGTCAGGGGAGGGAGGTGGGGGGTCAGGGGAGGGAGGTGGCGGTTCAGGGGAGGGAGGTGGGGGGTCAGGGGAGGGAGGTGGGGGGTCAGGGGAGGGAGGTGGCGGTTCAGGGGAGGGAGGTGGGGGGTCAGGGGAGGGAGGTGGGGGGTCAGGGGAGGGAGGTGGGGGGTCAGGGGAGGGAGGTGGCGGTTCAGGGGAGGGAGGTGGGGGGTCAGGGGAGGGAGGTGGCGGTTCAGGGGAGGGAGGTGGGGGGTCAGGGGAGGGAGGTGGCGGTTCAGGGGAGGGAGGTGGGGGTCTAGGGGAGGGAGGAGGGGGGTCAGGGGAGGGAGGTGGGGGGTCAGGGGAGGGAGGTGGGGGGTTAGGGGAGGGAGGTGGCGGTTCAGGGGAGGGAGGTGGCGGTTCAGGGGAGGGAGGTGGCGGTTCAGGGGAGGGAGGTGGGGGGTCAGGGGAGGGAGGTGGCGGTTCAGGGGAGGGAGGTGGCGGTTCAGGGGAGGGAGGTGGCGGGTAAGGGGGGTCAGGGGAGGGAGGTGGGGGGTCAGGGGAGGGAGGTGGGGGGTAAGGGGGGTAAGGGGAGGGAGGTGGGGGTTCAGGGGAAGGAGGTGGGGGGTAAGGGGGGAAAGGGGAGGGAGGTGGGGGTTCAGGGGAAGGAGGTGGGGGGTAAGGGGGGTAAGGGGTGGGCGGTGGCGGGTCAGGGGAGGGAGGTGGGGGGTAAGGGGAGGGAGGTGAAGGGTAAGGGGGGTCAGGGGAGGGAGGTGGGGGGTAAGGGGAGGGAGGTGGGGGGTAAGGGGGGTCAGGGGAGGGAGGTGGGGGGTAAGGGGAGGGAGGTGGGGGGTAAGGGGGGTAAGGGGAGGGAGGTGGGGGTTCAGGGGAAGGAGGTGGGGGGTAAGGGGGGAAAGGGGAGGGAGGTGGGGGTTCAGGGGAAGGAGGTGGGGGGTAAGGGGGGTAAGGGGTGGGCGGTGGCGGGTCAGGGGAGGGAGGTGGGGGGTAAGGGGAGGGAGGTGGGGGGTAGGGGGGGTCAGGGGAGGGAGGTGGGGGGTAAGGGGAGGGAGGTGGGGGGTAAGGGGGGTAAGGGGAGGGAGGTGGGGGTTCAGGGGAAGGAGGTGGGGGGTAAGGGGGGTTAGGGGAGGGAGGTGGGGGGTCAGGGGAAGGAGGTGGGGGGTAAGGGGGGTAAGGGGTGGGCGGTGGCGGGTCAGGGGAGGGAGGTGGGGGGTAAGGGGAGGGAGGTGGGGGGTAAGGGGGGTCAGGGGAGGGAGGTGGGGGGTAAGGGGAGGGAGGTGGGGGGTAAGGGGGGTAAGGGGAGGGAGGTGGGGGTTCAGGGGAAGGAGGTGGGGGGTTAGGGGGGTAAAGAGAGGGAGGTGGGGGTTCAGGGGAAGGAGGTGGGAGGTAAGGGGGGTCAGGGGAGGGAGGTGGGGGGTCAGGGGAGGGAGGTGGGGTGTAAGGGAAGGGAGGTGGGGGGTCAGGGGAGGGAGGTGGGGGGTAAGGGGGGTAAGGGGAGGGAGGTGGGGGTTCAGGGCTTGGACGTGGGTAGTCAGGCATAGGGTAGGGTGGTGGGTAGGTGGGTGGGTAGTCAGGGGTAGGGTAGGGTGGTGGGTAGGTGGGTGGGTAGTCAAGAGGAGGGTGGGGTGGTGAGTAGGTGGGTGGGTAGTCAGGCATAGGGTAGGGTGGTGGGTAGGTGGGTGGGTAATCAGGGGTAGGGTAGGGTGGTGGGTAGGTGGGTGGGTAGTCAAGGGGAGGGTGGGGTGGTGGTGAGGTGGATGGGTAGTCAAGAGGAGGGTGGGGTGGTGAGTGGGTGGATGGGTCGTCAAGGGGAGGAAAGGCAGGTGAGTAGGTGGGTGGGTAGTCAAGGGGAGGAAAGGCAGGTGAGTAGGTGGGTGGGTAGTCAAGGGGAGGGTGGGGTGGTGGTGAGGTGGATGGGTAGTCAAGAGGAGGGTGGGGTGGTGAGTGGGTGGGTGGGTAGTCAAGGGGAGGAAAGGCAGGTGAGTAGGTGGGTGGGTAGTCAAGGGGAGGAAAGGCAGGCGAGTAGGTGGGTGGGTAATCAGGGGTAGGGTAGGGTGGTGGGTAGGTGGGTAGGTAGTCAAGGGGAGGGTGGGGTGGTGGTGAGGTGGATGGGTAGTCAAGAGGAGGGTTGGGTGGTGGGTAGGTGGGTGGGTAGTCAAGGGGAGGAAAGGCAGGTGAGTAGGTGGGTGGGTAGTCAAGGGGAGGGTGGGGTGGTGGTGAGGTGGATGGGTAGTCAAGAGGAGGGTGGGGTGGTGAGTGGGTGGGTGGGTAGTCAAGGGGAGGAAAGGCAGGTGAGTAGGTGGGTGGGTAGTCAAGAGGAGGGTGGGGTGGTGAGTAGGTGGGAGGGTAGTCAAGAGGAGGGTGGGGTGGT
>JASKMD010000026.1:4919763-5048783 GCA_030144725.1 Haematococcus lacustris | reverse complement strand
GGGCGCTGCCTGGCCTGCAGATCACGCTGCGCACCTCACTGATTGGCCTGGGGGCCATGGCCGCGTACCAGCTGCTCTATACCTGGCCTCGCAGGCAAGCACCCACACGCCACGCCTGCTGCACCACCACCTCCCACACCCCGCACTCCACCCCACACACCAAGCTCCCCTCCCTTCCCCTCACTCCCCCTCCACCCACCCACCCCCTCCCCTCCCTTCCCCCTCTTCCCTCCCTCCCCCTCTCCCCTCCCTCCCCACCTGCACCCCTAGCCACCTGCCACCTGCCCCCTCCCCCCCATTGCCCACGCTCCCACCCTCATCACCCCACTGGCGTGCCGTCACCTGGCGTGCAGGCAGCAGCTGGTGCTGGAGCCCATGCGGGAGCAGCAACTCAGCGCTAGCCTGGTGCTCGCCATGCATGCCGCCTTCGGTGGTGGGTGCCTCGCTCCCCTTGGCTGCGCCTCAGCTGCTACCTCATGATGAGCCAGCCAGCAAACAGGAACAAACAAGAGCAAGTAGTGAACTAGCAGAAGTGACCTCACACTCAGTGTGGGCAGTTAGGGGTGATGGTCTTGTTGGCAATAAGGGTGGCGTGAGCTATGGTCTGCTCTATCACCTGCTCCCTCACATGCGCTGCAGAGTGTCGCCCTTGACCAGGGTTGGTCTTGTGGTGTGCTGGTGGTGTGCTTGCAGGCATGTTCACAATCCACTCTTGGGTGCAGGTAGGTGGCGAAGACTGGGAGTGTGACGTCACACATACTGAGTAACCACAAACAAGCCAAAGCCAGCATACCTCCTGTCACCCGCATCCCTGCCACACTGCCCCTGATGCCCAGGCGCTACAATCACTGCCTGGAGCTGGTGGTCTGCTGCACACTCGACATGTGTGGGAAGGGTGTAAGCATCGGCCATGCAAGCACATGCAAGCACATGCAGGCACCCTCTGTCTTGCTCTGCCTCAAGGATGCCATCTTCCCTCTGCCCCCAGCACCCCTGCCCTCAGCTATACCTTTCTATGTCTAGGCCAGCAGCGAACCTCGGTGCCTGCTAGTCTTATTCCCCCCTCCCTCCATCCCTCCATCCCCCATCCCCCATATCCCCATCTCTCCATCTCAATCACCCTGCCCGGGCCTGGCCGCATGCAGGGACGTGTGCTGCAACGCTCCGGTGCCCTGTCCCTGGGCGTGGTCAATGCGCTGCGCTCCTCCACCGTGGCCCTGGCCTCCGGCCTGCTGTTCTGCAGCCCATCCGCCCCCCAGCAGTGCCTCAGCGTGCAGACCGGCAGCAGCGCTGCTGTGGTGTCCTTAGGGTGAGAAGGCAGGGGGACAGACCCTGATGACAGCAGCAGCAGCAGCAGCAGGGCCTGGGGGTGGCACGCCAGGACTGATGCTGGAAGTGGCTGGCTGGCAGGCAAGGGCATGATTGAGCTGCTGCTGCTGCTGCTGCTGCTACTGCGGTAACAGGGCGCTGATTTGGGCAACGGCCAAACCTCCCGGTGGGTCGTGCAAGCCACAGCCACTGACGGGCGTACTCCCCAGTAAGTGTGATTGCACCGCCGTAACGCTGCGCCGCGGTCCTCTCGCGCTCGCCGTACCTGACTAGTTGCGTCGCCGCAGGTGCCCGGCTCAAAACCACGTGAGGCGCGTGTGATCGAGACGAGCATGAAGGGCATGAAGCGTGTGCGTACTCGCCGAACCAACGAGACCGTTTTCCGTCAATCTTAGTGTCAGACATGTGGCAGTTCACCGACTGACCGTCACGCACCCAGATCCGCGCCCTGACCATTCGTATCCCTCGAGCAATGCATGCTTGTGTTGTGCCCGTTGTGCTCCCATGCCAGCCACCCAGTCCCCCCAGTCAGGGGTCCCCCTCGGCCGCCTCACAACCTGGGCGTAGCGCTTCCCCGCCAGCCAAGCGCACGAAGCGCACTCTGACTAAGCAGGCTGCCAAGTCCCCAATGGGCAAGGGCAAGGGGCATGGGCAAGGCTACCCAAGTCGGCAGGTGGCTGGATCGTGACTGCAAGAAACGCTGAACATGCAGCGTGGCAGTGACGGCAGGTGATGACCGTCGGAGTTGAGGTAGTGGTCCAAGCTGGCAGCGCTGACCACCATGACCACCATGGGCAGGTTGGACCTTGGTCATGGCTACAAGCGGCTGCGAGATCTGCCGCCCAAGGCCCAGCAGCAGCAGCCTGCTGAAGCACAGTAATGTGTACCAGGTTCCCCTGTTGAGCTGTCATGAGTTGTCATCAAGTTGCATGTTTACCATGCCAACATTAGGCTATTGTTGTTGTGAAGCAAGCTCAGTCGATGGTGCAGGCGGAAGGTGCTAGTTGATGGTGCACGCAGAAGGTGCTAGTCGATGGTGCAGGCGGCAGGCCTAATATGCACTGCCTCCATACCAGATAACACACCACTCCTAGTGCAGGAGTGTCATGGTTATGTCGTTGCATAGGCTGCCGGGTGGGTGAGGGAGGTGCTTGCAGGTGCATGCAGGGCATGTACCGCCAGACAGGTTCGCCTCAGCTGCTTTGACAATGCCCTACACTTCTTTGCTGTGCGAAGTTTTGCTGGAGCTCCCTGGAGAGTTCCTACCAGGATCCATGCTCGCGTGCACTTGGCACATGCGCCTAGATGAGAGGGGTCAGACCCAAAGTGACCAGGTTGAAAGGGCCTGAAAGTTTGGCCAAGGCATTCATCATGTCTGCCTCACTTTCCCCCCACTTACCCTCTCGCCTCCGCGTCTCATAAGCAGCCAAGTGACGCGAAGCTTGGTGCGGCTCGCATCGTCCGCGACGTTGGGCACGACTAACGTCGCGGACGGCGAATGGTTGGCCGCACTCCGGTTGGATGGCGACCTGACGCACATTCGTGAGCCCTGGCCCGGCCACTTCGCGTCGAAAGGGCTGCTGAGTCCAGAGTCCCAGCCATGCCCAAGCCCCGCGGCTGTCTCTAAAGTTGGCGGCCACCCAGTGCTAGACCAGCGTCTGCCCCATCCCCTCCAGCCAGCCATGCCCCAGCCCCGCACCGCTCACCTGCTGCTGCTCAGCCAGCCGGTCTATGTCCATTGCACCCCTTCATCACTCACACCACTACTGCTAGCCGGGAACCGCCTCATACAGTGGTGTGGGTGCCTTGAAGGCCACAACAGCAGCGGCAGCAAGCCCAACCCCGCCCTGCATTGTGCATGACACCCTGCTGCCCCCCACAAGCCCCTGTGCCACAGGCTATGGACGCCGTCTTGTCTGGGGTGTAGGCCAAGGACCTGCTCTGTGGGATTGATGGCAGCATGGGCGCTGGGAAGGTGGCCAGGCTGGCTGCAAACCATGGGAAGGGGGAGGGCCTACGGGCCAGGGCGCAGCTGACTAACCCATTGTATTCCATTGTGCCTATTCTTTACACCACTGGTAACCCCGTAGGGCTGCAAGACCCGCACTGCAAAAGATGCGAAGCCCCCCGCTGTGTCCACTGATGTCTTTCATGTCTCATGTCTTACAATGTGGGCAAGTAGCATAACAAAGGATGGTGGCTGCAGCGATATCAATGGAGTGCGCCAGTGTCTTGTAGAATGCAGTTTATCAGGTGCGAGGTAGTTATGGCAGACCGGCAACAAGGTATGGGTTCCAGCCGCGTTTGGAGGTAACCACTTGCAGGTTAGGAGGAACGTCTGGTGAGAGCAATGGTGTTCATGCAAACAGTGTTGTGTTTATAAGCGCCCAACCCTAACCCACACGCTGCAGCAATGCACTTGTGCGGGTGTGACTATCATGATGATGAAAGGTCAGACTGGACCGGCTGTGCCATGCTGTGGCAGCAGTTGGCATGTGGGAGGACATGAGACATGAGGTCACTCACTGGATAGTGGCGATTGAGGGAGGCAAGGCAATGTCACTGCTCGTTCGGCAGGGTGCTCAGTAATGAGAGCAGAGTGCATTGCATGCAACAGGCAATGCACAAGGTGACAACACACTTCACAAATCAGTTCGCTACGAGCTTGCGATTTCGCGCGGGAATTCAGCCAACCGACGAAGATCACGCGAAGTCCCTTGTGGAGCCGGGCGTGCTTGGCATGGAGCGTGGGGCTGCTGAGCTATGCTTCAGGCGGTCCGCTCTCTCCTCGGCCTCCTCGACGGCAATTGCACGCGCCACAGCCTCGTTGTCAATGATGCTTGGTGCCAAGCCCGGCAGGCGGGCAGGCTCCAAGAGTTCGGAGGGATCAGAAGGGCGTGGGCGCACCAGCGGGGGCAGCTTGAAGGGCTTGTGGAGATTGAGGTCGTTTGTCTGATCCACTGGCACTAGCACGGGGCGACCCCGCGGCCCAAACCTGGCGGAGAGGGACGCGCCACTGGCGACCGATGTGACAGTGAGGTCCTCCGTTGCCATCACCTCCTTGCTGCTCCGCACGGTGGCAACTACCGGCGCGTCTTCCGGACTGGCCACTAGCCCGGCCCAGCGCACATGGTCCTCCTCCTGCTCGATGTCTACGTCCGCCACATCCTTGATGGCGTCGCTGATGTCCACAGCATCGTCGCCCGGGGTCGAGGCGGCCGCGCGTGGTGAGATGCGGCTCGAGGCCGCGCTGCGAGGTGAGGCCTGGCCCAGCGCGGTCTGCAGGGGCCGCCCCGCACTGCTTCCGCTGGTAGTCCTCCCGGACAGGCGGTGCTGGCTTTCAGCGAGCGGGCTGCTGGGGACGACCTGGTTGGAGCTGTAGGAGGAGCGTGTGCGCGGGGAGGCGGAAGCAGCCGCAGGAGAGGGCGGGGTGCCCGTACGTGGCGCTGCCCACGGGGTGTTTGGCGGGAAGGCGAGGCGCAGCCCGGAGCTGGCCGTGGAGCTTGCACTGGGTGACGAGGGACTGACTGCATCTGGCTTGCCTGCCGAGGGTGAGGCCAGGCTGCCAGTGGCCGAGACGGTGGCGACTGCAGCAGGGGAGAGCGGAGGGGATGATGCAGGGGCCAAGGGGCTGGCAGGCCTGGGGGGTGCTGGCGGGGAGGGCGGCCTCACCGCCACCCGGGTGGCTTCTGGGGCATCAGGCGCCACCGTGCACTGCTGACGCCGCCTGTAGACGACAAACAGGGCCAGCAGGGCCAGGCCCGCCACGCCTCCCACCACCGCGCCAGCGATGGTTTTGACCTCGGGCTGCGAGGGCGAGCTGGGGTCTGCCGCCACCTCCAGGGGCGCCAGGCCTGGGGCAGGGGGTGTGGAGGTGCTGATGCGGTCGGCTGGAGGTGGCGGCAGCCGGTTGATGATGGTGATGCCCAGGTTGGGGTCGGTGCCTGCTGGGATGGTGACGATGGTGTCGAGAACTGGGATGCCCGCCACGGCGTTGAGGGTGTACAGGGTGTTGACCACGGCAGGGAGGCGGGTGGAGTAAGTGAGGGATTGGCCCCACTGCATGCTGTTGTCCGCTCCCAGCACCATCAGGTTGTAGTTGCCCTCAGGCATGCCTGCGCCACACAGGGCCAGGCACAGGGCATGGCCGCCAGCTCCATCACTCAGCATGTGCGGTCACTGCCCCACCGTGCAGCTGAGAGCCATAGAGCAGCAAAGGGCAGCAAGGCAGTGTTGGCCACATGCTGAGGAGGTCGGCAGCATTGTGAGACCGTGCAGCTGAGAGTGAGCTTGTGGGCCACTGCCATGGGCTCGTGTTTGATGCCCTGCTGTGCCCCTCCTCCTGCAGGCCAGCAGCTGTGTGCTAGCCCCCCCCTCGCACTCACTGGGCAACTGCACCACCATGGAGACGATGGTCTGCTGCAGCCTGCGGCGTGTGGTGGGGGCGGCGGTGGTGTCATTGCTGGACAGGATGGTGAGCTTGGCGCCATTGAACCACAAGCTGCAGGGACTCAAGTTGCAGATCACAAAAATCGTCATCCTACGGTCAGGGCCAGGCAGAGGCGGTAACTGCACCAATCGCTCAATCTGCAACAACACAATCAGTGCAGCAGTCAGCTGCAGTACTGTTGGTGAGAGGGGCCTATGCAGGGTTTGGGTGGCAGGAAGCTGGGCAGGCTGGACTTGTGCATGGGCCAGAGTAAGGATGCTCTTGGCACCAGGCTGCACCAACCTGCCACCATTGAGGGCGATGAGCAATGCATTTGGGCTGCTGGGCGGCATGGGGGGGAACGGTGAGGGTGGCAAGGGTGGTGAGGGTGGGGGTGGGGGTGGGGGTGGGCGAGGCGAAGGGGAGGGCGGCAGGGGTGGTCTGGGAGGGCTGGGCGGCGGGGGTGGTGGCGATGGTGAAGGTGGCGGTGGGGAGGGGGAGGGAGGGGGATTGGGTGAGGGAGGGGGGAAGGGGGAGGGGGAGGGTGAGGGAGGTGGAGGGTCAGGCGGGGGGGGGTAGGGGTGATGGAGGCTCTGGCGGAGGAGGTTGTGGAGGTGGAGGAAGGGGTGGTGGGGGTGAGGGTGGGGATGGTGGCGGGGGTTCAGGAGGAGGGGGTGAGGGTGGCGGGGGTAGAGGGGGGGTGGGAGGAGGGGGCGATGGTGGCGGGGGATCAGGGGGAGGGGGTGTGGGCGGTGGGGGTTCAGGAGGAGGGGGTGATGGTGGCGGGGGTTCAGGAGGAGGGGGTGAGGGTGGGGGGGGTAGAGGGGGGTTGGGTGGAGGGGGCGATGGTGGTGGGGGATCAGGGGGAGGGGGGGAGGGTGGTGGAGGAGCTGGTGGTGGCGGTGACGGTGGTGGTGGTGCTGGTGGAGGACTTGGTGGTGAGGGAGGTGTAGGGGGGTCAGGTGGGGGGGATGGGGGACTGGGTGGCAGCGGTGGAGGTGAGGGTGGAGGTGGGGGTGGGGGTGAGGGCGGTGGTGATGGCGGTGGGTTTGGAGGTGTGGGTGGTGGTGGCTCAGGTGGTGGTGGGCCAGGGGGTGGGGGTAGTGGTGGCAATGGTGGTAGAGGGCTGGGAGGTGGAGGTGATGGTGGCTCAGGGGGTGGGGGGCTGGGAGGTGAGGGGGGTGGAGGTGAGGGTGGTGGAGGGCTGGGTGGTGAGGGTGGTGGGGGTGCTGGTGGTGGAGGGCTTGGGGGTGGAGGTAGGGGTGGCAGTGGTGGTGGAGGGCTGGGAGGTGCAGGTGGTGGTGGTGATGGCGGTGGAGGGCTGGGTGGTGGGGGTGATGGTGGTGGAGGGCTGGGCGCTGGGGGCAGAGGTGGCCTTGGCGGCGGAGGGCTGGGAGGAGAGGGTGGCCGCGGTGGTGGGCGAGGTGGGGAGGGTGACGGAGGCCTGGGTGAAGGAGGAGGGCTGGGAGGGGAGGGAGGCGAGGGGGGTGGGCTGGGAGGGAAGGGAGGGAAGTCTGGCAGTGTGAGGGGTGGAAAGGGGGGTGGTGAAAAGGGGGGTGGGGGGGGAGGGGGAGAGGGGGGTGGTGTTCCGGCTGCTGTCTCCGCCTGCTGCATGTCTGACAGGAAGCTTTCACCCAGGGTGGGGTTTGCGGCAATCTGTGCCGCGGTGCCAGCATCAAGGTTGCGGGAGGTGTTGAAGGCGGGCTCGGGGATGGGGTCCACGGACTTTGCGGGGTCGTCGTACACCATGGTGACCACGTTGGTGGAGCCCGGCACCACGCTCACAATCTGCACAGTCACAGGGCAGGTCAAGGACTGGCCAAGGGCTCCGAGGAGCACTACCTGTCATCCCGGCACAGGGCACACAGCACCTGGGGCACTACAGCAAGCACGGGCCGGGGAGGGTGCCGCCATGGAAACCACGCACAGAGGATGAGCCAGTGACGAGCCAGAATGCATGACATGGGCAGCTGAGGGTGAGTGGGGGCGACTAGGGGCGACTGGGGACCACCACAGGGGTGGGTTAGCTGTGGGTTGGAATGGGTAGTTTGTGTGCGGGGGGAGCACCTGTGATGGCACCCCCTGGTCTGTCACCTGGATGCGGGAGACCGGGATGCCCAGCAGGAACGCCAGGTTCTTCAAGAACAGCTCCTTCACGTCAAAGAACTGCGCAGGGCGCCGTGTGGCAAACCAGCAGCTGCAGGCCCACCCACGCAAGCCTGGACGTGCCCAGGCATGCCTAAGCAAGCCACGTGCTGCTACATAGCAGCGTATGCTGCCCTGCCCCGCCCGCCCGCCCCACCCCGCCCAGCCCAACCCGCCCTGCCCTGCCCGCAGCGCACCTGGTCCACGGTGATGGCCAGGGACTGGCTGACCTGCACAGCATTCTCAGACCGCACCTCCAGCGGCTCCCCCCCTCCCTTCATCTGCACACACCACGCAGCACCCTAGATGGGCTCCAGGGCTGGACAGCGCGACTGGAGCGCCAGTGCAGAGACCTGATGCCGTTGATGGTCGCCTGGCAGCAGGGTGGGCTGGGCAGGGCAGGCGAGGGAGGTGTGGGTTAGGCGGAGCAGGTGAGGGAGGCAACTGGGGAAGTCAGGGGTGGTTGAGGTGACGGGGTCTAGGTTGTTGAGGTGGCTGGGGTTGTGGCCAGGCAATGGTGATCCCAGCGTGCATTGCCACATCCATTCTGGCGCCCAGGCATACCCAGCACAGCGACAGCAGCACAACCCTTCCCAGGTGTAGGTACAGGGCAGGTGCAGCAGTAGCAGCAGTGAAGCAGCCAGGCGCCCGGCTTCTACAGGTTAGAGACACACTGTCAACGCGCTGCAGCAGCAGGTCAGGCGCTGCAGTAGGTGGGGAGCCTGAGTGGCAGGAGGAGGTGCAGCCGCAGGAGGCGCAGCACCTTGACGGTGAACAGGGAGGCGCCCTGGTCCCAGAAGAAGGAGCCGTGGGGGGTCCCGTCCGTCATGTTGGGTGGGCCAGAGGCCAGCGGCGTGACACGGCCCAAACCAGGGGACCATACGAAACGCCTGCGGCAGCAACAAAGGCAGCAGCAGCGCCAGGGGCGACAGCAGCAGCAGCAGGGTCAGGTCCCGGCACACAGCCCCCTGGGTGAGCAGCTCACAGCCCCTGTGTGGCTCAAGGCACTTGTCGGCGTTGCTTCAGTACAACCCCCTTTCATCGACAACAGTGGGAACAACATTAGCCCTATCACTGATGTGTGATGTCATGGTATTAGGGTGTGTCTAGACGTGTGTCGAGGGTGGTTGCTTTCGCTGTCGCTGTCTCGCCCAGGTGCCCTGCATTCAGTCCTGCACCTGTTAGGGATGCTCTGGAAGTCAATCCGAAGCAGCAGCTGGGCATCTGGGTCAGCGTAGGGCCAATGCAGCCGATAGACCTGCAGCAGCAGCAGGGGTAACAGCATTCGCGGGAGTGAGGAGCGCAGTGGTGGCCAAGGTGCAGTGGAGCAGAGCAACAGCAGCCAAGGGCCAGGCAGGCAGGCAGGCAGGCAGGCAGGCAGGCAGGCAGGCAGGCAGGCAGGCAGGCAGGCAGGCAGGCAGGCAGGCAGGCAGGCAGGCAGGCAGGCAGGCAGGCAGGCAATCAGGCAGGCAGGCAGGCAGGCAGGCAGGCAGGCAGGCAGGCAGGCAGGCAGGCAGGCAGGCAATCAGGCAGGCAATCAGGCAGGCAGGCAGGCAGGCAGGCAGGCAGGCAGGCAGGCAGGCAGGCAGGCAGGCAGGCAGGCAGGCAGGCAGGCAGGCAATCAGGCAGGCAGGCAGGCAGGCAGGCAGGCAGGCAGGCAGGCAGGCAGGCAGGCAGGCAGGCAGGCAGGCAATCAGGCAGGCAATCAGGCAGGCAGGCAGGCAGGCAGGCAGGCAGGCAGGCAGGCAGGCAGGCAGGCAGGCAGGCAGGCAGGCAATCAGGCAGGCAGGCAGGCAGGCAGGCAGGCAGGCAGGCAGGCAGGCAGGCAGGAAGGCAATCAGGCAGGCAGGCAGGCAGGCAGGCAGGCAGGCAGGCAGGCAGGCAGGCAGGCAGGCAGGCAGGAAGGCAATCAGGCAGGCAGGCAGGCAGGCAGGCAGGCAGGCAGGCAGGCAGGCAGGCAGGCAGGCAGGAAGGCAATCAGGCAGGCAGGCAGGCAGGCAGGCAGGCAGGCAGGCAGGCAGGCAGGCAGGCAGGCAGGCAGGCAGGCAGGCAGGCAGGCAGGCAGAAGAGGCCAGCAGGTTATGCATGGGTTCCGTCACTTGACACTTGAGTGGGTTGCTGCTGACACTGGGCCAGTGCATCACATGCTGTGCGCCAGCTGTCAGCAGCTCAATACCTTGCTGGGTGTTCCAGTGAAGGAGATGGTGGTGAGCTGGTTGGCTGCAGGGCACAGGGGTGGCAGAGGGGCAGTGCATGATGTCTGTCAGCTTGGGCACGGACAACACAATGCTGACTTGCAGCTTAGCATACACACTGACTTCTGAGAACAGTGAATAGTGGTAAGGGACAGCGTATTCTGGCCGTGTTCTTTGCAAGCTAAAGCGATGCCAGAGCGAACCGTGGCATGGTCGGCCTATGGTGATAAGAGGTCCATGACGACCTAGTGTGACAGACAGTTGGTGGCAGTGAGGCCACGAGTGTAAGGTTGCGATGACAGCAGAGCACCGTACAAGCATCGAAGCACCCAATGCCAGGGTAATTGCTGTAGGCCAAGGTACAGAGCCAGGAGATGGTGGCTGTTTGACTCACAAGGCAGGTATGTCCAGAATGTTGACAACCTCTTTTGGCACTGCAAGCACCAGCAAGCAGCACGTGACGCCAGCACCAGCTACCTGCTGCAGCTGGCACACACCTTGAGGCTGAACTGCGCTGCATGTGGCAATTCATGTGGCGCTTCCCATGGCATGGCATGAGGCCCCCAGCCGCTGCAGCCCCCAACCGCTCCAGCCCCCAGCCCCTGCAACCTTCAGCCGCTGCAGCCCCCAGCCTTACAGTGTATGCAAAGCACCAGCCGTGGTCCATGGCAGCTACCGCCAGGTCCACTGAGCTGGAGGTATTGAACATGACAGGGGAGAAGTTGCGGTCCTCACTGTCGCCGTCTCGTGTCTCCAGCACAAAGTGCTGCATGAGAAGCAAGGCGTGGCAGGGCAGCAGGGTGGGGCAGGGTCAGCAAAGCAAGGAGGTGCTAGGTGGGGTGCAGGGCAGGGAGCAAGGCGGCGCAAGGAAGTTGAAGAGCAGGCTGGCCAGGTGGGTGGTGGTGGCGCAGGGCGCACCTGTGGGTCTCCAAACACGCCTCCAAAGCGGCCACTGGGGATGGGCTGTGGCATGAAAGCCGTGTCCAGCTCAAAGTCCGTGCTGTTCACCACGCACTGGTACCCAGACCACACGTCATTGAACTGGCAGGGCCTGCACAGGGCGCAGCCCACCAGCCAGGGGCTCATAGCAAGGGTGAGGGCAGGTCAAGGGCTGGCCCAAGGCAGGGCAAGGGCAAGGTCAGGGCAGCACACCAAACAAGGGGCGAGCCGCTGCTGAAGGAGGGAGTACCCAGCGCAGGTCAGCGGCCTGGATTGTATGGATTGTCTGAATTCCTGGATGTCTGGATGCCCGGATTGTCTGTGGTGGCCAGGCTGGCTGCTGATGCTCTGCCCCTCTGGCCGCCCATGAAACGCTGCTGCAGATTGGTGGTGAGGGCTGCTGTCCACCCGCCCCTTTGGGTTTGTGTGGTCTGCTGCAACTGTGCTATGCTGCGAGCTCCTAGTGAGGGTCAAGGTGCTGGCCACCGCCTCACCCTGGAGTCAAAGGCGTGCCTTGGTCATAGGGGAAGCTGCGAGCCTGCATGGCGCATCAGTGCACACGCACACCAGGCTGTGAGCACCTCACGCTAGCCATGGCCCCTGAGGGGGACCTCATGGTGTCACTGGCAGCCTGGTGCAGCCTGCTCATGCAGCCTTGACCATGACCAAGAGGTTTCTCGAGGGGTTGCACGAAGTGAGCAGGACAGTGTGATGCGATGGAAGTCAGGGGTGGTGTGCAGCTGGTCAGCAGTCACCTGGTTGTTCTGCCCTAGGATGGAGCCCACAACGCCAGTCAGACTGCCATCCACGTCGCGGATATTCACGTGGTTAGGGCCAGCGCAGTTGAGCTCAATCATGCTGTCGTCGGTTTTGCCGCGGTCCAACAGTCGTTGCAGGTCGCGGCTCCAGTTGATGGTGTCACAGTCGGCTTCATTGCGCCAGGCAGGGTCAGGACCAGTCAGCTTCAACAAGCCATCCCTGCAGCAGTGAAGGGCAACAGGGCAACTGGACTTGCGCGTTTGCAAAGCTGCCCTCTCCCGAGCCCACCCCTCTCGTCAACTCACAGCCCGCAATGTGTGTGTGTGATACGAGCTTTGACTGCTTAGGAAGGCATCAGTGACCTCAGGGTTGATGAGCAGGGTGGGTAAGTGCGGAGGCAACACCCATGCTGCTCACGATGAGACGTCGACCACGCTCAGGCATGCATCAGTGACCTCAGGGTTGATGAGCAGGGTGGGTAAGTGCGGAGGCAACACCCACGCTGCTCACGATGAGACGTCGACCACGCTCAGGCATGCATCAGTGGCCTAAGGGTTGATGAGGTGGGTGGTGGTGTGTGTAGGCGACACCCATGCTGCTCACGATGAGACGTCGACCACGTTGGAGGCCTGCATGAAGACGGGGTGGAAGGCCTCAGGGGCCTTGGCGTGGTTGCCCAGCGCAGCCGTGTGGAAGTCCCCGTCGCAGCCGCCTGGGCCATAGAAGTTTGCCAGCGTGGTGCCAGTGAGGCGGGTGAAGCCGTAGATGGTTTCGTACGCCTTCAGACCGTCCCAGGGATATTTTTCAGGGCCCGGGGTAAACCTGGGCAGCATGGCGGCAGTCCAGCAGCAGCCATGTGGCAGTCAAACGCCCGGTAGTACCAAGCGCAGGCGTGTGCCACAGCAGCATGGGAAGGCACGCGATGAAGCAAATTGCAGGTGAAGGGCGTGGAAGGTCAAAGGGGTCTAGCGCTGCACACTCACTTGAGGGCGAACACGCTGCCTAGGAAGCCTTTTGAGGGTGTGAAGGGGGAGTTGTGGTTGTAGCTGGTGGGGGCGACGTTGGGGTGGCAACCAGGGTCTGAGGCGGTTGGGTCCATGGCGCCACTACCCCGCCTGAAATTGCACATGGAGCACAGGTGAGGCCCAGACTGGCCCACCAACGTGGTGTTGGTCATGATGACCTGCGCAGGCCAAGGGACAAGCAACGGTGGGAAGGACTGCCACACTGCCCCAGGACTTCCACACTTGAACCGTATGAGCCCAAAGAACTGCTTGCTGTTTAGCGATGCCAACAAAACTCCGCTGGGCTGATGAAGGAAATGCTACAGGAAGCCCCATGAGGCTGGCTAGCCAAGGGGGACACAGAAGAAGAGTTGGGGGGGAAAGATCAGGGGAGGGAAGGAGAGATCTCACCTCCGATGTCTCCGTCATAGCTGCCAGCCGCAACACCAGGATCCCAGCAAACTTGGTATCCGCCACGCTGACCCCTGTCATGCGCACATCTGTGTCAATGCCCCGAGTGCTGATGATGCCAAAGTCCCACTGCACAGGGCAGGAGGCATACGGCCACAGTTCAGTCCCAGCATCAGTAGGCCTTGAAGGTTGCTGACCCGAACATGCTGAAGAGCTGCTGCCCTGACAGAGTCCAGCCAGGCAGTTGGCTGCCCTGATGATCAGCTCGTCCCTGTACCCAGCACTGAGCATGTGATAATGGCATGGTTGGGATGATGGCGCCTGCCGCTTTGCCCCTTACGTTGAGGTAGGCAGTGAAGTTGACCATGGCAGTGCAGCCAGCTGCGGCCGATTCTGGGGAGGCCCTCAGCCAGGCGCCCACTGTGCTGCTGTGCCTGCGGTCAGGCAGCCAGGAAAAACGTCTGCAAACGTGCTGACAACATCTCAACGGCGGCCGAGTCTCACTCTGTGATTGTTCGTTGTCAGTATTTGCTAACAGTTCCTCACATCTTTCACACTTAGCCACCTTCCCGCCAGCACTTGTGTGGCATCATGCTTGGGTGGGCACCATGATGAAGAGGGCGGGAGAGTGCAAGGGAGTGGGTGGGTCACGGCATGTAGGTAGGTTGTTAGGGCCCACTCACACTGCATTGTTGGCAAAGGATGCTGGGTTGCCTGAGCAGGGTTGTCCATAGTACTTCCATCCAGCTCGATCAGAGCCAGCAGCCACATTGCCCCTGCGTGCCAGCAAGCAAGAGAGCAAGGGAGCATGAAACCAAAGCCGCATACCACTTCCAGCCTCCCCTGTAGCCTCATGTCACTGCCCAACTCTTAGCTGAACCATGGTCGGCCCATGGCCGCCACCGCCAGGTCCACTGAGCTGGAGGTGTTGAACATGACAGGGGAGTAATGGCGGTCCTCACTTTTGTCGTCGTAGATCTCCAGCACAAAGTGTTGTGTGGGAAGCAAGGCGTGGCAGGGCAGTACGGGTGCGGCAGGGTCAGCAGCACTCACGTGATTCTGTTTGCAGAGGATGGGATGTCAAATGTGACGGGCATGTTGTCGTTGAAGGCTGAGTCGTTTGTAATGTCCTGCCAGGCACGTGCACCACCAGGCGCAAGCACACGGCTGTTTACCAGCAGATAAGGGACCCAGACGCCAGTGTCAGCTGAGTTGTAGCCTCCTAAGGTGACACATCCAGATGCCGCATGCACTCATGCACTAGCCTGGCTCTGCTGCTGCTCACATGCACTGTAGCTGCACCTCAACTCAGCTCAGCTCACCTTAATGGTGCATGCAGCCAGGTTGTCCGTCACAGAGTGGCCGCTCCCTGACACCAGCACTGTGGAGCGCTGGTAGCTTTGGTACATGACGTTGCCAGCAACCTGCGGTTGACGACAGTCGCAGATTGTGTGGACATCTCAGCTCGCATTGTTTGCAGCTCATATCCATTGCACATTTCCACCTCAAACATCAAACTCCTCAAACATCAAAGTCCAACTAGCCGCAGCCAGAAGGCAATTTCAACATGGTTAGGCCTTCACTGAATCAGCATTTGCCAGTTTGGCAGGAGCACCAGGTCTTAACGACAGCAGCATCCATAGTTAAGATCAGGGTCGGTATTGAGCTTAGGGTTGGTATCAAGGTCAAGGTTAGAGTCAGAGGTAGCTGACCCCACCAGCGACCAGCATCACTGACCTTGACCCCAGACCCCACCAGCTCCACTGCGGAGTCCATGCTGTAGCTGAGGGCAGAGTTGATGAGCGCGGAGGGGTTGGCCACTGTGCCATTGCCGCTGAGGTTGAAGGCCAGGGCGTCCAGGGGAGCCAGTCGGTCAAACAGGACGGCTGCACGCTCAAGGCCCGCTTGACCCCCTGGCACGGCAATTTAAGACATGGACAGTTCGGGATACTGTTTGGGATCCCTCCCACCCACCCACTCCCTTGCACCCTCCGCCCTCCCACACCTCCCACCCACGCAAGTGTCTACAATAATGAACAAGCAGGGACAGAGACTGGCCAAGCATGAGTAGCCATGCCGTACATGGCCAAAGGCCAACCAGGGGCAGGGGCCTTCTGTGCCAAGGGTCGTGGAGAGAAAGATGGCAGGGCAAGAAGTGAATGAGATGGAGGGGTGGGGTTATAGGAAAAAGGTCTGACCACGAAAGGTCCAAGGGCCACGGGGAGAAGGGGGTCACTGACCATGCACGATGGCAACGTCTGTGAGCAGGAGCATGGATGCCCCGTTGCCCACCACACGGCAGCCAAACTTCTCGCCGCCAGGGCCATACTGGACAGTGCCATCTGCTGCCCTTATGGTGATGGATGCGCCCAGCAGCCCGACTTCCGCACGCATGTCCATGGGCCCGTTGGCAGCGCCGGGGATGTCCAGCACGTTTGCAAAGTGGGGCCAAGCCAGGGGCTGGTCCAGAGTGAGTGTAAGGTTGTCGGGGGAGATAGCAGTGATGGTGCGGACCTGAGCAGAGCAGAGCAGAGAGCCTTCCAGGGTGTCATCCAGCGCCTGTTCTCAGCCAGCCAGTTTAAAGCCCAGGCAGCATACCACACCAGGTAACCAGGTCAGCCCAGGCACCAGCATCGCACCTCAGCTTGGTGGGGGTTGAAGCTGGACGAGGTAATGAGAATGGGATGGTTGACTGCCCAACCAGTGGCGGGGCGCGCTAGAGTGATGGTGTCATCGCCGGTGTCCACAGAAGCAGCGAGCCGGGTCCACCGCTGCGCTACAGGCAGGCCGTGCAGCTCAATCTTTCCGCCCAGGACCGCAGCAAGCACCTTAGACCCCAGGTTCAAGTCCTGCGCACCCACAAATGCAGGACCATGCACCGGCATTCACCGTGGGCACTTTTTTATCTTGACAGTTGGAAAGTTGTTTCTAAACACTCTGTGCCACTTGGACCCAGGAAAGATCACACTCTGTGCGAGAGTGTCTGGGCGCAGATGGGCCAGCAGCGTGACATGGAGTGGCGGCAGGGACTCACATTTGTTATTGGCATGTCGCGTGTTTGGCGGCTGCCCGACAGGAGGATGGTGATGGGTGCAGGGTGGGGCCTGGTAAGGGTGCCAGCCTGCAGCACCCCCCGGCCCGTGACCAGAATGTAGATGGCGCGCAACGTGATGGCTTTGCTGGCAAACGTGACGTTGCCTTGGATGGTCAGGGTTAGCCTGCAGGGCACAGGCCACTAGCATGTGATGCAAGCAACTCTGAGCTCAGCTCAGATGAAAAAGTGTCAATTGGGCTTCACTCTGCACGTAAGCTTGGCACAGGCCACGGCATGTAATGCAAGCAAGCGAAACACGATAAAGGTTCATAGGCTTGGCCTAGTACACTGGTATGGCTAGCAGCCAGTAAAGCAGACAAAGCCACTAATCAGTCGGACGCATGTATCAGAGGGGGACACTGAGGTTTGCTTACAAAGGGGGCGGGTCCTCGTCAATGACCACATTCCAGCCAAAGGGAATTGTGACATCCTGCGGTGCAAGCCACAAGCTATGTTGGTTATGGGCAGCAGGATGGTTGCTTCTACACATCTGCAAAGTATATGAGACCACTCTTAAGCAAGCAGCAGGCAGAGGTGTCGAAGAGGTGGAAGATTGCCAAGAAATGACCCTCTGACCTCTCCAGCAGCAGGCTTGCCACCAGCACGGTTGGCCCTGCACCAGAAATGACAGAGAAGGGCCATGTGACTGGCCTGGTTATTTCAATCAGGTGAGTGAGAGGGTGCTTTGCTGACAATCAGGGCATGCTGCACTACGCATGCATGCTTCATGTCTCACCAAGTGGCGTTGTCGCTCCACATCAACAACCCCTCTCGCACATTGACCTCAACAGGAGGAGGGGATGGCATGATGCACCCCGCATCAGGGCACACAAACGAAGCCACGCTCAGGGCATTGTTCGACGGGATTCTCCCTGCCACCAGGACTGCAGCCATCAGCATCACACAGTCAGGCATCACACTGGTTTAAACATTATCCTTGTGGTTTGTAATGCTGACACATTGCTTGCCCACCCGCTGGCCTGACTCTGAACACCTGACTTGTTTGTCACTCAGTCAGCCAATCAGGGTGTAGGAGTCAGCAGGATGAGTTGAGGCTGGAGTCCAGTGCTGCCCCACAATGCACCCAGGAACCCCAGGGGTGCTGTGCCAAGTAGCGCACCAGTGAATGCGCTGGAGTTGTATGTCTGGTTGCCATACCACCAATTGTCCGGGGCCAAGGTTTTGTTGTAGAACGCTGCACAGGCAATAAGGTGTAGCACCAAGAACTCAGCACCTCTTAGCTGCAGCACACTACACCATTGACCGACTACGCACCACGGGCTTGCATGGGACATATTGGCTTGGTGCCTTACCTGTGCCATGAGATGCGCCCAGCATTGGCAACGCACTGGTGTTCTGCTGCCAACCATTCACTTTGAAGTGGTCATACTGCTGGACATAGCGAGTGGTGAACGTGATGGCGCTGCGTGCATACACACAAAGCTTCATTCAGGTTGGAACTTGTATTGGAGGTCAATGATTCTGGCACATTGCTTGCCTAGCCGCTGGCCTGCCTCTGCATCTGCCCCATTGGTCAGGGTCTGCCTATCAAGGGTGAAGGTCAGCACAATGAACTGAGGCTGGGGTCCGGAGCTATCACACAGCAGACTGTCAATGAGTGCTGATGCTGCCTGCTCTACCGCCTATAGTGCATGGAGCGGCTCTGCTGGCGATGATGACAGCCCTGGATGCTGTGACTGTGGGGTGATGTGGTCTATGTCTGTGTGTTGCAGCAACCATGACAGGCGGATGCCATGTGATGATGTTGTAGACAAAGGTGACGTCGTGGTTGAGGGTGCCTGTGCTGTGTTAGTAGACAGAGTCGGTGTCAACACAGACCCTGAAGGCAGCACAGGATCCACGCGGTGGTAGGTCAGTGTGCCAGGGTCCACCCGGTAGCCGATCTGCCAGTGGATGAGGTAGTCCCGGCCCACAGGGACTGTGAACTGATAGCCATCAATGTTGTAATGCGTGAAACCAACTAAGCTCGTGCCTGCAGCCACAACGGACATGACCACCAACTGGTTGTTCCCTCAACACACAAGAACCAAGCTGACTATCTCAGTGTCTTTCAGCATTGGCAAGACAGGGTCCTGTTGAGTAGGATGCAACCAAGGCAACCTCGTTTGAAGACATGCATGCCAGGCACTAGCAACCTCGTCATGCTCAAAGCAGGCCACTATCAGGCACCTGGGTACGCCATGCTTCACGGGCCTTCTCGGACACCTCAGGCCTTCAGTGTTGTGTCAATGCATGGCACCAACATTCATCATAAACCCACCATTGTAGTTGGAAGACATCAGGGAGCTGTTGAATGCCCCTCCCCCAGCATTTGTTGTCACTCTCAAGGGGAGGAAGTGGATTGCTGGAGGGAAATGGTTATTCAACATCACTCTCCTGCAGCAGTGTGGATCACCATTGGCTTTGCAACCTTGGTTGCCTGCGATTCTGTGCCAGAGCGATTTCAACACAAACCTTACCTGAATGTTACGTTAGCTGAGCAGAATGCGCCGCGGTTGGATGTGACAGCATTGCTGACATACACGCACTCTGCAAGCACATGTGCAATCATGACCAGTGTGGCATGCAAGCTGACTGGCGTGGGGTGCATCAGCACCCAACATTCCCTCAGGGACAACAAAGATGGCCACGAGCATTGGCTGGGCGGTCATGAAGAACCCACCTTGAGGATCAAATAGGGTGGAGTCAACAGCGCTGTGCCATGTGGTGTTGGGTACACCAAGGGGGAAGCCAGCAGCTGCCACCAGGTCGCTGGGTAGGTTAGCAGCGTTTACAAGAGATTCATCCAGGTCTTGGAACACCCCCTGAGATGGGCAGTCAGCAGCAGTGCCACCATTGCAAGCATCATACAAGGACCTGCAATACTGTGCCACAATTCCATCTCATAGCAGAGGCAGATGTGCGACTGCACCCTTTCCACTACTACGCCACTCTTTGTGCCATGCAAGCTAACCGATTAGATTGCATGAAGTGTGCCAGCCAACCAAGCCATGTCAGCCTACCTGGTGACCCCAGCTCCATGTGGACAGCAGAGGTTTGCCAGGTTGCAGGAACAAGAGCTGCTTGGTGAAGGTGGTGGCGCCACCTTGGAAGGTCTTGCACTTCCCACACGCTGCAAATGTGGCCCACATCAACGTGACAGCAGCAGCGTGGATGCCAATGTGTGACTCCCATGGAAGCATGATGCATGCACTCTGTGGCATGGCGTGTGCGCGACAGAGCAGTCATAGGTTGGATACCAAGACACACCTTCCAGAGCGCCTTGGAATTGGCCATTGTATGCACTGCAGCAAAATTAGACACCCGACAACAATACTGTGCAGCAGGGCATGACTATACAGTGGAGCCTTGTGCATTGATAGAATCGTATGCAATACTGCTTTTGTGACAAGGAACAAACTAGAGCTCGCACACACAGCCAAAAGCAAAGGCCAATGTCAAGCGATGTTGTTGTGTGTGATAGGTGGGCCCCGGGAAGGCCATCAACATGTCATGGGGTGCAGCAACGGAACTCGAAGGCCAAGCTTACACCGGCTAGGCTAGTGTAGGACGAGGCGCAACAGAAGATGACGTACCTGTATCCCACAAACGTCACGTTGACCATGGCTGCCAATGCTGTGTGCTTAACGTGAAACTCAGCCATGGAGTGTAGAATGACTCCTGCGAGCGAAGTAAGCAATGCGCTTGCATTCCCGCTGCTTGGCCTGTCAGCCTTTACCACCACCCACCTGTGATTTTGCGGCCTGATGGCCACACGCCTGCAGTGCCACGCTGGCCTTCCACGGTGCGAGCGACCACAAGCGAGTCGAACAGGCCTGCCATGTCTTCCACCCTGGTTTCGTATCGAGAGCGGTCATCCACCACCCAGGTCAGCTCCCAGTTGGCGCCTGCAGTATGCCAACAACCACCCCTCAGCACCTTTGTTCATGGATGGTAGACAGAATTGTTGGCATACTTGGCCTTGCTTCATGGCTGTGGAGTAGAACTCACAAAACTAAACCTAACATTACAAGGCTGAGGGCACTACATACAGCCAAGCGAGCAGCTCAACCAGCCATGTTGGCCCATCTAAGGGATAGAGAGGAAACATTGCGGCAATGAGACTGGCGTGACTCACATGTTTGCTAAACTTACCGTTGTCCTTGCCATTTGTGACATGCTGGCGTGGCCCTGCTCCATTATCTGCCAGCGTCATGTTGGCAAAGCGTACGGCACCCAGCTGAGTGCCTATAGCGCCCTAGCAGGAAACCATGCAGAACAACAATGTGACGCTGAGTTGCCAAATCAGGGGTATAGCATGCAAGCTAATACAGGCATGGCTCACCTTCATGCCGTTCTTGTAGCTAACCATGCCATTGAAGGTGGCAGGGACTTGCTGGAAGAGGCCGCCCGAGTCTGGCTGGGACCCACAAGGGTTCAACATCTACACAGGCACGTTCACAACACATGCAACATTGGTTGCTACAGACCCCGACCTCCCATTGAGCAGTGGCAAGTCGTGCATGGCTGGGGCTCTGGGATAGATGTTGGTCGAAGATCTGCATGGGTGGGCAAGTGTCACTCACCGGTTGATACTCCGGGTGGATCCTGCATGGCCAACAAGACAATCCCATCAGTAATCTGTCATGTCCGCTTTCAAAGCAAACCAGCAATGGGGGACAAAAGGTTGAAGCCAGGCCCCATGCTTACCTCAAGCCATAGAACATTGAGCTGTGAGCTGTGTTGTTGATGAAGGCTCCCATGGGTGTGTACTTTGGACAGACATTGCCGGTTGCGCTGCAAGCGTGTCGGGGACATGGGCAGGAAGCAGCAGCAACAGTTTTGTCAGGAAACACGCAAACAGTAAATTGCATGAAAACAAACCATGCAAGCTGTTGCTGGGCAGGTGGGTGCCACAGCCCTATGCCCTGTCATCACTGTACCTTGGGCCTTCAGGGTTCTGCAGGAACCGGTACCAGAACCCGTAGCCATCGGTGGAGCCGCCCGCATGGTTGTTGATGTATGTGTTGGCCGGATGGGTCACCCAGAAGGTGGCTGGAGTGCTGCACATTGTGAGGAAAGCGCACAACAGCATCAGTAACATCACTACATCAAGCTCACATACTGCCGGAATGCCACAGTCATGATGTTGGCACATGCCTTGGGACTCGCTTGTAGCCAGGCGAACAGCGTGCGCCAATGCCTATGTCACACTGCTCAAGGTCAAGAGTGCTCCATCCATACATCATCGTGACGCCATGCCTGCTTGACTGTCTCTAGCAGTCAAGTGCTGCTTGAGAATGGCAAACCACATGAGGGCTTAGACTGATGAGTAGGATGTGGGGTGAGCAGGTGCATGCGGCGGTGTAGGGTCCACCAGGGTCAAAAGACACTGTATCAGATGTAGTAGCGTAGTTGCTGAAGGACGCAGCATTCAATTTTGTCGTGTCAAAACAGCACTACTTCCAGGGGGCGTGTTTGTTGCACACTCAGTGTGGCAGCCAAGGCAGCCACTCACGTATCCGTGACGAGCATGGAGTCTGAGCGGTGTGTCAGGAAACCCAAGTTGCCCTCGTAGATGTTGCCTTGCTCTATGCCGTCCTCCAAGAAGAAGGCATGGCCCATGTTGTTGTAGGCCACACAGTTCTGTGTGAGGACGTTGTGTGTTCCCTGAAGTGCGCCAAGCAAAGGCAGGCTAGGCCTCATGGGGGTGATGAAGCAAGCGAGGTGTCAAGGCTCAAACACGTCAGCATCATTGTCAGACTCATGCATGTCCTCATGTATTGTCAGATGCATGCATCTCCACTTACATGAATGGTCGCCGCTCTGTTGTAGGTGTGGTGGATGCAGACTCCCTTCAACCAGGAGTTGTACGCCACGTTGCCGTGCATATGCCAGTGGATTGAACTGGGAGCAACGAGGTCATGCACAGATGAAAGCAAATGCATAACAATCACAGTTGCCTGTTCCACCAAGGAATGTGTGTTGCCACACTTGGCACCATCTTGTCTAACCAGCCTGGACTAGTTCAACGCGCCTCAAGGCTGAAGCAACAGGGCTTTTATTGTAGCCTTTCAGAACAGCAGCAACACAACATGACGGTGACTCACTATCGTCCTAGGCGGAAGGCTTGGCCCATGCGCCGCAGCTCGACCTGTTCAAGCTGTAGCTGCGCTCGCACAGGGAAGGATCTTGGTGTGCTGACCTGTCATGAACGACAACAACTGCTTAGCAGTAGCCGGCAGGCATGGCTAATAAGCAACAGAAGGCAGAGGGACATGTGGACGTGATGCCATGAAAGATGGGCAAAAGGCAAGAGGTGTCAAAAAGGCTGCTGGTACAAGCAGTCAAGCATTTGCTGACCACTGGTCATGAAGCTAGCTTATCCACGGCCGCATGCAATTAGAGCTTGACGTTGTTGTGCTCCTTACACCGACCATGATTTGGCCTCCATAGAGCCAGCGCTCCGAGTCAATGTCATCACCCTCAATCACGATCCTGCAAGCACGGATCACCAAAGACATGGGGCTGGGACGTACCAACAACTACACTGTACTCGAGCATCATCAGCAGGAGTGAGAGGGTGGAATGTATAGATGCATGCAGTGTCAAGCCCTGAACAGCCTAGCTAACAACGTCCAATTCATCAGAGCTATGATAGCATAAACATGTTGTGGTTCAATACCTGCGGCTCAGCACTGCCACCTCAGCTCGCATGTCAATTGTGCGATTGTAGGGGTCGCCTGGCGTTGGGGGCACAATGACGCCCAAGTGAGTGTAGCGCATGGCTGTGTCCAGCTTCAGCAGCGACGTGTCGGTAGAGGGGTCGTACGAAACCTGGCGAGAAGCCGGAGCAGCCATATCAGAGTATTAGCCGGATATCCACAGCTGCTTTGACCACTGTGCATGGAGCATGATGGCCTCTTGTCTTTGCTGGTCAAGAGAAGGAGCACACCAATGCGAGCTCCCATGCCAGCTGCCAGTGTTAGAGCCGATGCCACTCACTGAGGTGATGATAGCCTCGTCCGTATGAGTGGCATAGAAGGAGGAGGAGGCCACAGCAATGGCGTCCCCGGGCACCCAGTTCACATTGCCGGCAAGGACTAGCTGAGTGTCACCAACGTCTGCTGTGGCGGCCAGCTGCGTCCATGTGGGCACCTTGGGCGCGCCGCACATCACCACGTTGCCGTACCGCACAGCAATGGTTTTGGCACCATACTGCGGCAGCTCACGGCTGTAGGGTGGGCCGTGTCTGTGTGGCAGACAGTGACAGATCACATCAAATGACGCATGGCCAGTGAGGAAGTAGGTGTAGGTGGACAGCATAGAGGAAGTAGGTGTAGGTGGACGCAGGAGCCAGCATTGAATGCAGATGGAGACACAGTGCGTGACTGCACCAGCATTGCCAAGAGTTGTGACATCACACATTTGTGACTTTGCTGCTTCTGCTTCCTCACGCCTGAGATTGTAGATGTAGCCACATGCAGTCACAGCTTCACGCACTCACAAGGTAATGCGAGCTCTGCCCAAGTATGGCGAGGCAGGCGTGCCTATGGTGAGATTCCCGCCCTTCACCAGGATGTAGCTGGCTTGCAGTTGGATCTCCGTGGAGTTGTTATCGTCAAATGTCAAGGATCCGTCCAGCACCACCGCGCCCAGCACCGGTGTGGACACTACACAAGAATGTGGCATCACAGAGCCAACAGTTTATAGATTTTGCAACACTGTCATTAGCTGCCTGACAAGCAGGTGGCAAGGGGTTGGTCACGACCAAAGCGCTAGACAACCTACCATCCAACAGGACCGTGACGTTGGGTGGGATGTAGACCGAATCCCCTGCGTACAACACGGTGCATGGATAGACTTGGAGGTATACACTCACAACAACAAGGTTTGAGCCTGGCTGTACTGTGCCAGGTGGCAGCTCAAGTCTAGTACCGCCCTGCTAAGCTATTTTATAGGCTTCGAGGTAGGCAGGCTTGCAATGGAACACATTGCGCCCACTGACCACCACAGGTATTGGGCCCGTGATGCATTTCAACAAGCATCCTTGGGTGTCAGAGAATGGGTTAGGTGTTATGTGCTTGACATAGCAGGACGGTATGGTAGGCACAGCTAATGGGAGGAACCAACAGGCAACACGTGGCAAGCAGCACAGAGGTGGCAGTGGGCAGAGATGTTTGACTGAGTGCCCCGACCTGCAACGGGTGGAGGATTGCCGCCCCAGGTTGTGGCCCGGCTCCACAGGTCCACGTACTGGTACAGCACTGCGCTGCTGTCGGCCCCCTGACTCCATGCGTTTCCATATCTGTGCCCAGCAGCACGACAAGGAATGAGAGCACTGTGACTGAGAGGTACAGAGTGAGTCAGCTGATGAGCACAGCGAGGCCAGCAAGGGAGACAATGGAACCAGGGGGACTGGCTGGTTGCTGAAGCTGGCTGAAGCTGGCTGTGTGCGACCTGACAATGGCCCTGCTTGCACTAGGTGCCTGTTGTGCACTATGTCTGCAGCCACTCCCTCTCCCTCTCCCTCTCCCTCTCCCTCTCCCTCTCCCTCTCCCTCTCCCTCTCCCTCTCCCTCTCCCTCTCCCTCTCCCCCTTCCCCTCCCTCTCACCCGGCAAAGTTGACAGTGAGTGGCAGGGCACCGGAAGGCTTGCCGAGTACAGGTGGTGCACTGGTGACGCAGCGCACCAGGCTGGCATTCACCACAACTGGAGAAGTGCATGGTAGCTGGCCAATGAACACAGACACCGCAGAAGCTGTTGCGTTGGTGGGGAAAGCTGAGCCCCGGATACTCAGCAGGGTGCCTCCGGCACTGCACAACACACCAGGTCATGCACGCCACCAGCAGTGAGAGGCACAGCTTGCAGCGTGCAGCAGCCTGCACTGTACAGCACATCCTGAAACAGCAATCTTTGCTTTCAGGAACCAGATGAGCTATGCTTTGCTCCACCGTGCTGGGGCTAGGGCAGGCTGTGCTGCTCTCCTCGCTGGTTTAAGCGCTGGGAGGCAGCAAGCTGGGCTATGGGTGGGGGGAGGAAAGGTAGGCAGGTGAGTGGGTGGTGGGTGTGCAGGTGGAGGGAAGGCAGGTGAGTAGGTGGGTGGATAGTCAGGTGTAGGGTTGGGTGGTGGAGAAACAGGTGACCTAGAAGGAGAAGAGAGAGAGAGAGAGGGAGAGGCGCTGGCATGCAATACACGTCCTTGACGGGTAAAGACGGCATGAAGCACAGGGGTCGATGTGCTGCTGCTGCCCACTCACGAGCTGCCACGCGTGGGCGTCACACTGGTCATCCTGGGTGTCAGAGCTACAGAGTAGGTGAAGGTGAGGTTGCTGAGGATGAGGGCCGCGCCACGGCTGGGCTGCATTGACAGGTTCCGGGCTGTGTCAGCTGCAGGGAATCCTTCTGGCAGTGCTGTTGTCAGGCAGGTCACGCTGGCTGGTGTTACTTCTGTAACATTGCAAGGCGCATTGCCCAGGAACACCTGGACGCTGGACGTGTTGCTGTCGAAACCACTGCCTTGGATGATGATGCTGCGGCCACCTGCTGCTGAGCCACTGACTGGGCTCAGGCTGGTCAGCACCAGAGGCACTGTGAGTGTCTGACTGCTGTAGCCACACCCAAACGGCTCCAGGCACACCCACACCGTGTAGTTGGTAGCTGGTAGGTTAGGTGGCAGGCTGCAGCTGACGGACTCTGCGTAGCTGTTGTTGGTGATAGCACGGGAAGCCACTGTGGGTGTTGAGCAGGTGAACAGGTCAGGGCCTGACTGCAGCTCTACAAAAGCGTTGCTCACAGAGGCTAGGCTAGGCAAGGGCACTCCCACTGCGCTTCCCTGGGCTAAGGTCCAGTTCAGGCTGAGGGTCATGCCTGCCGTCATTGGGCCTGGCAGCAGGGGGTTGGTCAGCAGCTGCACCCGTGGTGTGAAGGTGGCGGCGAAGCGGAAGCTGCTGGTGTTGCTGGGCCATTGAGACGATGACAGGGCTGTGGCGTTCTGGACTGTGACCGTGATGCTGGTGAAGGTCACCGCAGTCAGCAATGGCACGGCGTTGCCTGTTTGCAGGAAGCGCGGGAGCTTCACACGCAGGCCTGTGCAGGCGACATGCAGACCAGGTTGGCAGTCCTGTCATCAGCATGTCAGCTTAGTGGTTCTCGTAGCTGCACACAGCAGCAGCAGCAGCAGCAGCAGCGGTAGCAGGGCTCTTGGGCAACATGAGGTACTGACCATCGTAGCTTGCTGACAGTACGACCGCCGTGATACGGTTGGCCTGAAGGCCCGACGTCACCTTCACCAGGGTGACCCTGCCAGCTGCCTGCACGAGGTCTGTGCTTGACGCAAAGCCCGACCCACGGATGGTCAGAATGCACCCGCCCAAGAAGGAGCAGGCTGCCATAGGGGTCACACTGTCTGGAACAGCGGTGATGCTGTCAATGCTCACGGCATACCTGCACCAGCAGCAGCCGATCAAAGCTTGCAAGAGCTAGAGACCACAGTAGTTAGTGTGTAGAGCCAGAGAAAGGAAGGCACTAGGCAAAAGTGCGTTGATGATGGCAGAACCACAATACACTTTTAGGCTGTGAATGTTTGTGGCAGGGAAGAGACACGTCTGGCAAACCAGCACAGAGCAGCACTCACTGGATCTGCAGTGCCACCTCCACCAAACTGAGTACGTTCCCATAACCCTCCACACGCAGGACCAGCGGCCAGGCTCCAGCAGGCAGTTGCGGCAGGGCACACACGAGCTGCTGCAGGCTAGTGGAGCCATTCCCCACAGCTGTGACGTTCAACACAGGGCAGCTGGCCCCACCCACTGTGACATTGTAGGCACTGGGGTAAGCAGTGCCGGCCAGCAGGGAACCCTCCAGGGACAGGGTGATGGGAGGGGAGCCTGGAGCCTGCACCACTGGGGTGCTGCGCACTGGCTGTGTCAAGGTTGGCGTGAGGGCAGAGCTGTATGTGAAGGTGCATGTGGGGTCAGCTGCTGCACTGGCTGGCGTGCAAGCCTGCAGCGCCGGCGCCCTGTTGACTGTGACGGCAATGGCGGCAGGTGCGTCTGTCTCAAAGGAGGAGATGAGAGACCAAGGGATGGGGCCCATGGGGGATGTAGGGGTGGCATACTGCAAGTTGATGTTAGCCAGGCCCCAGTACTCGATGTACATAACCTGCAAGCACAGGCACCGCAGTGCCCCCAATGCACACAGCGTTGGGACGCTACGTGAGCAGCATGGAGCTGCCTTGTCTTGAGATGTGAGGCGGGTATTACAACAGTCAAAGTCCGAATACATGACAGCTAATGTAGCAAGCACAGCTCCGGTGCCCATGTGTTCCTCCAGTGGAAGCCCACCGCACCCCAGCAAGCACCCCAGCAAGCACCTAGCTCACCTGGATGAGGTGTTGGCCCACTGTCAGGTTCCTGGCAAGGTCGGTACGCCTACTGCCAACCAAGACAGAGTCAATGTAGAGCCTGCACAGCATCATGCAGCATGAGCTTTGTGATGAGCTGGGAGATTAGCAGCTTTGGTGGTGCCCTTTGGAAGTGTCCTTTGGAGGTGGTAGGCAACGGGTCAGGCAATGCTGTAGGTGGTAGGCGACCATGACCATGTGTATGCCATGTATAGGCCATGAGCATGCCATGCGATGGGAACTCCACACAGGAAAAACACTGTTTTGTAGTGATTCACAATTAGTGTGTTCGACTGCAATGAAGGCTCAAGGTTGAGGGCCAAGGTGCTGTCATCTTGTGGCAGCTGGTGAGTAAGCAAGGAGGCAGAGCACGGCATGGCCTGATCAGGCCACAGCCGGCAGGCCTGCTGCTGGCATGGCCTGTAAGCACTCACTCGGACTCGTCATCACTTGCAATGTTGAAGACGTAGGTACCAGCTCGCAGGATCCGGAGGTAGAAGGTGAAGCGAGCCACAAACCAGTCCACCTGCAGGCGGTGCAGTGCACAAGTGCTGCAGGCCATCAGGGCCAGGTGTCCCAGCTTCTACACCACACAGCAAGGTGACCACCTGGGTGGCCGCACCTGAATGGTGGGGTCCGGGGAGCCATTCCCCCAGTTCAGGCTCAGACCTGCCTCCAGCCGTGTGACGTCTGGCTCTGACAAGGATGTGACGGCTGGCAAGTTATAGGAATCTGCAGCGCATGTGCGTACACGGCAGCATGAGTATGGGAGTTGCGTGGCTCAGCCAACAATCACATCATCCTGCTTTGTGTGCTACGTTGCCAGTGCTTGTCAACTCAGGGTCAGGATAACAATGGCCAATGCAGTCACGTCATGGCAACCAGTCTGGCAAAGGTTGTGTGTGTGGCTTGACCCGTGCAGTCACAAGCACGCTCACTTTGTTGCGAGTTCCAGTACTCGGCTTTAACAAATCCCTGCGAGGCAGAGTTGCTGTCATTGTAACAGGTGTTGAATGCTTGCATTGCAGCCCAGCATCCTGTCCCACAGCAGCGACTGCATTTAGAGCAGCCACTCTACCTCACAACAGCCTTCTTCACAACAGCAAGTGCAACCCAACAGCGATAAAGGTTGAGGCTCCAGGTTGAGGACCAGGGCCACGGCCTGTCCATGGGGTTGTGTGACCGTGAAAGGCGTCTGTTGGGAGGGGACCTACCACAATGGCCCTGGTGATGCAGGTCAGGCGAGTGCGGGTCGCCGACGAGACATCACAGGGCAACCCTCCCACAGTCACTAAATTCGCGGACAGGACTGTGTCATTGAAGCCCACGCCATTAGCTATTACGGTCAAGTTGCTGCCGCCCATCAGGGAACCAGCTGATGACCAGGCTGGCACGCCTGCAACATCAAGGATTGTACACATGCGAGGTCAGGTGCTGGACTGACCAGCAAGCGTGGGTACAGGCACCAGCGACTGCAAGGGAAGCTCTGCTCACCAGTCAATGCAGGGACAACGAGAATGGCACCCTTCTTGTCAGGGTCGACACCCAGTTCTCCGGCCGCTGTTTGGAGTACCACGGAGTAGGGGCCCGCAGGCAGGCCGGGAGGCAGAGTGCACCAGACCAAGCTGGACGTGACATAGCTGACAGTGCAGGTACCTCTGGTCACTCGGCTCTGCATGGAAGCAGGCATGCCATGATGCCAGCCGTCACTTTTATTGCACGCAAGGGCGAATGGAACTCAAGAGTGCCAGCATTGTGGTGAACCGCTGAACTGTAGGTGAGCATGCCCACGACGCCTGTTTACCTGCTGCAGGAGCACAGCGGCCACCTGCTCCAGCGTGATGCCGTTGATGACCAGCTGCGCCCTGTCTTCCACGACCTGATTAGCCAGATTCAGCAAGACCGGTGTCATTGCCCAGGAGTACTCCCAGGTCAGGGCTGCTGGGTTGGTGTTCTGGGCTCGGGCCGCCTCAGCCCCAGCAGACCAGCACGCCACCTTCAGGATGTCTGACAACCCTGGCTCACAGCCCACCACTGTGATGGGCCCAGGCACGGAGGAGGTGGGCACCACGTTCATAGCCATGGGGTCGGTGGCAGAGGCATCGGCTGCTAGAAGCGGCCGGGTTGTGCACACCAGCTGGGTGAGGGTGGCATTGACTACATCGCAAAGAATGACGCCGTTCTGCAAGCATGGACAGCGATGCAGAGAGGTGTGGCGTGGGATTGCGAGGAGTTGGTGAGGCAGGCAGCTTGTAAAGGTGACAGTGGTGAGGGTGAGAGTGTAGCACCCTTGCCCTAGCTTGGTGAGGGTGCTGGCAGACAACTCAGACACTGGCTCGACAGGCAGTAAGAGTGAGCACTGCGCGTCAGCAGGCCACCCAGGATGCACTAGCACATGACCTCGCCTTACCAGGAAGGTTGTGCTCACGCTGACAGGGAAAAGCACCACCTGCAAAAACGATGCGCGAAAGTGAACGTGGTAACCCTAACTTGCTTGGAGAAGTCGCAGCTTATCAAAGCATCCTGGAGGTGCGAGAGTGATGTGGCGGAGTTACACACTGGTTTGAGCAGGTATGAGCTAGTAGCTGGTATGAGCCTAGTGGCGCAATGGCTTCAACATGCCATGTGCATGGGAAACTTCACACAGACAACACCGTTTTGTAGTGGTCTACACCTAGTGGCCTGCGTCAAGGTGGGCCCTAGTGAGGGTCAAGGTGCTGACAGGGAAGAGCACGGCGTTGAGAACTGTGGAACTTTACATTGGCACTGGCGTTAAGGCTGAAGCCATTGCCGGTGATGACCACAGTTGCTGAACCTCCAATGGAGCCGGAGTTACGGCTCATGCTGTACACATAAATTCCAGCCTGTGTGGCACAGCATGCACGCGACACTCATGCTGGGTATTTCAGTATTGCAATGACCACGTGCTCAGGGTGCCTTGTTGACCCCAGAAGCAGTGGCAGTGCCAGTAAGCACATCAGCAAGTGCCATGGTGATGTAACCCATGGTATCTTGGCGGTGGCATCCACCTGCCTGCCTGCCTGCCTGCCTGCCTGCCTCCCTGCTACCCTGCCTGCCTGCCTGCCTGCCTGCCTGCCTGCCTGCCTGCCTGCCTGCCTGCCTGCCTGCCTGCCTGCCTGCCTGCCTGCCTGCCTGCCTGCCTGCCTGCCTGCCTGCCTGCCTGCCTGCCTGCCTGCCTGCTACCCTGCCTGCCTGCCTGCCTGCCTCCCTGCTACCCTGCCTGTCTGGCTGCCTGCTACCCTGCCTGCCTGGCTGCCTGCCTGCCTGCCATCTGCCAGTTGATACCCGCAGCGCGACGGCAGCACAAGGTCATAGGCAGAGGCGTGATACAAGGAGTGCCAATGTCGCACCTGGATGGCAGGCCCTGGAAGCAGCAGTGTCAGCCCGTCGGAGGTGTTTGCAGCCACTGTGTACCAGCCATTGGGCAAGGGTCCGGTAGAGCAAGCCAGGAGTGGGCCTCCTGGCCGGGTCACATTTGTGCAGGGCCATGCTCGACTCCATGCAGAGGACAGATTGGCAGCAGCACCTGGCCCATCGCTAAAGTCAGTCACGATGGAGGGTAGCAGCCACACAGACGTGGTCTCAGCTGCTGTGGCGGCAGACGACGTCTCCAGCAGCTGCACAAAGCATGCAGGTCACATGGCAGTGTCAGCACCTAGCAGCATCGACATGTGTAATAGCTTCAGCAACAGGCGGCATCTGCCTTTGCCAGGTGACCTCCATGACACAATGCTTGCGCTGCTGCTGACAAAACTCTGCTCTCCTAAGGCCAGCACTAAAGGGGCGCCCCCAGCACAGCCAGCCAAGCCTGGGTGGAGGTCCTAGAGAGCCACCCTGGCTAAGCCACTCACTATGCTCCCTCTTGCCCCTGGAAGCAGGCTGCCAGGAGACGGCTGCACGATGGAGAGCAGGGCTGGTGCAGAGGTGTTGAGCGCCACTGCCGCCGGCACAGTGGCAGCGTCCAAGACCTGCAGGCTGCGACCTCGCAGCTGGGAGGGTGGGACAGTGCTGACGCCAAGGTCCACCAGCGTGTCTGATGCCGCAGACGGGCTGTAGAACAGGATGATCAGGCTGGAGGGCGAGCATGTGAGCACGCCCGCAGGCACCCCACCCAGGGTCACCATGTTTGCACCGCAGGCTTTCCCGTCAAACCCTCGCCCTTCCACGCGCAGAATGGTCATGCCGGCTGGGTTCACGCTGCCCGGCTGCACGCTGCTGATCATCAGAGCCTTGACCGTGACATTGACAGTGCCGGTTGCGTAGCCCAGGTTGCCTACCAGCACGGACACGGGCTGTGAGCCTGACGCTGCGCTGTCTGCTGTGACGTTGCAGGACAGCTGGGAGGCGGTGGCCAAGTAGACCGAGCAGCTGGCTGGCCCAACCTGGACTAGGTTGGAGGCAACGTCTGGCAGGAAGCCAGTGCCCAGGACGGTGAGTGACAGGCTGCTGGCAGTGCCAAACATCAGCGTGGTGGGAGAGACAGATGTGATGATAGCGGTGGCGGCAGCAGAGTAGGTGAAGCTGCAGTTTTGGCTGGTGCATGCGGCGGGCACATCGTTGATCACCACGCGCAGTGTGTTGGGCTGGGTGACGGGGAGCTGCAGCATCTCGGCAGGGATGCTGTTGAACAGCAGGTTGGTGCTGCCATTGCCCAACGTGGTTCTGCACACATGGAGCATGTGGCGCAATGCTACATCAGGCATGCTGGCAGCTCTGAACTGCAACCATGTGAGCCAGCTGGTACCATGATGGTGTGTAGCATGTGGTATGACCATATGCCCATATGACCATATTGTGTGCAGCAGCATATGAAGGCTCCAGTACCAATCGCACTGCTCGGATGTTGCTGAGGCCCATATTGCATGTCATGGTGATGTGTGACAATGCAAGCAACATGCACATGGAGTGAGCCTGGGAAGCGCTGACACCGCACACAAGCCTGAGCAACAGGGGTGGTGTACATGACGCTGGGCTAGCGCAGGAGGGCTGGGCTGCCTCAAGCAGTGAGAGGTGCAGGCCAACAGAGTGCTAGACTTACACAGTGGGCACCCATCCATTGAGGTTTTGGGCTGTGACGCGCAGTGGAGGCAGGTCCCCTGCGCAGGGCCGCATTACTCAAATGGTCATCTTACAGCAGCAAGACGAGGTCACTCTTTGAAAAGCATGGGGAGCAGTTCGGTAGTCCAAGCAGCATAGATAGCCATGTGTCACTGGAGCAGGGCACAGTCACCGAAGCAGGCCAGCAGTCTTGCAGGAGAGACATCCCATGAGCTGCACGAGTGGGAGTTGGCCTACAGCGGATCAGGCGAGGTTTCTGCATAGGCTGTGCTGCTGGACCTGCAGCTAGGTGGAAGGGTGGAGGGGTGACGTGACTCCAGTAGGCACCAGCGGGGGATTGATTGCAAAGGCTGTGCTGCTTTCCCACTGCAATCACTGGCTCCTGAACCATGTTGTGTGCCGCCATGCAGCTGATCATGATGTGGTAGGTGTGCGGCAAAGCAGTCTGCCGCGCCCTCACCTGGTGTAGAGACGGGGTCAAACTGCAGCGTAGCACTGTAGCCCCACTCTGCGCTGTACCAGAAGCCGGTCACAGCCCGGAGTCTTGAGCCTGCGTGTTGGACATTAGCAAGGTACAACTGCCAGCATGCTTTTACAACACTACGCAACAGGCAATAAGAAAAAAATGCAGTTGGTCCTGTGTTTTGCAAACAGCCATGCGCGCTCACAAAGGCATCATCAGCACTGGGCCTGGTGTGAAGCAGCAGATGCAGGCAGGACGGTGTGCCACATGGGCTTGGAGGGTCAGAGACTTGTGTCAAGCAGCATGCTTGAGCTTGTGTGCCTTGTGTGCATGGCTGCAGCTGCAGAAGGAGTTGGTGGAGGTGTGCATGAAGCGCCATGAGCGTGCCAAGCAGCTGGCATTGGCACCCGGGGAGGCTGCGGTGCTGATATGGTGCAGCGAGCCTGCTGCAAGGTGGTATGCTGGCCCAAAGGCAAAGACCAGCTGCGGGCAGGGTTGTGCTTGTGGATGAGCACCGCACCACCCGGGTCAGCTCAGCAGTGAATGGCCGGCAGCCATGTGAGCCAGCTAATTAAGCGCAGGGCCACCAGGCCTGCAGACTGGAAGACCCCAGCAGGGCAGGTGGAACACTGGCTGCTGCGCCCAGCCTGGAGCCAGCAGCGTGACCTGCCAGTGCGAGGCCCGATGTGGAGCCCGACAATGGCACCGCGCAAGCCCCCACAGGCCCCATGCAGCAGCCAGGAAGCCACACAGCCAGCAGCCTCAGAGCCAGGGCCCAGCACTCCCTCGCCAGCCAAGCGCAGCAAGCGCACCACGACTGAGCAGGCAGCTGAGCCCACCCAGCTCACCAACGGCGAGGGCAAGGGCATGGCTACCAAGGCAAAGCCAGCACCACAGCTAGGCAGGTGCGTAGACCGGGACTGCAATGCAGCGCTGAACATGCAGCACACTGGGGAGAGCAGGTGGCGCCCGCTGGAGCTGTGCTGGTGGCCAGAGCAGGGAAAGCTGCCAGCCAAGGGCAAGGAGTACCCTGGGCTGGGTGACAAGCGGCTGCGAGACAAGCCTCCCAAGGCCCAGCAGGAGCAGCCTGCTGTGGCACAGTAGTGTGTGCCCCCGTTCGAGCTGTTATCAGCTTACCAGCAGGGTATGTTTGTCATGCCAAACTTAGACTGTAGCCAATTGTCATAGGGGTCAGGCAATGGTGTAGGTGGTAGGCGCCCAGGCCCATGTGTATGCCATGTGTGTGCCATGTGCATGCCATGTGCATGGGAAATTCCCCACCGCTTTGTATGGTTCACACCTAGTGGTCTACTTCAAGATGGGCCCTAGTGAGGGTCAAGGTGCTCAAGCTGAGGCTCCATGTTTGAGGAGAGGTTGGGGTGCAAGGTTAAGAATCCGGGCCTCCTTTCATGTCCTACCTGCCATGTAGGGAAGCTTGGACAGCTTGGAGCTCAGCATGTCGGGCGGGTCGCTCACATCAACCTCAACCTGCACACCGCACAATGACCCAGGAGGTGGGGAGCACAGCCCAGTTTACTGCTCGTCCTGGTGAACATACATAGTAAAGATGATGAGGAGGAGGGTGGTGATCTACACATTCTTAAGGTGGTGGGTGCCAGGTCATGTGTGTGTGTGTCGGTGGTGGGTGGTAGGTGGCGGGTGTTTTGGTGGTGAGGGAGCTGGTGCTGGGGTGCATGGGCCTATAAGTGAGCCCATACGGCCAGCCCTGTGGGAAGCGGCTGGGCGCACCTCATCACACCAAGGTCCCATAGCAACGCGGAAAGTGCCCACCAAGGCAGGTGAGGCGGGTGGCGGTCACTGCGGTGGATACTCGTGCACCCGCAGGCGCGTCAGGCCCCAACATCGGCACCACCGTAGGCAGGGCGTTGCCAGCGGCCCAGGAGGTTGTTATAGTCCAAGTGAAGGACATGAGTGCTCCATCACGTGAGGGACCGGAGACGGCCACGCCAGCCACACCGACGCCGCCCAGGGCTGCTGAGTAGGCGCTGCTGATTTCGTTGCGTGTTGCATTCCACCTCAGGAAGATGGGCTCGCTGCTTTGTGGTGGAAGAAGGAGCCAGGTGCCAGCTCCAGCTGAAGTGTCGGGCTGGGATGTCAAGGGAGTGACACGCACGGTCACATAGACTGCTAGCACAGACTGAGTCATGTCAAAGGGAGGAAGAGGGGGAGGGGGAGGGGAAGGGGGTAAGGGTGAAGGAGGAGGTGGCGGGCGGATAGGTGAAGGTGGGCGAGGGCGAGGAGGGCGTGGAGAAGGAGGCCTTGGAGGGGGGCCTGGAGGGGGACTTAGGGAGGGTGAGGGGAATGGATTTGGTGGCAGGGTGAGAGGGGGGAACGAAGGGGCTGCGGTAGAAGTAATTTCTGGAAGGTTGGTTGAGGCAGGGGGAGGATAGGGTGCGAGCCCGAGATCATGGTTGTTTGATGACTCTTCAGTAAGGAGGTGGCGTAACTGGGACGGGCTAGGATATGGATTTGGAGGCAATGGGTAAGGGGGGTCAGGGCTGGGTGGTGGTGGATCAGGGGAGGGAGGTGGTGGATCAGGGGAGGGAGGTGGGGGGTCAGGGCTGGGTGGTGGTGAATCAGGGAAGGGAGGTGGTGGATCAGGGGAGGGAGGTAGGGGGTCAGGGGAGGGAGGTGGGGGGTCAGGGGAGGGAGGTGGGGGATCAGGGGAGGGAGGTGGGGGGTCAGGGGAGGGAGGTGGGGGGTCAGGGGAGGGAGGTGGGGGGTCAGGGGAGGGAGGTGGGGGGTCAGGGGAGGGAGGTGGGGGGTCAGGGGAGGGAGGTGGGGGGTCAGGGGAGGGAGGTGGGGGTTCAGGGGAGGGAGGTGGGGGGTCAGGGGAGGGAGGTGGCGGTTCAGGGGAGGGAGGTGGGGGGTCAGGGGAGGGAGGTGGGGGGTCAGGGGAGGGAGGTGGCGGTTCAGGGGAGGGAGGTGGGGGGTCAGGGGAGGGAGGTGGGGGGTCAGGGGAGGGAGGTGGTGGATCAGGGGAGGGAGGTGGGGGGTCAGGGGAGGGAGGTGGGGGGTCAGGGGAGGGAGGTGGGGGGTCAGGGGAGGGAGGTGGGGGGTCAGGGGAGGGAGGTGGGGGGTCAGGGGAGGGAGGTGGGGGGTCAGGGGAGGGAGGTGGGGGGTCAGGGGAGGGAGGTGGGGGGTCAGGGGAGGGAGGTGGTGGATCAGGGGAGGGAGGTGGGGGGTCAGGGGAAGGAGGTGGGGGGTCAGGGGAGGGAGGTGGGGGGTCAGGGGAGGGAGGTGGTGGATCAGGGGAGGGAGGTGGGGGGTCAGGGGAGGGAGGTGGCGGGTCAGGGGAGGGAGGTGGGGGGTCAGGGGAGGGAGGTGGGGGGTCAGGGGAGGGAGGTGGGGGGTCAGGGGAGGGAGGTGGCGGTTCAGGGGAGGGAGGTGGGGGGTCAGGGGATGGAGGTGGCGGTTCAGGGGAGGGAGGTGGGGGGTCAGGGGAGGGAGGTGGGGGGTCAGGGGAGGGAGGTGGCGGTTCAGGGGAGGGAGGTGGCGGTTCAGGGGAGGGAGGTGGGGGGTCAGGGGAGGGAGGTGGGGGGTCAGGGGAGGGAGGTGGGGGGTCAGGGGAGGGAGGTGGCGGTTCAGGGGAGGGAGGTGGCGGTTCAGGGGAGGGAGGTGGGGGGTCAGGGGAGGGAGGTGGGGGGTCAGGGGAGGGAGGTGGGGGTTCAGGGGAGGGAGGTGGGGGGTCAGGGGAGGGAGGTGGCGGTTCAGGGGAGGGAGGTGGGGGGTCAGGTGAGGGAGGTGGGGGGTCAGGGGAGGGAGGTGGGGGGTCAGGGGAGGGAGGTGGGGGGTCAGGGGATGGAGGTGGCGGTTCAGGGGAGGGAGGTGGGGGGTCAGGGGATGGAGGTGGCGGTTCAGGGGAGGGAGGTGGGGGGTCAGGGGAGGGAGGTGGCGGTTCAGGGGAGGGGGGTGGCGGTTCAGGGGAGGGAGGTGGGGAGTCAGGGGGGTAAGGGGAGGGAGGTGGGGAGTCAGGGGAGGGAGGTGGGGGGTAAGGGGGGTAAGGGGAGGGAGGTGGGGGGTCAGGGGAGGGAGGTGGGGGGTAAGGGGGGTCAGGGGAGGGAGGTGGGGGTTCAGGGGAAGGAGGTGGGGGTAAAGGGGGGTAAGGGGAGGGAGGTGGGGGGCCAGGGGACGGAGGTGGGGGGTCAGGGGAGGGAGGTGGGGGGTCAGGGCTTGGAGGTGGGTAGTCAGGGGTAGGGTAGGGTGGTGGGTAGGTGGGTGGGTAGACAGGGGTAGGATAGGGTGGTGGGTAGGTGGGTGGGTAGTCAGGCATAGGGTAGGGTGGTGGGTAGGTGGGTGGGTAGTCAAGAGGAGGGTGGGGTGGTGAGTAGGTGGGTGGGTAGTCAGGCATAGGGTAGGGTGGTGGGTAGGTGGGTGGGTAGTCAAGAGGAGGGTGGGGTGGTGAGTAGGTGGGTGGGTAGTCAGGCATAGGGTAGGGTGGTGGGTAGGTGGGTGGGTAGACAGGGGTAGGATAGGGTGGTGGGTAGGTGGGTGGGTAGTCAAGAGGAGGGTGGGGTGGTGAGTAGGTGGGTGGGTAGTCAGGCATAGGGTAGGGTGGTGGGTAGGTGGGTGGGTAGTCAGGCATAGGGTAGGGTGGTGGGTAGGTGGGTGGGTAGTCAGGGGTAGGGTAGGGTGGTGGGTAGGTGGGTGGGTAGTCAAGAGGAGGGTGGGGTGGTGAGTAGGTGGGTGGGTAGTCAGGCATAGGGTAGGGTGGTGGGTAGGTGGGTGGGTAGTCAGGGGTAGGGTAGGGTGGTGGGTAGGTGGGTGGGTTGTCAAGAGGAGGGTGGGGTGGTGAGTGAGGTGGATGGGTAGTCAAGGGGAGGAAAGGCAGGTGAGTAGGTGGGTGGGTAGTCAAGGGGAGGAAAGGCAGGTGAGTAGGTGGGTGGGTAGTCAAGGGGAGGAAAGGCAGGTGAGTAGGTGGGTGGGTAGTCAAGAGGAGGGTGGGGTGGTGAGTGGGTGGGTGGGTAGTCAAGGGGAGGAAAGGCAGGTGAGGTGGGTGGGTAGGCAGGGGGAGGGTGGCAGGGGGAGGGAAGGCAGGCGAGTAGGTGGGTGGGTAATCAGGGGTAGGGTAGGGTGGTGGGTAGGTGGGTGGGTAGTCAAGGGGAGGGTGGGCTGGTGGTGAGGTGGGTGGGTAGTCAAGAGGAGGGTTGGGTGGTGGGTAGGTGGGTGGGTAGTCAAGGGGAGGAAAGGCAGGTGAGTAGGTGGGTGGGTAGTCAAGGGGAGGGTGGGGTGGTGGTGAGGTGGATGGGTAGTCAAGAGGAGGCGGTGGGTGGGTGGGTGAGTGCGGTGGGTGGGTAGTCAAGGGGAGGAAAGGCAGGTGAGTAGGTGGGTGGGTAGTCAAGAGGAGGGTGGGGTGGTGAGTAGGTGGGAGGGTAGTCAAGAGGAGGGTGGGGTGGTGGGTAGGTGGGTGGGTAGTCAAGGGGAGGAAAGGCAGGTGAGTAGGTGGGTGGATAGTCAAGAGGAGGGTGGGGTGGTGAGTGGGTGGATGGGTAGTCAAGGGGAGGAAAGGCAGGTGAGTAGGTGGGAGGGTAGTCAAGAGGAGGGTGGGGTGGTGGGTAGGTGGGTGGGTAGTCAAGGGGAGGAAAGGCAGGTGAGGTGGGTGGGTAGGCCGGGGGAGGGTAGGCAGGGGGAGGGTAGGCAGGTGAGTCGGTTGGAGGGTAGTCAAGGGGAGGGTGGGGTGGTGGAGGAATAGGTGGCGCAGGTGGAGGAGGCCGAGGTGGCCTAGGAGGTGGTGGTGCGGGACTCTTGTAAACCGGCACTTTGAACACACAGCTGGCAGCAGGTGAGGCAGGTGGTGGCAAGACGGGCTGTGGAGGTGGTTGGGCAGGCTGCACCTCTGCCTCTGGCAGCAGCACCATGGTTGCGTTAGCAGAGAAGGTGGGCACCACCCTGCAGATGACCACAGGCGGAGTCCACTAAGCAAGCAAGGGAGATAGGGCGCCAGGGGTGGCTTGCTATGTTTTGATGGTTGCAATGAAGCTGGAGACAAGAGTGGTAGCATCCAGGCACCTGTAGCAATGCAAAGCTCCCACCTTTTGCTCACAGCCAAGGTGAAATTTAGAGTGGTGGTACTGTTGAAGCGTGAGACCCCCACGGCATCATTGCCGACGGCCAGAGCCTGCATGTCCAGCACAACCAGGAGCTTGTGTGTGTCATATCACCAGCAGCAGCAGGGCCCCACTTGTCATAGCACCAGCAGCAGCCAAACTCAGCTTGACCCTGTCTGGTGACAGGAGAGCACCCACCTGGCGCAGGGTGGCTTGGAACGTGCTGGCTGGGACAGTGATTGGGAGCGTGATGATCCTTCCATTGCTAAGGCTGAGGTTGAACCCAACACGTGGGTCCACCAGCAGAGATGGCAGGGCAGGGCTGGAGAACGTCAGGTTTACGATGTGGTCTAGAACAGACCCCAGCGGCCAGGAGTAGGTGTACTGCACTGTCCTCAGCGCACGAGATACAGGGATGGAGATCTGCTGGTACTCGGAAACACTGCCCCAAGCAGGCCGGGTGTTGGGCACAAGCACCCCAACCTGCAGGCAGCAGTGGCCACGTAAGACCACAGAGCTCAGCATTGGCTGGATGCACTCAGGGGTTGCTGCAGAGCTCACAGCATCAGGGCTGCACACTCCAGGCTTCTGCTGCCTTCACACACAAACACACACCAAGCTGTGCACGTGAAGGTTTTGAGGCATTGCAGAGAGCAGTGAGGCTCAGCCACTCAGCTCAGCTGGTCTGCAGCATGTTAATCTGTGCCTTGCTCCAAAGACCCGTGCCCAGCCCACCTGGATGTGTCCACGTGAAACTGTATTGCATTGAGCACCTTCAAGAAGGATGGACTGGCCAACTTCTAGCTCGATGGGCTGTGACATTTGGGTGGGGACTGTGTAGAAGTTGTTGATCTCGGACCATCTCAACAGGTGCGCCAGCAGCCTGCGGACCTGAGTGCCGTTGCTCTGCAATGGCACAGGCACCATGCAGCAAGGGCCTGGCAAGGCCATGGGCACAGCTGGCAAGCAATTGCTTGGGTCAGCTAGACTATCCCACCACATCCACACAAACTATTGTGCCTGCACTGCTCATGCCACTTGCGCATGCTGTGCTACATGTGGGTCAAAGAAGTGCAGTGCATGGTGAGGGAGTGTTGAGCACTTACTAGCACCCAGGTCCCCGTCAGGGACGCATAGTCATCAGCACTGAGCATGAAGACATGGGGCCCAGCTGTAGTGGCTGTGAAGAAGGCTCGCGAGCGGCTGCAAGGAAAACAAGAGTACAGCCAGCCCCTGAGCTGCATGCATGAGCTTGGCTGTGTCGGGCGTAATAGGGTTGTAACAACAGGGTAGCAAAGTACAAGGCAGCAATTGCATCTGAGCAGCAGCGGAATCACTAGGTCGCTGAGAGCAGTCGAGATGCGGTGGGATGTGTACGCAAGGGTTAGTAGGGTGTTGTGCATCAGCTGTTTGCCCCGGCATACCTGCACCAATACTCCACAGGATCTGCTAGCAGGGCGATGGGCGGCACCCAGCGATCTGTGAGAACTGTTGAAGCCGGTGTGATGTTCAGGGAGGTGATGGCACCGTCTAACTGATCAGGCCAATTTGACCAAGGCCGCCAAATCGAAGCCACGTTGGCATTATAGTACGCGTCAAACTGCACTCCCCGCATGCCAGGATAGAGGCCGTTGATCGGAGCATCGTCAGCGCTGGACCCTGCCGGCTTCTCTGCTGTGACGCATGTGAGAGTGGTGTACGAGGAGGAGACAACACGGCAGGGGACGCCTCCTCGCAGAGTGACTGTCACATTGTCTGCCAGCTGCTGATCCAGATCTGGGAAGCCTCGGCCCGTCAGTGTGAGCAGGGTGCCGCCCGCCAATGAACCAAATGCTGGTGACACGGAGTCAACCTCCGCATACAGCTGAAACATGTAGGGGTCTGCACAGGTGCAGCAGCAGGAATGGTTGGGCTGGCCCAGCACGACATCCAGGCAGCAATGTGAACTATGTAGGGTGGTGCTTCAAAGACATGCATGTGTTGCAAGACAAAAGGTGCACAGCAGTGTGTGCGGCACCATGGCTATCAAGTTCAAATGAGATGTGTACAGCCTCATTACTGGTCTGCTTTGTGGTGAGGAGCGCCAGATGCCTCCTGTTATCAGAAGTGTATGGAGTGTTACCAGACGTGAGCGATGGTAGTGATGGCACCCACCTCCCTTTGCATCAGTCATGTAGGCGCCTGCCTGCGCTGCTGGTACCCCTGGATAGTGCAAAGCCAGTATGCCAGCTAGAAGGCACAGGCATGAAGAGCCACTGTGCAAGTGTCGTGCAAATGGCCAGCTGGTCAGGATGAGGCAAGAAAGCAAAAGGAGGAACGCACCGCCTTGCGCAGTGGCTTCAAAGTGCACGGTGACATTCATGTTCTTGGACACACCAAGGCCTGGGGCCAATGCAGGGCGAGATGTCATCCTGCGCCATCATGGAGTGGCACACACACTTGAGGGTACTTCTACACATCCTGGCTTGGGTGGTAACGGCAGCATTGCAATGGTGGGCATTGGTTGCCAGTGCACTATTACTCACCTTGACTGATCTGCCAGGCTGCAATTTAATCGATATAGCCCTTGGCTGCACAGGACAAGGCGCAACAACAACGTAACAACAAGGTAGCAAAATGATAACAAAGTGACAATCAACAAAGTTGTTGAACTGTCATCAGCTTACAATTAGCCCATGAATTTCATTCCAACTCTACACATAGCCCTTGTGGTCAGGCGATATTGTAGGTGGTAGGCACTCATGCACCATGTCCATGTGCATTGGGTATGCTCCACACAGCCCATGAACACTATTTTAGTCAGGCCACTAGTGGTCCTTAGTATTCCCGCTAGTGGCTGCTAGTGGCCACTACTGGTCTGGCCCAATTGGAGGCCCTAGTGAGGGACAAGGGGGCTGCACAGCTACCATTGCCTTAGGCCACCAACAGAAACACTTCAAGACCCAGGTCTAAACCACCTGTTGAAAGTTGCCAGTCGCATGTTGGGCTTGAATGCCAGGTCAATGTTCTCCTGGTCCACCCCGCATCGATAGTCCTGGAACAATATGGCCCCAATGCAATGGGCTGTGGAAGAGGCAGCAGCATCGCTGGCGCAGTCTTGGTTGATCGACCACGTGGGTGAACCATACAGGAAAACGTCAGATCCAGGTGGTCCAGCTGATGGGTTGATGAAGGTTAATGATGGGGTCAACCCAGGGGCATATGTGAAGCAGCACTGGGTGTCTTGCACTGGGTAGCCGTCTGTGTCATAACCAACAACCGACACTGGATAGCTCCCTTGCAGTCCCGCTGCAGTCTCGCAGACAATCTGCAGAGGAGCGAAACTTGCATGCACAGCTTGCACCGGCATCGCATTGACACCAGCTATTATACTGCGATCCACAGGTAACGCTACTTCGTGGATGCAACGGCATAATCACCTCCAACTCTGAACTGTAATGGTGCACTATTTCGCAGGCATACGGACCCACGAACACAGCCAGGGCCCCTGACATTGCATCTGGGAAAGAACCAGAAATCTCCAGTCTGCACGACACAAGCACGACGGAACCCTGCTGGAAGGTCTGTACGATCAGCTTTTCTCTCGCTAGCAGGACGTAGCACGACCCTTCTTACCGAGTGCCGCCTGCGATGCTCCCGCCCCATGGGCGGAGCGAGGTTATTGAGAGGCTATCAGTCGTCACCGCCAGCAGTAATACTATGCAGAAGCCAGTAAAGACCGGCATTGCCACACTCGGAGCTAAGCACATCATCGATGTCGACGCCGAGTCATTGTTTTGATGAGGCAGCGGCCTACGTCACCACAGAGCCTCAGTTACGTCACGACTCCGCAGCAGGGAAAGCTGGAGTATCATGTCGCTTGCTTGTTTCCGCAACATGGAGAAGCAAGCTGATGTTGTGGCAGATCCATCAATTTTAGTTTCCAGCAGTAGCTCGAGCGGATGGCTCGCCAACATCCCTGCATATCCCCATCCTAGTTGTGCTAGGTGTTTCCCCAATACTACAACCACAATACCCTACAACAACTACAACATATGCTTGCTCAGTGCACTGTAAGACGCCCTGGCAGTGAATAGATGATCGCGCTCGCAACCTTCCATGCATGCTTAGCAAGTCACAGAGCTCAGGGTAGTGGCACAGAGCTCAGGGTAGTGGCACCAGGTTGTTGATGACAAGTGCCATGCCAAGCATGAGTGACAGCATGGCCATTAATCCGAGCACGCCCAGCACCGGTTGCAACACTTTGCCAATAAATCCACGGCGCGCAATTTCGCTGACGTCTTCCTCTTCCACCATCCCCTTGGCCACCTCAGCGGTGATGCGCCGCATCTGGGCGAGGATGTTGGGGTCTTGCGTGTAGCAGGGGCCTGGAGCCGCAGCAGTGTCGGCGGACATGCGAGAGGAGCCAGGATCAGATTCGGCAAAGTACGCAGCCAAGGGTGCGGGTGCGGGGCCGAACAGCGGGCGGGATGAGACAGCTGAAGCCTTTCGACTCGCCGCGTGCCCATCTTCGGCACGGAACACGCTGATGACGCGGGGGATAAGCGCCTATACGTAGGATGGTCATCAAGCAGGCAAGCAGGCTGATGTATGGTGGGCGCCAAGGATGCAAGCACATAGTCGAACGCACTAAGTGAATTGCTAGGACGTCCAACATCCCCTCCCATGTGCCCCCACGACCTCCGTTTCCAGTCCCTCCTCACCGCGGCCTGGTCCAACAGCCAGCCTTGCACCACGATGGCCCAGCCCATGAGAGGCCTCACAACAGACTCCATCACCTACAAGGCAGCAGGTTTGGGACCAGCAGGCTACCAGCTGGTTGGTTGGGTGTGTTGACGTTTGGTTTGGCCGAGGCACCACAAGCCAAAGCCATGAGTGGCGGTCATTCAGTTGCTGGATGACAATCGTTCTGATGAACTGGGCAGGTGATCAGAGCAACAAGCGGGCTGCAGCAGGCAGGTGGGTGAGGGGCCTTGCGGGGTTCGCATACAGGTTCAGCTTGCGTGCTCCCCCACCTGAGCACTCCACAGCCCACCAAGCCAGGAAAGCAGGTATAGAGAATGGTGGTCGTGCTGGAGAGTTAGCTTCAGGCGCCCATCCGCAGGATCGCGTGCAAAGTGCAGTATGACAAGGCATGGCACCACACGTCGCGCGGAAAACAAGGCCAATGGAAGGCCTCTCGGCCGGACCTGCAGGGTGTGGCATACCAGAAATGAAGCAGGCCGGGGCGGGGCCGGGGCGGGGCAGGTGCTAGCCTCACCTTGAGGTCTACCCATACACAGGCTTTGAGGTTGGCGCATATGATGTCCCTGAAAGCCAGGTCATAGTGGATGATGCCACTGGCCATGCGCAGCACCTGGCAACCAGTCAAGGCAGAGGCATTGCTATGCATGGCAGTAGGCAGCAGGACCCCCCAGACTCTTGTTGCGTTGTGCTCAACATCCCTCCCTGTCCGCCTAACCACTCAAATGGTGGAGCTGGGCTGGCAGGCTGTGCATCACCCTTGTCAGCGGCCATAGCTGTCAGCCCCAGTGATGCAAGGGACGTTGCTGACATTTTGGTGGTCGAGACACCTCGTACACAGCAAAAGTACTACACAGCATGGGCTGTGCACTAAACGTTACGGGTGGTTGGGCCAGGGCCAGGGCCAGGGCCTGCGCCTGATGCTACAGTTTTCAGTGGCCACCAACTATGCAGGCCACACTCACATGGTAATAGTTGTCTCTCCCTCTCGTCGAGCCCGCGAAATGCACAAACTCAACGTCGGGCATGCAGTAGTTGTCAATTAGGTGTCGAAGTAGCTCCGGCTTTCCGCACACAGCGGCGACGACAACGAAACGAATAAGCGACTCGCTCGGTACATCACTGGTATCCAGTGCGCTGGTGGCGGAAACGCCCGGCGACAATGTACCATTTGCAGGGCCCAGGGGGTCCAGTGAGCCAGCGGATGTTGGTAACGGAGTGACGAGGCCTGTGCGCAACAGTTGCACGTGGCAATGAGCCCGCCAAGCATCACTTGACTGACCGGTACGTAGCCAAACCTGCCAAGCGGTGCATGCCTTCGGGAACTCGGCTGACGTTCCCTGGTCCATGAAGCCTGCCTATGATTGGGCCGCTTGCCGCCATCGCAGCCTCGTGATAGCGAGGAATATGCGCTTAGCGGGCTGGTTCTAGCGACACGGCTACAGCTCAAACTAAGCAACTCAAAGCAACTCTGGAAGTGTGGCCTTGGTGTAATGAGAAACCGACATACCGTTGGCAGCCGGGTAGCTCATTATGATGACATAGCCCATGTAACAATTGGCTGTTGTTTGCTCTGGTTGCCACAAACTCCCATTGCAGCGTACGCAGTGGTGAGTGTTTGCCAGGTTTCGCCATAGTTTTGCCATAATCCTAACCTGTGATGCGACATTACAAAGTTACAAAGTTCCTCACTTCCGCCGTGTGATTGCGTAATGACGTGTGTATTTACATGTAGTTTACATGTTATTGCATCAGAATTACACTGATCTTTCCTCGCCACAAGGTCAATATGCTCAGCCGACATTGTGAGAGTTGTGTAGGGTTAGCCTAGGACAACCTTCGATGACACTAGGGGTGGGGTGGGGCGGGGGCATGGGCGGGGGCGGCGGGGGCGGCGGGGGCGGCGGGGGCGGCGGGGGCGGCGGGGGCGGCGGGGGCGGCGGGGGCGGCGGGGGCGGCGGGGGCGGCGGGGGCGGCGGGGGCGGCGGGGGCGGCGGGGGCGGCGGGGGCGGCGGGGGCGGCGGGGGCGGCGGGGGCGGCGGGGGCGGCGGGGGCGGCGGGGGCGGCGGGGGCGGCGGGGGCGGCATCAGCATCAGCAGCAGCGACAGCGGCGGCAGCAACAAGCTAGCTGGCTGGCCTACGACCTTCACATGCCTAGCCCTTTCAGAGTAAGGAACCAGCTAACCCTAAACCCTAACCCTATCCCTAACCCTAAACCCTAACCCTTCCTAGCAAGGAAGACAGCAATGAAGACAGGAGAAGTAAGGAAGACAGGAGGCGTTAGGGCGTAGAAGGCAACATGGCAAAGGGTTCAAGATGGAAGAGAAAACAAGTCGACCTGACCTCTTCCCCCACCAGGTGTATGGCCACAGTGATTGCGTTTGATAGCACATGTCATAAAGTAGTGTTTCACCTCTCCTCCCTTCACTTGTCCCCTACACAAGTATGTCAAGATGCAATGCTCAAGTCCAATGTGACCTCGACTACCCGCACCCCCAAAACTCAATGGTTCATGCTATCCCTCAGCACAGCTATAGCAGCATCCAGCTCTTCCAAAACTGCGTCAGGATGCTCATTTGCTCCCCGTCCCACTTGCCCAGCAGCTGCCACCAGTTGCCGCAAGTGCTGCCAGTCTACGTCGCGCTGGATCTCCAATTGGGAAGTGCCAGCTGGATGCCCTCCACAAACTGAGCTGGCCCCGCTAGCGCTCGTGGCTGGCGGCTCTCCCCCATCACCAGTGTAAGCTGTTGTTTCCGGGCTGCCTCCAAACACCTCGTGCTGCATGGCATCCCAATCTCCTACTCCCTGATGTCCCTGGTGAGAGGTCCCAGTAGGAGGTGTGGGAAGACTGTCACCAGTGCCAGCTGGCACCACATTCCTGGTGGGCAGCTGTGTACCGGGTGCCAGCGCCTGATTCAGGAGGGCAGCCAACTCGCTATCTTCCTCAGCACTCAGGCCTGGCTCAGCCTCCCCTGCATCTAGACTGGCCATGCTGCTGAGGCTGACCGACGTCCAGCCCACAGCTGACCTGTCGGAGCTGACACAAGGCATGGCTGGGTCCACACCCTCACATGCCGCTCCCTCCGCCAGCGCCTCCCCTTGCCTCCCCTCATCCCTCTCAACCCCAGCATCATCACCACCTTCACCCTCTGCTGACAAAGCAGCCCCTCTGCCGTGTGCGGCCCCGAGCTCCTCCTGCTGCAGTGGTTCTTGCACCGGCTCCTGCGGCCCAGCTGCATGTGTGCCATGGCCTACAGCACCTTCACCCTCACTAGGGCCGACCGTGACGTAGCCATGACCTTGAGCATCAGGTGCTGGCAGGGCCTGCCTTGGCTCAGCTAGGCTCTCTGCATTGCCGCTGACCTGAGCTGCCTCATGGTCATGCTCATGTGCAGCAGCACCGCCCAGCTGATGCTGGCCCTCACTCTCTTGCCCTTGGCAGAGTGAGGGTGAAGTGACAGCGTCAGAGAGGGGGTAGGGGAGGGCTGGCCAGCTGCCATACACGTCGGACAGCTCCTGCTGCAAGCTGCCCACCAAGTCCTGCAGCCTGGCGGCCAGCGAGTAGTTGTTCTGGGCGCGAGCCACGGTGAGGTCCAGCGTGCCCTGGACCTGCAGCTTGGTCTACCGCGGCACAAGCACACGCACAAGCACAAGCAAGCAAACAAAGAAACACTCTATGTCACTGAAGATGGTCATGAGGGGGTGCCAGGCCTACTGGGGTGAAGATGCAGTTCAGCAAGCACATCGCATGGCAAGTAGTGAAGAGGTGGGGTTGGATGGGCACCATGCCATGTGTTGGTGAATGTTTGCAGAAGAAGGAGTAGGCCAGCCAAGCAGTGCAGCTCGTCTGCTGGGATGCCCAGCTGTTGAACTACCCAAGGCTCAGGCATATCTGTGCCAGCTGGGGCTGCAAAGCTTGCATACTATCTGCCAAGAGTATGCTCTGTCTGCGTGGTGTGGCTTTCCTTTAACTACCACCTTAAGAGTCTCGCGGGCTGCCACCTCATCGCCCGCCAGCATACGCTCCATAGCATACTGTTGTAAATGCTGCACCCGCCCCACCAGCCGTTTGCACCGCTTACTGCATGTCTGAGCTGCACACACAGCAAGGCATGTTGGAGGGATTTATGGGCGAGGGCAGCAACTGGGAGAACCCCTGAAAGAATCGCCTCTTTCCGTGCAAGCCAGACTGCCGACCTGCCTAGCGCTCTCCCCATGAAGCGCACCTAGGCTGATGGCAGCGTCCCGCTCACGCTCTAACAGCACGAGTTTTGCCAGCGCTCGTCGTGATGGGGTATCTGCGAACCTTCGCCCGGGTGTCGATGCGCTGCCTGCGAATGCTGTTTTAAGAGCGGCCATCATGGTAAGCGACTAAGGTACGTGTAAAACAAGGCCTAAAGCAGGGCGTGGCCGAGCTCGCATGAGGCAGTGCCATCACTGGTGTGACACACTTTCCCCCCTTGCATAGTCCCTGGTGCTCCCTTTGGGGTGGCTGCGGTCAGTGGAGCAGGTTCGCCATCAGCTTTTCCCTGATCAACAGCCGGTCATTGTTGACGACGGCTGACCCCGACGGGGGTAATCGCACATCGTCGACAAGGACATCACAAGTGCGCGGAAGAAGCCGAAGGAAGACGCACAGGCTGAACGGCACTTGCTGGCACAGATGCGACGGCAGGCATCGGTTCGGACGCTCCGCCAAGTGACGCGCCAGGAGGCGAAGAGCAGCTTCAGGTGCTGCGTGCGCACTGGCTTGCCGATGTCCCAACCTAGACCACCGACCTGTTGCAGACCTGTTGACCGCCTTCATTCAGTCGTGACAGTATATACGTTTGGGGGAATGGCCAGTCTATAAGCAGCGGGGCTATAGTTCACTTATATATCAACAATACAAAAAATAGAAACAATCTCATAAAACATACAATTGATGCTGCAGAGTGTGGCTTTTTATGTGACGTGGCAATTGATAGGGGCCACGCCAGACCTGCAGAACTTCACCTCACCTCATATCCTGCATTCAACTTGACGATGTATCCGACTGATCACACGAGGGACTAGCCACCTCACCACAATCGCTGTGAGTGAGGCCATGCAGCCACATGTCATGGCGAAGAGTAGGTGGGTGGGTAGGGGCCTATGATCATCAACAACCCTCACTAAAGACCAGCACAAGCAGTCTTAGGATAGAGCACATGGCCAAGCAATAGTCAGGCCAACAAAACGTATCAACAAGGAACAACATGCTGGACTGTGGGTAATCTCGCTCCGCTGCAATAAAATTGAAGCATCCTCGGTAGCACCCTTGATGACTGCAAACTCCACACCGGTGGCACTCTTTCCCCCTAGATCACTGGGCACCTCATCAAAACCAACAGCTTAACGCTTTGTAAGGCTAACAGCCTGTGCAAAACTACTAGGGCCTATGCATTGTTGCCGGCCCGGCCATCAATGCCCCGCCGGTACTCAACAGCCCGGTGCAACCTCTGCCTAACCTTGGGCAGCCGGTCATTGACCCGCATGTAGCGCTGCTGGTACTCATCACCAACGGGGGGGCAGAGCCTCCAGGTCATCCCATTGGCAAAGCTCCAGGGGGCATTGCATGCTCTCCCCAATGCGCTGCAAAATCAAGCACCCGTTAGTGTCCCGGTCCAGCCACCTGCCCCATGGGGGTGCCTGGGGTCGTGGGGCTGGGCCAGGTGCTGCAGGGAGGGGCTGGGCCTGGGCTGGGGGCTGGGTCTGGGCCTGGGCCTGGGCAAGGGGGGCTTGGGCTGGGGGGGCCTGGGCTGGGGGAGGGGGGGGGGGGTCCTGAGCAGGGGCAGGGGGAGGTGGGGCCTGGGCGAGGGGGGCCTAGGCTGGGGGAGGAGGAGGAGGATGGTTGGGTGGCACCTGATGGCACCACTGCAGGCCCCGCACATACTTAGCATGCCGCAGGCTCCAGGCTGGGCGCACAAGCCGCGGGTTGACCTGGCCTGCTGGGGGTACCCAGTCCGCGGGTCTCAAACACCAAGCAAACGCCACCTGACCAGCCTAGACCCGAGCGGGTCAATGACCGGCTGCCCAAGGTTAGGCAGAGGTTGCACCGGGCTGCTGAGTACCGGCGGGGCATTGATGGCCGGGCCCGCAACAATGCATAGGCCCTCGTAGTTTTGGACAGGCTGTTAGCATTAAGCTGTTAGTTTTGATGAGGTGCCCAGTGCTCAAGGGGGATTAGCCCCAAGAAAGAGTGCCATCGGTGTGGGGTTGGTAGTCATCAAGGGTGCGACCGAGGATGCTACAACATGCTTGTAGTAGCTGAGTGAGATTACCCACAGTCCAGCATGTTGTTCCTCGTTGAATAAGTTTTGTTGGCCTGCACTGCGTTCAGGATATTTTTAAAAGGCTCATCAACATCCTGCTGGTGCTCATGCGCTGTGTACTACAAGGACCGCACTATGTTTACGAACCAGCCTGCTCATCAACATCCTGCTGGTGCTCATGCACTGTGTTCTACAAGCACCCCAAGGTCTGTGTAGAACAAGCACCCAGCAGGCTCCAGGTCCTCATCCAAAGCTGGTGGCCAGCCAGGAGTGCACCTCCAGCTCCATACTCTGTGTGAGGTCCCTGGAGAGCGCCAGGTGCTGCCCCGCTTGGCCCCCCAGCTGCAGCACCTGGCTGTGTGCCCACTGCTCCAGATCCGCCAGGCCTTCGCTGAGGGAGGTAGGTGGCCGGCTGGCGTCCCCACCCTCTGGTCTTAGCTGTTGTGCGGGGTCATTGGGCCGCTGGGTAGTGGGGAGTCGGCTGGGCAGGGGCTTCAGGGGCAAGGGGCCACTGCACACCACAGCAGCAGGCAAGCTCACACACACCCACACCCACAGCCACACACACTGGCCCTGCAGTGAGGAGGAGGGGCTGCCAGCCGCAGGACAGGCTGCAGGGAGGGATGCCCTGCCAGTGACACACGAGGCTGCAGGTGCAGCTGAATGGGACCCATCAAGGAACCTGCGCCAGGTCTGCTGACTTGAGCCCACCCATCATGCACTGCCCATGCATCAAGAGACCTGCAGCAGGCCCGCACCTTGCTCCCAGTCGTCCCAGCCCGGATCCCAGCATGGGGCTCTGAGCCAACACCAGGGGCGGCAGATCCGCAGTGGCTAGGGAGCCTGGCAGCTCCTCTCCGTCCCCTTGGACACGCCAGGCTGAGGCAGGGGGGGAGGCGGCTGGTGAAGGCAGCAGCAGGGCAGGCTTGGTGGCAGCGGCAGGCTGAGGTGTGGGAAAGCTGAAGCCGGCTGGCGGCTCCTCACTTGATGCAAGCATCTGCGCTTGGTGCCAGGGGGCCGGCCAGGCAGAGGAGGTGGGCAAGGTTTGGCTAATTGAGTTATCTGGCTGTACAGCGGTCTGTCCTCTATCGATAGGGAGGTCCACATGCGGCAAGCTGGTCTGGGGTGTGGCTTCAATAATCTCGGCTGCTGCTGCTGCTGCTGCTTTTGTCGTCCCACTGAAGGGCAACGGCCAGGCAACAATATCGCATGCCACACACTCTGACCCCGCCATGCTCTCTTGCCGCTGGCAGGCTGCCATTGAGAGTTGTGGGCTTCGGGGTTCTGGCTCCTGCCATGTCGGCCGATGCTCTTGTTGCTGCCAGCTGTCAGGGCTGCAGATACCCAGATCACTGATACCCTGTTGGTGCTCATGAGGTCTGCTGGGAAGTACTAATCGAGGAGCAACTGCAGCTGGCGCTGCGGCTGAAGGTTGGCAGACACGGTCACAGAGAGGTGCATCAGCAAAGCCTTGGGCACAGGCATGTGACCTGGCACGAGCATGGGCTGGTGACCTGGAGCGTCCAAATCTGCCATGACTAACGGTGGGCTTCACTGGTGAGATCACATCTGGTGGGCTGCCTGTGGGCCAGGCCAGGTTGTTGTGAACCTGACTCCAGGATGTACACTGCTCGCCCCCATACGAGGAGGAGGAGGAGGAAGACGAGGTACTTGAAATGCTGCTCTGGCGACACTGGATGGGCGATTCCAGGGCCTGTGTAGCTGGGACTGAGGACACTCGGTGGAACGCGGGGCAGTCGATGGCAGCAGCTCGCAACTTTTGAAAGATTACATGCGCTGACAGCTGTCGACGCGCTTCGCGTGCTTGAAACCATCGTCGGGCTTCGCACACAGAGACGTTGTCACGATGCAAGGTTGCCGCCATGACTTGCCATGGACTCATCGACTGATTCCGAGCCCGTTTCCGAATGGCGGAGGACGGAGGCCGGAGCTGCATGGAGAGAAGCTGGAGGAGACGGGCGCTGAAGCTTGATGAGCTGCCCTTTGTTCCCACAGCTGCAGAGGAGAAGCAGTGGGACCAGCCAGGTGGCTAGCCAGCCTGTAGGGGCTGCCGTGGCTCAGTAATGCAGGGTGCTGGAATGATTGCACCTGACAGGCAAACAAAACGCATTCAACAGGGAACAGCATGTTTGGCTGTGGGATATCTCACTCAGCTACTCCAATCAAGTTGAAGCAACCTCGGTCGCACCCTTGATGACTGCAAACCCCACACCGGTGGCACGTTCCGACCACTGGGCACCTCATCAAAACTAACAGCATTATGCTTTGTAAGGCTAACAGCCTGTCCAAAACTACTAGGGCCTATGCATTGTTGCGGGCCCGGCCATCAATGCCCCGCCGGTACTCACCAGCCCGGTGCAACCTCTGCCTAACCTTGGGCAGCCGGTCATTGACCCGCATGTAGCGCTGCTGGTACTCATCACCAACGGGGGGCAGAGCCTCCCTGTCCTTCCAGCTACACAGCTCCAGGGGGCGCTGCATGCTCTCCCCAATGCGCTGGAAGTTGAGGCACCCGTTGGTGTCCCGGTCCAGCCACCTGCCCCATGGGGGGGGCCTGAGGTGGTGGGACTGGGTCAGGTGCAGCAAGGGGGGGGGGCTGGTTTTGGGCAGGGGGCGGGGGTGGCTCCTGGGCTAAGGGAGGGGGTGGGGGGTCCTGGGCAGCGGGAGGGGGGTCCTGGGCAGGGGGGTGCTCAGCTGGGGGAGGGGGAGGGGGGTTGGGCGGCACCTGATGGCACCATTGCAGGCCCCGCACATACAGGATATAGGATTGCACCTGACAGGGTGGTAGTGGGGGTGGGAGTGGATGGAGGATGGGGTGGGGGTATAGTAGTGGAGGATGAGGCTTCACATGGCAAGGCAGACACTTGCATGAGGCTTGGGTGCTGGAATGATTGCCGATCTGACCTTGTTAGGGGGTGTGTGCAGGCCTACATATAGGCCGCGTGCAAAAGAGAAGGCTGAGAAGCCAGCGGCAACCGCTCCATTAGCCACCATGAGCTCCGCTCCGCTCAATCGGAAACGGGCCCTAAGTGCGGACCAAGGCATGGATGAGTTAGCTATGGCAGCTTTTAGACCCTACAGCCCTCACGCTACACCCAAACAAAGCATGAGTTGTAATCAAACACAGGCTGCAAGCTCATCATTGTAATGGGTCATTGGTCAAAGCCATTGTGGTGCAGCCACCAGGTCATCCGCTATAGGTTCTTTCATTTCCATGCCAATGCGCCCAACCGTGTTGGCGGAGAGCAACTTGGCTGATGAACAAAGCAATACAGCGCCATTGGAGTCATGCACCTATTTTCTCATTGATTATTAATCGAGGCTCTGATGTGCCTGTTGCAAATAGAGTCTTCTAAAGAGATTGAACTGGGCTGCTGCTGCACATTGCCAAGAAATTATACCGGGCTTACTGCTGCAAAGTTTGCTCCTCTCTACTTCACTTCATAGATTTGTGTCGAAGTGCGTCCCGCGACCTCAAGCCGGTTCCGCACACGCTGCCTAACTGGGGCAAACCATGGCTACTAGCGTGATGGCATATAATCATGACGTTGAGTCCCGAGGCCTCGAGGAGGACCTAAGCAGAGAACTGCTTGGTTGGGACGATACGTCTCGCGCTGGCGAGCCAGCCAACCTGGACAGCGACAGATGTGCGGGACGTGACGCTGAGTGTGGCCGGCTTGCTCAGCACGACATGGGAAGCATTACGGCCCAGCCAGGCCCAGCATCCGCTGCCTCTGAACCAGCAAGCCAAGCACACAGCCCGCCACCTTCTGCAGCTCTGGCAGCTCCGCAGCCTGGCCCCAACACAAAATCAGTTCGCACCAAACCCCCCTCTCAGCGTCGGCTCCAACGCTTGCCCCACAACAGCTTCCCTACTAGCTGCCCTGGACACCTCCCGCACCCCGCCACTACAGGCACCCCAGGGATGGGCTGCAGCGGCAGCAGCAAGCCTGTAGACCTTGATTCCGTAGAGGAGGCACCCCCCTCCCTGGCTTTGTGGCAGCTCCCTGGAGAGGTCCTGGTGCGCGTGTGCGCCTTCCTGTCGGCCCAGGACCTGTGCAGCCTGTCACCCGCCAGCCATCTGCTGCAGCGCCTGGCAGGGGAGGAGCTGCTGTGGCGCAGGCTGTACTGTGCTCGCTGGGGCAGACCCACACAGCAACGAGGAGAAGCAAGCTGGAAGGTGAGGCACGTTAGCAAACGACAGGGTTAACAAGTCAGCCAGCCAGCCAGCCAGCCAGCGAGGTAGTCAGTAAGCCATGCAGCCAGCCAGCCAGCCAGCCAGCCAGTGAGGTAGTCAGTGAGCCATGCAGCCAGCCAGCCAGCCAGCCAGCCAGCCAGCCAGTCAGCCAGCCAGCCAGCCAGCCAGCCAGCCAGCCAGCCAGCCAGCCAGCCAGCCAGCCAGCCAGCCAGCCAGCCAGCCAGCCAGCCAGCCAGCCAGCCAGCCAGCTGCCATGCGTGTGGGGAGGTAGGACTGCTGCTAGTCCCTAGTGCTTAGAGGTCTCGCCGCAGGCACAGTACCGCATGCGGGATGTGGAGGAATGGCGGGCCGCAGTGGATGCAATGCAAGACGCCCCGGACACAGGAGCCCTGTACCTGCATGCCCAGGTGTGAGGCGTGACGTGTATGCTGTGCGCAAGGATGTGTGACCTGTAAGGGTGATGAGGTGGCGCAGTGAGGCTGGGTGGCCAGCGGTCGTTGTGGGTCAGCCAGGGGCACAGCTGGGCATTGCAGCTGGGGTCTCAGCAATGCACGGCAAGCAGCCATCCTGTGCTGGACCTTCAGTGTGATGTGATGAACAAGACCATGCTGAGGACAACGTTGTGCAAGACAATCGAGCTATACTGCTGCCACGGCCCCTGCTGCTGCCGCCACCGCCGCCGTTGCAGCAGCTGCTGCTACTACCACCATCACCGCTGCCGCCGCCGCTGCCATCATCATCGCTGCCATTGCTGCTATGGGGTTTGTTGTGACGATGTACCTTCCATGCAGCGTGCACGGCGCCAGACCTGCTTGGGCCGCAGCCATGTAGACGACCCCATGGAGGTGCCCCTGAGCCTTACCCAGGTCAGTGGGGAGCAGGCAGGGTGGCCCTGCACCCCCTGCCATGACCTCTGCCACGCCCTCCAGCACATTCAGGTGCAGCAAGAGAGTAGCGCAGCTCTGGCAGCAGTGCCGCCTAGGACCCACAGGGCAGCAGGACACACATCAGACCTTCCTCATGTCTTTGACTGAAGCCAGGTGCTGCACATCACACCCTAACCAACTGCCCTGGCCAGTGTGCGGAAGGACAGTGGCAGACACTGACGCAGGGCACCACAGCATCAGACACACCCTAGAGACACCCACCTGGCATTTGATGGCGATTGGTCTGCTTGATTGCCTCTCCCTTCTCAACGGGGCTGGGAGTTCTACCTGATCTGCCCAGGCCAGTGTGTGCGGAAGGACAGTGGCAGGCATTGACACAGAGGCGATGATCAGTGGCAACCCATCTCACAAAGCAGCAGTGGAGCAAGGTTCTGCCTGGTCCTGCCCGCAGGAGCGTCTGGCTGCTTGGCGCCGGAGGTTTGCCGCACACAGTACAGCCCCCAGCACCGAGTGCGCCCCTCCTGCCAAGAGGCAGTGCTGTGACTCACCTCAAGGCCTGCCACCGGCCACTGCAGCTGTGCATGCCCCAGGCAGTGCTGCGTCCATGCCGGGAGAACAAGGGCAGGCAGGGTTGCGGGTTGAGGATCCAAAGGAAGCAGCAGGGGAGAGCAGCGGGCAGCCGGAGGTGGCAGGGGCAGCAGCAGCGCAGCAGGTCAGCCGCAGGCCTGGGTCGAAGCACGCTCCTCGCCCGCATGGAGGTCACACCTGGGATCAGATCGAGAACTTCTTTTGCTGCAGGGAGACCGGGGCGGTACACTTGTGTGACCACACCTGCAGGCAAGTGAGGGGTGTATGGGGCGATGAGTGGGGCAGAGCGGGGTGAGGGGAATCAAGGACGGCACCTACACCCTCAAAGCACGCTCAGCAGCAGGCAGAGCAACTCTGGTGGAGCTAGACCCTCCCATCTTGGCATCTTGGCACTTCCATCGTGGCTAGACCCTCCCATCTTGGCATCTTGTGCATCTTGGCGCACCTAGACCCTCATAGTAATCTCATCATCATGCTGGTTGCTGCTCAGGCTGCTTCAGAGCATGGTTGCCATAGCTGTCAGTGCCAAAGCAGTGGGTTGAGCTTTCGAGCTGCCTGTGCTGAGCTGGGTGGCTGCAGGGAGGCTGTGGTGGACCCCACCCACAGCATGCTGGTGTGCCCCATCTCCTGCCGGACTGTGGACCGCATGATGTCAGAGTGGGAGCTGGAGGAGCTGAACCGGGGCAGGGAAGGCCCATTGGGGCATGATGAGCAGGACGTGGCAGCTGACTTCTCGGGCTTCGTGGGTCGGGCCTTTGAGAGGGGTTACAACTGTAGCGATGAAAGGGAGCTGCTGAGGATGTGTGGTGTAAGGCTGCGCTGAGTTGGGTGCAGGGGGGTGGCTGCAGCACTGCAGGGTATGCACGGCATGGCACAGCGTCATGGCAAGCCATCAATTGTTATAAGGACGTCTCGAGTCAGCTGCATATAGGTGAATTCGAATTCAGCCATGGCGTGCACCTGGGAAGTGCTGTAGTAATAGGTCTTGATGTGATGGGTTGGTGTGTTGGATGTGGCTCATTGCTGGCTGAGGGGAGCCAGCTTCCTTTTCCATTTCGTGAGGAAGCATCGTCAGCAAGGTGGCGCATGAGCCTGGCATACCACGTGCTGTACAACACTCCAGGTGTGTGGTGTCCATGACAGGAAGTGCCTGCTACTCGCCACTGCGAGCATGATGTGCTGCTACTCAACTGTCATGACCGTCTGGAGATCAGTGTGTGGCAGCTGGTACCTTGGCGCAGACCCTTACAGCACTCGCAGGCAGAGCAAAGTTGACCGCACTGTAAACACCAGAGTTCTCTGGTGAAGTGCACCCCACTCAGCTGCATGGGGCCTGTGGGGGCTTGCGTGGTGCCACTACCGGGCACCACATCATGCCCCGCACTGGCTGGTCACGCTGCTGGCTCCAGGCTGGGCGCAACAGGCGCAGGTCGTGTAGGTCAAGAGTAGCAAGTGGCACTGAGGTATGCCTCAATTGCGTGTTCTTACATGGCGTGCCTGATGCCACGACACTGCGCTCTCGTCGACCGCACTGTAAACACCAGCCAGGAGGTCTCCTCACATGGCTGCTTGTCCCACACACAGCCCTCACCCAGACAGCCCTCATGCTACACCAAGAAAAAGCGAAACACGTCTTCATCCATTGTGACATCCACTTTGACGTGGCCGATGAGGGCGTCGACTGACTGTGCTCCTGGGCGCGCGTTCGGCAGCAGCCGGACACTAGCCAGGTCAGGGGGCGAGGTCAGCTTGCCTTCACGGTACGCATCACCTGCAATCACTGGCAAACGCTGCTTTCCCGCGCGAGGTGAGATTCATGCTCTGCTGGCCGCTCCATCGTGGTGGCTTCTCACTCATGCACTAGCTCCACCACTGCTCCCAGGAGCACCTCGCAAACTCAACCTGACTCGATCACAAGGTCAGCAAGCAAGCCTCTCTTAGCGCTCCCATATCTGGCTGAATGTTCAGCTGATTGGCCCAACCTTTGGGGCAGGGTGGCTCAGACGCCTTGGAAGGGGTAGGTATCGTAGGAGTAGGGGTAACAATAGCCTGAGGTACGGACTGCGGTTGTAGCTGGATTGGGTAAAGGTTAGGGTTGAGTGGGGCTATGATATGATACGAGGGAGGCAGAGTAGGCTGGGAGTTAGGCTGGGAGGTAGAATGGAGCACAGTAGCACGGGTCTATTGAGCCCACCAGTAAAGCCTGGTGATGAACGGGCACCCTTGGCCCAAAACTCAATAGAACATTCTGCAGTGTAAGCGTGAGCATGAAGCATGGAGGTGAGTGCAACTTTAGTGTTGACGGCAACATGGGGAGCCAACGCATGAGGACCCAAGCATGGATGGCACACACCACAACACGGGCTGCAGCTAGCTTTGCATACGACACGGAGCTAGGTGAGGGCCACAACCTTTTGTCTGGGTAGGTAAACTGCTCCCGCATGCTGACAGCCAGGTGTCAATGGTGGTGGCGTCACCCAGCAGTTCTATCTTATCCATTTCAACCAGCTTGGTTGTGATGTCAGCATCGTCAGGGCCTGCAAGAAAGCCTTGGGGGAGGTCACGCAGCCTCTGGCTGTCTTCATGAGCGGGGCGGGGCAGCACCTTGGCCCTCACTAGGGCCCACCTTGACGTAGACCACTAGGTGCGGACAACTACAAAACGGTGTTGTCTGTGTAAAAGTTTCCCATGCACAAGGCATGTACATGGGCATGGGCGCCTACCACCTACACCATTGCCTGACCCCTGTGACAGGGCTGTAGTCTAGATTTGGCATGACAAACATGCGCCAATTGTAAGCTGGTCACAGTTTGAACGGGGCACATACAACTGTGACGTAGCAGGCTGCTGCTGCTGGGCCTTGGGTGGCTAGTCTTGCAGCCACTTACAAGCCCAGCCCAGCTCTCAGCACAGTCGCAGCAGACCACACCACGATTGGCCGTATGGTGATGACCAGCAGGTGAACACAGCTCCGCCAACACCAGGAAGTCCAGCAAGCCGGTGCAATTGGAGTCGGATGCAATGTTCCTGGCGAAGCTGGCCGTGACTAGTATCACAGGTGGGTCACATGTATAGAACACAGCTTTGATTTCAACCCCTTTCTTTCCACAAACAGAGAACTGTGGGATAATGCTCTGCAGGCGCCGCTGTCATCAAGTATGGCAGCTTGCTCACACCCTTCCCCTTCCAACCTAGCATCACTGTGGCATTGGGTATCATCTTTGGAACTACGGCAGCATATGCTGCCATGTTGCTCTGGCAGGACTCCGGGCCTTAAGATGCTTACAGTGGCACAGCTGTGGTGTGCGAGATGACAGATGTTGTGTGAAGGTTCCCTGGAAGTCTCAATGCTGATTCATGGCATCAGGATACGCTGGCTGCAGGCTGTCATGCAGACATCTCAGTCTGGTGATGGCTTCTGTCTCACAAGCCCGGGGTCCTTGCCCTCAGGTCACTGTTCCGGCCGTACAAGAAGATTGACAGGCCCGCTGCACATGCAGCTCCAAAGAACTCCGAAAAGATGTACAGGAAGGATATGCCCACATTGCAGGTGAACACCACAGCTGGGCCAATGGTACGGGCTGGATTCAGACTGGCGCCAGTGTACTGACCACCTGCAGGTGTCCAACACCCACCATTGCAACACTAAGAGTGTGTGCTAAGCACACTAGTTGGGCTGGCTCCCTGAGCATGACTTCCTCACCAGAGATGGCAGCTGCGTAGAGTGAGAGACCAATGGCCAGGGGTGCTGTGTTCCCATGACCTGGCTTAGCAACTGCAGCTGCGTAGACAGTCATGACCAGCAGGAACGTCATCATCAGCTCCCAGCCAAAGACTCCTCCTTTGGTTGTGCCAGGACCAGGAGCGAAGCAGCCGGGCGACCCAGCCCCAGACCCAACATGCAAGGCTGGGATCAGGCTTGTATAGATGAGAGCACCGAAGATGGAGCCAAGGACCTGCAAGGAAAGGATAACTCAGTGCTGTTATGTCATAGCATAAATGTGCAGCACCTGCAGCACCTTTACAGCTGCACAACTCATGGTCAGCAGTCAGTAGCATAGGCATCAAGCAAATATGCACTTCTTGCCTGGCTACCTGGTTCCGGGCTGACCTGATCAGCTCAGAGTGCTTACCTGGGCAATCATGTACATCAGCCCTTTCCACCACTTCATGTGCCCAGTACACATAAGCGCAAAGGTGACAGCAGGGTTTAAGTGACCACCAGACACGTTTGCAAATGCATAAACTGCAAGCAAGGGTAGCACGGCATGACTGAGCAGCAGCCAGCTTGCACGAAGCCATGCCTGGTCTGAAAGCCTTACTCAGGGCAACGAGCGCAAAACCGTTCGCTGCAGGAGCTGTGGTGTCCTTGGCCGGCGCCGAGCCTCCAAACATCTGGAAGAGCAATGTGCCAAAAAATTCTGCCAGCAGCTGGCGCACAGTCTCGTTGCGGATTTGCCCAGTGCTGTTGATGTAAGGACGCAGCTTGTCCCTGCGAACACAACAGCGGTGTGCTGGCTGGCAAATTTTCGGTGGTGGGCAGCAACATTTTGTAGCTTGAGCTTGATTGCCTTACATGACTCCAGCACGCTCGAGGTAGTCCTCCAAGATAACAGGCAGCATGTCATCGTCGTCTGTGTTCTTCCCTGGTGCGGGCCCAGCCGTCGAGGAGACGGCCCGAACCTCTACGAGGCTCTGTCTCTCGTCACCCTTGCCGTGGACCTCTAGACTGCTGGACATCGTCAATCAACCTACAAGATGTCAATCAAGCCCAACGCTGCTGCTACGAAGCTGACAAGGGTGTTACCAGCGGTGCCTCAAGACCGTGGCAGGCGTGATTTTGCAAGCTCAAACTGCGGTTTGAAAGTTCACTCCAATCCGAGGATGTGCCCCGACCTGTGCAGCTGTGCTGTACAGCTGCAAGGCACGCAATCATCACTGCAATGAGCTTGCTCTGTCAGTCCAGGATGTACAGGATGTCTCCACGATACGGCAGCACCACGATCGCCCGGCAGAACATTCGGCCCGCAAGGACGGGGCTGCGCGTGGAGTCGCAGCTCGTTACGGACGCTCCCCATCCGGTTAGTGGGCAGCACGCCTGATGTAGTGATGTAGGCAAACACCTTCACCATGCTTACCTGGTGCTTTTCCATGCAGGCGCTTCATACACCGCCAGCTTTGCTTGCTGTATTGGCAGCCCTCAGCACAGGGCTACTTGCTGCACCAATCGTCTTACCTCCATCAGCCCAGGCTATCGATTGCGAGGTAACAACAACCTCACCAGCTATAGCCTCAACTCCTGCCATCAGCACTCGTTGAGGGTGGTGTTCCAGAGATCAGGTGATATATACCAGACCAATGGTGCTGCAGAACACCTCAGGCTTTGAGCGGAGGCAGTGCGAGCTTGAGAAGCGCAGGGAAATCCTACGGCAAGCGTGAGTGACTGCCGGCCTGCAGCAATGCACATGCCAGGCAGTTGCTCACCAGTATTGCTGCAGCCAGCAAGAGGTCACAATGTCCTAATCTGGCCCTTGGGTCATGGGAGTGGTGCCATTCACAGGGAAAGGGTCTGGCGCCCCCACAGGACCCTGCTGTGCCTACTCGCCAGCATCACACCTTGCTATCTCTCCTGCCCGCACCTCCTGCCCGCACCTCCTGCCCGCACCTCTTGCCAGCACCTCCTTCTAGCCCTCCTGCCAGTACCTCCTGCCACACTCCAACACCTGCCCCTGGGTCCCCATTCCTTCTGCCTGCTGCCCTTGTGTTCAGATCCTAGTGGCCTAGTCGACTGCTATGAGCCTGTGGTAACCTCTAACTGGGTGGCACTGCCGGCTGCACTGCTGTCATGCACAGCAAGGGATGGGCAAGCACTGGGAAGGGCGGCATGCATTTGGCATGAGCACATAATGACTGACTGAACAGCTGGCCCAATGACCACCACAAAACAGGCTGCCCAGCACCACTCGCTTCCAGCACATGCACATTTGCCAGGGCTGTGTTATCTGACCCTGGCCTGGGCCCCAACCCCTGTTAAGGGTGGGTCAATATACGTTGGCAAGGGACACATGCTCTTATGTGAGCGGCAGCAACACAGCTGACAGGCACCAGGAGCCCCTCCTCAGCTCCCTGCCACAAACACCTGCAGTTCTGCAGGACCCTGCTTGAGCTGAGCTGGCGGGTAGGCAAGGCAGGCAGGGCAGGCAGGCAATGCAAGCAGGGCGGGACAGGGCAGGGCAGGGCAGACAAGTGCAGTGATTATGTCAGGGCCAGGTGCTGCATCATGTAGAGAGCCAGTCTCATGTCACACTTCAAGCCGTCATGAGCACCTCTGGGTACGGAGCACGGAGGATCCAGACCCCTGTCAGCTGCACCGCGGCTCACCGCCTGCTGGCTGTGGTGTGGCTGGTCAGGCGTGAGAAGGCGGAGCAGCCCGGCAGCGCAGCAGCCCCCGCAGTGGCGGATGCTGAGGACACTGCTGACGAGTCAGGTGTGGGCTCGTATCCCGCACCCCTCACCCTGTTTGTGCTGCTCTGGGGCCAGGGCAAGAGATGAATGTTGTCAGTGGAGTTGACGGGCTGAAGCAGAGCTGGGGTGGTCTGACTGGGGGCAGTCGCTGCCCTGCCTTCATCACCATCATTGCCACAAGGCACTTGCTGCTACAGGCTTCTACTTCAACTAGGGACCACTGGCAGCACTGGCTGCTGCACATACCCTGCCCTGCCCTCCTGCCCTCCTCCTGCCCTCATTGTCATCAATACATGGCAGCTGGCAACATGAGTTCTACCATACTGCCCCGGCCTCCTGCCCTCCTGCCCTCCGCCCCTGGCCCCTTGCCCTCCTGCCCCACTCAGATGCAAGCTCTAGGCGGCTGGAGCTGCCCCGCAACCTGAAAGCCACGGACCTGTACGAGGAGCAGGTGGGCTGTGGCCAGGCTGCAAGGGCCGGCAGCCAGCACCACCCAGTGCCAGGACAGTCTTAGGGCCCCTCAGCTGCGGCAGTGCTGGCCTGTGTGCACCAGCTGTTCCCTGACCCGCAGAAAAGGGTGATGGGTGTGGTTGCTGGGTGTGGGGTCACAGGCTGTGGGTCCTGGGTGACCCCGTGCTGGGTCAACTGCTGGGCACCCCTAGGCTAGTCTACCCACGGCTTTGAGGGGAGCTGCTGCAGCAGGTGCACGCTGTGCACAGAGCTGGGCTGTTGATGCCGGGTGCTGCGGGCGCCCCTAGGCTGCACAGCGCTGCGTGCGGCTGGGTCTGCTGCCTGGCCATGCTGTGCTGCAGGCTGCCAAGGCCCTGAAGGCGCCACTGGCCAACCCGCTGGAGTCCAGCCCCCTCAACTTCAGCCTGCCAGCCATGCCGGAGAAATTGAGCGACATCAAGGTAGGCCGGGCTGGGCTGGGCTGGGCTGGGCTGGGCTGGGCTGGTGTAACATGGCATGGCCGCAGCTGGCATAAGACTGTCACAAGTCAGGGCGAGGGGCGAGGGGGGAGGGGAAGGGAGGTCGTGATAGGTTTTGTAGGAGTTGGGTAAGGTTGGGTGGAGGGTGCATGTGCGGGGAACAGGGGAGCTCAGCCAAGGGTGAGCAGCACTGACAGGGCCCTGGGCCGACGTCCCCTCATCACATCTCCCCCCAAGCTCCTGGCCCTGCAGGTCACTGTCAGTCAGGGCTGGCAGGGGCTGTGGTGGCAGCAGGCCACACCCCAGGCGATGCTTCCTCTCTCACCGCATGCCGGTCAGGCTAAGCACTTCTCTTCCTCTGCCTCCTGGCTGGGGCTGGGTAGCAGTGTCCCAAGGCCCAGTCCCAAGGCTGATGCAGGCCAACAGCCCAGCCGCTTCCTTGAGCATTTGCACGCTATGAGGGGCAGGGGCAGGGGCAGGGGCAGGGGCAGGGGGGCTGATGCGGGCCTGCTGGCCCAGCCAATTACAGAAAGCAGAAGATCACTCTAGCAGAGCCGGTGTGCAGTTGTGGAGGGGACCCAGCCGCTTCCCTGGCAGCCATTCGCACCTCCCTGGCAGGCACTGCCAAGTGGTCCTCATGCTGGCTGGGCCCCCTGCCTGTGCGCTGCTGTGTGCTGCTGCTGTGTGCTGCTGCTGTGTGCATATGTGTGTGCTGCTGCTGCTGTGTGTGTGTGCACCCCTGCAGCCCCCTGACCTCAGCAACCTGGCCAAGGACCTCAGCGACCTCAAGGACAAGGGCTTCTCTGCCTTCGACCTCCCAGAGGCCCCGCCAGCTCCCTCAGCCCCCTCAGACCCTGCGCCTGCACCGCCTGCCACTACCCGCATAGAGCTGCCGCGCTACCAGGCAGCTCAGCCGACCGAGCGCAGGCAGATCTTGTCAACACCTGACCCCGCTCCCCCAGCTGCCCCAGCCCCCCCTGCCCCCGCCATCCCCTACCCTGCCCAGCCACCTGCCCCCACTCCCCTGCCCACCAAGGTGGTGGAACCTGCTTCTGTGAAGAACGCTCCTCAGACGGCAGTGACGGCTAAGGCGGGCAAGCGACGCGGACCCCTGCCCCTGCCTGTAGCTCAGCTGCTGGAGCTGGGCTTGATGGCAGGCTTTGTGGCCGCCATCACCAAGTACAATGACCAGGTGCGCCCCCACAGCAACCAGCTGGCACCAAGGCAGCCGAGCCAGGCCCGGCACAATGAGCAGTACACATACACAGGTCCAGTGTCGCATACTTCTTTGCCTCCATCATTTTGTCAAGACCAATGATGAGCACATTGAGCGTGTAGGGTACGGGAACACCCAGATGCTGTTGTTTTCAACTGCACTGATACGCCACCAGCCTTGCATGGCTGGGAGGCAGCATGAAGACTTGTGTGACCTGCTCATGCACCTGCCCCCCATGCCTACACCCCTGCCCATGCACCTGCCCCCTGCCCCTGGTGGTGCGCAGACTACCAAGGTAGCTGACGCCGTGTGGAAGGTGATTGTGGCAGCTTACACGAAGCTGGAAAGCTTGACTGCAGCTAAGACCGCTTGAGGTGATAATAGTATAACTGTAACACTGAGGCAGCAGAGCTTACGTAGATTCGAAGTGAAAGCCAAGTGGGTTGGAGCCACAAGGGAAGCTGAAAGGAAAACAAGAAAGACGTCTCCACAGCTGGCCCCGCAGATTGGAAATGACGTTGGGCGTAGCTGGGCACTTAAATCGGAAAGTAAAGGAGACAGCTGCATAAGCGGACCTAGGAATTGACGTGGGGCCCTAGGTGAACTCGCAGCTCGCAACGCACATGCACTACATCTCAAGATGCTGATCACATACCAAGCACTTGCTGGCATGGTGTCTTTCTGTAAGGCTGGACCCAGCAGACTACAACCCAGCAATGCCGCAGTGATGATGGCTGTGCGCCACGCAGCCTGGTCGGTGAGTTCGGCCTTGCTGCCTTGGCAGGAAAACTGGCGACCTGTGTAGACAAGCAAAGCTAACACCAAATATGGCGGTGGGATCAGCGACAGCAAAGCTGCACAGCTGGACATAGTGCAGGTTACGGCATTTGCCTCTGCCTGCATGCATTTTCAAAAAACTGCAGAAGCGTAGACGCACGTGCCAGCAATCCCGCGCGTTCGTAAGAGGCGCGTTCAATTGAGCAGCTGTTGAGCTCTGCACTAACAGCAGTAGCGAGGCTGCACGAATACTAGTTATCTTTTGCTCGATTAGGCTTGCACACTTACCGTAGACGCAGCACGCACTGCCGCACATCACGCCCGGCCTCTCAACCCGAAACCCTCGAAAGGTCACGGGAAGCACGGGGCTGGTGGCCGGCGAGAACGACGAAAACGAAAGAATGAGCGCACAGTACTCGCCTCTCCAAGCGCAAGCCGATGGTGAAGGTGCAACAGTTTTCAACAGCTGCCATCTTGTCGCTAGGAACACACACCCCGCCATATGAGCTATACCTCACTCCGCAGGCATCGAGTCGGTGCTTGGCCCAGAGTTGGCAGCTCTACTCGGCAACAACAGCACCAAGGGCAGCAAGTTGCTCAGCCCCTGCCCAGCCCTGTCCCGCACCTCCACTGTTGACGTGGCGCTGACACTGGGGGAGCTAGGCCGGCTGCCCCAAAAGACGAGCAGCATCGCAGTGGTGGGCCGCACCACGCAGCGTCCTCCAGAGGTGACCCTACATGTCTGGCTTGGGGGAAAACCGGGCAGAGGGCCAGGTGGGCCAGGGTAGAGGGTCATTGGGTGGCAGGGCAGAGGGCCAGGGGGGAACGGGGGGGCGGGTGGCCTTGGGAGGGCCGGGGCGGCTGCAATGCTGTGTGTTCCTGTGCACCCTCAAGCTCTCATGACTCCAGAGTCCCTGGTCAATCATCACACACCCTTCATGACACAGCAGTGGGTGTGGCCTTGTGCTCCACACTGGTGGCAGCCAGCAGCAGCTGCTGCTGCTGCTGCTGCTGCTGCTGCTGCTGCTGCCACTGCTACTGTTGATCCATGTTGATAATGCTGAAGGAGGTAGGGTACTGTGACCCAGGGGGGGGGTGACCCAGGGTCTAGCAGTGTGACCAAAACTGGGTGGTGGTCACATCTCAAAAGTGCAACACATAGGTCACAGTGAGGCAGCAGTGACGCAGCTGCCGCCCGGCTCCTGCCCTCTGATGCGGGTGCAGGCGTGCAGCAAGAGCCGGGCCCTGAGCGAGGGCTTACTGATTGACGACTGGGTGGTGCTGCCTGATGGTCCCAAGTACAAGAAGTTCTGGGCCATCACCGTGGTTGCTGCCTGCATCACCGCGGTCATGGAGCCGTTCCTGTTCGCGTTCAGAGAGCACCCTGGGCTGAGGTGGGGCCAGGCAGGGGAGTGAGGGGAGTGAGAGGGGGGTCCAGATCTTGTAGACACAGGCACCGGCACTCTGGCAAAAGAGCGCAGTCAGACAGAGGAGTGACAGGAGTGAGAGGAGGTCCTGCCAGGGCAGCATGCGCCCGCATCTCGGCTGTAGAGCACATGAGACATGCACCCTTACATGTAAGGCCAGGCAGGAGGTCTGGAACGTGCCATGATGGCCGGGCACAAGGCTCATGGCAGCTGTAGCTCAATTGCCCAGCCTGCACAAGGTGGGCTATCGGGCACTGCGGGTGTCCAGGTCCTGGGTTCAATCCTCGTGCAGCGCAAGCTTGTGCCTTCGCAAGAGGTGCCCTGTCAGGGCCACTTGGGCTCATGCAAGCACCCAGCCATGTCGATGGTCAGCCCTGACTTCAGCCTCAGACACGCCATAAGTCCAGCCCCTGCTGCCCTTGCTGCCTTGCTGCTCTGCTGGCCCTGCTGCCCCTGATGCCGTTGCTGGCCCTCCTGAACCTGCTGACCGTGCTGACCCTGCTGCCACAGCCGGCCCCCTACCCCTGCTGTGTGCAGCCCCTACCTCAGCCCCTCCTCAGTGCTGGAGCTGGCCCTGCTGCTCCTGTTCTCCTGCGACCTGGTCCTCAACTTCTTCGTGGCCTTCCACGACAGCGACCACCAGCTGCTGGTCACGGACCTGGTGGCCATCAGGGCTCGCTACCTCAGGCGAGCTTGAGCTGGGAGCAGACGCCTGCTGTGACCCTCAGCTGAAGTTAGGATCAGGGTTAGGGTTAGGGCTAGGGCTAGGGTCAGGGCTAGGGTCAGGGCTAGGGTCAGGGCTAGGGTCAGGGCTTGGGCTAGGGCTAGGGCTAGGGCTAGGGTTAGGGCTAGGGTCAGGGCTAGGGCTAGGGCTCCCCGACTCCCTGCTTTTGTCTATTACCCCCAACCCCTGACCCTGTGCCCCTGAACGCCATGCCCCTCAACCTACTTCAGGCTCAGGGTCAGGGTTTGGGTCAGGGTTAGGGTAAACCCCAACCCTAACCCTGACCCTGACATCTACCTTAACCCTGGACCCCAACATCAGCCCTAGCCCCCCTCCTGCTTCCCTGACCATGACCCAGCCGCCTGCTCCTCCCCAATCGCTACCGCCACGCCCCTGGCTGCTGGCTGGGCTGCAGGGGCGGTCTGTGGTGGGACCTGGCAGGAGTGGTGCCCCTTGACTACCTGGTGCTGGGGGCGCTGGGCCAGGAGGCCGCCGACTCCCAGCTGGCCAACTGCCTGGCCACACTGAGGTGGCTCCGTCTGGTGGGCCATGGCTGGGGTCCGGGGGGCAGGGGGGTGCACATCGCTGTTTTTGTTTTGCGCGCTTTACTTAATGTTCGCTATGAAATGCCATGCTTTAGAGGTCGTTTTGCGCTATGAAATGGTCACTTTGCGAGCTGCACTACCGCGCATCGCGCTATAACAAATGACCTTCAACCTGCGTGTTCGCGTACTTCAGCATAAACTTCTTTGCTTTTATCACCTGAGTGATGTTGTCAAGTAAGGTCGAGCTATGAACCAAAGGGTATAACCCTATGCCATGTTACTGTAAACTATAAGTCATTCATCAAGGCGAAGCGAAAAAAAACAACACTGGTGCACATTGAGCTGCATTGACACCCTCCCGCCTGGCGTGGCATACAGCCTAGCTGCAATGCCCTCCCTCCCTGCCCCCCAGCCCACCCTCCTGCCCCCCTGCCCCCCTGCCCTCCTGCCTGCCTGCTTTCAGGCGCGCTGCCACCGCGTGCTGACCTACTTCCACCAGCTGGAGTATGACGTGCGAGTGAGCCAGCTGTGGTCCACGCTGCTGCGCAACCAGTGCTTCCTGTTCTTCCTCCTGCACGGTGGGCGGCTGCCTGGGCAGGCCAGCAGGGGGTGGGGGAGGGAAGGCTGCAGTGGGCATCCCATAGGGCTTCCCTCGTCAGGGGTCAGTCAGCAGGGTGGAGGCGAGGGGGCAGGAGGGTGGTGGCCTGCGGTCAGCAGGGGGGCGGCGTGAGGTCAGCAGGGGGCTGGGGTGTGAGGTCAGCAGGGGGCTGGGGTGTGAGGTCAGCAGGGGGCTGGGGTGTGAGGTCAGCAGGGGGCTGGGGTGTGGGGCAGAGGGGTGTGAGAGCTCTAGGCTGAAGGCTGTATGTTTTGCAGCCAGTGCATGACCTTTACCCTAACCCTTAACCCTAACCCTAACAACAACAATGCTGCAGCAGCCTACCCCAGTGCTGCCTCCCCTCTCACCCTGCAGCTGCTGCTTGCATCTTCTTCTGGATCGCCCGACTTCACCAGTTCAGCGACCACTCCTGGCTGGGCACCAGCTACAACTCCATCAGCCAGATGTCAACACTCTCACAGTGAGCGGACAGGGCGAGGAACCCCTGCCCCCCTGCCCCCCTCCCCCCTGCCCCCCTCCCCCCTGCCCGCCTGCCCCCCTGCCCCCCTGCCCCCCTGCCCCCCTGCCCCCCTGCCCCCCTGCCCCCCTGCCCCCCTGCCCCCCTGCCCCCCTGCCCCCCTGCCCCCCTGCCCCCCTGCCCCCCTGCCCCCCTGCCCTTTACAGCCCTCTCCCACCCCTCTCTCCCTTGCCCCCTGCCCCAGCCCCCTGCTTCCCCCTGCTGCCTGCTGCTGCCTGCTGCTGTGTGGCTGTTTCAGCTCAACTAGTTTCGCCTTGTGGTCAGCCAGCCGCTGCATAGGTGACATCAAGCTGGGCCAGGGCCAGGCGGGGCTCAGTCTGCAGTAGAGTAGGCGGTGTCTAGGGCTGGGGGGAGGGTGCAGTCTGACACACTGCCTGCTGCCTGCTGCCTGCTGCCTGCTGCCCTCAGGTATGTGTTCAGCCTGTACTGGAGCGCCATCACCTTCAGCACTGTGGGCTATGGTGCGCCCCCCTCACCTGCTCCACCCCGACAGGCTTAGCTGCAGCTTCATCTCACTCTTCACCCTCACTCCCATGACCTGCTGTTGCAAGGGACTTTCAGTCTGCTTGTGTAGTCTGAATGTGCTGCTGCTGCTGCTGCTGCTGCTGCTGCTGCTGCTGCTGCTGCTGCTGCTGCTGCTGCTGGCAGGAGACCTGCATGCGGTGGGCACAGCTGAGGCGGCCTTCACTGTGGCCTACTGCTTCCTGGTGGGGTGCAGGGCGGCAGGCCTGGGGTCCGGGAGGTGCCCTGAGGGGTCAGGGGGTGCGGGGGGGGCCAGACCTCAGGGGTAGGGTGGCTGCGGGGGGTCAGGAGGGGTGGAGAGGGAGAGGCGATGGGGAGGTCCATGACAGGGGCTGCACTCCCAAGATGGTCCTCACCTCTGAGGTGTGCTCCTGGCTTAGACGTCAAAAGAAGGAGTGGGCGGTGTGACATTCGGTCTGCATAGGTCAGGTCTGCAGGCATGGCAAAAAGATGAAAATGGAGGAGAAGAGGGAGCTGACCCCTGACCCCTGACCCCTGACCCCTGACCCCTGACCCCTGACCCCTGACCCCTGGCCCCTGGCCCCTGGCCCCTGACCCCTGACCCCTGACCCCTGACCCCTGACCCCTGACCCCTGACCCCTGACCCCTGACCCCTGACCCCTGACCCCTGACTGCAGAATGTGGTGGTGGCCTCATACCTGATTGGCACCATCTCCATGTGAGGGCAGGGGCAGGGGCAGGGGCAGGGGCAGGGGCAGGGGCAGGGGCAGGGGCAGGGGCAGGGGCAGGGGCAGGGGCAGGGGCAGGGGCAGGGGCAGGGGCAGGGGCAGGGGCAGGGGCAGGGGCAGGGGCAGGGGCAGGGGCAGGGGCAGGGGCAGGGGCAGGGGCAGGGGCAGGGGCAGGGGCAGGGGCAGGGGCAGGGGCAGGGGCAGGGGCACCCCAACCCCCCTCCTCTTCCGCCCCTCCTCCCCCTCATCCACCCCACCCCACCAGCGGGTCTCACCAGCTTATGCTCTCCAAGGTCTTGCAGCATGCTTGGACTTGGTGCTTGGGTGTTGCTGCAGAGCAAGAGGGAGGGAGTTGCTGCCATGAGGGCCATCACCGCTTGAGCTGCTGGCCTGTGTCACCCTGGCTGCTGCACTCCTGTGGCACTGCTTGAGCTGCTGGCCTGTGTCACTGGGGGCTGGGTCACTGTGTCACCCTGTCTGCTGCTTGCCTGCTGCAGGCTGGTGGTGAAGCACGACGAGAGCACCCGCGACTACAGGTCCCGCATGGCCACCCTGGATCAGTACAACGCGCAGCACACCTTGCCTGAGGTGCGGAAGCAGGGCGGCGGCAGCCACTACCAGATGCCTGCCTGCCTGCCTGCCTGAAGCTCACACGCATGACTGACTCACTCACTCACTGACTGACTGATTAACTGACTGATTAACTGACTGATTAACTGACTGACTGACTGACTGACTGACTGATTGACTGACTGACCCACAGCAGCCTGCTCCCAAGCTCTGGGGCTGAGCAGGCAACCCAGGGGGCGCCCAGGGTTCTGCCATGCATGGACAGGTGTATGGGATGGCCAGTGGTCAGTTTGAAGCAGTGGTCAGTGTCTGGAGCATGAGGAGCTGGAGCATGAGCTCTAGGTGCCTGCACCCCACCCTGCCTTCCTTTTGCCCTCCCCCCCATCACCTCCCCACCACCACCACCTCCCCCTCACCACCTCACCACCACTATAGCCCATCTCAGAACCGGATGCCTGCTACCCCCTCCTGCCTTCCCACCTCCACCTCCCCCACGGCCGTTGTCTCAGGCCCTCTGACCCCCCTTTGCCCCCCCCCTGCTGCCCTCTGCCCTCTGACCCCCCCTTTGCCCCCCGCCTGCTGCCCTCTGCCCCCTGCCCCGCCCCGCAGGCCCTGAGCAGCAGCATGGCGGAGCACCTGGAGCTGCACCTGCAGAGCGCTGAGGTGCGGGACGAGGCGGTGCTGGCGCCCTACCCCGCAGCCATCAGGCGCCGCATACTGAGGTGGGGCGGGAAGGCAGGGCGGGGCGCGGCGCGGCGCGGCGCGACGCGCGGGGCTCATGCAAAACATTTGCTGGCTTGGGGTGGCTGCAAAACGCCATCCACCTCCACCTCTTCCCTCATCCATTGCCCGACCCTCATCCGCTGCATGGCCTGCGGTCTGACCCCTCTTGAGGGAGAGGTGCCTGGTTCGAATCCTGCCAGGGCGCAGTGATCAGTGTAAGCAATCTAGGAGGAAAGAAAGCCGGCACCCTCCCTTTAAAGCGGGCATCAAGGGAGGAGAGTAGCCTCGGGGCGCATAGCCCTGGCTACCCTCCCACCAGTGTGGGCAAACTGAAGATTGGCGTAGCCGGGGCATTGAACAGAACTGCCGAGATGTCTAGGTGGTCAAACTCCCTGGCCATCCTGACTCCCGCCAACCAACACTGTGTGGAGGCTTGCCCAGCCTGTGCCCTGGTGGCCTGCTGGCCCACCCCTGCCCCTGCGCTGCCCGCTTGGCCCCTGGCCTGCCTGCCTGCAGGCACCTGTACGGGGAGGTGGTGGCCGGCAGCCCGCTGTTCAAGGGCTGCCCCCCTCGCTTCTTTGATGCGCTGCTGGCACTGGCACGCGTGGAGCTGTACATGCCTAAGGTCACGCCGCACCTCACCTCTGACCCCCTCTGCCCCCCTCTGCCCCCTGCCCCCCTCCCACGCTGGACCTCACACCTCCCTGCCACATCTCACACCTCCTCCCACTCCTGCACCATCACCCTTCACAGGTGGAAATCCTGAGTGAGGGCGATCACATACATGAGGTGTACATTCTGCTGCAAGGCTCGGTGGAGCAGCTTCTACCCAGCTTCCTGCCGGGCCAGGTGGGGGTGGCGGACACACCAGCCGTAACGGACATATCAAGCTCCTACAAAACCCGACGCCCCCCCGCCCCCCCAAAGCCCTCCCCACCCTGGCCCCCCCTTCCATCAGCTGCTCTGATCCCTGACCCCCCTGCCCTCAAGCAGCCCACCTCCCCCTTCACATCTGCAGCAGCAGGGGAGGGTGGTGTGACCCCAGCTCGTGGGAGTGTGACGCCGGGGGGGATAGGCACCCTACCCATGCCCCCTCAGCCCGGAGACTCACTGGGTGCCAGAGGGTGCCCCCCCTCCCCCCCCGCCGCCCCCCACCCGCCACCCTCCTCCCCCCCAAGCCAGGCAGGCTCGGCGGCAGATCTGTCTGCCCCCCTGCTGGCCCACTCCCCCTCGCTCACATGGGGCACGCTGCCAGAGGGCGTGGCTTTTGCCCGGCAGTCGTCCCGCAGCTGGGAGGGGGGCCCTGGCCTGACCTCTGCCCGGGGCCGGCGGCGCCTCATCCTGCCCGGCACTGTGTTTGGTGAAGTGCCCTTCTTCACCAACACCACAGTCAGGGAGGTGGGTGGGGGCAGCAGGCGGGCAGGGCGGGAGGGGGGGCTGGCCACCAGGCATAGCAGGAGGTGGAGGTGGGGAAGGATGTGTAGCAAGGGCTGGTGGGCGGGGGGCAGAGCAAGGCTGCTTTTGGAGTAGGGGCGCAGCTGATGTTCTGCAACTGGGGGCAGGGGGCAGGGGGCAGGGGGCAGGGGGCAGGGGGCAGGGGGCAGGGGGCAGGGGGCAGGGGGCAGGGGGCAGGGGGCAGGGTTGGGCCCTTCACTCCCTGCTGGAGGTCAGGCCGCAACCCAGCTCACGACGAGGAGGCTCGCTCCCTGAAACCCCCCCTGCCGCCCCCCCTGCCAATACGCTGCTGCTGCTGCTTGCATGGCTGCTGGGGCTGGTGGCAGTGGTGGCGGTGGTGGTTGCCCTGCTGTGTGCTTGCTCTCCTGCTGCGCTGGTGGTAGGGGGTTGTTGCAGTGGTTGGGGAGGTTGTGGTGGTTATGGTGGTTGCAGGCGGCGCGCAGCCTGGAGGTGTGTCGGGTGCTGGTGCTGTCACGAGCCTCCTGGCAGATGCTGATCAACGACCACATGATGGCCACCAGCCTGGTGCTGGCCAACCTCCAGGTCAGGGGGGCTAGGGGAGGGGGGGGGGCACTGGGCAGGGGGGGCCTGTGAGGGGCCTCACGGGAGGCTTGGTGGGACAAGCAAAGCAGGGGAGGCATCCCCACACCCACTCTTTTACCCGTTCCCCAATCCCCACCCCACCCTGCCCCTCCCCCCTGCCCCCTCCCCCTGCCCTCCACCCCTGCTGCTCTCCCTTGCCCCCACCCTCCAAGACCCTCTTACACAACCCTCAGCCCCTCCCCGCCTCCCCTCCCCCCCCCTGCCCCCCCCCCCCCCCACCAGCCTCCCCCCTCCTTCCTGTTGATCCCCTTGCTGCCCTGCTCCCCCCGCCCCCCCTGCACCCCCACCCTGTCCTCCCCTCCCCTGTCCCCTTCCCCTCGCCAGCCCCCCCCCTTCTCCCCCTATTGACCACCATGCCCCCCCCACTGCCCCCTCCCCTCCTCCCTCCCTGCCATCCCTCCCTGCCCCCTCCCCTCCTTCCTCCCTGCCATCCCTCCCTGCCCCCTCCCCTCCTTCCTCCCTGCCATCCCTCCCTGCCCCCTCCCCCCTTGCTGCCGGCTGTGTTGCGTGCAGGCCCAGTGCGAGCAGGTGCTGGCCTTTGAGCTGCGAGGCCTCATGATGGCGCAGGGGCGGCAGGGTCCCGGTCAGCTGCCGCTGCTGGACCTGCCCCTCACCGGGCTCACTGCCGGGCAACAGGCCTCAGTGGCTGAGCTGCAGCGCGTCAGGGGGCTGGCTGCGGCTCAGGCTAGCGCGGCGGAGGCTGCACGCACTCACAAGTGGCTGACTGCGGTCAGTGGGGAGGGGGGAGGGGCGGATGGCTGGGAGGGGGGGAGGCGGGGGCGCGAGGAGAGGGGGGGGTGGGGGCGGGGCGGGCAGGAGCAGGAGCTGAGGCGGTCAGCTGCAGAGGTGCTGGCAGGGGTGTTGGCAGGAGGCGGTGGAAAGGAGGCCGGGAGAGGGCATCTGGGAGGGGTTGGGGCCTGATGGGCAGGGGGCAGCGGCCCAGAGCCCTGCTGCTGCTGCTGCTGCTGCTGCTGCTGCTGCTGCTGCTGTTGCCAGGCCAGCCGTGGAGACCTAGCCCGGGTGAGGGAGATGTTGGCTCAGGGCATGCCAGTGGACGCCACCGACTACGACGGCAGAGACGGTGAGTGGCCGGGCAGCCCTGGCCTTGACTGCCGGCATTCAGGGGTGGCCGTGGGCCTGCCCAGTGCCTTGCGCCCTGAACTGCGTGTGGCGGCCAGCAGGAGCAGCGGCCCTGCCTGTGCTTGAGGGGGTTAGGTGGTCAGGTGGATAGGGGGGGAGGGGGGGGAGGGGTTGGGTAGTTAGATAGTGAGGTGGTGAGGGGGTTAGGGGTTTGAAGGCTTAGGAGTTGGCCTCCTAACCCTTGGCCCCAATGGCGCTGCCTGAGGCTGTCACCATCAGGCCCAACCGCATGTCCTGAGGTGTGTTGAGGTGCTGGCAGGCAGTGGAGCTTCCTATGGCAGCCACATGCAGTGCCGCACCCACAGCACCCACAGCAGTGGCGTGTCAGCAGGTGCTGAGGCGGTAGCCTGCAGTGGCAGCTGCCATGTTGGGCGCTTTCAGTGCCGCACCCCAAAGTCTGTGGCGTGTCAGCAGGTGCTGAGGTGTCAGCACCCAGTGGAAGCTGCCCAACATGCAAACCAACATGCGCTCCCCAACACGCAAACCACCTCCTGCAGCTCGCAGCAGTCATCAGCCCTGCATGCTGTCGTGTTGTGTGCCTTGCATGCCGCAGCGCTCATGCTCGCTTGCTGCCATGGCCACACGCCCGTGGTGCGGCTGCTGCTGGTGTCTGGCGCGCCCCCCAGCCGCCAGGACCAGCTGGGGGGTACCCCAGTGCTGGGCGCAGCCAAGGCTGGCCATGATGAGGTGCTGCAGCTGCTGGCCAGCCACGATGCAGAGTGGGTGCTGCGGCTCTGGCTGTGGCTCTGGCTGTGGCTGTGAGCGCTGCAACGCTCAACTCACCTCATGGCCCTCACCTCAGATCCGGGTCAGATCCGGTCAGATCTAATCAGATCGGATCAGATTGAGCCGGACCGGGTCAGATAGGGCCAGGTTGGGCCAAAAAAATTTGTCAGACCAAGTGACATCAGGCGAGATCTGATCAGATCTGTCCTGATCTTTGCCCCCACATGGGCTCCCAACCACCTGCCTGTGGCATTAGCTAGCCATGGCAGCCAGGACCCAGGCGCCAACACCCCTGCCTAGCTATCCACCCCCACCCCCACTGACATCCTCACTGCCAGCCCCTGCCCCCTCCTGCCCTGCCCCGCCCCGCCCCGCCCTGCCCCGCCCCCTGCCCAGGGTGGGTCTGGAGGTAGCCAGCCTTGCAGCCACGCTCTGCCGCAGCGCAGCCGAGGGCGACACCCCGCTGCTGCAGCGGCTGCTGGCTGCTGGGGCGGCACCCGGGGCAGCGGACTATGACGGCCGCACTGCGCTGCATGTTGCCGCAGCAGCTGGTAACCTGTCAGGCATTGAGGTACAGGGGGGGGGGGAGGGGGGGCAGAGGGCTGGGGGCTGAGGGCTGAGGGGAGGGGGGGCAGAGGGGCGGTGGAGGTAGAGAGGGGGTGGAGAGGGGAGGGGAGGGGAGGCTGGGGTGCAGGGAGGGAGGAGGGTGGCCTAGGGTCACCTGAGCGTGGACAGCAGCAGCCATGAGGCACATGGAGGAATCGGGGCCGTGCGGGGTGCGGGGTGCGGGGTGCGGGGTGCGGGGTGCGGGGTGCGGGGTGCGGGGTCCTGGGCCTGACCTTGCATTGAGCGCAGGGCGTTGGGCCACTTAGGCCCTGCTACCAGCTCCTCATGGGGGTGGCGGTCAATGCTGGGCTGCGCCTGACTGCTGCTGGCTGCCTGATGGCTGGGTGGGTGGCTGCAGCTGCTGCTGGCTGCGGGCGCCAGCCCCACTGCGGAAGACCACTTCGGCTCCACTCCGCTGGATGATGCGCGACGCTGCGGGTCAAAGGTGGGGGGCGGCAGGGGGAAGCTGGAGGGAAGGTGGTGGAGGCAGACAGTTACACCTCCTGCTCCTCCCACCAGCTGTCTGGCCACTCTCTACCCTCTCGAGGTAACCCTGCCCACCCCCTCGTGGCCTCCACCCCCTGCTGACCTCCGGATGCTGCAGGCTGGCCTGGAGCTGTTGGAGGCTGCTCTCACAGACCCTGCAGCAGCCGCTGCCGCCAGGACAAAGTTTGACCAGGCCCGCACCCAGCAGCTGCTCCTCGCTTGCGCTGGCGGACACACAAAAGAGGTGAGGCCATGCACCCGCAAGCAATACAAACCAACTCATCCTCACTCTCACTCCTCTTATTCAAATTCCACACCCCCAAACCACACTCCCAAACCTCTTGCATCAGCCCCCCCCTCCATGGCAGCCCTGGTCCTGGCCCTGGCCCACCCATCATGGCCCATCATGGCCCAGCTGCCCCCCTCCTGCTCCCCCCCCTGCACCGGGACATCCTGGTGGAGCCTGGGCCACTGCTGCTGCTGCTGTTGCTGCTGCATGTGCCTACATGCATTAATGTTCGCGCTGCCGCTGTGACTCCTGCTGCTGCTGCCGCCGCTGCTGCCGCTGCTGCTGCCGCATCCGGTGCCTCCAGGTCCAGGCCATGCTGCACCACAGCTGCCCCCCTGACCTGGCTGACTATGACGGGCGCACCGGCCTCATGCTGGCTGCGGCAGGGGGACATCAGGTGGGCAGGCGGGTGGGCAGGCGGGTGGGCAGGTGGGTGGGCAGGCGGGTGGGCAGGTGGGTGGGCAGGTGGGTGGGCAGGTGGGTGTGCAGGCGGGTGGGCAGGCGGGTGGGCAGGCGGGTGGGCAGGTGGGTGGGCAGGCGGGTGGGCAGGCGGGTGGGCAGGCGGGTGGGCAGGCGGGTGGGCAGGCGGGTGGGCAGGTGGGTGGGCAGGCGGGTGGGCAGGCGGGTGGGCAGGCGGGTGGGCAGGCGGGTGGGCAGGTGGGTGGGCAGGCATGGAGGTCCTTGTGTAGGTGAGCGCCTGAGTGTGTTCTTCATCCGTGCGGTGCTGGTTCAGGCCCTGGTGCAGGGCTCCAGCTAGTGGTCACGGTGATGTCAGGGGGCAGGGCGCCGGGCCGCCTCAGTGCCTGCCTGGTCTGTGGCGCAGGCCAGGTCACGCTCCACACCGCCCTGCCAGGGGTGCCCCGCTGTGCTGCTCCTAGCCTCAGGGCCTGAGGGCTGGGCCAAGGGGCTGCCTGAGGGCTGCTCCTAGCTTAGGGGCGCAGGGGGCTGGCCTGCACCAGGACAGCCTGCCCTGCTCTGCCTGCCCAGCCCTGAGGCCCAGAAGAGTCAGATAGGGGCTGGACATCCCCCTAGGCGCCGGAGGGCCCAGGGGCTGCTCCGTGCTCCTGAGGTGTGCCTCGCAGTGGGGCTGTGAACCCATGACTGCCAGGGTGGGCCACCTAAAAGAAAGAAAGAAAGAAGGACTATGCCCTCGCCGACGGCGTGAGTTGAGGGGAGTTGGCGCCTCGGGCCTTGCGTCACCTTGCAAACCAACCCACCAGTAGTAGTTTCCTGATGTCGTCAGGTGGGGTCAAACCCATGACCTTCCACTCGTTGCGGGATCACCCATTACCAACTGAGCCACCAACCGCACAACGGGGCGGGATAAGGGTGGGCCACCTCTATGCGGTGCGCTCCCTCCCCTCAGTGTGGTGTCCCTCTTGCAAGGCGGAGCGGGCCTGGGCCTAGTAGCCTAGCGGCCTGCAGGGGCCACAGCGGTGTGGAGGGGCGCCTGAGGTCGCCTTGGGATGGGGTTGAGCCCGCCTTGCGTGTCCTGGAGGTGCAGCAGGAGGGGAGGGGCCAGGGCTCAGGGTGGAGCTGCACCACAGCCAGCACCCTAGGCTGCCAGAGCAGCATTCCCTCTAAACTAGCTGTAAGCCACACGCCATGCTCCAGGTCGCGCCATGATCCAGGACTGCACCCTAGGCCGCCAGGGCAGCATTACTCGTAGGGAGTGACCGCCAACCTAGATGTCTATATTTTCTAGCCTATAATTCTAGGTTGTCCGAGCCATGTTTGCTAGGTTTCTCTTGCCTAGAGTTCTAGGTTGATTTAGGAATCCGAGCCACCTGGAATTATATGAGCGCACCCTAATTACTCGCTGAGTGCGGGTTACTGCACCTGCACACAGCCCAGAGGATCTCACAGCTTCAAAACTCCAGCACCTGCTACCGCTCATGCAAGCCCTCCCCATGCCCACCCCATGCTACTCCATGCCACCACCATGCCCCCCCATGCTCCCATCATGCAACACCATGCACCTCGCTCCCCTCCTCCCACCTCGCACCCCCTTCAGCACCCGTCCAGCCAGCGCTGGTTGCGGATGCAGGAGGTGGTGCGGCTGCTGCTGGCGGCGGGCGCTTCGCCCAACAGGCCAGACAACCTGGAGAGCTGCGCCCTTTGGGAGGCCTGCAAGAAGGGCCACGACGGGGTCCTCCAACTGCTGGTGGCTGGGGGCGGCAGGTGGGCGCCTGCTCTCCACCTCCCCTCATCCTGACCGGGCTGCAGCGGCCTGCACCAGTGGCAGGCTGGCTGGACTAGCTGGCTCAAGCTGGCTGGCCCAAAAAGTGACTCTTACCCAAAAAATCGCATTATCAGCGAACAGCCTTTGTTGGAACGACCTTATGCCAGGCACCTCTAGCCGTTTCGCCTCGCTCATCTCGTGCCTAAATGCTGCCATGGCTGCTGTGCTCGCTGCACCTCGACCGACCCCGCGCAGTCTCGGCTCGGGACCGCTGGTCGCTACGCGGCTGTGCCGGGCGGTGGGCTCTGGCGATCTGCCTCTGCTGGCTCGGCTGTTGCGCGCGAGGGCCGACCCTTGCGCCGCGGACTACGTGAGTTGTGCGCATCAGCAGCCGACCCAGCAGCCGACCCAGCAGCCCATTGCTCTGTCGCTGTTTTTCCGTAATGTGCTCTTGCATGCGAAGCCGGCAATGACACCCGTGCTGACGGACTTACATCAGCGGTCTAGGCCGCGTGCTTGCCCGGCGCAGGACCGGCGAACAGCAGCACACATCGCGGCTGCGGAGGGCAACCAGGCGGCCTTACAGCTGCTCTTGTCCGTACCAGCCGCTTACGGTCCTGACGCCGCCCTGGCAAGCCTGGCTGACTCTGCTCTCTTGCACCGCCTGGTGCGGTGTCTTGATCGATGGGGACGGTCGCCAACAGATGAGGCGTTGGCTGCCGGTCATGCGGCGTGTGCCGCGCTTCTTCAGAAATCGACACGGTCGTAGAAAGGTCGGCTTGAGCCTGGGAGCTTGTTCTCGCACACCTTGTTGTGATTATCTATGACATCAGGCATGGCATGCTCCAGGCAGTTGGTTGCTCAGCCGTCATCGGCAAGCACGTCGGCGAGCTGCTTGAACTCTTTGACTTTTACATTTGTTAACTAGCCCATAGATTCGCAGGTAAGGGTGTGAGTACTGCGACTCTGCCCCGTGGTAGCAGTGATGGGACGAGATGATCAGATGGCGCGCCGGGTGGGCGCGGGACACAGGGCCGCGCAGCAACAGGGATCTAATTCATAACTGCTCTCTTTCTTCGCGCTACCGCTCCACGACTCATAGCCAACCGCAACACTGCCTGTTGAACGCTACTAATGTGCTACATTTCTCTACGCTACGTGGCGAATGCTGATGCTTGATGCAACGAATAAAAAAGAATGACAGCCTGACAAATGAAGCAATGACGGAGCTCTGCTGTAAGTCGACAATGGCCTGGTGAGGCGCTATGTGCTATACTCTTCAACGCGCGGCCAGAGCCGCTCGCCAATCCAGGAGATTGGCTGTCTGTGAGAGATCGTCAAAACTCGCGAAACAGCTGCTGATCGGCGGTCGTGAGCGAGAAAGGGTGTTGGAGCGGCTGCAGGTGGCTGAACTGGTCAAAGTTGCTGGTGTCCGCGCCCACAGACGGCTTCGGCTTGTAGGGTGGCATGTAGGATTTGGACTCCACCAACCCCCAGTCGAGGCCCTGCAAGCGACGAACACATGAATAACTAAGTGGACGAGGTTTGAAGTGAGGTCGTGTGATGCTAGGGCAGGTATGCAAAGCAGCGAACTGTGCATAACCTACCCTGGTGGCTGCCAGGGCCATTTGCAGGGAATGCAGTGTGCAATGGTTAAAAAGAGCCAGGAAACTGTAAGCTGAGGGGCCAGGAAAGAAAGGTGGCCGGACAATGACATCTTGCAGCTTGCAATCTGAGATACTCTGTGCAAGGCGGCTCCACTCTCAGACCTTGCAAGACTGTGCAGAGTACGTGTAGCAGTGCTGCTGCTGCCTAGCATGTCCTGGCTCGTCATGTGCAGCTGTGCAGCAGGGACTGGCTGCTGTGCGCGAAGCACTAGCACATGTGCAGACCTTACAGGGCGTGGGCGCTGCGGGTATAGGCACGCAGGGGCGCACCTGGAACCAGGGGTGGGCCTTGAGGGCGGCAGTGCCCCCTGCCACGCCATATCGCTTGCAGGGGTCGGGTTGCAGCAGGCCATTAAGCAGGTCGCGTACCATGCCGCTCCAGGCCGGCGGGAAGGCCAGGGCAGCGCCTTGGGCTCTCATGTTCACCAGCCTGGGCGCAAGGCAGCAGGCAGCAGCAGAGACAATTGTCAGCAGCTCTCAGACTCAGCTGGCAGCTGCACCCATAGTCAGGTACTCGTCCCCCACTAGAAGTGCTGGACCTGTCATGCCTCATGAACCGAGACATGCGAGACATGTGAGCCAGGCGTCAGGCGTCAGGTTGGGGCCATAGGGCAAGGCAGCAGGGCTATCAGGGGTTGGCGCAAGCCGTCAGCAGGGACCCTTCCTGGCTGCCCTGCCCCTGCCATGCCGCCGGCATTCTTAGACACTGATGTGTAGGGGTGCTGCTCACACTGCCTTGCTGGGTGCCCCGCCACCATGCCTAGCTCTTGGGCTCCTACCAGGTGCTCACCTGTAGGTGTTGGAGCTGTTCTGGTGGCCATAGAAGGGAGGGACTGCGGGCAGCAGGCAACACTCACGTTTTAGCAGCTGACTGAACCCCCTACCCACACCCACCCACACCCACCCACCCTTCCGGCAATTGTCAGGCAGAAGCAGCAGGTCATAGTTGGATGGCGATGCTCTGAGCAGGTGCGGCTGGCTGACAGCACAGCGTGTTAGCAGCAGGGACCAGCACGCTAGCCGGAGCCAAGCCCAGGGTCATGGCCAGGGCCAGGGCGGATGGTTTTAGGGAAGGGGTGCAGCCTGGGCTACTCACAACCACTGAGCAGCTCGTAGATGACGCAGCCCAGGGCCCACCAGTCAACAGCCAGGCCGTGGCTCTGTGGGCAGCAACACGCGGCACCGGAGGGTAGGGGCGGTGGGGAGTGTAGCAGCAGTGATGGCAACGGCAGGAGATGTGCAAACAAGGTGTGATGGATGGCTTCGCGCCCATCGCACAATCATTGCCGCTACCTTGAATGTCAATATCGCTGCGGCTAGGATCTGCGCCTCACCTGCTGAAGGACGACCTCGGGCGCCAGGTAGTCAGGCGTGCCGCAAAAGGAGCGCGTACTGCCATTTTGGCCCACTGCCTTCGCAAACCCAAAGTCCGCCAGTTGCAAGTAGCCGTCCATGCCCATGAGCACGTTTTCTGGCTGCATGCACAAGAACACATGTTCATGGCTGACTTGTAGCAACGCGAGAGCTTTAAAGGATAAAGCAAGAAACCGCTGGCAGGTTGCAGCCCAGGCATCTTTCTGCCTGGCTGCCTGCGTGCCCACCTGCAGCTACCCGAAGCGCACATACCCTGGGCAGGGTGCAGCGCCTCACCTTAAGGTCTCTGTAGGCGATGCCGGATTGATGCAAGTGCTCCAGCGCCAGCACAAGCTGTGCCGCATAGAAACGTGCATGCTCCTCGGGCATCCTGCACATGTGCAAGCAGTGCCCGCCGTCAGTAGACCTTCAAAACCTGAGCGTACGCAACGCTGCACCCACGTTCTGCCGATGCGCTTGGGCAAGTCCCGCAAGAATGCGAACATGTCGCCTCCTGCCACATAGTCCATGACTAGGTAGAGGCAGCGCGAATCCTGGAATGTACCGCGCAGACCCACGATGAATGGGTGCCCAGTCTGGGTTGCCACGGCCAGCAATGATTTCTCGTCCAACACGTGCCGGACCTGCGAAGCCAAGAGCGCGCTCAGTTGCCATGGAGCCGGCAAGAGAAGACTTGGAAGTCGCATTCTGTTCACCAGCGCAGCTGGGCATGTCCATACTGCTGACCCGCTGCGATGCATACTGTAGTTGCCAGGCCAGCTCACTCACGTGCCCCTCCTTGATGCACGCTGCTTTGCTGATTGTTTTGATAACGAAGATGCCGTCTGTCTCTAGATGCCGCACAATGTGCACACGTCCAAAGCTGCCTGAACCGATAATACGCCCCATCTCAAAGTCTGCCAGGCAGTTGCATGGCTGGAGGCGCTGTGCCAGGCATGCTGGCGGCACCCCTGCTTCTGTCTGCGTCGCATGCGATGGCCGACACAATGACCGGCAGGCCTTGGGCTTGTGGCTGTCTGTCTGGTTGTCAGCGCCAACACCACGGCAAGGGGGTGGGCGTGCAGGTTGGTGCATCGAAGGGGGAGTGACTGGGCAGTTGAGGTGGTAGTCCTGATGGCACTGGCTGGGGTGGGCAGCAGGCAAGCTGTCTGCTTCAATGTAGCTGCGTCTGACTCGCTGTGGGGAGATAAAGTCGGAGGCCACCAGTACAGTGCTTTGGGCGTGGGCGTCACCCTGGGGTCAGGCAGCAGGCAGGGGCAGGGTCAGGCAGCAGGCAGGGTCAGGCAGCAGGCAGGGGCAGGGTCAGGCAGCAGGCAGGGTCAGGGCAGGGGCTGGCAGCAGCCGGGGAGACAAGCAGGGGCAGGGGGCAGGCAGCATGAGGGCAAGCAGTAGGAGAGGGCAGAAGCAGGCGGGGGCAAGGGCAGGCGAATGGCAAGGGCACACAGCAGCAGGGGCGACTCACGAAGGCGAACGCAGGTGGACAGGTGCAGTCACTGGTGCAAGCTCAGGTTCTGGTAGGTAGCGACCAGGCTCCCAGCTTCTTGTCATGCCACTAGTTCTGGCTGTGGTTGCGGACTTTGATTGTGCATGCTAGCGGAAATCCACGTCCTAATCCAGACCTAAGGATGGTGCGAGAGGTTAGCGGTTAGCCTCACCATGTGCACGTCCTCCTTGGTCGGGGTGTCCGGCGCCTGGAGCAGGTGCCCCAGCGAGTCTCTGAACCCGTCCGAGTCCATGCTGCTATACACTGGCGCGCTCTGCAGCCAGAGCGATACAAGCCACGCGTCGCTCCGAAACAATGCAGCCTACCAGCTCATCGTCCGATGGCTTCCGCGGCGTTAAACCACCTCAAGCGAAATAGGACGCGGTGGCATCAGGGAGGCCAGTAGGGCCGTCGTCGCACTCACCAGCCCTGACTTCCTGTCGTGATGCGCCTTGCGCAACGCAGCGTGCGCGGCCGAATCCATGGAGCTGCCGGGGGTGTCGGTGCCAAACAGAGGGAAGTAGGAGCCTAAGCACGCGTCCATACTGGCGCTGTGTAGGAGTGCAGTGGGCCTGCGAGCAGTGCGGAACACCTCCGCGTCTCCCATCGCGCCCACCAAGAAATTTCGAGCTACCACCAATGGTACGCATGTAGCTGTGCGCCTAAGCGCACCTGAGCGGCTCCTGCCTGAAGTTAAGGCGCTGTGGAGTCTGCCTAAGACAAGACCGCGGCTCAGCGCCTGATGCTACTCGGCTCGGCTAGGAGCTGCGCTGCACCAATGTATGTCTGTGCGATGGCGTAGTGTCCGAGAGTGTATCGTACACCGTGCTCATGGCCCGCCTCGTGGGCTCCGAGAATTGGGCGGTTGCGGCGGTTGTATCCGACGCGACCCCGTCTCCGTTTCACAGGCGGTAGGTGCTGCGTCAGTGCCAGCAGGAGTTGCGCCGAAGTTGACAGCGTCACGACAGAGGCCTCGCCCTACAGTAGAATATCAAGCAAGCGAGCCTTCCATTGCAAAGCCAACAATACACTTGACCCCTCCCTTCACTGCACAGCGGCCTGGCACGCGTTGGCCTGCAACGCCGCCTGGTACTTGAGCCACTTGCGTGTGACCTCCTTCCTGTCCCGCTCAGCAGCCAGCAGCGCCAGAGACTGCTCAGTGTCATGCAGCACCTGCACCACCAGATGCATGCGAAACGAAGTCTGACTGGCTCCCTTCCCTCCCCTGCCCTGATCACGTCGCTTAAGCCCCCGCTCCTGCCCCCCTGACTAGGTCCCCCTTGCCCAGCCCCCCCTAACCCTGCCCCCCTTGCACTGCGCCCCTTGCCCCCCCCTTGCACCCCCTTGCACCTGTCCTGAGCCCCCCTCTACGCCTCCCCCCTTTCCCAGGCACTTGAGTGCCATGAGAGAAAGTAATATAAGCTTGACAAGACCTAAACCGACTGGCATCCCCTGTAGGGTGGCTGCTGGCAGCTATGCCCAGGGGCTGTGGAGCTAGCCACCAGGGTCTCCCTCTCCTGCACCCTCCCTCCCTCCCTCCCCTCCCCCCTCCCTCCCTCCCTCCCTCCCTCCCTCCCTCCCTCCTCCCCTCCCTCCCTCCCTCCCTCCCTCCCTCCCTCCCTCCCTCCCTCCCTCCCTCCCTCCCTCCCTCCCTCCCTCCCTCCCTCCCTCCCTCCCTCCCTCCCTCCCTCCCTCCACCCCTCCCTCCCTCCCTCCCTCCCTTCCCCTCCGACTGCCTGCCTTTCCTTGCTCCCCTTCCTTACCTCCCCTTCCTCTCCCTCCCTCCTTCTTCCTCCCCTGCCCCCTGCGCACCTGCTGATGCGTGTCCCGGATGGCCTCCTCCCTCTGCCGCAGCTGCTGGATGAACTCCAGGTCCTGCTGCACCTGCTGGATGCGCCGCCGCTCAGTGAGGGCGCCGCGCTGCGCCTGGCTGACGGCAAACTCCAGGGGGGCGGCGCCCTGACCCGGGGTGGGCTGCAGCCGCCGGTGCCGCTCACCCTGTGGTGGACAAGGCAGCACACAGCCAGGCACTCGTACACCATACACCCAGGCTGTGCGTGCCAAATGACTAGGGCTTTCACACAACGCTGCTGCTGCTGCCATTGCTCTTGGTGCTGCTGCTGCTGCTGCTGCTGCTGCTACTACTGCTGCTGCTCATGACTGGAAGGATGGCAGCACCGCAGGATGAGGTCCGCGCCTCTCCTGCCCCCTGCCCCCTCGCCCTCTGCCCCCTGCTGGGCCACAGCCCCCTGGCACTCACCAGCGCCGCCCTCCTTGCCTCCTCCTCCTGCTGCTGCAGCCGCTGCTGCATGCGCTGGTACAGGTACCCACCAGTGCTGAGGCCAGCAGTTGGAGCAGTCGCAGCAGTTGGAGCAGTTGAAGCGGTTGCAGCAGTTGAAGCGGTTGCAGCAGCAGCGGGCAGAGCCAGGGGCTCACTAGGGCCCCCAGGCCCCTGCCCCCCGGTTCTGCTGCTGAGGGCAGCGTGTGTCAGTCCCGGCGCCACACTGCCTGAGTGCTGGCGAGGGGAGTGGCGGGCCCCTGCCGAGGTCCTGGAGGGGTCAGGGGCAAGGCGCTGGATGTGAGAGGACTGACCGGCTGGCCGGCTGGTGCTGACCCAGTCAGGGGCGGCGGCTCGCCGGCTGCTGTGTTGGGGGCTGCCCTGGACGCCAGTGCTGCTGCCGCTGCCCGGCTTGTGAGCTGCTCCTGAGGGCAGAGGTGAGAGCAGGGTGAAGGGGGCGTGGTGAGGGGAGAGGTAAGGGAAGGAAGGGAAGCGAGGAGGGGCACAGCAGCAGTGAAGGAAAGGAATGCAAGGAAGTAAGGTGAGGCAGGGAGGAGGAGGAGGGTGGAGTGAAAGAAAGATAAGCAAGACGGGAAGAAGCGGGAGGAATGGGAGGCAGATGTTAGGGAGGGAAGGCGGATGTTCTGTGTCATGGGTGGAGGCTGCGTGGCCTGCAGCCCTGCCAGCAGCAGCAGGGGCAGCGTCGGCAGCAGCGGTGGCAGCAGCAGCGGTGGCAGCAGCAGCAGGCCTGAGCCCCCTCGAGTCACCTCTGGAGTAGGTGTAACCGTGCAGGTAGGGCGACACGGCCTGGCGTGGCCCATAGCTGGTGACATGGGAGGCGGCACTGCGGCTGCTGACTGACCCTGCAGGACACAGTGGCACAGCGGCAGCACACATGGTGGAGGGGGCAGGCTGGGCAGGCTGGGCAGGCTGGGCTGCTAGCTGGTCCAGGTTGTGGCAATTGTTGCTTCTGCTGCTGACGATGTCGCCTTATCATCTGTGGCTCCTGCTGCTACTGCAGGCCAGACAGCAGCCAGCCTCACGTCTTGGACCCTGCACCAAGACCCCGAGCCCTAGCTCTAGAAGCTGGGAGCCCCTTGCCTGGTCTGAGCAGTCAGCCTACCCCTACCCCCTGCCCCCTACCCCTGCCCCCTACCCCTGCCCCCTACCCCTGCCCCCTACCCCTGCCCCTGCTCCCTGCCCCTACCCCCTGCCCCTGCCCCCTGCCCCCTGCCCCTGCCCCTTGCCCCCTGCCCATACCCCCTGCCCCTGCCCCCTGCCCCTGCCCCCTGCCCCTGCCCATACCCCCTGCCCCTGCCCCTGCCCATACCCCCTGCCCCTGCCCCCTGCCCCTGCCCATACCCCCTGCCCCTGCCCCTGGGACCACTGACTGGCTGAAGCCTGGCTCATGCAGGACCGCTGCTCCTCAATGCACGACCGGCAGTCCAGGATGACCTCCAGCGTCTCCTGCACCCGGGACAAGCCAAGCCAAGCCAGGCTGGGCAGGCTGGTGAGGCAAAGCAGGGCAGGCAGCCAGGCTAGGCAGCTAGGCCATGCCAGGCCATGCCGTGCCATGGCAGCCCAGGTCGCAAGCATATGGCCAGCTGGGCCGCCAGTGAGCCTCCTCACCAAGCCTTTATTGCCGTTGCTTGCGAAGGTGGGGCGTGGAGGATGGTGGCGTGGAGGATGGTGGCGTGGGCTGGTACATCACTGTTGGTGCTGGTGTGTGGTGTGGTGGCAAGATGCAGGGGAAGAAAGGGGGCCCAGGGGTTGGCATAGGGGGACGGGAGCTCCACACAGAGTGGCAGCCTTGCAGCACAGCGGCTGCCCTGCCCGCTGCGTGGCTGCTTGTGCCCGGGCCCTCACCTCCATGGCTGTGAGCAGGGGCAGGGGCACTTGCGCCATGACGGCCTCGCCCTGCCTGCTGAGGTCGGCATCAGGGGGGAGGTGCAGGGCGTGGCGCATCAGGGACTCCACCTCACCCAGCACAAGCAGTGACTCCTCCAACACCTGCACCAGGGTCAGGGTCGGGTCAGGGCCAGGGTCAGTGCCAAGGCCAAGGTCAGGGTCAGGGCCAAGGCTAGGTATGCTGCAGGAGAAGGGAGCTACACCCCATGCCTGCAATCAGCTGCCTCTGCTGCTGCTTGCCTGACGAGGGTCGTTCTCATCAAAAGTGCGTTGACCCAGGTTGGGGCCGGTGGCCATGTCGCGCGCCACCCCTCCTGGCTCCTCAAGGGGCTGTCTTGCATGGACTGAAGGCTGGGTTGCCCAGGGGTCGACAGGGCCAGCCAGCTCCTGGCCGCACACCTCCCCACCCCCCTGCTGCCCTGGCCCTGGGCCTACAGGGTTGAGGGGCAGGGCGGTAGCCACAGCTGGCCGCTCCGCTTGCAAGCGTGGGAGGGTGGAGGAGGTGGAGGAGGAGGTGGAGGGCTGGCTGATTTCGCAGGCCAGCACACAAAGCTGCTCCTGGACGGCTGGCTGTGCTGCAGCTGTCAGCGCTGGCAGAGGGAGCACAGTGCTGGCCCTGTGCACAGTGTCAATGGTGGTGGAAGCCGCCCCTTGCTGCTGTGCCGGCCGCTGCTGCGCTGCCCCGTGCTGCTGCGCTGCCCCTTGCTGCTGTGCTGCCCCAGTGACAGAGGTTCCCTGGAAGTCAGCATTGGAGGATGCAAGGCAGGTGTATGAGGCAGGCATGGCTGCTGTGCACAGCGTCTGCTGGTGAGGGGTGGGGGGGTATAGTGTGAGTCCCGCATGCTGGACCTGATGGCTTCGACTGTGTGTCGGCAGGGGGTCAGGAGGGGCTGGGGAGGGCTGTGGGGCGCATGGGCTGGGTGTGGAGGTGGTGGCAGCAGTCTGGGCGTTGGCACTGCGTTGGCGCTGAAAGCGGGAGATGAGGCTGGGCTGGGCTGGCTGAGCTACGGGGCAGGGCTGGGGCAGCAGCGCCACTGGTGGGGGTGGGGCCTCTAAGGCTGGTAGTGATGGCTGTGGGTGGGTAGGTGTGGAAGTGGGGTGGGGCAAGGGTGTGCTGGTGCTGGTGCTGGTGTGTGGGGTCGCTGATGAGTTGGAGACTTCATGTGATTGCCCTGCGTTTGCCTGGTGCTCCTGCTGTGCCTGCTCTTGCTGCTGCTGCTCCTGCCCCAGCTCCTTCTGCTCCTGCTGCTGTGGGGATGGCGGGCCAGAGGCATCGTCCAAAGCGGCGAGCATGTCATGGAATGCACTTTGGCCTGGCACTGCTGAGAGTGTGTGGGGCGAGGCCTCAGGGGAGCTTGCATATTCTGGTCGCTTCGTGACAATGACACGAAATGGTTTTGCTGAAGCCCCGTCGCCAGCTGCGGCGAACACAGCGCCATGTTCAGAGAGACCCACTGGCCGGCCTTTTTCAAGCTCTTCCGCATCCAATGCCTGCAGCTGGTGGCCCGCTGGACTCCACATCGCACATGCACGAGACGGACATGTACTGTAACAAAGTCATGTTTAATTTGCAAGCCTAGCATGGAGGTATCACACAGAGCCAGGCAGCTCTCTTCTCTACACCTCCGCTGTTCACAGTAACAAGCCCTCTTACTGACAGGCATCTTCCGCGGTTTGAGCAACCGCTTTCATCATCATCATCATCATCATCATCTAGAAACACGTCCAAAGTGCAACGTAGTTGCTATGCCTGTCTTGCAGGGAAGTAAACGGTAGCACGAGTTGGGCGTGCCGTGGGCATCACACGTCAAGGCAAAAGCTCAGTGCCTGCAATAGCTATGTAAAGACGATGCTTGGCCCATATTTTACCCAAGATAGCAGTCCCAGCTATTCGGGTCCATGCGTGTTGAGGAGATGGCGCAGCCTGGTGGTGACGACTGCATCGTTGTCATGGTTGTCAGCCCACCAGCATCATGGCTAGCGTTGTGAGCGAGGTCGCCCCCCACCAGCTGACCCTGCTTGTCACGCCTTTGTGATGCGCTTAATCTCATACATGATGGCCGGGATGTTGACCGCGTCCTTGACGCATGCCTGTCCCTCCGGCCCCTGCTTCTTCAGCAGCTCCAGCATGCGGGTGTAGTATTTGAGCAGGGCTGTCATGGAGGCCTGCAGGCAAGCAGTACCAGGTGATGGCCTCTGGGTGCTCAGCCGGGCAACTGCACCAACCAAGCCAATCCCTCAACTAACCGAAGTAACCAGAGTTCACTAGATCAGGTATTCAAACATTAAAAAGTCAATGAAAAAACAGCCTGGTGTAAAGGAGTGCCTAGGGCACTGAGACACCATGTGACGGACAATCAGCAGAGCGGATCCAGCGCAATGCCTGGTCAGGGCCGGAGACACTGTGTGTCAAGCAGGTGAAGGACAACAGCGCGGCGTGTGGCCTCGTCATGGCATGGCATCTTTAGACTACGCCAGATTGTGGCCCTCCCTTCCCTGCCAGCCTCCAGCTACATGTGGCACCCTGGCAGCTGTACCCTGACCTTTGTGCTCAGTTTCTTGATCAGGGCCGGGGGCACTGGATGGCCTGTTTAGCCCCCTCAAGCGCCGCGTCCATGGCTCCTAACTGCCCCCCGTGCCTCATCAATAGGGTGCGGTTTTTCTTATCATAAGTGATGAGATCTAACATTAGATGCATCGTCTAATTAGACGTGACTTCCTTCTGCCCACACAAGATCAGTCATGTCACACACGAGTTGTACAAGACCATTGTGCTCCGCCAGTGGCTGGAATGGTGGCCAAGGAGTGGGAGGTGCAACTCAGTGTAGCATGCAGCCTTTCAAAGACATCCCCGGACCGTTTGATCCTGGCGTGACACTGAGCCTCCTTCGCAGGTACGGTGATCGCTCTAGCAGTGACACTTAGTACCCGCAGTAGCAGCCCTGATGCATCGCTATGCATTTTGAACTTAGTAGGACACTTTTGTAATGGGCGTTACCATGCCCCTTCGCACCGCAGCAGCTAAGCAAGATTGGGAGGGGGTGGTATCCTACGACGTGCTGCCTTGAGCCACAAGCTCCGAGGGCTTGCTGCCATTAGTTTTGCGCGGCCCAAGCAAAAAGTGATGCGCTTGCGGTCGCAATCAGTGCGCCATATTCGCACTGGCATGTCCTCGTCGCCTGGGGTCAATGGAAGACTTCTAATAGCCATCTAATCTAACATAATATACAGTAGTATGATATACAGCTTCCAATAAACTAATTAGACGCGGGACACCGCACCCTACTTATCATTCCCCTTCAACTAGGTTTGCCCTGTCTCAGCCTGCCTCTGCCCCATAGTGTCACCACCCACTCCGCTCCCAGGCCCCCGCGTGGCTCCCCCGCCTTACCTGCAGCACATCCCTGCCGCACGCCCCGCCTGCCACGTTGCGCAGCACCTCCTGGTGCATGGCCTCCACCGCTTGCTGCCATCTTCGTGAGAAGTCAGCCAGCAAGGGGGCCGCCTGGGAGGGCCCGTAGGAGGGGACGGGCTGCCCGTCAGGCACTGCCAGCCGCTTCTGCTGCTGCTCTGCCTTCTTCACAAACTCCACCAACTGACCGAAGTGGCTGGTTAGCTGCTCCTCCACGTACAAGTTGGTGCAGCTGGCCAGCTGATCCTGCAAACACGCCGTCAGTTGACAGCACTGGCAGCAGCAGCAGCATGGGTATGGGCATGGGCATGAGTGCATGAGTGCATGAGCATGAGCAGCAATTGCTTGATGCCAAGTGGACCCTCTTTTCATGAACAACTGGAAGGCAGCGCAAACAGGAACCAGGAACAAGGCCAAACAGGGCAGGGTCAGCACAGGTCAGCACTTGGAGAAGGTGAACTTTTTCCAGCACATTGCATGGCGACCTGGTCCACTTGTGCCCCACACTATACCTATACTGGATAACAGGCTGGCAGGCGGGTGGGCAGCAGTCGGCAGTTGGCAATCAGCAGCAGCAGCAGTCAGCAGTCAACAGTCAACAGAGGACCAGACAGGCTGTCAGCCTCAGGGGGTGGCCGCAATCGCCGGCAGCAGTCCGCAATCAGCTTCAGCAGCAGTAGACTTCAGCAGCAGTCAGCTTCAGCAGCAGTCAGCAGTCGGCAGTGAGCCAAGCAGGTTGTCAGCTTCACCAGATGGGTGCCGGCAAGTGGGCCAGGCCAATGCGCCTGGCCTCTGTCCAGGTTCAAACCCACATGGGAGCAGTCAGTGAGCATGAGAACAGAGCGCTGCAGAGCACCACCGTGCCGTGTGTGTGGGAGCCAAGGCAGCAAGGGGGGAGGGGAGGCCAGGTGGAGTCAAGGGAGGGGAGGCAAGGAGGACCCGCACCCGCACCCCCTCTCCCCCACACCCGCTCTCAACCCTGTGCTACACCCCACCCCCCCGGGCATCACCCACCTCCACCTCCCTCATTGCCCCGGCGCCTGTCTTGCCAATTCCTTGGACAGCCGGAGTAGAGGTGGTGGCGGCCGCCCCTTGCCCGGGCCTGCCTGAGCTGCTTGTGCTGGTGGCCTGGGCAGGTGCGGTGCCCAGGCCTTGTGCATCTGCCTGGCGCAGCACTGTCAGGATGTGGTTGTAGTTGGCGATGAGGAACACGATGCCGCTGCGCTTGTCCCGGAACATGTTGCTCATGCGCAGCAGCAGGTCGAACATGGAGGACCACAGCCGCTCCATCATGTCGTAAAAGGTCTGGGCCTTGAACATGCCTGAGGGGGAGGTGCCGGGCACAAGCCAAGGCTAGGTAGTGAGGGGTCAGTCCTGAGCCGCAGGCCTGGTGGGCGGTGACCTGTGTCTGCGGCAGGCACGGTTTCCATATCTTCGTCGGGTCGGGTCGGGTCGGGTCGGGTTGGGTCGGGTCGGGTGGGGTGGGGTCGGGTCAGGGAGTCTGTCTTGCCTGGTGTGTCCGTGTCATACTCCGCCATGAGAAGCAGCATGGAGGCCGCCAGGGCGGCGTAGCGCTTGACGGCAGGGTGCGGTGCGGGGGAGTCGTTGAACAGGGTGCGCTCCTGGCCTGAGCGTACGCTGTGCAGCTGGTTGTCAAACAGCAGCTGCGCAGCACAGCACAGGGGAAGCATCAGGGGGGTCTGCAGGGTAAGGGTTACCAGAAGATGTGCAGGGAGGAGGAGGGAGGCAGGGGGGTGAGTAGGGGCGGGGGCAGTGGTGGCGAGGGGAGAGGGCAGGAGTGGGTCCAGCCGATGGTCAGTCAGTCAGGCTGGCAGTCAGCCTGCAGGCCCTGAGAGTTCAAGGACCAGTGGCTCTTGTTTCACGTGATGCATGACGGTTGGGATCACAAGCAGCACAGCACAGCACAGCACAGCACAGCACAGCACAGCACAGCACAGCACAGCACAGCACAGCACAGCACAGCACAGCACAGCACAGCACAGCACAGCACAGCACAGCACAGCACAGCACAGCACAGCACAGCACAGCACAGCACAGCAGGGTACAGCACAGCACAGCACAGCAGGGTACAGAGGCAGCAGAAGGGGTGCTGCAGGGAAAGGGGAAGTGTAGCAGAAGGAGAGGTTGTCCCCCCCTTCCCCCCTCCCCACTTCCCTCCTTCCCCCCTCCCCCTCCCCCGGCTTCACCCCTCCTCGCTTCCCTCCTCCCTCCTCCCCCCCCACCTTGAGCCTGGGCCACAGCAGCAGGTGCACCCTGTCCAGGTAGTCCTCCAGCAGCGGGATGCGCTGCTGCTGCATGGCCTTGCGGTGCTCATGGTTGACCCGGATCATGAGCAGCAGGCTCAGCATGTCCCAGTTGTCCTGCAGCGCCACACCGCCACACCACACACCCTACAGCCTGCAGCCCACACCCCACTGGCCTGACGGCTGCCAAACAGCACCACCACCGCATCAGGGAACACCTGCTGGACCCCTGTGCCACAGCTGACCTGCCGCAACAGCCTCAACAGCCTCCACACCACACAGCTATCAACAGCTTCTGCGAGCCAGCCTCCACACCTCCATCAACACCTCCATCAACACCATCTTCCACACAGCTGCCCTCCAGCTCACCTACAGAGCTCCACCTGCAGCAGCCTCTACTGCCATCATACACTTCCTTCCCTGCCGTCACCGTCTCAGCCAGTACTCCGTCAAGCCAGCCATGGCCACCAGCCACCTGACCCCATGCTGGGCCTGGCCTAGTCTGACCCAGTCTGCCCAGGCACTGCCATGGTGGCCGGCACCAGGTCCTGGCACACGCTCGGAAGCGGAACGCCACCCTGCCCCTTGGCAAGCCCTGCCCCTTGGCAAGCCCTGCCCCTTAGCAAGCCCTGCCCCTTTGCAAGCCTGCCATAGTCACTGTCATCATACTCACCAACCACATCCACACCATCCATAGCCGCAGGCTGTGCTCCAGTCACACCATCCGCACCATCACGGCCGTCGCCATCATCGCACCTGCTGCAGCCCCTGCCGCAGCCACTGGCCCTGAACCCACCATGCCAGGAATGACTGCCCACTGGCCCCCACTGCCGAGGCCTCACTCACAAGCTCACGCTGTGCCCCATATCCTACCCACCGGCTGCTCAGCATAATCAAAAACCTTGACACCCCCTATGCACTTTCCCCCTTGCCCTGCCCCACCCCACCCCACCATTTGCCCCACCCCAACCTTTGCCCTGGCCCCCTCCCACTCTCGCTCTTGCCCTCTCACTTCTCACACCCTCACTCTCACTCTCACACCCACTCTCACTCTCGCCCTCTCCCTGCCCCCTTCCCCTTACCTTCCCAACCCCCCTGCCCTGCCCCCTGCCCCTCGGCCCTGCCGCCCCTCACCTGCACCGCTGCCGCCAGGTCCGCCTCCACCACTTGAATCATGGCAGCAAACAGCTCCTTGAACACGCCCTCCTCCTCAAAGAAGTCCAGGCAGAAGAAGAACTCAGAGGAGGCGGTGTCCAGCAGCAGCTTGTGAACACTCCTGCGCCAGGGCAAGCTGACGATGTGCTCAGCGATGTGCTGCTGCCGCTGCTGCCCCTGTCGCCCCTGCTGTCGACCTTGATGTAAGAATGGTGGTGTGGTGCGTGCCGTGAACCATGATGGCACTATGTACTGCATAACTGGCGGGTTGAGTACAATATGTTATGGATAATCGGCGGGCCGAGTACATTATGCGCAATTAATGGACGAGTTCGAGACGATGCGGACATACACCTCAGATATGGGACAATAATGCCCCTACTGCCCCTGCTGCCCCTGTTCGATGGTGACACCCTCCACCAAGGCGGCAGCCAGTTGACCCCTGCACGCCCAGCCTGGCTGTAGGCTGCACTGCCGCTGTTGGCCCTGCTGTTGTCATAACCCTGCTGCCCCTGCTGGCCCCTGCTGTTGGCTCTGCTGGCCCTGCTGCTGGCCCTGCTGCTGGCCCTGCTGCTGTTGTCATAACCACCCTCGCCAAGGCGTCAGCCGGGTTATGCTGCTGGTGAGTGATGACCCTAGAGATGTACCCTAGACATCACGCCGCATGGAGGTGGCTTAGGGCACCATAGGGCACACCATAGGGCAGGTGGACCTCTGCAGGCCCACCCTGGCTGTAGGCTGCACCGCCCATCCCTACTGCTCCCCCCAGCTGGCCACCAACATGCAGCAGCCTGCAGGGCGGGCCACATGGCCGGTGGCGCTTGGGTGACCTAGGCAGCGCTGGCACCAGCTGGGGGCAGCCAGGCTGAGGGCTGAGAGGGGCATGCTATGGAGGCTCCAGCCTTGCAGCAGCAGCGGCAGCAGCGGGAGCGGCGGCGGCGGCAGCAGCGGCAGCAGCGGGAGCGGCGGCGGCGGCAGCAGCGGCAGCAGCGGGAGCGGCGGCGGCGGCAGCAGCGGCAGCAGCGCCCACCTGAAGATGACCTCGTAGGTGAACTTGCGGTTCTCTGCCTCAGCCATGTGTGGCACCACGGGGGCCTTGTCCAGGTCCAGCAGCAGGGCCCCCCGCTCCCCCAGCTGGAACACTTGCTCCTGCCAGGCCACCAGCCGCAACACACCACCACTGTCTGGCTGACTGACTGACCGGCCTGGCGGCCTGCCTGCCACCGCTGCTGCCCCCGCTGCCATTGCCACAGCTGCCTTTGCCTCTACTGCTGCCCCCGCAGTTGCTGCTGCTACACTGCTGCTACTGCTGCTGCTACTGCCATTGTCAAGGTCAGCAGTGAGGGCTGCAGTGGCGCTGCCTGGCCACCCTGTCCCTGTCTTACTGTGCTGCTCCTGGCCCCGCCATCCTTCTTGAACAGGTTGAGCATGTTGACCGCCGGACCCCCTCCACCCTCCTGGGCACCCAGGGTGTCGGCCTGGCTGGCAGCCGGCAGCAGCAGCTTCTCCATGGCGCTCAGGTAGGTGCGGAAGTGTGAGGTGTAGATGCGTGAGACGATGGTCACGTACTCTGAGCGTACCTGCAGAGGAGGAGGGCAGCAGCTGGGGGGTGTGGGGGAGGGGAGGAGGAGGAGGAGGAGGGCAGCGGCTGAGGGTGGTGGGAGGGACGACCACCTACTGCACCTGCACCACGCACTGCTGCTCCGCACTGCTGCACTGCTGCTCCACATACTGCACTGCACTAAGCTGCAGCAACCACCCCCCCTGGTGCAGCATATGGTGTCCGTAAGGCAGTGTGTGGCGCAGCTGCGCTGACAGACGCATGCCATGTCATGCTGCCGCTGCTGCCGATGCTGCCGCTGCTGCCGCTGCTGCCGCTGCTGCCACTGCTGCCGCTGTTGAGGGTAGCGCACCTCCTGGTACACGTCCTGGCCATGTTGTCGCAGGAAGCGCACAAAGTACTTGTTCTTTAACAAGCTGCTCTGCTGCAGGATCTGCACATTGGTCTTGGGCCGGCGCAGCAGGTACACCTTCTGGAGCACAAACTCCCGCACCTGCACCACACCCCGGCAGCAGGCCCTCAGCGGGTGGCTGGGCAAGGCAGGTCAGGTCAGGGATGAGGCGCCGGCATGGTAGGGCAGGGCCCAAAGCGCTGGCAGTTCATGTCAGGCAGCAAGTGGCAGCTGCAGGTGAGGATGGTGCGGAGGGGGGCGAGGGGTGGCTGAGTGGAGTCTGAGTGAGGTGTGGTCCAGGCAGTCCAGGCAAGGCACAGTGGTTGGGTGGTTGGGCACAGTGATGGCACTGCCTGGGTCCTGCGCTGGGTCCAGGGCTGAGTCAGCACACGTGCAGGGCCCCAGCCTGGGTGTTAGTCACGCTTGGCTGGTCAAGGCGCAGTAGCCTGGGGCTGCATGGCAGGGGCAGGGGCCTCCGGGGGGGTCTTCTGGGACACTGGTGGCAGGCAGACTGGCGGGCGGCCCCGTACGAGGCGGTAAGGAGCAGGGCGGGAGGCGTCACACAGCAGGAACAGGAAGCGCGAAGATGGCAGCAGCAGGAGCAGCAGCAGCAGGAGCAGCAGGGGGTGGGGGAGACCGGCTGCACAGCGGGGAGGAGGGCAGGAGCCCGAAGGAGATAAAAACATGATGAGGCAGCGGCACACAAACTGGCAGGCGGACAGGTCTGGCTGCAGGGAGTCAGGGAGGGAGGGGAGGCAGGGAGGGGAGGGGAGGGAGGGGAGGGGGGGGGGGGGAGGGGGGCAGGCGGGCGGGTCTGGCTGCAGGGAGGCAGGCGGGGAGGCCGAGCCCCTGGGCTGCCCCGTGCCTTGCTGACGGCCTTGATGCGCAGCTTCTCCAGCGCTGGCTCCAGGTCGCGTGACGCCTGCGCCTTGCGCGCCACCTCGTCCTCATGCACAAACCTCAGCTTCTTGTCCAGCAGCAGCAGGTGCTCCAGGTAGTCGTCACTGACCTGCAGCACACAACAGCAGGGCAGAAGGGGGCTGGGGGCGGCAGCAAGGGGGTGGGGTGGGGCGGGGGGGAGGGGGGGCCAGCAGGGCGCCAGGCCCAGGCTAGGCCCAGCAGGGGGTGGGACAGGGCAGGGGGAGGAGAATTCAGGGGATTGTGCTATGGGCAACATGGTGCAGGGCTGTTGCAGCTTCTCCACCTGCTCTTGAACCTGCTGCTGCCATTGCTGCCACTGCTGCCGCTGCTGCCGCTGCTGCCGCTGCTGCCACTGCTGCCGCTGCTGCCGCTGCTGCCGCTGCTGCCGCTGCTGCCGCTGCTGCCGCTGCTGCCGCTGCTGCCGCTGCTGCCGCTGCTGCCGCTGCTGCCGCTGCTGCCGCTGCTGCCGCTGCTGCCGCTGCTGCCGCTGCTGCCGCTGCTGCCGCTGCTGCCGCTGCTGCCGCTGCTGCTGCTGCTGCCGCTGCTGCCAGGTCCCCCACCTCGCTGTCCAGGATGCTGTTCACCATCTTCTCAGACACCGTGAGGTGCTCAATGAAGGCCCCCAGCTGCGTCTCCGTCACGCGCCTGTTCTTCAGCTTGGTGCTCATGGTGGAGGACTGCACCTGCAGCTGACGGATCTCCTCGCTGACCTTGCCCAGGTCAGACTGGAACTTGCCCAGCAGCTGCTCCATGCCTGCCAGGATGCTGTCACAGTCCTTGATCTGTGGCAGCAGGTGTGACATACAAACTAGGCTGACAACAACCCTACTAGCACCTCTATCAGAAGCTGCTGGGCAGGTGCTGGCATCATCGCTGTCATCAGTGCTGCTAAATCCCCCTCAGCTGCCATGGCACCACCAGATGGGTGAGGCTTGGAGTGTGGTGCGGCGGGGATCAGGCTCTCTCCATGCAGATCACACCTGGTCATGCAAGGCCACCATGCTGTCACTCTCTGCTATGTAGTCCTGCGGCCAGTTTCACTGCACACTTGCAGGCAGGCCTGAGGGCCTGAGGCGGTCCATGCCGCGGCAGGGAACCCAGCTGGGCATCAACAGGGTGCCACAGCAGCAAACCTGGATGCTCTCCATTTCTGTGAGGTTGAGGCGGTTGTCAATGTCTCTGGTGTACTCATTCAGCACCCGGCCTTGCTCCAGGATGCCCTTGATGATTTCATTGTCCTGGAGATGTGAGCATGCACTGTCAGGTGTGGCTGCTAGAGGTCCCACACCCTGTCTGAGCCTGAGTTAGGGCTGGAAATGAGGCTGTACTTGGAAAAGATCCAGGTCTTTATCAACGTCCAGTAGAGACAGTTTGTCCCCCGTAATGTCGATGTTGTCGTCGATGGTGCCGGACAGCAGTTGATCATCGGCAGCGGACTCATCGCCCTCAAACAAATCCACAATCAAGCTCTGCCGCAACTGCTTGGCATAATCGATGACCTGTGCCGAGGCCATCCCGCGGGAAAGCACAGCCAGAAGCTGTTGTGGTGAGTAAGGTACTGCCCATGCGTATATACCTGCCCATGCCGATCAAAGGTGTACACAACATGCAATTCCAAGATGGTGTAAGCTTCGGAGCTGGCTGGACCTAAGGGCTACATATGAAGTGCTGTGTATAGCGCTTATAAGCAGCACTACCCCTAGCCCTGTTTTCGTCTCTACAGATAGAAGGTGCCTACATAGCTTACGATTCATGGCCTGTTACCCAGAGATGTACCCCACTCCTTCCTTGCACTGGGGCTGTTTGCACACTCTGGCATGTTTGCACATTCTTGCATATTTGTCATGCTGAATTTAGAACCAATCTGAGCTGTTGTCGTGCCGCGCCCACTTGCTCCAATGCCCCTTTCTGACGAGAGCCTGGGCACGTTTGTGGTAATTGCCGAGTAACATCGCTGCATACTGGATGATTGTTAGCAAATAAGGCCTTCACTTCGATTTGCCCACTGCCTCGCAGAGCTGTTTGGGACTACTGATCATGGTCCTCGTCGTCTCTTATCACTACGTCACAGCAGATCCAAAACTGGAGGCAAGCCGCAGTTAGTAGGTCGATGAGCTTCACCAGTGGGCCATTAAAACTCAAGGGAGGGGTGACCCTGACCGGGGCCGTGAAGAAGAAGAAGAAGAAAGCCCCAGAGGGCGCTGAAGCTGCGAAGGCGATAGTGGCGGCCGATGGCAGCCCAGGCGCAGCTGGCACGTCCAGCAGCACCCCTGAGAATGCCAGCAAGCAGCTGGACGTGAAGAAAATCATTCACGGGGAAGCAGTGCCAGAGCGCTCTGAGGCTGAGGATCGCCGCACAGAAGCTGAGAAGAGATTTGAGGCTCGGCAGATACAGCTGGAGGCAGAGAGACTAAAGAAACTTGCTGGCAAGGTGAGAGGGGTTGTTTTGCTTACCTCTCATCTTAAAATGCTTAGGTTGCTGTATTAGACAAGGGAATGTGGTGATGAAGAAGCATGGCAGCCTTGCATCAGAACACTGGTGTGAACCCTTGTGCTGTCTGCAGTCACATCGAGACCGCGTCAAAGATTTCAACGACTACTTGGCAAAGCTCTCGGTGTGTTGCATTTGCTGTGCTCTTGTCCCACCGCACATCATGGCACTCTGAAGTGAAGCACCTGACCAGTGTGCCCACTCACTCTGCAGGAACACCACGACATCCCGCGTGTGGGCCCTGGATGAAAGTGTCTTGTCATACCTGTGAAGCAGCGGAGCAATACAGCGAAGCCCTGTGGATGTTTAGCTCCTCTCCTTTGTCAGTGGCAGCCAGTATTGCTTCTGCAGCATTCCCACTGAACTAGCTGCAACGCATGAGTCGTCAGTGGGCGAGGCCCGGCCAGTCAGTGCTGCAGGGATAAGGCGCAGGCAGGCAGAGGGGCAGCAGCTGAAGTGGAGGTGAGCTGGCCTACAACTCGTGGTCCTGAGAGGGCTCACCTCCTGGTGTGCGGGGCGCTGCAGGAAAGGTTAGAGTGTGGTTCATAGTCAACCCAAGTCAACCCAAGTGGCCTGACAGTTGGCTGAGAGCCGGGAATCAGCTCCTAGGTTTTTGCAACCACATGGCACCTGGTTGCTGAGTTGGCTCCTTGCTTTCACATGTGGAGGCTGAGGAGTGCCACCGATTTCAGCTTACTAACGATTGCCATGTAATGCTGACAGCAGGACATGACGTGGCCACTGGGTCAGTGCTATCTCTAGGGCTGGCCTGCCTTGTTGCCCCAATTGAATGCAGGCTTGCAGGCATCATGTCATGGCAGCTCGCCCAGGGCCCTGCCTGATTCAGGCAGGATTGAGGCTTTCCATGCAGCTTGCCTCCGGCTAGGTTGCCTGCCTGCAGCCACGGGCCGTTCAGGGCCCACAAGGGTAGTCATGGTAACCCCCTTTAGTTCCTTCAACCCTCGCGCCTCCTTTGCCTTTCACCGCTATTCGCTTGCCCAGAGCCCTCCTAGCCTCACACCCCCTTGCCCCTCTAGCTTAAGCCCTGATGACCACTTGCATCTGTAGCATCGGCCTCGTCGCATCTGTGGCCCTGGCCGTCTGTTGTGGAGACGTCATTTGTTAATGGACTGGCTGTCAGGACCTCAGGACTGACGTAGAAGCCTGAGCCTGAGCCTGAGCCCTGAGGTGTCTACATTGTGTGAAATGTGTAACATCACTTCCGCCTCATTCCGATTGCCAGCACTCTGGTTGGATGGCGACCTGATGCACCACCCCGCACGGCCACTGCGCTTGGATAATGTTTCTGAAGCCCTCAAACGGGGACTGCAGTGGTGCCATCAGGTGCCGCCCAACCCCCCTGCCCCTGCCCAAGACCCCCTTGCCCCTCCCCCTACCCAGGACCCCCTTCCCCTTCCCACAGCTCAGGCCCCACCCCCTGCCCAGGCCCAGCCCCTCCCTGCTGCACCTGGCCCAGCACCACCACCCCAGGCACCCCCATGGGGCAGGTGGCTGGACCGGGACACCAACGCCTGCTTCAACTTCCAGCGCATCGGGGAGAGCACGCAGCGCCCCCTGGAGCTGTGCAGCTGGAAGGACAGGGAGGCTCTGCCCCCCGTTGGCAAGGAGTACCAGCAGGGCTACAAGCCGGTCAATGACCGGCTAACCAAGGTCAGGCAGAGGTTGCACCGGGCTGCTGAGTACCTGCGGGGCATTGATGGCCGGGCCCGCAACAATGCATAGGCCGTAGTAGTTTGCACAGGCTGTTAGCATTGAGCTGTTAGTTTTGATGAGGTGCCCAGTTGTCAAGGGGGATAAGCCCCAGGAAAGAGTGCCACCGGTGTGGGGTTGGTAGTCATCAAGGGTGCGACCGAGGATGCTACAACATGCTTGTAGTAGCTGAGTGAGATTACCCACAGTCAGGCGACCCCAACTTTCAAAAAATGGCTGGAAATGATCGGAAACCGACCCCTGGTAATCAAAACGACGCCGCGTCTCAGCCACGTGGTTTCTATTTATGATTCGCACATCCCTGGATAGAGGACTCTGTCAGCTATGCGGTGCAGCTTGTAACATTAAATGTTGTGCAGTGTGCTGAGTGCTAAGGCGGCTCAAATCTTGACATTCAAATGCATGCCAGTTTTGCTCATGCGGGCCTCGCCGCGACCGACCGCCGCGACCGACGTGGCCCAGTAGCCTCTGCAAACAGTCAGGGACAGTCGCCGCAGTCAAAACAATGCACATGGCACGCCAAACCGATGTAACGACGCCCCTCCACCCATGCTCGGAAGTATACAACGCTGCTGCATTGCTTGACCGCTTCGTGAGTAGTACCTACTACCTGGCCACTCTGTGAGGCCACACAAGGTGTGTAGGCCATTGCTACGTCACCTTGCTCGACTTGTTGGGTCCGGTCCCTCCCGCCCGCCCTCCGCTTGCGTGTCGAGCTGGTGTCCAGCTCCGCCCTGACCCCTGACCCCTGCTGCTCAGCTGGAGGGGTGGGCAGCCCAGGGGCAGCACCAGCACCAGCTGCCTGCTGCTGCCAGGGGGGTGCAGCAGGAGGGGGGGGCAGCCCAGGGGCAGCACCAGCAGCAGCCGCCTGCTGCTGCCAGGGGGGTGCAGCACGAGGGGTGGGCAGGTCAGGGGCAGCACCAGCATTTTGGCAGCAAGGACCTCCTCAATGGCTTGATGCAATTCAGCCTCAGTCATCAACAGCTCATTCTCTGCCTGCACCTCCTTTGCGATAGCCTCAGCCTTCCTTGCTGTGGCTTTTAAGCCATTAGGACTGTGCAGATGAGCAGCCCTTGGTGACTTTACAAGTGCTGCAAGATGAGCACGCTGCCACCCATGCCGACCCATGGGTTTGCGTCTTGCAATGACTTGCTAGGGCCAAGGGGGGCGGGGTGGGGGTGGCGGGGGTGGCGGGGTGGGGGGGCTGGGAGGGGGTGGGAAGGGGTGGGAGGGGGTGGGAGGGGGTGGAGGGGGTGGGAGGGGCTGGGAGGGGCTGGGAGGGGCTGGGAGGGGGTGGGAAGGGTTGGCGGGGCAGTGAGGGGCTTAGGGGGGGGTGGGAGGGGCTGGGAGGAGGTGGGAGGGGGTGGGTGGGCGGTGGGGAGGCTGGGATGAGGTGGGAGGGGGTGGGTGGGGGGTGGGAGGGGCTGGGAAGGGGTGGGAAGGGGTGGGAGGGGGTGGGAGGGGGTGGCGGGGCAGTGAGGGGGCTGGGAGGCCCCAACACACGCGGCCCGACCGCGTCCTGCACTCGTTCTTGCCGTGATGAATGGCGAAGCGGCCCTGATTGGGATGCTGGCCCCGAGTGGGCTCATAATGCAGTCCTACCGGAAAGGGACTTTTGTCCGTGCAGAGCTATACGCAAAGCTATAGCGTTCGCCCGGTGTTTCACTATGATGTAACTCTGCGTGGAGAAGGCTATGTAAGAAAGGCTGGCTGTAGTTTAGGGGGCCGTATTTCAGATATGGCGAGGACGCTATCGTTCCGTTAGATGGGGTGGTGGCGAGGATGATGGCAGTAAGCATAGCGCAAATGCACAAACTCGCGCAAGTCAGTGCAGTCGTGCAAGTCAGGACTAGCTAGTCAAACACTCTCCGCTCTAGCGGGACTAGCGAAGTATTCTCCGGGGAGCTCTACGGCGCTACGGGATGCACACTGGATACAATATCAGCATTATCACGGTTAACAAGCCAAGTCAGTCAGGTTAGTCAAGCCTGTGTGTTTGCTGTGCTAGGCGCAAATAGCCTTGTCGAACATCACGCAGCAACAAAAGGACAACAATGGCTGCGCGGCTTGCTCAGCGGCTTGCTTAGCGGCTTAGAGGCTTGCATGCCGGCGCACCTTGATGACCGCGCGCAGCAACTTCCACCACTCCGCTGCAACATGGCATGGCAAAGGCAGCCAACGCACCAACAACACCAGCAGCTGTGGCCACCTCTACACCCCATGTGCCACCTCTACACCTCTACACCCCATGTGCCCCCATGTACCCCATTGTAGCGAACGGCTCCTCGAAGCCTAGCTCGCCTCCGAGTACTTCTGTACTGCAGTGTGACATGGTGGGCGAAAGGGGCAGGTGGGCCTTCGCGCACACCTGCTTCAGAGGTTCGACTCCTCGGGGGAAACGTTCTAAACCCTGGCCGTGTCATGCTGCGGAGAGAAGGTAGTTATCGGTTCTCGGCGGTGTGCCTCAGCACGCTACATTTTGGTTTCCGACCGATGTTGCTACTAACGCCACCTTCTCTCCTAAGCAAATGACTGCCAAAAAGGAACCTCCGCATGGCGGGGACAAACGGACGGAGAACACTCCACTTAGGAGGCCTTTGTTTCTCCACGCCCAGCAGTTGCAGTCGAGCATCAACAGCTGGTAGGAGCGACTGCGCACCTGGAAGCCTCCCAAAACAAAGCCATTCGGATTGGAGCTGGGCTCGCTGCATTGGAGCGTCTCTATGGCCAACAAAACGCGGTGGTGAGTGGTGAGCAGATCGTGGCAGCGATTCGCAGCCAGTAATCGCAGTCAGCTCGACCTGACTGGTACTTCTACTACTAAAGTTGCACTTGCTGCACCAGCCTTGTCGGGCACTGCTGCACCTAATGCACATGTCGCACCCGTTGCGCCACATTTGACGCCAGTAGGGCAGTTTGCCCTCGTCTCAGGTTGCTTTGCATGTCAATGCACCAGTCACTGTGCCAGCCTCCTTGCCCAGGTTAATGGTCCCATAAGGACAGACCAGTGTCTTGCCACATCTCGGGTAACAGAGACTTTCTGTGAGGATCTTGAGGTCCTTTGTGCATATCTGTGCATACCACCATGCATGCCACCAGGAATGCCCTCGTCCTTGCTCATGGCACTAAGCCAACATGGGCATACCTGCGCACTTCTTTCAAGGAGGTGGCTGGTGATGACCTGCGCAATGTTTCAGACGTGCACCGCAGGAGGTTGTTGGACCCTTGTGCACTGCGCATGTCAGCAGGTCCTACCCTCAACGCCTACATCACACAGCTCAGAATTAGCCCTTGATGCTGGTTACCACCTTCATTAGGGGCCTTACCCCTGAGGTGCAAGCACGTGTTGTGCACTGATGCATGACCCCACCTTACTGATGCTAGTGAGGCTGCTGTGAATGCACAGAAGGTACTCTTTGCAGTAGCCACCATGCAAGTGGGATGTCGCCCACCCGCACCACCTATGGTTGCCTTTGTGCCCCATAAGCAGATGGACCGTAGGCCAAGGCTTCTCTGGCCCAGCTGAAGGATGTGCTTCTGCGGCCCCTCGTGGCCCACACTGGGATGTGAGCAGCAGCAGCATCAGCAACTGCCACAACAGTCCAGGTGGGGATCGTCCTGCTGAGTGTTCAGCCCCCGCCCCCATGCTCCTGTGCCCACAGATGAGGCAAGTCTGCCCATGGGTCATGCAGCAAACGATTGTGTATTACACTTCTCGTTCTCTAGCAAAATGAATGGATGTTATTGTACCATGTTGTTTGACAGTGGGGCAGCTGCCAGCTTTATCATATGTACTGCTGTTGAGCAGTACAAGCTTTGCAGTTATGAAACTAAAGCAGCCCAAGGAATTCCTTGTTGTCAATGGGCCAATTGTGTTGTGCACGCATGCATGCAACGTCCAATTGCATGTGCAGTCTGTGTGCTGTTCTCAGCCTTTGACATCTTAGTGGGCGGTGACTGGTTGCAGTCAAATGGTGTTTTGCTAGACTACCTGGCACGTACTATTACAGTACAAATGGCGTCTGTAAAGACGGTGCTCAAATGTGAGCTTGCAGTGCCCATTATGGCCCCCCCCTGCGCCCATATGTAACGGCGTAGCCGCTGCCTTTAATCTTACAGTGTGAGCGGCATGTCCACTTAGAAATGTCCAACGCAGTGTCTACTATCCACACTCTCGCACAGCAACTGAGCCCAGGTTTAGAACGGGACCCTCGGGAGTCGAACCCGAATGGTGAGCTGGTAGCAGCCCACCATTGACCTCCTCAGTCACTCTGCTAAAGTGTGGTTTACGGATACGCATAAGCGCACCGTCACATTCCTCCCCCTCTTAAGAGATCCGTTCCGCCAAGGTACCTGGGATAGCCCAGAGCACCGAGACTCGCAGTCTATAGAGACCACTGACATACAAGCTGGCCCATAAGGGTACCAGCCACCCACAGAAACGCATGCATCACCATAAGGTGCCGCATGGGGACCATGGTCATAGGACCAGGCCAAGTGACATAGGTCACTGAGACATTTACACATCAAGGCAGGTTATGCACAGCCTTGTACCTAGACAAGATCTGGGGAGCACCAGCCAGCATAGCCTCTGGCTCCCAGGTGTTGTAGGTATCATCGTAGCCTGTCCACTTGACCAGGTACTCCATGCGCTTCTTGAAACGTACCTGCCTGTGGCTCAACAAGCTATGCACTTCATAGTGAGGTGCATCTTCCAGCCACTCCATCACAGGAGGGGGGTGAAACCCCTGGCTGCCAGTGTACTTCTTAAGAAGTGACACATGGAACACAGGATGTAACCTGCTCATGGTGGAAGGTAACTCCAACCGGTAGGCAGCCTCACCTAGCTTGCCTGTGACCTTGAAAGGCCCTACATACCTAGGCAAGAACTTACATGCTCTGCCAGGTGCATTGCGCAGGTTCTTGGTGCTCAGCAGGACGCTGTCACCTACGCTGAACGTGACATCACGCCTACGCTTATTTGCATACCTTTGTTGGCGGTCCTGAGCCACCCTCATGCACTCCTGAGCATGCTTTACCTCATGCTCCCACTTCTTGGCGAAGCTCTCAGCGGAGGGAGATAGGCACGGCCTGGGCAGCTTATGCAGCACAGGTGTAATGGGTGACTGTCCATAGTTCACCAGGAACGGCGTGGACTGAATAGACTCTTGCCATGAATTATTAATAGCAAACTCGGCAAAGGCTAAATGCCTAGGCCAATCTTCTTGAGTAGGTAGGATATAATGTCTAAGCATTTCTTCCACAATCTGGTTTGTACGTTCAGTTTGACCATCTGACTGGGGATGATACGCGGTGCTGAAAGCAGGGTCTACGCCTATAAGCTTCCTGACCTCAATCCAGAACTGGTTGTTAAAGGTCGCTCCACGATCGGAGATGGTCACTTTAGAAAGGCCATGGTATTTAAATACATGGTCAATGTATAATTCAGCAAATTCTTTAGCATCCATGGCTTCAATGCATGGGATTAAGTGAACCATCTTTGATAGACGATCCACGACCACACAGATAGAATCATAGCCATGCACACCAACTGGAAGCTTAACCACCAAATCCATGGTGACAGATTCCCAGCGGTACCCCGGTATAGACAGGGGATTAAGCAGCCCACCAGGTACCTGGCGTGACGCTTTGTTTCGTTGGCATGCATCACAGTTAGTCACATAGTGTCTAACGTCAGCACGCATGGTTTTCCACCAGAACACCCTACGCACACGTTCAAGGGTTTTGGTGATGCCCACATGGCCAGCATACTTAGCATCATGCATTTCGTGCAAGATATGCTCTCGTAGCTGGATATCATTAGGAACTATAATAGTACCTTTATCAAGGTGTCGCCACAGACCCTCCTGGGTCATTTCCCACTCCTCATTAGGCTCAGCAAAGGCAGGATCAGTGCTATAGGCACTAATTAGCCAATCTGTGACCTGAGAAGGGTGACCAGGACACTCAGGGACCTGTGCCTCACAGTCATTAGAGACCGGGTCAGCCCACCTTAACCGCTTAGGCTCTGATGGCTTTAGAGCATCATCAGAGTCAGCATCATGGTCAGGGTCTGATCCAGCGGCAGGCTGCTGTTCGCTGCCTCCGCTGCCGCTGCTCAACGGTGTACCCGCACCGACGTCCTCCCCCTCCTGTAATCTCCGCTTCTGCTGCCTGGTCGTCACCAGGATTTTGTCAGTATCAGTCTTAGCCGTCGCTGAAGTTACTGGAATACGTGACAGTGGATCGGCAGGATTAGTGTTGCCAGGTAGGTATTTAATGGTGTAATTAAATCGGGATAAGAACTCCAACCAGCGGCTCTGCCTACGGGACAGTGTAGACTGCGTAGGTAGGGCCTCTAGAGGGCGGTGATCAGTAAACAGGGTGAATGGTACTCCTTCAAGGTAGCACCGCCACTGTGTACACGCAGCAATAATGGCCAAAGTTTCCTGTTCCCCAGTGGTATAATTCATTTCAGCTTTTGACAGCTTACGTGAGTAATATGCCAGGGGGTAACCAGCCTGTGTCAATACTGCGCCAACACCCAAGAGTGAGGCGTCACAGTAGACTTCAAAGGGCTTGGTTATATCAGGCAACCGGAGCATAGGCACCTTAATAATAGCCTGCTTTAGAGCGTTGAAAGCATCTAACTGGGGTTTAGGCCATTGCGCCCAGTTGAATGTTTTGCCTTCAGGGCCAGTCAAATTAGTAAGTGGAACAGCAATGGAACTAAAATTACGCACAAATTTACGTACATAATTAGCCATGCCCAGGAATGACTGCAGAGCTGTCAGGTTCGTAGGAACTGGCCAGTCTTTGATAGCAGTCACTTTACTGGGGTCTACAGCTACACCATCTTTAGAGATGATGTGCCCCAGGAATGGTAGAGACTCTTTCATGAATTCACATTTGGATAATTTAGCAAAATATTTATGTTGTCTCAGCAAACTGAATATTTCACGAAGGTGTGACAGGTGCTCCTGGATAGACTTGGACATGATTAAAATGTCATCAAGATATACCAGAGCACACCGGTCAATCACCGTGGCAAACGCCTGGTTCATTGCCCGTTGAAATGTAGCGGGAGCATTGGTTAAACCAAAGCATAACACTTTATACTGATAGTGTCCCATGGGCGTCCTAAACGCAGTTTTAGGAATATCCTCATCAGGTATTCTGATTTGATGATAGCCAGCCTGGAGATCCAGGGAGGAAAATACAGTCATACCCGACAATTTATCAAATAAATCATCAATTCTGGGGAGAGGGTACTGATCACGTATAGTGAGCTTGTTAAGCTGGCGGTAGTCTACGCACATGCGCAGCTCACCGGACTTCTTCTTTACAAAAAGAACTGGTGCTGCAAATGGGGAGGAGCTAGGCTCTATCAGCCCTTTTGACAACATGTCAGTGACCTGTTTTTTAACTTCTTCCTGTTCTGGCTGGCTCATCCTATAACTGGGCCTGGCAGGAGGTTTAGCACCATCCTGCAGGGGTATAGAGTGCCCTACATCACGTGCAGGAGGCAACCCAGTGATAGGCTCAAACACATCAGAGAACTCCATAAGGAGGCTCTTTAACTGTGCCGCCTGCTCAGGGGGAACACCAGGTGGGTCTTGCAGGTTCTCATAAGAGACCAGTGCTACCACACCTGTGCCTCCATCTTTGAGCCACTTAGCAGCCGTCTTGGCAGACAGAGGGGTAGAAACCACCTCTGGGCCAGGTTCTAGGAAACCAGGAGGAATAGCATAGGCTTCTTTTACAGGTTTTACAGTTTGTAGAGACTCAACTGTACAGTTAACTGACCCCTTCTTGCTTACCGCTGAAGGTAGTAAGGTAGGCTGGCCCTTAGGGGTCCGCAGGGTGAGAGACTTGTCGACATAGTCAAGCAAGGCCCCCTGCACAGTCAGCCAATCAGCACCAAGCAGAATGTCATACTCATGTACCAGCTCTGGCATCACAGTCAAGGTGCAGAAGCAGCTAAACTGTTGGATGGACAAGTGCACTTTGACATATTGTGTACAGTACACTGATTGATTGTTAGCTACCTCATAACGAAGTGCCACAGGGTAATCATGCAGTCTCAACTTGTGTGTAGACACAAATGCTTCACTGATGAAGGAGTCATCAGCGCCACCATCAGCAAGGCAGAAGCATGCATGCTGACGGTCAAGGGTGCCAGCAAATCTGAATCTCACCTTGCCATCACGTCCCACCATACCCAGCACATGTGCCTGTTGATGCTGAGCCACAGGGGGAACAGCAGTCTTACAAGGCACATCATTGAAAGCAGGACTACACAGTCTCGCTGACAGGGCAGGCAGGGGCTCTACAGGGCAGGCAGGCAAAGAAGCTGTTGTTGAGTTGGCCTTGGGCACACTCACATCATCATCAGCTCCTACAACAGCAGCATCATGCAACAGTTGTTCAGATTGAACCACAGCACAGTCCTGGCTGGCTGGCTGGGCAACACCCTAACGGTTGGTGGCAATACGGGCCCGGCTGACGCCACGGCGCATGCCCTGATCCCTAGGCTTAGCAGCCTTAGGTGGGGGCTGGGGCTCTGGCTCCTGATCTGACTCAGAAGCACCAGACTCTGAAGGGGGCTTGGACTTGGCTTGGCCAGGCTTCTTGGCACCCTCAGGTGGGTGAGGATACCCAGACCTGCGCCGGGCCTCAATAGCCGTGAAGTGGCGGAAGGGGCATGGGTGGTTGGTCAGGTGGCCGGGATGGTTGCACTTGAAGCAGTATTGCCCAGGCAACAGGGGTTTCTTGGACCACAGCTCATCGTGTCTGGGCCTCTTGCCAGCACCACCAGAAACAGGGGGCTTAGAGCCACGCCTGCCGGGGTGGGCCTCACCTCCCAGGGCACTTGACGCCTGCACAGCATGAACACCAGAAGAACCAGCACCCTTAGCAGGTGTGGTGGTGGACAGCATGACCACGTTGCGCTGAGCCTGCTTAGCAGCCTCCATAGCCTGAGACAGTGTGGGGTCTTTAAAGTGCGCCAGGTCCTTAAGCACAGCAGGCTGTAGAGCTGAGCTGAGGCCCCTAGTGAACACCATGGCCAGCAGAGGCTGACACATGCTGTCGTTCCCTGCAAACAGCAGGTTATTCCTGAACTCGGTAATGTATTGACCCAGGAGCATTCCTGCGGTCATCTTGATGGCACCATCAAGCAGCTTAGTTCGGGCGACGTTACAGTCATCCCGCAGGTCGTCTCCTGTATACTCGCAGAATGCAGTACGCAGGTAAGACCAGTCGGGGACGTCAGCATACAAGGCAGCATAGGACTCCTTGATGGATGGATACCAGGTGTTGCGAGCAGCGCCAGTCAGGAAAGCAGGCAGTGTCGATGCAACATCAAGGCGGCAGCGTTCACAATGACGCTCAAGGTCATCGCAGAACGCTAAGGCTCTACGATGGGTGCTGCTGCACGCATCAGTCCACTTGTCTGGGCCAGGTATAGACCTTGAACCCAAAGACAAGGGAAGAGGCAAGGCCAGAGGCGAGGGACCCGTAGGGGCAGCTCGTCCTGGGCCTGCAGCACCTGCACCAGGCTGTCTAGTCGACGCAGGAGCAACTGCCCTGCCTGCTAGATCTGGCCTGCGAGGTGGGAGAGGAGGCGACTTCACCTGAGACGTAATTGTCGACAGGGCTTGACGCAGGGCTTCATTCTCAGCCTGAATTTGCAGCTGCTGTGCCTCCAGCTCAAGGATGTAGTCTTCGTCCCCTCCGATGTAGCGAGGGCGCTCGTCCATCTCGCCTTCTTCCATATGGCCACCAGGGGTATCCTCTGGGTTCTCATCGGGATTGTCATCAGGGGCTTTAGAGCCACCTGAGAAAGTCTCAACCACGGCGTTGAACTTCGCACGCAGCTGCGGATTAGTACGGGCCGCCTCCAGGAGCTTATCTAGCATATCGGGCTCTGAAGGAGTATTAGCAGGTGGTTCGGCTCCGGCGGGTGGCCCGCCATTGCCTGGATTGTCTGTCATGTTGCTGTACCAACATCGGTCGGAAACCATTTGTAACGGCGTAGCCGCTGCCTTTAATCTTACAGTGTGAGCGGCATGTCCACTTAGAAATGTCCAACGCAGTGTCTACTATCCACACTCTCGCACAGCAACTGAGCCCAGGTTTAGAACGGGACCCTCGGGAGTCGAACCCGAATGGTGAGCTGGTAGCAGCCCACCATTGACCTCCTCAGTCACTCTGCTAAAGTGTGGTTTACGGATACGCATAAGCGCACCGTCACACCATATCCTGGCCAAGCACAAGCCCTACCCTTGCAAGTTTGCTGTCCGTACACCCTACCCCTTATCCAGCTAATCTGCTGTTCTACCACACTGACCCTCACTCTCAATCAATAATCTTACCCTTTAACTCACCTACCGACTACCCTACCTCTGATCCAGCTAATCTGCTGTCCTACCCCTCTTACAGCTAATTTGCTGCCCTGTAACCTTGACCCTTATACTCTCTCATCTACCCTACCCTCTGCCCCTCCCATCAATGACCCTACCCCCACCCCAACAAGTATGTTGTCCGTGCACCCTACCCCTTCTCCAGCTAATCTGCTGTCCAATGACCCTGTCCCTCACTCTCAATCAACAACCTCACCCCCTAACACACATATCAATTACCCTACCAACATACCCCCTACAGTGGCAGCTCAGCTGACAAAGCTCATATCTGAGTTTGAGGACGTCTTCGCACCCTTCAACAAACTGCCCCCTCAACGTCCAGTGGGACATACCATCCCTCTCCAGCCTGGCTGTAAGCCACCAGCTCTGCCGCCCTATAAGATGAGCCAGCCTGAGCTGCTGGAGATGAAGAAGCAGGTTGCTGCCTTCCTGGAACAGGGCATCATTGAGCCGTCATCCTCACCCTATGCAGCCCCTGTCCTCTTTGTTAAAAAGAAGTCAGGTGAGTTAAGGATGTGTGTAGATTACCGCCAACTCAATAAGATAACCTTGAGGGATCAATACCCACTGCCTAGAGTGGATGACCTGTTTGACAGGTTAGCTGGTTGCACGGTGTTCTCATCACTTGATCTACAGGCTGGTTATCACCAGATTAGGATCCCTGATGAGGATGTGCCCAAGACAGCTTTCAGGACACCTACTGGCTTGTACCAGTTTAAGGTGCCTATGCTTTGGTTTAACCAATGCACCTGCCACGTTTCAGCGTGTTATGAATATTGCTTTTGCTGATGTCATTAATGACTGTGCCCTGGTGTATATTGATGATATACTCATCATGTCCAAATCAGTTCCAGATCACTTCAATCATCTGAGGAGGGTAATGGAGCTGCTAAGGAAACATCAGTTCCAAGCCAAGCTGACAAAATGTGAGTTTCTAAATACTGCCCTGAAGTTTCTGGGTCACATAGTCAGTGACCAGGGTATTGCTGTTGACCCTGATAAGGTGAAATCCATCACCTCCTGGCCTGTGCCACGCAGCTTGACTGCAATGCAACAATTCCTGGGTGCAGCCAATTTTGTGCGCAAATTTGTACACAATTTTAGTGCTCTTGCAGCACCGCTCACTGACCTGACTGGTAAAGCAGGCACTGAGTTTAGTTGGCATAAATGGCCTGATGACAAATTACAAGCTTTCGATACTCTCAAGCATGCTATATCTAAAGTACCTCTACTTAAGATACCTGATATCACTAAGCCTTTCCAGGTGTATTGTGATGCCTCTTTGCAAGGCGTTGGAGCTGTGCTCATGCAAGAGGGTTACCATGTGGCTTATTTAAGCAAAAAGCTGATTCCAGCTGAGAAGAATTACACCACTGGAGAGCAGGAATTACTTGCTATCATTACTGCGTGTAAAGAGTGGCGTTGCTACCTTGAGGGTGTCCCTTTCACTCTGTATACAGATCACTAGCCCTTAGTGGCTCTGAAAACACAAAAGGTCTTATCAAGACGCCAAACCAGATGGTTAGAGTTCCTCTCACGGTATAATTTTACCATAGAGTACCTGCCTGGTGATACTAACCCTGCTGACCCCCTGTCACGCATACCTGATGCTCCTGTCACAAACCCTGTCATGGTTATGACCAGGAGCAGGAAGCGCCTTTTGGAGGGGGAGGAAGCTACTGTGCAGCAGCAGCAGCTAGTTGTGCAGCAGCCGCAGCAGGAGCCACAGCCACAGTTGGTGCTGGAGCAGCCTTTGCCCCCACCTCCTGTGCCTTTGCACCCTCTGCATGCTGTCAATATGACAGAGCAGCTGCTGGCAGCGTATGCAGCAGATGAGGCTTTTGCCAGCATGGTGGATCAGTATGATCAGGATCAGCATGGGCTGTATCGCACCAGAGAAAGGAACCAGATAGTGGTCCCTAACTGCCCAGAGCTCAAAACCAGGATATTGGTGGAGATGCATGATGCGCAGTTTGCAGGTCATGTGGGCATTACCAAAACGCTGGAGCGTATCTCCAGGATGTTCTGGTGGCCCCGCATGAGGTCTGAGGTACGCCATTATGTGGCCAACTGTGATGCTTGCCAGCGTAACAAATCTGTTAATACCAAACCTGGAGGCCTGCTCACGCCTCTGGCCATACCCTATGACAGATGGGAGTCTATTTCAATGGACCTAATTACTAAGCTACCTCCTGGTGAGCATGGCTTTGATGCCATTGCCGTGTTTGTAGACAGGCTATCTAAAATGGTGCACTTTGTGCCTTGCCGTGAGTCTATGAATGCTGAGAGCTTTGCCCGTCTCTTCATTGACAATGTGTTTAAACACCATGGAGTACCTAGAGAAATCATCTCTGATAGGGGCTCCCATTTTACTAATCATTTCTGGGCGTCAATTATGACCATTCTTGGTGTAAAGGAATGTAAGTCTAGTGCCTATCATCCACAGTCTGATGGTCAGACTGAGAGGTACAATCGTACCCTAGAGGAAATGCTTCGCCATTATATCTCACCTGCTCAGTCTGACTGGCCCTTCTTCCTATCTCTGGCTGAGTTTGCTGTCAACAATAGTTGGCAGGAGTCCATCCAGTCCACGCCCTTCTTGGTCAATACTGGCCAGTCACCTCTGACACCTGCCCTGCTGGAGCTGCCTGGCGAGGTGTACTGTCCCACTGCCAGGAGACTGTCTGAGTGGTGGCAGAGCAATGTCAAGCAGGCTCGCCACTTCATGGAGCTGGCTCAGCGGCGACAGGCCTATATGGCCAACAAGGGACGCCAGGAAGTGGAGTACCACACTGGTCAGTTGGTGCTTCTTAGCACTAAGAACCTCAGGATGAAGCCAGGTAAGGCTAAGAAGCTGCTGCCTAGGTTCATAGGACCTTTCAAGGTGCTAGAGCATGTAGGTCCTGTTGCTGTTCGCCTGGACCTGCCACAAGCCATGGCACGCATGCACCCTGTGTTCCATGTGTCTCTTCTGAGACCCTACACCAGTGAGCATCCTCACTTGCCTCCTCCTGTGGAGTGGTTGGATGAGGCGCCTCTGTATGAGGTGGAGAAGTTGCTTGCCCATCGTGGCGTGCGTGCTGGTAAGGCACGAGGCTACTTAGTTAAGTGGCAGGGTTATGATGACTCTTACAACACATGGGAGCCGAGGAATAACCTTGTGAACTGCCTGGAAGTGTTGACTGCATATAATGCAGTGCATGGTTTGTCCTAGCATCACTAATTAGTGTTGCGAGTCCTCGTGTTCTCACGAGGGCGGAACGTTTCCTCTTTGGAGGGGGAGGAATGTAGCGAACGGCTCCTCGAAGCCTAGCTCGCCTCCGAGTACTTCTGTACTGCAGTGTGACATGGTGGGCGAAAGGGGCAGGTGGGCCTTCGCGCACACCTGCTTCAGAGGTTCGACTCCTCGGGGGAAACGTTCTAAACCCTGGCCGTGTCATGCTGCGGAGAGAAGGTAGTTATCGGTTCTCGGCGGTGTGCCTCAGCACGCTACACCCATGTGCCACCTCTACACCTCTATACCCCATGTGCTTACCACCACTTCCCCTCCCTCCCCTCTCCTCCCCTCCCAGCTCACGTCGCATCGGGTTGTTGAAAACATCAGAGTTCCTGCTCGCCTTCTTCAGCTCAGGCCACTCCTCTGACTCCACAAGGCCACGGAGAGAGTCATGCAGTTCCAGCACATCCTCAGCCATGAACACGTTGTTGGAGAAGCGAGTGGGGTCGCGTGCCCGCACCGTCTTTTTAGGCTGTTGGCGCTGCTGCTGTTGCTTAAACAAGCCCCCCCTTATGGCAAAGCAGTCGCCGAGCACAAGGGAGATCTGCGCCACCTCCCCCAACAGTTGGGACACATAAGGTGCCCTGAGCTTGGAAGCAGGCAGGGTGGGCAGGGTAGGCCTCGCTGCAGCTGGTACTGCAGTTGTTGCAGCGGGGGCCAGCAGGAAGCCTGGGCGGGTGGGCTCTGCATTGGCAGGGGTGCCGGGGGAGTCTGCCCCGCCTAAGCCACCCGCCAGCCATCCCCGCCCTAAGGCAACCCTGTCGCGTCCTCCGCCAGCCCCACCCTGCATTGGCCCCACCCTGCATTCTGCATCGATAAACCACATATGAATCCTTCGCCAAAACTCAGTCATGATGTTAGCAGGCAAGCGCTGGGCTGGGTTCCAGCACGCAGTTATGCGCTTAAAGGGCATGTCATTAGATGCGCCATCAGCATCTGTAGCATCTTGTCCTGAGCGGGGCCGCTTGTTGCACTGGTGCCTCTTTGCGTCACTCAGGTTGCCACAGGAGAGGGCCACTTTGCAGTCATTGCAGACCGCCTTGATCTTGCCCCCAACAACCTCGATGCTGTACTTTTGCGCATGCACGCTGTTGCCGTGCGCCTGGACAATTTCCTCGAGCGTCAGGACTTTCTTGTTGCATCGCGCGGTGAGTTCGGGAGGCTGAGGCGGGAGAGGGGCCTCGGGCTCCATCTTGCAGTTCAGACGCTGCTGGGCATGTCCGGGCATGTCTATGCAAACCAACTTTAACCGCCACCCCAGCCAGGCCAGCATATCATTCGCTGAGCGGCGCCACAACGTCCACACAGGTACCTTAAGCAGGTGCGCTATTCAAAAGGCTCATCTCGAGTCCATCTCGACCGTCGAGTCGAGTCGAGTCAATACTCGACTCGAAATTTCAATAGTGTAGGTGGTCACCCCCGCCATTGGCGGACCCCCTGATAAAATCTTTCTAGTCTTTAACAGTTTTACAGCGATTAGAGCGCAGGGCGGTGCAGCTCATCAAAGCGAAGCTAGCGGGCTGCTCGGGCTGATGTGCACTTGTGCCGGGGCGGGCGGGGGTGTTGAGAATCTTGGTCGCGTCGTGCCGGGAATGACCTGCTTAGTGGGTCTGTGATCAGCGAACAGCTATCGCGCTCAGCGGCCCAAATTTTCAACTTTTTGAATTTTTGGTCGGGCGCAGTACCTCCCCTGACATGTGTTCTAGTGCTTGTGCTAGTGCTGATGACATGTTTGAGGGTGTTTGTATGGCGTGTGGCCTGCCCCTGCACCCGAACAGCGTGCAACTCGTGTCTTCGAAATGGGCACTTTTCCGGCCGCCATAACTGTCCAACCAGGACGTCAAATGATGAACTGACAGTTCCGTGCTGCTCCTTGTATGGTTTCCTAACGTGTCTATTAGACAGAAACGCGTTGTCTTGATGCGTGGGCCGTTTCATGTGGGGGGGGTGATACTCATATCAGCTCAGTTTCTGCATCATTTTCACTGGTTTTAGCTGGGTTTGGCCGCACAGGAACCACAGGCACTAATGTATTGGACAACTTGAAGTTGCTGTCACATGTGGACTGAACTCAGGTGTTCCCAACTGTTTAAAAATGACAGGAAACCGACCCCTGGTAGTAGGACGGCTGTAACTCTGCACTCACTGCGCCAAATAATATGCTAGATGATTCACAATGTAGCCAACCCGGCCAGCTACCTTTCACCCATCCAGAATAGTCATCCAGTCAGTAGGCCGTGCACAGCAAAGCATCAAAGTTAGTGATTCAAATTTGAGCCGTTGCGGAGCATGCAGTCATCGCTACGACCACCCGCGTCGCTTGGGTTGCTCTACACGAGCATGCGCGTCGACAGCAGCAGTCGAATCGGAAAGCGGTTGCGGAAATGTGACACTGAGCCCACCTCCTCCCCATACCTGGAGGGCAATGCCACAGCTCGACCATTTTGATTTACAGTATGCTACTTACTAGGTTAAGCTCCTCTAGAACAGTGTTACAAACGCTCATACTCAGATAAGCCAAACGCTCACTTTGGTCTGTGACCCCCAACTCCCTTAGCCGATCTCAAGGCCAGAGCCATGCAGTCAGTCACACAGCACCACACCATGACTGAGTTTTGACTCGGCTCCTCTCAGAGTTACACTCCCCTACATGCCATCCACCTGCGTGCAAAGTTTCATAGCTCAACAGCCACCCCACAGTGGTGCTCTGTGAGGGGTGGGCTGGGAGGGGTGGGCTAGGAGGGGGTGGGCTTGGGGAGGGGGCGAGGGGAAGGGCTGGGAGGTGGTGGTCAGGCTCAATGAGGTGGGCTCCTGCAATGATAGGTAAAGGGGGGGCGGGCATGGTGAGTCGTTGCATGCCGTGGCCTTGAACCAACCTAGTGATGATGATGTAACTTTGAAGCTGTCAAACTGAACGAGGCCTGGCCTGTTTGTTGTGCGGTTTGTTTCACGAGATGCCTTAACGAGTCAAGAACAAACATTTCATGTCGCTTTTTCTCTAGGTGCAACGGTTGCAACACAGTGGAGGACACAGTGGAGGAGGGGGGGTGTAACCCGGTGATACCTTAGTGTGCGCCGACCCAAATGTTGTATTCGGCGGAAGCGAGTACGAATATATGTTTCATTCACCCCGTCTAGGCGCCCTGCACGCTCGGTAGGCATCGCGTTGGGTGTCAGCCGGACATTCCATGTGTACACAACCAGCTCACTACGCTAGGTAGATGGGGCCACAGCGATGCGGCTCACCGTGCCAAGGAGACCCGTCTCGCCGATGTGATTTGTTCGCGGGCACATGTGGCAGTACGCGAGCAAAGACTCCAATGGCTAGCGCTGATGGTCAGATTACGCGGAATAAGTTACGGCTGCCAATGTGACAAACGCTATCGAAAACAGTGCAGTATTGATAGAGTACTTGCATGAACATTACGATGAGGATAACTGCAACACCGAACCTTTTCCTGGTTTGTAAACGACCGAGGCCGAAGCAGTTCCGAGTGAACGCTCGAGACCGACGCAAGGGGCCGGAGGCCCCTGGCGGAGGTCGAGAGCGTTCACGAGGAACTGCGAGGCCGAGGTCGTTTACAAACCCGGAAAAGGTGAGGCGTTGCAGTTAACTTGTATAACTTTAATTTACAGAGGCGATAAATCGATTCTGAGCTCGACGGAGCCGAGCTGATCATTGCCTTTAGTGTAACATTTGAGGCAGTCGCTTGTTTGTTGCTTGGTGAGGGTCAGTCGTTGTAATGCATTGCGATATGGATGAGATACAGGTGGCTTTCTTTGGAACGGAGGACTTGCACGGCGACAATGGCGGCGACAGCGGTGGCTCCGACCCTGACATTGGTAAGTTCGACCCTCACTATTGCCGAGACGACCTGCCACGCACGGACTGCGGCTTCACAGAAATCACCAGCCCTTGATCCCTCGATTTGCTCGTAGGGACACCCGTAATCCTATCAGCGTTATTGTGGATGTCACAGTGGCTATAGCCAGGTTTCTTGTTTCCTTAGCGGTTCTCGTCGCCGCCGCCGCCGCCGCCACTTCAAATGCCCAGCTATCTTGCCTCAGACATTGTCATCGTAACCTAATGCGGTAGGTGTTGCCCCGACCGTGCAGTCGCAGTGACTAATTTCTTGGTTGCTAGGGCAGTTATGCCATTGCTGCAGTTGCACAAGTGGTAGGGCTTGGGTTGCCTAGGTAGCAACATCAAGGGCACCATCATGTGCATGCGCAACTGTATCCATACCATGCAGGTGCACTTGCAGTTGCTCCGTGTGCATTTGTATTTGTCACAACATGTTGTTTCGTCTCTTGCAGGGCTGCTTGGTTGTGGAGCTCCTTCTTAGCATGCTAGTGATGTTGCTCACGGCTTATTCATCAAGTAAAACCCAGCCTCAAAGCTCAATCAGGTGAGGGAGCAGATCCTGCAACATGAAGTCTAAAATTGTGCATGACGGCACCCATTACCCTCCTTGATGTCATTGTGCGCAGGAGTTGAGGTGAACACATGTCCGATGTTGCGGCAATGGTTGGTTGCTCTCAGCCTGCCCTTGGCCCCAGCTCAGGTCACATTGCCAGCTCCTCCACCACTTCTCAGACCTCTCTCTATATATATCTCTACCAATCCATTACAAAACGGGCGCTATAGAGGCCGGCGCACATCACTCGGTTGGAGTTGTGCTTATTGATGCTCTCAACCCACCCTCCACCCCAACTCAGGCTATCTCTCAGCTCAGGCTAGCTCCACCACCTCTCAGTCCTGCCATTCCCTATATACCTTGGTTAGCGTCGTTGTCCCTCATTCACCAGCCTTTGGCATGCCACGCATAGTGGAGAACGGCATGGCACCACTCACGTCGCGGTTGATGCTTGGTTATATGTATGTCATAATGTGTTGCAAGTGGTGTTCATGGTGCTGTGTAGTAGGCGGGGCTTCCTCTCATGCAAGCAAGCATCTATGCTATGATGAAATGCATGCTAATGCACGTGATGAATTGCATGATGAATAAATAAAGCGCAGGGGCACATGAATTGCATGAGTTGCAATGAGGAGGTGCAAGGAGCGCGATATGAGGATGGGGTCGTGTGTTGCCATGTGTAGTGGTTGCGACTGAGCGGTTGGCTATGATTGGCGGTTGGCTATAATTGACGGTTGGCTATAATTGACGGTTAGCTATAATTGACGGTTGGGACATAATTAGCCGTCGGTTGCCCTTGTTACAGCCTTTTAAAATGTGGGCAGAAAACGTTTAGATCCGGGTAAATTGAAGTTATCAACCCCATGTTGGGAACGCCCGAACTGAACCCGTGTTGAAGAATGCGATATTAAGCGCTGTTGCATGCTGGTTTGAAAATTAGTTTGGATGCGCCATTCACGCCGCGCTGGGTCCAGGCTGCCTCTAGTGGTCGCTAAGAGTGTCTGCGTGGCGCCAGAACACGTCGGGTGTTGGGGGCCAGCCACCCGGCAAAGCGCTGGGGCTGGCTGCACTCTAGTCAGGCCATAATCAGCTCATCGCGCGAATCGGCGGTCTCATCCGTGCAGAAACGAGAAAGATTTTATCTCTTGAGCCATGGGGGGTCCGCCAATGGCGGGGGTGACCAGGTGGCAGGCACTCATGCACCATGTCCATGTGTATTGGGTATACTCCACACAGCTGATTAGCACTATTTCGTTGTCCTTTGTCCTTTGTCAGTCCTTTGTCAGTTGCATCCAGTATCGCTTCTGGAGAGTTCCCTCTAAACTAGCTGCAAGCCACACGCCATGCTCCAGGTCAGGTCCCACAAGGTCAGGTAAAATGGCTCGATAAAATGTACCGTCACTTTTTGTCGCGTATACTGAACTCCAAGAGGTCAAACCGCGACGCCCCGCTGCGGCGTGCAGCTCCGCAGCTTGGCCTGCGAGGGACGGGCTAAAGTCAACTTTGCCCCCTCCGCGGTATCCTGGCACCAGTGACTCCTTGCACCCTAACGGTAGTGCACGTGCATACAATAACGCCGCAGCAACGAGCGAGGTAGAGCGGCCACTAGTCGGTCGGTCGGCGTACCGGGATGGGGTGCCGTCATGCAAATCTGCAGTGCTATTTTTGAGATCGATTTGCTGCTTGTTGCTGCTACGTAACCGTCTGGTTTCTGCGCCATAACTTTGAAGTATGCTCATAGCTCCCATTAGAAGCTACTGCAGTGTATAACATCTGCGCTGCGCAGCTTGGGAAGCTCCTGGAATTACGGTGCGTAGAAGTCTTATTTCTAGGCAGGTTGTGCATCAAACGCCGTGCTGACCTCCTGTAGAGATGCAATCTGTGTGCCCCGAGATTCTCTTACACTTTTGGTAGCGTTATTCTTAGGATTAGCATCCATAGATCACCCAGACATACCTCCCATGCTCATGTCTAAATTACCCCATCATCTCGCGCTTACCAGGCTGCGAAAGTGTAAGAGATTGTTCTGATTCCTCCAAGCTACCACCAGCGTTCATCAGCGGCGCAAATTATGCAGACTGGCGGCCATTGATAGCGATGGCACCCCGCACTAAGCGTAATAAGAATGCATCGGCGAAGATGGCAGCTCAGGTTGCAGCTGGCCTTGCCCCGTGGACCCGCACGGCCGGCTTCATCGCAAACCGGTTGAAGGTAAGGCTTCTGTGGCCCTTGCTGTTCCCTGATCTGTTCCCTGCTCCCTCTACCCCCTCTGCCCCACAGCCTCTGCCCCACAGCCTCCCCCTGGCAGGGCAGCAGCACAGTGCACCTGCAGCGTCAGCGCACCCGCAGCGGCAGGGCAACAACAGAAGGGCAACAGGGCAGCTGCCCCATACCCCTGGCAGCTGTTGCCCCACCCCCGCTGCCCCACCCCCCACATTCCCTGGTGCGCTGCTGCTGCTGCCCTGTGATGCTGACCTAACTGAGTGGGGGTGGGACAGCAAAGGGTGGTGGTGAGGGTGGCGCAGTGGGGGTGGGGGTTGCCGCTGCCTCACACCCTGCCGCCCGCTGCCCCACACCCACACCCCCTACCCTACCCCTCCCCCCCACCATGTCATGCAGGTTTAGCCGCACAGGGCAACAGCAGCATCGCCCGCGCAGTCCCCAATCCCTGTTGTTGTTGTTGCTGCCCCGCACCCACGGCCCATAGTTCATGGTTGCCCATAGTCAGGCACCCACTGCCCCCCCACCCCCACCCCAGCAGGTGAGCCGCACAGGGCAGCTGCGGCAGCGCACCCTCAACAGGGCAGCTGCCCCACACGCCCCCCCCCCCCCCCCCCCTCTGCCCCCCCCCCAGCCCCACCCCCATGCAGGTCAGCTGCAGCAGCAGCGCACAGTAGCATGGCAGCATCAGGCCACCCCAGGGCTTCATGCCCCTGGCAGCTGCCGCCTCTCACCCCCATGTTGCTGCCCCCCCCCCACCCCCACGGCCCATGCACTGCCACCGGCTGCCCCACCCGTTGCTGCTGCTGCCCCTACACAGTTGCTGCTGTTGCCCCTTGCCCTTACTCAGGCGCCGCTGCCCCCCCTACAACAGCAGGGCAGGACCCTACACCAGCAGGGCAGGACAGCGGTGCATCACCATTGCAGGCCGGCAGGACCCTGACCTGTTTGGGATGTGAGGTTGAGTAGAGTTGATGGTAATGTTGGTGTAACAATTGTAACAATACCTGGTGTGGCAGAGACGTAATCAGTCGGTTCAAGTATATCAGTCCGGTCTATCTGAGACGGTTTTACTTTGTACACCACCTCACAGCCCGATGCGAGATGCGAGCCACCCGGTTACCGAACATAACCGCCGGCCCTCGCGCTAGCGTTGTTGTAGACCGTACCTACTAGCCCCCGCTTTATAAAAAACGCCGCATTCATCTACAGTAACCTTGCCACCTGGACACTTGTCGAGGGTTGGTGGGCGCCCAGGCCGTGCAGGCCTTTGATGCAGTAGGCATATCGGGAAGGCTCGCTGATCACGGCTGTGTAAGCGCGGCATCGAATAGATCACGGTACATTTTGCCAAAGAGACCTTGTGGGACCTGACTCCAGGTCGCGCCATGATCCAGGACTGCAGATCACACGAGAGGTACTAGATTGGCGATGCAGGCGCGTGCTGTTGCGCCCGCTGGCGTTAGCAGACGATGTATAGCTGCGCGCGGTCGAGCACCGCTGCGCGTCCTCGCGGCGGCCACGCCCAAGCTTCGGCTCATCTACTTTGGCTTGGTAAGGCTGCGTGGCGCGCGATGTCCCTGGTGCAGATGCTGCGCGCGAGGCTAGCCTCGAGGCCGCTTGGGCCTCGAGGGCCTCCTTCTACCCAGTTTGCGGTTTTTCTATAGGCTTTTTCATGGAACCCGCGCAGCTCGCAGCAGGCTGTTGTGCTTTAACACCTGGAAGCTGTCTGCCAACTGCCTGCGTTCCCTGCAGCCTGGACGCGCAGAGACTATCCGTGTGTTGCTCAATGCGGGCAACATTCCTTTTGACGACTACATCATCAGCCGGGAGCAGTGGGCTGAGCTGAAGCCGACCATGCCCTATGGCCAGGTCCCTGTGCTTGAGGTAAGCGCCTGGGAAGGTGCAGGGGGAGGAGAGGGGGCAGGCAACCACTGCTGCTTCCAGCTGGCCTGTGCTGCTGCCTGACCTGCTGCCTGACCTGCTGCCTGACCTGCAAGCTGTCCTGGGCTGCAGGTGGACGGCAAGCAGCTGGCACAGAGCTCAGCCATTGAGCGCTATGCAGCCAGGCTGGCAGGGCTGTACCCAGAGGATGCGTGAGTGGTGGTGTACAGTGTCGCACACATGGGCACACATACATGCTTGTGTACATGTGTGATATTGACTGCATGCCTCGCTGGGCTGTGTGTTGCCTGGCTGCAGGTGGGAGGCGGCCAAGGTGGACGAGATAGCCAGCTTCATGAACGAGTGGCTGGATGCATTCGTGAGGTGGGAGGGGAGCGGCGGGTGCCTGTCGCCTGAGGGCTTGGCCGCGGCCTGATTAGGCATCCGGGGTTGCCTGGTGCTACACTCAGGTGGCCACCCTTGCTTCCATGCTGTGCCACGCAGGGGGTGATGGCTGACTGGTCTGTGCCTCTGTTAAGCCTGGCTTAGGCACAAGGGGTTAGGCATGTAGGTAGGGTAGGGCAGGGCAGGCATGTAGGCCTGAATTAGACACGGTTCGTGGATTAGACATGGTGTAGGCCTGGATTAAAGGGTGGAGCATGTAGGCAGTAGCCCAGTTGTAGGACAAGGTGAGGGCAAAGGATTGTGCAGCAAGGCAGCCTTGGCAAACTTCCTACACACGCTCTCACAACACAGAGGGTGCAGCAGCCTGGGAGGAGGCCTGGCCTGCCATGCCTTTCACCAGCTGCTGCAAGCAGTAGCATGTGTCAGGTTGGGTTGTCTTGTAATCACTCCAAGCAGGATTCCAAGCCTGTGTGTGCTGTTCACTCACAGACGTTCTGGCAGCAGCAATAGCGGCCATAAGGACAGCAAGCTGCCTTACATGCCCATCACCTAGGTTGGGGTTGCCTGCAAGACTCCCAGCGTCCTGTCGGCTGATGGGAAGGTCCTGGGGCTGCCTGCGCAGCACCTTCTCCATCAAGGACGCTGACGAGAGGCTGGCGGCGCGCAAGGCAGTGGCGCAGGGGCCCCTGCAGTCAAAGATTGCAAAGCTCAACACGCTGCTGGTGAGGCACACCCCTGTCCCACTGTCCTACCCTGGCCCTGGCCCCCTTCTGCTGTCCCCCTCGCCTGAGCCTGCTACTTCATCACCTTGCTGCCAGCACCATCCCTGATGATGTGATCCCTGACTCACCCTCATGGCTGCCCCATGGGCCCCTGCCCCTTGCCTGGCCTGGCAGACTAAGGTGGGCCAGACGACTACCTAGTGGGTACCCTGGTGGGCAGACCCGACCAGCCACTCAGCACCATCAGCCACTCACCCTGTGGCAGTTACCCTCTGCTGACATGCTCCTCACCTCTGCCGCAGCGATCCATGCAACTGCAATACTATGACTACCTGTCCAGCGAGCAACAGTCGATGAGACTCACGGCGCATGGCTTACATGGCCTGCCCATAGCCCTTGATTGCTGCCAGCACTGCCCCTGATGCTATGACACCTGGCCCGCACTCGTGACTGCCCCCTGACCCCCTACCCCTTGCCTGGCCTGCAGACTGAGGCCGGGCCTGACGGCTACTTGGTGGGCGGCAGGATGACCTAAACGGATGTGGCAGTGTACGTGATGACTAGCAACATCATCTGTGGCTTTTTTGACGGTGAGATTGCCGGCATGATACAAAGCTATGCGATTGTGTGCAGCCATGCACATGTGCCTCCACATGCCCATGTGGCCCAGCCGCTTTTTGGTTGTGAGCTTCCTGGCCAGCGGCTTCTTTGATGATAAAGCTGTCTAGATAAGCACTGGTGCACTGGTGCCCATGCAACCCAGCCAGCCCTCAATACCTGGCATGCTTAGCTGGAGCTGTCCCTTGTGCCAGGCTGCCAGCAGGCAAGGGATGATTGCATCACCGTCAGTAATGTGCAAGATTCAGGGTTGGCCTGATTAGGCTCACTCCCCAAGCTGACATCACCTGGGTTGCTGACAGGGTTGCCAAAGCTGGTAACTAGGGGGACCTTAAGCAAGGTTACATTTCTTTGTAGGCGAACCCGTGGCTCACCGCCCTGAGGCTTGCCGTGGCCTTGTGTGGTGGCTGCCCTAGGTGTGCCCTCACATGCTGCAGGTGCCTCCCAGTGGCACCCCTGCTTGGTCCACAGCGACCTGGCCTCTGCCCTGACCGCCCTGGTGCCCCTGGCTGCAGGCGTGCCCCGCGACCTGTACCAGCCCTTCCCCGCCATCACCGCCTTCCACACCCGCATGGCCAGTGTGCCGCAGATCAGGGACATGTACCAGGGCGTCACGGAGGGCGTGCGCATGGCGTTCAAGGCCGGGGCTGCCAGCGCATGAGCAGCAGGGTAGTGGCAGGGTCAGGGGAGGGGAGGGTGCCCAGCCTTGTGCTCATGTGGCTGCCTCCCTGGTGGCTGATGGCTGCCAGGTTCTGCAACATGCACGATGTGTTTGTTTACCGTTGACAGGGCCAATTGCCCATCTACTTTGATTCACTGGGGTTTATTTGTTGCCATTGTAAGGTAATGTAAACAGCTTGTTCTGATTGATGATTGAGTGTCCCATTGAAGGGACGACCCTTGTGGCTGATGGCTGCATGGCACAAGGCGTGAGGGCTGAGGCATGCAGGGCTGGTGCAGACCAGGCTCGCAGCTTCTTGTCATGCCACCGGTTCTGGCTGTGGTTGCGGAATGTGATTGGTTGCGGCATGCTAGTGTAAGCGGGCCGCTAGTTCCCGACTTCAACAAAGCAACCATCAAGCGACAACTAACATCGCGTGATGGCTAAGACTAAGCGGAAGGTCACCGACAAGCACAAGAAGGGACCGGCGAAGAAACTGAGAGGTGCCTGTCCCTAGCCGACTGTGAGCTACGTGAGTGACGCGCTGTGTTACAACCCGTCGTTCCTGTTGGTTCCATTGCAGCGTCTCGTTCCCCCCAGGGAAAACAACGGCAGGAGCGCCGGGATGGCTGGGGAACGAAAAGACGTCAAGTAAGTTGCCGCTCCCGCCTTGTGTGTCCCCGCACTGTTTGTGTCCCCGCATCGTGTCTTGTACCCCCATGGCCAGGGTGGGCCTTTACTCCATCAAGCTGGAAAGCAGGGTGCTGCATGGGGTGTGCAAACAGCTGGGTCTGACCAAGGGACGAAGCGATGCAGTGTGCACCACGCGATACTGCGACTCCCTAAATCAAGTCGCTGCGCGTGTGCTATGCCGTCCCATGTATGTAGGTGCCAGTGGCAGTGGGCAGCAAGAGGTAGTTGGAGAGCGGCGCCAGGTCATCAAGGCTGCCATTCGTAGCCTCGTGGAGGCAGCGCGGCCTGATCTCAGCCCGGCGCAAGTTGACGCTCTTGTTGCGGAGATGAACAAGCGCATGACCATGGGCAGCAAGCAGTGCTGCCTAACAGCGGTCTTGTGTCTCGCTATGCTGCTCCAGTCCTTCCTAGGCCAGCCCACTGAAGACTTCCCAGCAGCAGGTCCAGCCCCAGGCCCCCCTCCCCCGCCTGACCCAGCTTGCCCTCCCTATACTCACCCCCGCCTTGCCACACGCAGCTCCCCTCGCTCTGCAGCCGCCCGAGCACAGCTGCCCCCCCCCGTGCCGCTCAACATTTGGGACCCCAAGCTGCTGGCACAGATCAATGATGCCATGGAGCTGCTGACAACTGCCAGGGTGCTTCAGCATCTGATGCGTGGTCCCCACCACAGCGGCATCATGCTGCTGCCTGCCGAGGTGGCTGTGTTTGAGCAGCCCAGCAGCGCATGGCCGGTTGCCAAGCTGAAGGAGCTGGATGAGGTGCATCTGACAGGGGATGGCAATTCCCATAACGCCAACGCCACCACAATCAGCACCAGCATCAAAGAGTTCTACCAGCACCCAGGCCGCTTCATCAAGTGGTGGGGCAAGGCTATTGGGGTGGTTAAGGGGGGATTGCGCTTGCCAGCCAACAGTGTGCTGCGGCAGCTTAGGTGGGTGGCGGAGGTAGCCAAGCATCGTAGCCTGCTGGGACTGCCGGCCGAGTGGGAGGCGGGAGTGGACTGCATAGGGAAGGGGGGGGCAGGCAGGCTGCCCTTAGAAAAGAGGGTGCGCTATGCACTGTTTGTCAACCGCAGCCTAGAGGGCTGGCGACAGCATGGCACGTGCCCGCGCCCCTTCACCATGCTCCCCATGGTGGGGGTGCGAGCGCGGCACTTTGTCATGGATGGCAGGGTGCTGCATGGTGTCCTGGCTGACCTGGGCATGACCACCCTCACAAATGCCCAGGTTGAGGCTGACAGCCTGCCCCAGTGGCAGCGGTTCATACAGTACAGCCAGCTGCAGAACAGCGGGTGGGACTTTGCGCGCAGGGTAGAGACAGATGGGGTGAGCATCAGTGTGCACTTCGTGCGCAGCCAGGTAGTCAAGGAGCCAGTGGAGCTGCCCTTCATAGGGCGTCAGCTCACAGCAACAAGCCACTTCAACCCCACCACCCACAATGCTGTTGGGGTGGACCCGGGCGTCACCCAGGCCATCAAGGGGACCCAGCCACAGGTCATGTGGTGAGGCAGTGGGAATAGGAGCTGAGCAAGGGGCAGCTGAAGCACGACGGTGGGCTAACCAAAGCCAAGCAGGACACAGCCCGTTGGTCAGCTGCCATCCAGCCACAACTGCAGCAGCTGGCAGCTGCCACCCCTGCTGGCACCACCCTAGATGGCCTACAGGCCCACATCCTGGCCCTCAAGGCCACCTGGGACGCGCTGTAGGAGGAGTACCTCAAGCCACGTTGGCGCCGTCAGCGGTTGGGGCTGCACCATGCCCAGGAGCGCGTCATTGAGGGTTGCCGCAAGAAGGTATGCCGCCCCGC
>JASKMD010000026.1:4791808-4919263 GCA_030144725.1 Haematococcus lacustris | reverse complement strand
CCGCCCCGCCCCGCCCCGCCCCGCCCCGCCCCGCCCCGCCCCGCCCCGCCCCGCCCGCCCCGCCCCGCCCCGCCCCGCCCCGCCCCGCCCCGCCCCGCCCCGCCCCGCCCCGCCCCGCCCCGCCCCGCCCCGCCCCGCCCCGCCCCGCCCCGCCCCGCCCCGCCCCGCCCCGCCCCGCCCCGCCCCGCCCCGCCCCGCCCCGCCCCGCCCCGCCCCGCCCCGCCCCGCCCCGCCCCGCCCCGCCCCGCCCCGCCCCGCCCCGCCCCGCCCCGCCCCGCCCCGCCCCGCCCCGCCCCGCCCCGCCCCGCCCCGCCCCGCCCCGCCCCGCCCCGCCCCGCCCCGCCCCGCCCCGCCCCGCCCCGCCCCGCCCCGCCCCGCCCCGCCCCGCCCCGCCCCGCCCCGCCCCGCCCCGCCCCGCCCCGCCCCCGCCCCGCCCCGCCCCGCCCCGCCCCGCCCCGCCCCGCCCCGCCCCGCCCCGCCCCGCCCCGCCCCGCCCCGCCCCGCCCCGCCCCGCCCCGCCCCGCCCCGCCCCGCCCCGCCCCGCCCCGCCCCGCCCCGCCCCGCCCCGCCCCGCCCCGCCCCGCCCCGCCCCGCCCCGCCCCGCCCCGCCCCGCCCCGCCCCGCCCCGCCCCGCCCCGCCCCGCCCCGCCCCGCCCCGCCCCGCCCCGCCCCGCCCCGCCCCGCCCCGCCCCGCCCCGCCCCGCCCCGCCCCGCCCCGCCCCGCCCCGCCCCGCCCCGCCCCGCCCCGCCCCGCCCCGCCCCGCCCCGCCCCGCCCCGCCCCGCCCCGCCCCGCCCCGCCCCGCCCCGCCCCGCCCCGCCCCGCCCCGCCCCGCCCCGCCCCGCCCCGCCCCGCCCCGCCCCGCCCCGCCCCGCCCCGCCCCGCCCCGCCCCGCCCCGCCCCGCCCCGCCCCGCCCCGCCCCGCCCCGCCCCGCCCCGCCCCGCCCCGCCCCGCCCCGCCCCGCCCCGCCCCGCCCCGCCCCGCCCCGCCCCGCCCCGCCCCGCCCCGCCCCGCCCCGCCCCGCCCCGCCCCGCCCCGCCCCGCCCCGCCCGCCCCGCCCCGCCCCGCCCCGCCCCGCCCCGCCCCGCCCCGCCCCGCCCCGCCCCGCCCCGCCCCGCCCCGCCCCGCCCCGCCCCGCCCCGCCCCGCCCCGCCCCGCCCCGCCCCGCCCCGCCCCGCCCCGCCCCGCCCCGCCCCGCCCCGCCCCGCCCCGCCCCGCCCCGCCCCGCCCCGCCCCGCCCCGCCCCGCCCCGCCCCGCCCCGCCCCGCCCCGCCCCGCCCCGCCCCGCCCCGCCCCGCCCCGCCCCGCCCCGCCCCGCCCCGCCCCGCCCCGCCCCGCCCCGCCCCGCCCCGCCCCGCCCCGCCCCGCCCCGCCCCGCCCCGCCCCGCCCCGCCCCGCCCCGCCCCGCCCCGCCCCGCCCCGCCCCGCCCCGCCCCGCCCCGCCCCGCCCCGCCCCGCCCCGCCCCGCCCCGCCCCGCCCCGCCCCGCCCCGCCCCGCCCCGCCCCGCCCCGCCCCGCCCCGCCCCGCCCCGCCCCGCCCCGCCCCGCCCCGCCCCGCCCCGCCCCGCCCCGCCCCGCCCCGCCCCGCCCCGCCCCGCCCCGCCCCGCCCCGCCCCGCCCCGCCCCGCCCCGCCCCGCCCCGCCCCGCCCCGCCCCGCCCCGCCCCGCCCCGCCCCGCCCCGCCCCGCCCCGCCCCGCCCCGCCCCGCCCCGCCCCGCCCCGCCCCGCCCCGCCCCCGCCCCGCCCCGCCCCGCCCCGCCCCGCCCCGCCCCGCCCCGCCCCGCCCCGCCCCGCCCCGCCCCGCCCCGCCCCGCCCCGCCCCGCCCCGCCCCGCCCCGCCCCGCCCCGCCCCGCCCCGCCCCGCCCCGCCCCGCCCCGCCCCGCCCCGCCCCGCCCCGCCCCGCCCCGCCCCGCCCCGCCCCGCCCCGCCCCGCCCCGCCCCGCCCCGCCCCGCCCCGCCCCGCCCCGCCCCGCCCCGCCCCGCCCCGCCCCGCCCCGCCCCGCCCCGCCCCGCCCCGCCCCGCCCCGCCCCGCCCCGCCCCGCCCCGCCCCGCCCCGCCCCGCCCCGCCCCGCCCCGCCCCGCCCCGCCCCGCCCCGCCCCGCCCCGCCCCGCCCCGCCCCGCCCCGCCCCGCCCCGCCCCGCCCCGCCCCGCCCCGCCCCGCCCCGCCCCGCCCCGCCCCGCCCCGCCCCGCCCCGCCCCGCCCCGCCCCGCCCCGCCCCGCCCCGCCCCGCCCCGCCCCGCCCCGCCCCGCCCCGCCCCGCCCCGCCCCGCCCCGCCCCGCCCCGCCCCGCCCCGCCCCGCCCCGCCCCGCCCCGCCCCGCCCCGCCCCGCCCCGCCCCGCCCCGCCCCGCCCCGCCCCGCCCCGCCCCGCCCCGCCCCGCCCCGCCCCGCCCCGCCCCGCCCCGCCCCGCCCCGCCCCGCCCCGCCCCGCCCCGCCCCGCCCCGCCCCGCCCCGCCCCGCCCCGCCCCGCCCCGCCCCGCCCCGCCCCGCCCCGCCCCGCCCCGCCCCGCCCCGCCCCGCCCCGCCCCGCCCCGCCCCGCCCCGCCCCGCCCCGCCCCGCCCCGCCCCGCCCCGCCCCGCCCCGCCCCGCCCCGCCCCGCCCCGCCCCGCCCCGCCCCGCCCCGCCCCGCCCCGCCCCGCCCCGCCCCGCCCCGCCCCGCCCCGCCCCGCCCCGCCCCGCCCCGCCCCGCCCCGCCCCGCCCCGCCCCGCCCCGCCCCGCCCCGCCCCGCCCCGCCCCGCCCCGCCCCGCCCCGCCCCGCCCCGCCCCGCCCCGCCCCGCCCCGCCCCGCCCCGCCCCGCCCCGCCCCGCCCCGCCCCGCCCGCCCCGCCCCGCCCCGCCCCGCCCCGCCCCGCCCCGCCCCGCCCCGCCCCGCCCCGCCCCGCCCCGCCCCGCCCCGCCCCGCCCCGCCCCGCCCCGCCCCGCCCCGCCCCGCCCCGCCCCGCCCCGCCCCGCCCCGCCCCGCCCCGCCCCGCCCCGCCCCGCCCCGCCCCGCCCCGCCCCGCCCCGCCCCGCCCCGCCCCGCCCCGCCCCGCCCCGCCCCGCCCCGCCCCGCCCCGCCCCGCCCCGCCCCGCCCCGCCCCGCCCCGCCCCGCCCCGCCCCGCCCCGCCCCGCCCCGCCCCGCCCCGCCCCGCCCCGCCCCGCCCCGCCCCGCCCCGCCCCGCCCCGCCCCGCCCCGCCCCGCCCCGCCCCGCCCCGCCCCGCCCCGCCCCGCCCCGCCCCGCCCCGCCCCGCCCCGCCCCGCCCCGCCCCGCCCCGCCCCGCCCCGCCCCGCCCCGCCCCGCCCCGCCCCGCCCCGCCCCGCCCCGCCCCGCCCCGCCCCGCCCCGCCCCGCCCCGCCCCGCCCCGCCCCGCCCCGCCCCGCCCCGCCCCGCCCCGCCCCGCCCCGCCCCGCCCCGCCCCGCCCCGCCCCGCCCCGCCCCGCCCCGCCCCGCCCCGCCCCGCCCCGCCCCGCCCCGCCCCGCCCCGCCCCGCCCCGCCCCGCCCCGCCCCGCCCCGCCCCGCCCCGCCCCGCCCCGCCCCGCCCCGCCCCGCCCCGCCCCGCCCCGCCCCGCCCCGCCCCGCCCCGCCCCGCCCCGCCCCGCCCCGCCCGCCCCGCCCCGCCCCGCCCCGCCCCGCCCCGCCCCGCCCCGCCCCGCCCCGCCCCGCCCCGCCCCGCCCCGCCCCGCCCCGCCCCGCCCCGCCCCGCCCCGCCCCGCCCCGCCCCGCCCCGCCCCGCCCCGCCCCGCCCCGCCCCGCCCCGCCCCGCCCCGCCCCGCCCCGCCCCGCCCCGCCCCGCCCCGCCCCGCCCCGCCCCGCCCCGCCCCGCCCCGCCCCGCCCCGCCCCGCCCCGCCCCGCCCCGCCCCGCCCCGCCCCGCCCCGCCCCGCCCCGCCCCGCCCCGCCCCGCCCCGCCCCGCCCCGCCCCGCCCCGCCCCGCCCCGCCCCGCCCCGCCCCGCCCCGCCCCGCCCCGCCCCGCCCCGCCCCGCCCCGCCCCGCCCCGCCCCGCCCCGCCCCGCCCCGCCCCGCCCCGCCCCGCCCCGCCCCGCCCCGCCCCGCCCCGCCCCGCCCCGCCCCGCCCCGCCCCGCCCCGCCCCGCCCCGCCCCGCCCCGCCCCGCCCCGCCCCGCCCCGCCCCGCCCCGCCCCGCCCCGCCCCGCCCCGCCCCGCCCCGCCCCGCCCCGCCCCGCCCCGCCCCGCCCCGCCCCGCCCCGCCCCGCCCCGCCCCGCCCCGCCCCGCCCCGCCCCGCCCCGCCCCGCCCCGCCCCGCCCCGCCCCGCCCCGCCCCGCCCCGCCCCGCCCCGCCCCGCCCCGCCCCGCCCCGCCCCGCCCCGCCCCGCCCCGCCCCGCCCCGCCCCGACCCGACCCGACCCGACCCGACCCGACCCGACCCGCCCCGCCCCGCCCCGCCCCGCCCCGCCCCGCCCCGCCCCGCCCCGCCCCGCCCCGACCCGACCCGACCCGACCCGACCCGACCCGACCCGACCCGACCCGACCCGACCCGACCCGACCCGACCCGACCCGACCCGACCCGACCCGACCCGACCCGACCCGACCCGACCCGACCCGACCCGACCCGACCCGACCCGACCCGACCCGACCCGACCCGACCCGACCCGACCTTCAGGAGGTGAATGGGATGAAGTGGGTGTCACGCCAGCACTACCACCAGGAGAGGGGAGTGGCGGTGTTCCTGGGAGCAGGCTGCTTCAGCCGGGGTGGGTGGAAAGCCAAGGCAGTGCGGGATGGGTTCCGCACCAGCCGTGTCAGCTCATCAGTGCATGCCCGCCAGCCATGTGAGTTGCACCTGCCAGATGACCAGCCTAGGCCCGAAGACTGGGTACCCCCAGCAGGCCAAGTCAACCAGCGGCTGGTGCGCCCAGCCTGGAGCCTGCGGCATGCTAAGCATGTGCGGAGCCTGCAGTGGTGCCATCAGGTGCCGCCCAACCCCCCTGCCCCTGCCCAGGACCCCCCCCCTGCCCCTGCCCAGGACCCCCCTGCCCCTCCCCCTGCCCAGGACCCCCTTCCCCTTCCCACAGCTCAGGCCCCACCCCCTGCCCAGGCCTAGCCCCTCCCTGCTGCACCTGGCCCAGTACCACCACCCCAGGCACCCCCATGGGGCAGGTGGCTGGACCGGGACACCAACGCCTGCTTCAACTTCCAGCGCATCGGGGAGAGCACGCAGCGCCCCCTGGAGCTGTGCAGCTGGAAGGACAGGGAGGCTCTGCCCCCCGTTGGCAAGGAGTACCAGCAGGGCTACAAGCGGGTCAATGACCGGCTGCCCAAGGTCAGGCAGAGGTTGCACCGGGCTGCTGAGTACCGGCGGGGCATTGATGGCCGGGCCCGCAACAATGCATAGGCCCTAGTAGTTTGCACAGGCTGTTAGCGTTAAGCTGTTAGTTTTGATGAGGTGCCCAGTGGTCAAGGGGGATTAGCCCCAGGAAAGAGTGCCACCGGTGTGGGGTTGGTAGTCATCAAGGGTGCGACCGAGGATGCTACAACATGCTTGTAGTAGCTGAGTGAGATTACCCACAGTCCAACATGTTGTTCCTTGTTGAATAAGTTTTGTTGGGCTGACCAACTCAACTGGGACTGTGGAGACAGACGGTTGGGCTTGATCATGGCACTAAGGGCACCGTTCTCCATGTATTCCAAAATGATGTACAGGTGGCTCCTACTCTTGAAAGATGCCACATACTTGACGATGTTCTTATGATTAAGCGTCTTCAGCAGCGTGTGGAGACAGACAGTGTCAGCGTGTGTATCCACTACACGCGCCCCGTCCCCCCTCCTCCAGCCCCACCCCCAGATGCCAGCAGCAACAGCCGCCCAAGTGCAGCAACAGCAGCGGCCCATGCAATGGGACTCCCCCACATAGGCAAGGGCATAGCTCAGCAGCGTGAGTTTGTGTTTGACACTGACACACAGATTGGGGTGGGCATCGACCCCGGCGTCACCCAGACAGTCAGCGCAGCCAGTGGGACCACGGGTCAGGCCAGCTGGTAGCTGACCAGCTGGACTGGTGGAAGCTGACCAAGGGCCAGGTGAAGCATGCCAGCGGCCTGAACAATGCCCGCCCCCTGCAGCGGCTAGCACCAATCAAGCCACACCTCCAGCACCTGGCAGCAGCCAGCTCAGCCGGCACCTCCCTGGTAGCCAACCTGAAGCGCATCACCGTCACCCTGGCCACCGGGGATGCGGTGTGGGAGGTGTACCTGGACCCAAGTGGGCACGGCAGCGGCTGAGGCTGTACGGAGCCCGGGATCGGGCGCTGGAGCAGTTCTTCAATAAAGTGAGGGTGGGTAGGAGGGAGGGAGGGTAAGGGATTGAGAGGTAGTGGATTAGGCATGAAGTGAAAGAGTGGTTGACTGTGCCATGCCTAACCTGGTGCCACCATGTCAGCCACCATGTGTGTGCCTTATGTGCATGGCTGCAGTTGAGGAGGACATGGCGGAGGTGTCCATGGAGCGCCATGGGCGTGCCAAGCAGCTGGTGTTCTTCTTTGGAGCAGCTGGCATTGGCACTGGGGGTAGGTGGGGTGCTGATGCGGTGTTCCGTGCCTGCTGCAAGATGGTGTGCAGACCCAGGGGCTCAGACCAGCCAGCAGCCTCAGAGCCAGGGCCCAGCACTCCCCCGTCAGCCAAGCGCAGGAAGCCTACCCCGCCCAGAGGAAGGGCAAAGCTGCCAAGGCAAAGCCAGCACCACAGCCAGGCAGGTGGCTGGACAGGGACTAGAATGCAGCGCTGAACATGCAGCGCATTGGGGAGAGCAGGTGGCGCCCGCTGGAGCTGTGCTGGTGGCTAAAACAGACACCTCGGCCAGCCAAGGGCAAGGAGTACCCAGGCCTGGACTACAAGCGGCTGCGAGATAAGCCACCCAAGGCCCGGCAGCAGCAGCAGCAGCAGTTGCCGGCTGTGGCACAGCAGTGTGTGCCCCCCTCTGTTGAGCTGTCATCAGCTCACAATCTGCGCATGTTTTTCATGCCAACTCTACACATTAGCCATCGTGGTCAAGCAATAGTGTAGGTTGCATGCACTCATGCACCATGTCATGTGCATTTGGTATACTCCACACAGCCCATTAACACTGTTTGAGTCGGGCCACTACTGGTCCCTAGTATTCCCGCTAGTGGCTGCTAGTGGCCACTACTGGTCCGGCTCAAATGGAGACCACCGTGAGGAACAAGGGGGCTGATGGCTGCCTAAACTATGATTTTGCACAAACATGCACGATGTGAATGCTGAATGATGACAGGGCCAATTGCCGATTCAGAAGCTTGCCCTAGTTTGATGACAAATGACACTGCCGCATGGTTACTACGCCGTTGCACCATGCGAGGTGGTGATGAAGTTGCAGCGACGCCCTGTTTGGTCAACAGGATAACAGTCAGAAGAGAACAAACACGCCTCGATGACCCTAAGCCTCCTGGCCGCCTAAGCCACTGCTGGTTCCAAATCCAACAGTTGAGCCTCACATTATTACTCGGGCGCAACGTTGCAAAATATTCAACGGGCTAACGGCGCAGACGTGTGCGAGAATGTCAGTAGCATTACTGGCAGCTTAGCGACCGGCAACGGAGTGAGGGCCTCGTTAAGTAAAACCTTTGGCCACGCTCAAGATGTCTCCGCACCTCAAGCTAACTTATTTCGATTTTGTAAGCATCCGTCAGCAATCCCAGCGGGTGCCGCGCGCTCTCTTTTATGGGCCGCTGGGGGCCGATGGACCGATCGTGGCCGACAGGGGCTGCCGCAATGTGTCACCTTGTTGCAGCCTGCCCCCTGTCCTCCTTGCAGCCTGGGAAAGCTGAGGTGACTCGTGTGTTGCTCAATGTGGGCAAGATTCCCTTTGAAGACTACACCATCAGTCGGGAGCAGTGGGCTGAGCTGAAGCCGACCATGCCCTATGGCCAGGTCCCTGTGCTTGAGGTGGGTGTCTGTGAAGGTGCAGGGGAGGGGGAAGGGGAGGGGGGCAGGCAACCGCTGCTGCTTGCACCTGGCCTGAGCTGCTGCCTGACCTGCAAGCCGTCCTGGGCTGCAGGTGGACGGCAAGCAGCTGGCCCAGAGCTCAGCCATTGAGCGCTATGCAGCCAGGCTGGCGGGGCTGTACCCAGAGGATGCGTAAGCTGTGCCTTGAGCCTGTGTACATGGTGCAGTACGCATATGCACCTCACTCGCTCCACATGGAGTGACATGTGTAACTTGTAATTTAGACAAGCCTGTCACACCATCACACCCAAGAACACGCTATTGCCTGGACGTGAGTGTGGCTATGTTCAGCACTACTGAGCCATCATGAGTATGTGAGCTGCATGAGGGCCCTGGTCTTGCCTTTGGCTCAGCCCTGCCCTGCTGGTGGGCTGCAGGTGGGAGGCGGCCAAGGTGGATGAGCTGGCGTGCTTCATGAGCGAGTGGCTTGACGACTTTGTTCGGTAATTCTAGGCACCTACATCCCTGGGTTGCAGCTGCCATTAGCAGCAGCAATAGAGCCAAGAGGTTGAGAACAGTGAGATGCCTTACATGCCCCTTACATCCCATAACCAAGATTGGGTTTGCCGTGAAGCTGGTGGCCCAGCTGTGTGCTCCTTTCGGCCTGGTGCCCGCGCAGCACCTTTTACATTAAAGATGCCGATGAGAAGCTGGCAGCCCGCAAGGCCATAGTGGAGGGTGCTCTGCAGACCAAGATGACCAAGCTGAACGCGCTGCTGGTGAGGCACACCCCTGCCCCACTGTGTCTTGGCCCCAGCTGCTGTCCACCTTGCCTAAGCCAGCTGCTTCACCACCTTGCTGCCAGCACCACCCCTGATGACGTGATCCCTGACCCACCCTCATGGCTGCCCCCTGGGCCCCTGCCCCTTGCCTGGCCTGGCAGACTAAGGTGGGCCAGACGACTACCTAGTGGGTACCCTGGTGGGCAGACCCGACCAGCCACTCAGCACCATCAGCCACTCACCCTGTGGCAGTTACCCTCTGCTGACATGCTCCTCACCTCTGCCGCAGCGATCCATGCAACTGCAATACTATGACTACCTGTCCAGCGAGCAACAGTCGATGAGACTCACGGCGCATGGCTTACGTGGCCTGCCCATAGCCCTTGATGGCTGCCAGCACTGCCCCTGATGCTATGACACCTGGCCCGCACTCGTTACTGGCCCTTGACCCCCTACCCCTTGCCTGGCTTGCAGACTGAGGCTGGGCCTGACGGCTACTTGGTGGGCGGCAGGATGACCTATGCAGATGTGGCAGTGTACGTGATGACCAGCAACATCATCTGTGGCTTCCTTGACGGTGAGATTGCCGGCATGATACAAAGCTATGCGATTGTGTGCAGCCATGCACATGTGCCTCCACATGCCCATGTGGCCCAGCCGCTTTTTGGTTGTGAGCTTCCTGGCCAGCGGCTTCTTTGATGATAAAGCTGTCTAGATAAGCACTGGTGCACTGGTGCCCATGCAACCCAGCCAGCCCTCTACACCAGGCATGCTTAGCTGGAGCAGTCCCTTGTGCCAGGCTGCCAGCAGGCAAGGGATGATTGCATCACCGTCAGTAATGTGCAAGATGCAGGGTTGGCCTGATTAGGCTTACTCCCCAAGCTGACATCACCTGGGTTGCTGACAGGGTTGCCAAAGCTGGTAACTAGGGGGACCTTAAGCAAGGTTACATTTTTTGTAGGCGAACCCTTGGCTCACCGCCCTGAAGCTTGCCGTGGCCTTGTGTGGTGGCTGCCCTAGGTGTTCCCTCACAGCCTGCAGGTGCCTCCTGGTGGCACCCCTGCTTGGTCCACAGCGACCTGGCCTCAGCCCTGACCGCCCTGGTGCCACTGGTTGCAGGCGTGCCCCGCGACCTGTACCAGCCCTTCCCCGCCATCATCGCCTTCCACACCCGCATGGCCAGTGTGCCGCAGATCAGGGACATGTACCAGGGCGTCACGGAGGGGTTGCGCATGACATTCAAGGCCGGGGCTGCCAGCGCTTGAGCAGCAGGGTTGTGGCAGGGTCAGTGGAAGAGAGGGTGGACAGCTTAGTGCGCATGTGGCTGCTGCCCTGGTTGGCGAAAGCTGCCAGGTTCTGCAACATGCATGATGTGTTTGTTAATTGTTGACAGGGCCTATCGGCCGTTCAGTGGGATTAAAGTGGGGGGGTATTGTCATTATGAAGCGACGTAAACAGCTTGGCCTAACCGCTATAATTTCTGCGAGTGTGGCCGGCCCTAGATTAATGACAAGTGACACTGCCACATGGTTGTTCTGCCGTTGCACCATGCGAGGTGATGCCGGCGCCGTTGTCAATGGTTATGAAGCTGCAGCGCCGCCATGTTAGGCAAATGCCATGTACCGATGATGATGACAAAAACGTCTCGATTACCTCAAGCTGCCTGACTCCTTGGACAAATACAACTTGTTAACCACACCAATCTAATGTGCCTCATGTTTTTCACTCAATCACTGCTGATGATGATGACAAGAGCAAGAAGGCAAACACTCTTCTTTCACCACAGCCTCCCTGGCTGTATGAGTCCCTGCTGGAGGCGGGGGAGGAAAACGCTCCACTTTCTTAGTTGAACTTCCCACTTTACACTCGGTCGCAACGTTTCGAAACCCTACCGGGTCAACGGCGTAGACGTGCACGTAACCATCAGTGGCATCACTAGTAGCAAAGCGCCGAAGCAGCCGGCAACGGAGTGAAGGCCCCGTCAAGTCGATCCGTTGGCCAAGCACGAGATGGCTCCCCACATCAGGCTCATTTACTTCGACATTGTAAGCGTCCCGCAGCAATGTCGGCGGATGGCAAGTGTCCCAAAACCGTTACCGTCGGGCCGCTGGGAAGTCCGAGGCAAGGGCGGGGCACAGGCGCACAAGGGATGTGGTAGACACTTCATTACTCCCGGACCACTCTACAGCTTTTGCGAAGCCCCGAAAGTTGAAGCGAGCACTTTACCAAACACTACCTCTAAGGACTCTTCCCAAAGCAAAGGTCAAAGATAGACTGCAACACTCTAAGGGCCTGGCTGACATGACTGAGACACAGCCTGTCTCCAACAGCTTCATGCATGTTTTGCCGCAATGTGTCAATTTGCTGCAGTCTGCCCCCTGTCCTCCCTGCAGCCTGGGAAAGCTGAGTTGACCCGCGTGTTGCTCAATGTGGGCAATGTGCCCTTTGAAGACTACACCATCAGCCGGGAGCAGTGGGCAGAGCTGAAGCCGACCATGCCCTATGGCCAGATCCCAGTGTTGGAGGTGGGTGCCTGTGAAGCTTGAGGCAAAGGGGGATGGGGAGTGGGGCAGGTACTTGCTGCTACTTCCACCTGGCCTGTGCTGCTGCCTGACCTGCAAGCCGTCCTGGGCTACAGGTGGACGGCAAGCAGCTGGCACAGAGCTCAGCCATTGAGCGCTATGCAGCCAGGCTGGCGGGGCTGTACCCACAAGATGCGTGAGTGGTGGTGTGCAGTGTGGCATACATGGACCACACACATATACAGCGGCACCTCACTCCACTAATGACACATGGAGTGCCATGTGTGACTTGTTAACTAAACAAGCCTGTCACACCATCATCACACCCAACAACACCCTGCGGTCTGGACCTGAGTGTGGCGATGTTAAGCACTACTGAGCCATCATGACTGTGTCATTGGAAGGAGGGCCTGAAAGCTGGTCCTCTGGCTCAGCCCTGCCCTGCTGTCGGCTGCAGGTGGGAGGCGGCCAAGGTGGATGAGCTGGCGTGCTTCATGAAGGAGTGGTGGGAGCCATTTGCCAGGTAAGCATGAGCATAAGCATAATGAGGGACACAGTGCATGTCTGCTGCAGCTGTGTTGGACTGACTTGTGTGTTGCAGCTTTGTCAGGACTCCCAGCCTGTGTGTGGTGTTCTACTCAATGACAAGAAGGGCTTGGGCTGCCTGTGCAGCACCTTCTCCATCAAGGACGCTGACGAGAGGCTGGCGGCGCGCAAGGCAGTGGCGCAGGGCCCCCTGCAGTCAAAGATTGCAAAGCTGAACGCGCTGCTGGTGAGGCACACCCCTGTCCCACTGTCCTACCCTGCCCCTGGCCCCTTCTGCTAGCCCCATTTACCTGAGCCACCTGCTTCACCACCTCGCTGCCAGCACCACCCCTGCTGCTGCGACTCTCAACCCGCACTCGCAACTGCCCCCTGCCCCTTGCCTGGCCTGCAGACAGAAGCAGGCCAGGACGGCTACCTGGTGGGCGGCAGGATGACTTATGCGGACGTGGCAGCCTTCGTGGTCATGAGCTTCTTGGGCAGCGGCATGTTTGATGGTAAGGTTGTGCCTATGCAACCCAGCCAGCCCTCAATACCTGGCATGCTTAGCTGGAGCTGTCCCTTGTGCCAGGCTGCCAGCAGGCAAGGGATGATTGCATCACCGTCAGTAATGTGCAAGATGCAGGGTTGGCCTGATTAGGCTTACTCCCCAAGCTGACATCACCTGGGTTGCTGACAGGGTTGCCAAAGCTGGTAACTAGGGGGACCTTAAGCAAGGTTACATTTTTTGTAGGCGAACCCTTGGCTCACCGCCCTGAGGCTTGCCGTGGCCTTGTGTGTTGGCTGCCCTAGGTGTTCCCTCACAGCCTGCAGGTGCCTCCTGGTGGCACCCCTGCTTGGTCCACAGCGACCTGGCCTCAGCCCTGACCGCCCTGGTGCCCCTGGTTGCAGGCGTGCCCCGCGACCTGTACCAGCCCTTCCCCGCCATCACCGCCTTCCACACCCGCATGGCCAGTGTGCCGCAGATCAGGGACATGTACCAGGGCGTCACGGAGGGGTTGCGCATGGCGTTCAAGGCCGGGGCTGCCAGCGCTTGAGCAGCAGGGTGGTGTGTCAGGGTCAGGGGAGGAAAAGGTGGACAGCATAGTGCTCATGTGGCTGCTGCCCTGGTGGCCGAAGGCTGCCAGATGCTGCAACATGCACAATGTGTTTGTTTATTCTTGACAGAACCAATTGCCCATTCACGGGGATGCAATAGGGATGTATCTGGTATCATTGTAAGGTAATGTAAACAGCTTAACCTAGTCGCGTTTTGAGAATACAAGCAGCCCTGCTTTGATGCTGCCATGTACTGATGATGATGACAAGAGCAAGAAGGCAAACACGCTTCTTTTACCACAGCCTCCCTGGCTGTATGAGTCACTGCTGGAGGCGGGGGAGGAAAACGCCCCACTTTCTCGGTTGAACTTCCCACTTTACACTCGGTCGCAACGTTTCGAAAACCCTACCGGGCCAACGGCATAGACGTGCACGGTAACATCAGTGGCATCACTGGTAGCAAAGCGACAAAGCGGCCGGCAACAAAGTGAAGACTCCGTCAAGTCGATCCGTTGGCCAAGCACGAGATGGCTCCCCACCTCAAGCTCATTACTTCGACATTGTAAGCGTCCAGCAGCAACTCAGCATATGGCAGGTGTCATCAGACTATAACCGTCGTGCCGCGCGCTCTGCAGCCGCGTGCCGCGCGCTCTATGCGTGGCATGGTCGCTGCAGGGGATGCCTGCCCCCTGTCCTCCCTGCAGCCTGGGCGGGCTGAGTTGACCCGTGTGTTGCTCAATGCGGGCAACATTCCTTTTGACGACTACATCATCAGCCGGGAGCAGTGGGCTGAGCTGAAGCCGACCATGCCCTATGGCCAGGTCCCTGTGCTTGAGGTAAGCGCCTGGGAAGGTGCAGGGGGAGGAGAGGGGGCAGGCAACCACTGCTGCTTCCACCTGGCCTGTGCTGCTGCCTGACCTGCAAGCTGTCCTGGGCTGCAGGTGGACGGCAAGCAGCTGGCCCAGAGCTCAGCCATTGAGCGCTATGCAGCCAGGCTGGCGGGGCTGTACCCACAGAATGCGTGAGTGGGGTCTTGAGCCTGTGAACATGGTGCAGCATGCAGCAGCACCTCACTCACGGCACATGGAGTGACATGTGTGACATTTAGACAAGGCAAGCCTGTCACACCATTACACCTGACAACACCCTAATGCCTGGATGTGTGTGTGGCGATGTTAAACAGTACTGAGCCATCATGACAGTTTAAGCTGCAGAATGGCCCTTGTCCTTGCCTTTGGCTCAGCCCTGCCCTGCTGTCGGCTGCAGGTGGGAGGCGGCCAAGGTGGATGAGCTGGCGTGCTTCATGCAGGAGTGGTGGGAGCTTTTTATCAGGTGAGCAAGCTAGAGCAGCAGCAAGCGGGGAGTCACAGCAAATGTCTGCCCAACTGCGTTTGACTGTCTCGTGAGTTGCAGCATTGCCAGGACTCCCAGTGCGGCCGTGGTCTTCACTTAGCTGATAGGAAGGTCCGAACATGCCTGTGTAGCAACTTCTCCATCAAGGACGTTGATGAGAAGGCGGTGGCCCACAAGGCAGTGGCAGAGGGTCCACTGCAGGCCAAGATTGGAAAGCTGAACACGTTGCTGGTGAGGCACACCCCTGCCCCGCCCTGTCCCTGAGCCAGCTGCTTCATCACCTCGCTGCCAGCACCACCCCTGATGATGTGATCCCTGACCCACCCTGGAAGGTGAGGCTTGGGTAAAGAGTGAGGGGTGCAGCTTGGCCCAGGCACTGTGGCTTGCACTGGCCTTGTGTAATGATTGCCCAGTCACAATAGTCGTAGTAAGCAAGGCAAGAGTATGGCTAATTCAGGTCATATAGGGCACAGGTGAACTGGCCAGACAAGCAGCCTCAGCCCAGGCTCCATGGCTTGCCCTGGCTTGTGTAGTGGCAGGCCCTAGGTGTGCCCTCACATGCTGCAGGTGCCTCCTGGTGGCACCCCTGCTTGGTACACAGCGACCTGGCCTCAGCCCTGACCGCCCTGGTGCCCCTGGCTGCAGGCGTGCCCCGCGACCTGTACCAGCGCTTCCCCGCCATTATCGACTTCCACACTCGCATGGCCAATGTGCCGCAGATCAGGGACATGTACCAGGGCGTCACCGAGGGCGTGCGCATGGCGTTCAAAGCGGGGTGTGTGGGAGGTGTGGCTTGAAGAGCTCAATCAATGGCGCACTGAAGCTGAAGGCAACGGCAGGGCGTGCATCGAATCAATCGTTTGTTGCAGGGTTGCTGCTGCTTGCAAAACGTCGCAACGTTGATTTTGCAAAAGTTTCGTGGCCAAAGATAATTCTGGGCTGAATGTTTGCGTGTGTATGTATGGGTGGAAGGCACAAAGACTCCACATGATGGTAGGGCCATCCATCAGGTCCCACAAGGTCAGGCATCCATGCTAAGTTTGCTCTTTACTTCTTCATTGTTGTCTTCGTCAATGATGACAGGCAGCAGAGCAAAGACATGCGGTTATTCCCAGCCTCAGCCCCCCCTCAGCCCCCCCCTCAGCCCCCCTACCACTCCCTTTCACCCCCTTCCACTCTCTCCCAGCCCCTTCCCACCCACGCCACCCTGCCTACCATTTTGGCATACCATCCTTTGCATCTTACCAAGGGTCTTGCGCCGCATGTAGGTGGACACGATGTGGAATTCACGCCCAACTGTGGATGTCTTGCCTGGCCGGTGTGGGTTGGGGAGGACGCACTGCTCAGAGACGATGTTGTTAGGGCAATGCAGATAGCCAGCCCTTGGCGACTTGTTGAGTGCATAGAGCTGAGCACTCTTGGCCTTGCTTAATCTCAAGGGTGGGTGAGATGCTGAGCAGGGCTACGGGCTTGGCTCGGTGGTCAGGGTGATGGGGGGTGATGGATGCGGAGATGGGTGAAGGAGAGGTTGGGGAGAGGTAGGAGGCGAGGAGAAGGAGGGTTAGGGGGGAGGAGGCTGATGGCAGGCTGGGATGAGGGGCTACTGGGAGCTGGGCGGGGTAGACGAGGTTGGGAGATGGTGGGTTAAGGTGTGTTGGTGGTGGCCATGTGGCGGAGTGGTCAGCCAAGCTCAGTCGGCTCCTCATGCACCTGTAGCCATCAGCATGTGTACCTTGTAAGCGGTCCATCTTGTCACATACAAACCCAATGATTGAGTTGCATGGTGCCATGGACGCGTTGATGAGTATGCTACAAAAGATTCGTGTGAGGCCAGGCTGTTGTTCAATGGTTGAAAACATATAGCGGGTCATAGCTAGAGGGGGTGTCTAGTCCCTACTGTGCCGCCCACCATTACAGCGATACAGCGATGTCGCACACGAATTCGAGTTTCTTCACATCCTCGCCAAGCGGCCTGCACCATCAAGAAGCTCGCGCAGCCATGTTTGCCGGACTTCGGTGGTGTGCGCCACCAACATGTCGTGCATCGCTAACGGATAGCCAAGGACGTAGCTTACCAGTGTAGCTAACCACGGTCTCTAATTGGGACACATCCGGGGTCACATGTGGCTGCCCGCATCGAAAGACTCCGATGGCAATTCCAGTCGAACATTAAACGCGCAATATCGCATTGCAGCAGACGCAGCAAACGTTACATCAAATGATGAAGTAGATGGGCTGCAGTTGCATGCAGATTACCAACCCCATGTTGGGAACGCCTGAGGTAACCAACTGGCTGGCTTACTATCGCCAAACCCCAATTGCACTCCGGGTCGTCAGGGTGTTAGGCTGGACTGGTTAAAGATGGGTAAAGATGGTTAAAGATGGTTTAACATTCCGGGTCACGCTCTAGCATCCATTGATGACAGGTATAAACAGTGTACCATAGCTTCACTCAATGGAGTGACCACTATCGGCAAGCCTTGGTTGCACTAGGTTCAACAGCACCCTCCTATTTGCATATGCTATGGGCTATCTGCATCACAACCATCGCTGACCAGTGTTTGTTTCTCATCACATTCCTGCAAAACCCTGAATGCTGTACAACTCTGTAAACCTAGGCAGGGCGCCAGAAATAGTTTCGTATCTTGGACGCACCCACACCAATTGCTACACCTTCACCACACCCAGCCCCAACTTCTTGTCACACAAAACTCAGTGCTCAGCGACACGGCTATGTCAGCGCGGCCTTGATCGCGTTCTTCTGACCCTCCGTGAGCGACCGCGGCAGCACCACATCCAGCGTCACGTGCAGGTCCCCTTTCTGCCCCGGCGCCTTGCTGATGGGCATACCCTGGCCCGCCAACACGCGCTTGCTCCCGGGCTGCACGACGTCCCTGATGGGCAGGTTGATGACGTGGCCATCCAGGTGCTGCAGACTGACACTGCCGCCAGTCAGGGCCGTCACCAGGGGCACCTGCTCAGCACACACAGGGCAGCCCAGGCGGTCATACAGCAGGTCATCCGACTTGCAGGGTGGGCTCGCCAAGCAGCCTGCACCACCATCATCAAGCTCATGAAGCAGTAGCACTGTGTGCATGCAGGCCTGGGAGGGTGACACTGAGGGTGGACATTGTTGTTGGTGGTGGTGGTGGTTTGCTCAGCTTAGCTGCCAGCCTGGTATGGCTGCTGGGCATCAACATTGGTATTACTAGATGGGCCAGTGATACAGAGAAAGAGCACAAGAGCCCGGGGCCGTTGGAAGGATGGGCTATCAGTAAGCCGCCATAGCCTGGTATGGCTGCTACACATTACAATCCCTACCACACACACATATATACATCGTTTAAGCATGACAGCATGGCAATCACTCAAAACAGCATGCAAGCACCATGCATGATGACCACTGAGCCAGGCATGCACAGCTCCTCTGTGTTCAGCATTCTGCCAGGCTCAGGCATCAGGCTTAAGCACAGCTGCTAGCATGCTCCTTGTCCTCCCCTGTGCAGTGCCAGCTTGCTGCCGTTAACCCCCTGCACACTGCAGCTACCCTAAACAAGCTGAAGCTGGCTGGCCTCAGGGTCAGGGTCAGGGTCAGGGTCAGGGTCAGGGTCAGGGTCAGGGTCAGGGTCAGGGTCAGGGTCAGGGTCAGGGTCAGAGCCAGAGCCAGAGCCAGGGCCAGGGCCAGGGCCAGCATTTCCACTGACCTGCACTGTAGTGTGCAAGTCATTGCCCTGGCGCTTGAACCGAGCGTGAGGCTGCTCGCTGATGAGGAAGACTAGATCTTGAGCAGGCCTGCGGCACCACCCACATCGCTCACTTGAACAGGTCACGCGGTCAAGAGGCAGCACGACCCACTACCTTGTTGCTCAAATCAACACTTTGCCAGCTAGGTTCAAACCATGTCAACCCATTACCTGACAACAGCATTGCGCCTTCTCGTACTGCCAGCTGCTATCCCCAACCTAAACTGTGCAGCTTAGCTTGGCCCGCTATACTACAGCTGACTGGCCTGCTCTTCCCTGGCCTGGCCATGGGTTTGGGCACGCCACATACAACCTTCCAGCCAGCCTACCCAGCAGCTCTGCAACCCACCACCCCACCCCAGCTGTGAGAGCTGCCCCTGCGTGTCCCGTGCCGCCCAGCCACCCACCTGCCCGGCGCCAGCTCGTCCCCCAGGCCAGGGTACGTGATCTTGGTGCCATCCTTCCACCCCGGCTTGATTTCCACCTCCACCACCTCCTGCACCGGCACTGCCTTGCCAGAGGGTCCATCCAGGATATGGCGCGTCACCTTGAGCTTTTTATGCACCCCGGAGCACAGCTGCTCCAAGGTGACAGGCAGGCTGACCTGCTGCTTGTCAGGCACGGCCCCTGACCCAGCCCGCCTCATCCCTGATCCAAACATGCCTTGCTGCTGCTGCTGCTGCTGGCGGGCACGGCCGCGCAGGGGGCTGCCGAAGGGGTGGCTGTCCTGCATTTCCGTGTCTTCGCCACTGCTGCCGTCATTGAAGAAGGCAAAGCTGGGACCGCCCATGCCGTTGCTCATGCTGGAAAACATGCGGGTGCGTGAACCGCCCCCGCCCATCATGCCGCTCATCATGCCGCCCATCCCACCACCAAACAGTTGCTGGAAGAGCTGCTCAGCCTGCAACAGGAGCGCAGCGCACTTCCCAGGTTGCCGCGCAGCACATGCTACTGCACCACTGGATACAAGAGCATGGGGTGAGGGTCAGGGTCAGGGTTAGGTTTGGGCTCGGGGTTAAGATTAGAGCTAGGGCTAACAATGCAAGATCATCTAAACGAGGGGTAATGAACCAGATGCAAGAGCATGTTGGGAGCATACCAGCATACTAGGGGCAGGCGACTCAGTCACAGTCACTACCTGTCAACCATGTCACTGTACCGTCGGGCCTCACTGCAGCAGTCTGCCCACTGGCCAGGCCAAGCCCACTGCCAGGCATGGTAGCCAGGCACTGGAACAGGTGTGCATCAATACTGGCACTAGCCATGGCCTTGAGGATGCGCTCCTGTACGTGTGCCAACGCGTTGCCACACACCTGGCTTGCGTCAAAGCTGTAGCCGCCTTGGAAACCAGCCGGCATGCCTCCAGCACGGCCAGGAGTGGTGGGAGGAGGGGCCCCGCCCTTGAGCCCCTCCTCCCCATATGCGTCATACACCTGCCGCTTCACTGGGTCTGACAACACGTCTGCAAGCAGCACCACCAGGCAGAGTGGGGGCTGACACATTAGGCAGCAGCTCAGGCAGGCTATGGGCTGTGAGCTCAGCACCTGCCTGCAGCCCCAGCAGCTCCCCGCGTCCTCACCCTCCCTTCCTAGCCCTTGAAGCAGCAGCATGGACACTGGCCAGTGACATTCATTGCATGCCCTCCATGCTGCTCACACCTGTCCCTTCCTGCCCTCCCCAACCCACCATATGCCTCCCCAACTTCCTTGAACTTTTCTGTTGCAGCAGACTTGGCCGCGTCTGAGCCTCGCACTTTGTCTGGGTGGTACTTGGCCGCAAGCTGCATGGCAAGCAGCAGTGCATCTCAACTTATAGATCAACTCATCTGGTGGAAGTGCTTGGTGAGGCATGCCAGCATCCTCTCCAATGTCACGTCAGGCTGGCGGTCACATGGCCATCATGCAGCGTGTCTGTGGCAGTTAGGGGTGCGTTGTGGTGGCTGAGTTGACCCAGGGTGTGACTGTGACTGACAGTGCTGCCCTTGCTGACTAGGGCAGGCTGCCTCCCTTACCTTGTGGTATGCCTTCTTCAGTTCATCATCCTTAGCGGATTTCGACACACCTAGAATTGCATAGTAATCCTTTCCCATAGCCGTCTGCACGTGCACGAGCGAGTAACCACTGACTCAGTACTCTAGGGCTACGGAGTAGCCACAGCAGGTCCTGCTACTTGTGTGATGAGTCGACTGTTGGGCTGTGCGAGTGTGGGCTGTCACATCGCCCTCCCGTGCTATCCGAGGTTTTCAAGCAGCTGTGCAACCAGCCAACCGCGCTGCTCTCAATTGTGTCTCTGACGCACCAAGGCTGGCCTTGTTGCTAGCTTTCACAGACGCACAAGTTCCGGCGAGCCGCGAACCTTCTGAAGTTTTCGGCGCTGCAATAAGAGACGAGACTAAGATTAGCAATTGCTGCTTACAGTTGTCATATGACAATACACGTTCACGACATCTCACTTGCCTCACACAGCCGCAAGAAGGATGATTGACTTGGTTTTTTTCTCGCTCCTCCCCTCCCACCGGTTGTGTAAACCTGCTCGTATATCTTTAGTATCTATTGTGCCACATGTCTTCACAAATGTACGCCTCGCAGAACACGCTAGACGAAGCAGCTTGTCACGTCATGAGTCATGGAGTCGAGTCATGTCATGTCAAGTCATAACTATCCAAAACAACAATAATGGCTGGCTTGCCTTGACTATGAGCGCATATGCACCTAGCCATAGAACGCGTTACATTAAGTCTCGAACACCTGGAGGGGAGGGAGGACAAGCAGCGCGCTGGACAGATCGCAGCAGCAAGGCAAAGTTTACAAAAAGGTTCCACGAGATGGGATACCGTCTCAAAACGATTGGCAACCCACCCAAGCACCATGCCAAGCCCCTCCCTCCAGCTTTTGGACCACATATGTAACATATGCCAAAGCTGCAATGCTTTAATGCATGCAACACAAACCCCTCGCCCCAGCACATACTACTACTGTAGTGCCGTTACTCACTGAAGCACAGCAACCAACACAACCGTTCTCATCTATGCGCATTGTTTGGATGCTGGGTAGCAGCAGCTGGCTGCCGCTGAGCAAGCATGAAGGAGAGGGTGGAGGTCGCTGGCCTTCCCCTTCATGGCCAACCACAGCACCAAGCTCGTGCAACGGGTGGACATCCTGCTCACTTAGCCCATCTTTCACCAGCACATACAGCGACTGCGCCGGCTCCTTCACAACCTCACAAGGTGCCCACAGCGTCTGGGCGTATAGCCGCCAGGTGCAGGCAACTGCAGCGGTTGCACCGGCGGGTTGACCGCTCAAGCCTCGACCACGCCTGGGGTCACAGGGCCCAGGCTCGCTGGCTGCAGCGACACACAGAGGCGGCATGGCTGCTGTAGCCGCAGGCCAACCGTTGGCGGCTGTCACCTGCAGCCACATTGAGCAGGAGAGGTGTGGGTAGGGTGTGGGTTGGTGGCAACACGCATAGAGCAGTGGGGGTGGGTTTGGGCTGTGACACCAGGTGGTATAAGTGGCAGTGGGCAGGCTGTGCTGACACGAGGTTGAGGCAGGCAGGGTGTGAGGGCAGGAGGTGGGGGCAGGTACACCTTGCATGTGTGTGGCTAGTGCATGCATGAAGCATGCGAGGAGGGAAGGGGGGGTGGGGGGCAGGCTGCAGGCAGTGCGTGGGGTGCAGCAGCAGTGGGGCAGAGGGGGCAGGCGGGGCCAATGAGGGGTCAGTCGCCAGGGTTTCTGAGGCCCTGCATGGTAGCGTGTGCATCATCCGGGTCAGTGCCCAGTGCTGTGCGTCATCATGCCCCAGGCCCCGCTGCTGCCCACGACACCATGACAGCCACTACCCCCCTGCCCTCCACTGCCGGCCCCTGCACCTAGCGTGGGCATACAGGCCACAATGCACAATGCTGAGGGGCATTTGCTGAAGGATACATGCCCTAGGGCACCACGCTGCACCATGCTCAGGTGCTGGCATGGCCCCCTTGCCCTTCAATTAGCGTGGGCGAGTAGCTCATGCTGCACCATGCTCAGGGGCACATGCTGCACCAGGGGCCCACTCAGGGGCCGACAGGCTGAGTTTGCATCCAGCTCTGGGCCTGAAGGGGTGTGCGTAAAGACAAGCTCACGAACCACCAGCTCCTGGGACTGCCAGGTCCATGCACTCCATGCTAAGCAGCTGAATGAAAATCTCACGGAAATGATGAGTGACTTCGCACGATGACTGGGGAGCAGCAGGCTACCACGCAGCAGCCCTCATGGAGTGTGATCCATGCATGGCTGTGGTGTGAGGGGCGACCTAGGTCCTCAGCAGCACAGGCTGCCCAGATCAAGCAGCACCGCAGGCAGCCACAGCCCAATGCTGCCAGCCCAGCTGCCGCAGCCATCATCATATCACAACGCACCTGAGGAAGGGTTGGAAGGCAGGAGAGGAGGAGTGGGGGAGGGTGGGAGGGAGGGTGGGAGTGAGCAAGCTTGTGTAGCGCTTCACTCTTGGGGTGGAAGGGTAAGGGGTGGGTGGGGGGGCAGTTGGGAGGCCCCAGGTAGGTGGGGGTGTGCCGCACTGCCCTCATCCACCCCCCTCCCTGAGGTGCTGTTGGGGCCTACCCATAGAGCTGCTTGGGTTGCTAACGGCTGCATCCGGCACGCGTGCTACCAGCGCATCCTCAGCACCTGTTGATGCTGCCATCGGCGGAGGTGCCGCAGCCGCAAGGTTGTGTGCTGCAGCTGTTGGCAGCGCACTGGCAGGGGCTCAGCGCAGCCAGCAGGCTGGACCTCGGGGACCTATGCCCCGAAGGGTGATGGGAGGGGAGATGTGCTCCCTAGCCAACCTGCTCTCGCTACGCTTTTGCTAATGGCAGCAGCACTTCAAGAGCTGTCGAGTCGCCCAACTGCCTGCTGCATGTGCAGCGACATGCGTCCGAGCAGGGCACTAGGAGAGGCCACGGCTGCTGCTGCTGCTGCTGTGCCTCCTGCTTCCTTGTCCCTCCTCCAGCTGCTCATGTGTGCAGCCATAGTACACGCTGCGACCAGCATGGCCTGCATGGCAGGAGTAGTGAGCACCGCAAGCAAAAGTGATGCAAGGCTAAATGTGTGTGGGAGGAAGAGGTTTAACACCATGGGTAGGCGTGTGCCCTGCCATGGTGATGCAGTTGAAATCATGCCAATGCTAGTGATCTGATAGTGGGATTTAAAAGGCGAGTGCTTTTCTTACTGTTCACAAGTCACAGTGCTTGTCACCACTGATGACCATGGCCTCCGTGCATGATGGACATGGTGTGTGACTGCAGTGGCATGACCGGATGCCACAGCAGTTGAGCAGTCCTATTGTGCCCAGTCACCAGGTATCAGAGTAACTATGACATTTTTGGTAGAATCCTCCACTGCTGGCACCAGAGACTGGAGCCGGGAGCAGCTCAACCAGATGTTGCTCATCATGTACCGTCACGGTCATGCATATGCCGGTGGTCTAAACATGCGCATGCTTTTGGGAATGTCGATGCTCAAGAGTCATATGCACGGGCTCTAGGTGTTCCGCTGGCGGCGAGGGTGGCGCGGGCTTGCACACCTTTCAAGAAGTTAGCGTGATGGGCGGTGCTGGCGTAAGGTCGTGAGGGGACGTGAGGCGTAAGGTCGTGAGGGGACTGTGCGCCAGATAAGTGAAGCTGGCGGCGCCGTATGAAACGGTACAGCCAATGAGCAGTGAGCACTGCAGCACGCGTGCACTCTACTCATCGCGGATTCAGCGATACGGGCCATATGTTGCGATCTCACTCCTGATCTGTGCATGGTCAATTTGCATAACAAACCAGAACATGTTATCGGCATGTGCTACTAGGCACAATGCTAAGCTTGACCAGCATTCCGCAAAATTAGTCCGCTAGTCCTCTGAAAAAATGACAAGTATCACCTTTGCCAAGGAACTGCCAGCAAGGGTGCAAGCATGGCGCTCATTGGCCGATGCCGGACGAACCTCGCGACGCTGCCGGGGAGGTCGGGCATTCCGGCGACGCCGGTGTCCCTTACGGCAGCGACCCCAGACTCGAGCCAAAACCTGGTTGTGATTCATTGCAAGCAGAGATGCATAAGCGTCATGTAATCATCATGCACCTGCACAGGGACTAAGACAGAACAGCTACTACCCTTAGCAGCAATGCCATAACCTTGCACCAGATAACCCTACCAAAGCTGAGCTACTGCACGCAATCCTGCGATAAGCAGCCGAAACATCCAACCTCCCAGCTAAATACGCCCAGCTGCCCATGCAATCCTGACTCAATGCCACGCAGACAAGAGCTCTGCTGCTGCTACCCATACATCGGAACATGCTGTGCAATGCAGTTCCCTTGGAAAAATGGGCCAGCTTGTGTCCAACATCCATGCCGGGCCTATTTGAAAGCCAAACTGTGGGGTGTGTGTAAAAGGTGTGGGTCGCCTTGTGCCCTGCTGCTTCCCTTCCAGTGCTGCCACAGCTCACACGATGTCCCTGGGCGCCCCTGCTGCTGGTGGCTGCAGGTCAAGCAGGATCTCAAGCCTCTTGATGCCTCAACGCCCACGAGTGCCTACCACCTACACCATAGCCTGACCGCGAGTGCTATTGTGTAGAGTTGGCATGGACAACATGCACTGATTGTAAGCTGATGACAGCTTAACAAAGGGGGGCACACACTACTGCATTGATCAGCCGGCACCTCGGCCGTCAGTCACACCTGGCGCCTGACTGGCCACTAGCGACACCAGGTCAGTGACTGACCACCAGTCACACCCGGCCAGTGACTGACCACTGGTCACACCTGGCGAGTTCCCGGCAGGCCCTCCATCACCGACATCCTCAGTGGCCCAGCATCGCTGCTGAAGCTGGCCTGCATGTCCTGAGCCTGAGGCCCCCCCTGCTGCTCCTGCACTACTGCAGGCTCCCCTGACGCCTGGCCTGGCCTGGCCACCATGACCACAGGCCTGAAGGGGATGAGGTCCGGGGACATGCAGTCCGGTGGCGAGGTGAGACTGCTGAAAGACAGACCCGGGCTGCTTCCCAATGATGTTGGTCCACTGATTGTGGGGCAGGCCATAGCGCTAGCACCGCCCCCCCTAGCTCCCCCAGCTGCCCGCCTGCTGCCGCCGCGGGACTGAGCTGGTCCTCCGATCGCTTTGGGGAGACCGGGGTCGACCTCTGCCGGCAGGGGTGCAGGCCAAGGCTGTGGCGCAGCACCTGGGAGGTAGCCCAGGGCAGGCAGGGGCGTGATGAGGCCAGGCTTCGCTGACCCCCCACTCTCGGGGCTGCTGTCGGCACTGAGACCGGTGTCGGCTTTTCTCGGGCTCAGCTGCATGGCTGCCGGCTGCATGGCCGGCTGCGGCAGTTGCAGCCCGACGGCGGCGCGGGGTACTGGCTTGACGACGGTCATGAACATGAGCGGCGCGTCTGGGGACTGGCTGCCGGCAACGCGCCGCGATTTCGCGCTCGAGTCGGTCGGGGCCGCGGACCCCGCCCGGCCGAAAGCGCGGGAGGTCAGGACGGGGCGTGTGCCGGGCGACCTGTCTGGCGCGATGCTGGTCTGCGGCGTCTGAGCCCACAGGATGCTCCAGTCCTGCGGGCGGAGGTTGGGCGCAGGGATGACCAGGGTGAGCTGCCATGCTTCATACTGGCTGACCCAACTGCCCAACTGCCCAACTGCCCAACTGCCCAACTGCCCTCACCACCGCTGTGCCCCTTGGGTGATTATGTACAGTAAGCTGTTGGGCTAACTGTGGCTGGCCCTATGCATGCTGATGACCCACACACCTAAACAGGAAGGCAACCCCCTGCCCTTGCTGCCCCTGCTGCTGCCCCTGCACCTCTGCTGCTGCCCCTACACCCCTGCTGCTTGATCAGTCATGGTCAGAAACTCGTCTACTTCCTGCTGGTCCTGTGGCTGCTGCCAGGAAGGGTCACCTGGGCTGCACCACCTGCCCCTGGGGCAACAGCAGCAGCCGGGGTGGCGGCATGCGCCGCAGGCAGCTGCTTGGCAGCTGCCACAGGTGTGAGAGCCTGGCCATCAGGTGTGACCTGCCGGGCCTTCCTGGTCGACCTAGTGCTGGGTGCGCCCCATACAGGGCTAGGGGCTGCTTTGGCCCTCCTGCCGCCTGCTGCTGCTGCTGGCGGGGCTGCTGCTGCTGCTGCTGCCACTGCTGCTGGGGTTGGTGCTACTGCTGCTGCTTGTAGTGCTGCTACTGCTGCTGCTGCTGCTGCTGCTTCTGGAGCTGCTGCTGTTGCTGCTGTTGCTGCTGCTGCTGCTGCTGTGACCTCATGAGCAGCATCCGTCTTATCTTCCCCATCACCCGCCATGCCTGCACCTCCGTCACCACTTGCTGCCAGGGCCACCACGCCGCCAGCAGCAGCAGCAGCAGCAGCAGCAGCAGCAGCAGCAGCAGCAAGGGGGACCCCCCTGTGTTGATCAGCTGTGATGTGCTGCTCTGCTGCTGCCTCACCCCCCCAACTGGGGGCCAAGGGCCCAAGGCTGGAGGGGGGCCCCCCCCCGGCCTCACCAGGCAGCTGAGGGGGGGTGGGGGGGCCAGCAGCAGCAGCAGCCAGCCTCCTCCGCCCCTGGGGGCCAGAGCCAGGGTCTGGGGCACCCCCCCGCCTGCCTCCTGCCCGGCCTGCCCTGGCCCCTGCAAGGCGCTGGGCAGCTAGTGTAGCTCTGGTCTGAGGCTTGCCGCCTGCTGCTGCCCCTGACCCTGACCCTGCCACCCCTGCTCCTGCCCCTGCTGCTGCTGCATCCCGGGCAGTTGGTGGGGGGGCTGAGGGGGGGTGGGCTGGGCCATCATCTCCGTGTGCCGCAGTGCCCGTACCCTGATGGTGACCCTGATGAGCCCCCTGATGAGCCCCCTGGCCCCCTGCCCCCCCAGAGCTGCCATCAGCGGCAGAGCTGGCAGGGGGGCCCAGGGCTGCCATTGGGCCGGGTGGCACAGCTGCTGGGGGGGCGGCAGGGGGGGGCGGTTGCGCAGGGGCAGGGGAGGCATAGGGAGGGGGGGCCCCGTCAGCCGCCACCCTTGCCGAGTGGGTCCTCAGGCACTTCTTACCCCCGGCCAGCTGCACTGGGGGTGAGCGCAGCACCTTGGGCCTACATCTCACCTGGGTCAGCCCGGGGCTGCCCACACCCACACACCCCCTGGTGCCCGCTGCCCGCGCTCTCACTTTCCCTGCCTGGGGGGTGTGGGTGTGCCCCCCTGCCTCTGGCTGCCCCCCCTGCAGCCCTGCTGCTGCCACCGGGGGCACTGGGGGGGCGCCTGAGGCGGCTGACCCAGACCCCAGACCCCCCTCGCGTCCCCCAAGGCCTGGACCAGCAGCAGCAGCAGCAGCAGCAGTAGTGCCCTGAGCTCCCCCCGCCACTGCCGTTGACCTACCCACCCCCCGCGGCCCGGCCCCGACCCCTGCCCTGCCCGACCGTGTGTTGATGCCGGGCCTGGCAGCAGGGCTGGCTGCGGTCAGGTGGGGGGCGGGGGACACCGCCATCTTGCAGGCGCTGCCGCCCCCTGGGTCCTGCCCACCAGGGGTGGCAGCAGATCTGAGGATGCTGCTGCTGGGGGGGGCGGGGGGCCGGGGGGGGGTCTGGGCCCCTGCCCCCCCCTCCTCCCCCCCTGCAGTGGCCACCCCAGCCACAGCAGCAGTGGGTGCTCTAGGCCCCCCCTGGGCCCGGGCTGCCTGCGTGCCGGCCCCCAGGGCGGTGCTGCTGTGGGGGGGGTGGGGTCTGGCGGTCAGTCGGGTCGGGGTGGTGGGGCCCGGGCCAGGGGTGGGGGCGGCAGCTGTCCTGGTGTGAGGGGGAGCAGCAGCAGCAGCAGCAGCAGGGCCTGGCCGGGCAGGGGGGGCAGGGGGGGGTGGGGGGGAGGCAGCACGCGGCATTGGGCTGGGGGAGACCATGGCAGTGGGGGGGGGCGGGGCATGGGGTCGGGCTGGGCTGCCAGCCCCCCCCCGGGCCTGGGTGGGTCCCCCCCGCCTGCTGCCGGCTGGCAGGGGGCTGGCGGCCACTGAGGGGCGCCCCATGCGTGGGGGGACGGAGCTGCGCCGTGGGCTGGCTGCCCCCCGCCTGTTGCTGCTGGGGCGGCCAGGGCTGTACAGGGCTGCGGCAAAGGCGGCGCTGGGCCGGGTGCGAGGGGGGGCGGGGCTCAGGGGGGCTGGCTGCAGGCCTTGGGACCGCCGCCTGGCGCTGCTGCTGCGGTGGGGGGGGTCACCAGCCCCAGCCCCTGCCCCTGCCCCCTTCACCCCAGACGCTGTCCCTGCTGCTGCCGGGGGGGCAGTGGGCGTGGGCAGGGGAGCGGCAGGTGGGGGCATGGGGGCAGTTGCCCCAACCGCCTTGCGCTTCAGGGGGGGGCCTTGAGCAGCCGCCCGGGCTGCCTGACCGCCCCCCTCCCTGCCGCCTGCCCGGCCTGCCGCCCCCCGGCCCCCAGGTCTGGTGCCCCCCTCCGCAGCAGCCGGGCCGCACACAGCCTCTGAGGCCAGGCGCTTGGCAGGCAGGGCACCCCCCCTGGTGCCAGCAGCAGCAGCAGCAGCAGCAGCAGGGAGGGGGGGGGGCGGCTCGTCGGCCAGCTCCAGCTCTCGAATGGGCTGCCGCAGCTGTGGGGCTGGGCGGGTGGGGGGGCAGGGGGGCGGCAGGTCCCCCCCGGGCAGCAGTGGCTCTAGTGCGTGGCGCTGACCTGCTGGTCCTCAGGGGGGCTGTGCTGCTGCTGCTGCTGCTGCTGGCGGCGGCGGCAGCGGCGGCAAAGTTTGGGGTGAAGCGGGGGAAGGGCACTGGCTGGCCTGCTGCTGCTGCTGCTGCTGCTGTGGTGGTGGTGGTGGTGGTGGCGGTGGTGGCGGTAGGGGGGGCAGCAGCAGAGGCAGCAGGGGCAGGGCCAGGGGCAGGGGCAGGGCCAGGGGCAGGGCCAGGGGCAGGGGCAGGAAGGGAAGGAGGTGGGGCCGAGGGCTGGGGGTGTGGTGAGGTGCTGTCGCGGCTGTCGCTGTCCAGCTGGCTGCACTGCACCTGGGACTCCGGTTCGGCTGCTGCTGCTGCTGCTGCTGCTTCCACCGCTCCTGCCTCACCTGCTGCCTCCACCCCCACTGCTGCCACCCCTGCCACCGCTACTGCTGGCCCTGATTCAGCACCTGCCGCTGCTCCTGGGGCTGCTGCTGGAGCAGCGGGGGGCAGGCCCGACTCAGCAGTTGCACCTGGAGCTTCAACTGACTCCCCACCGGCAGGCACCACTGCGCACTGTGCTGACCCCGCTGCTGACCCCCCTGCTGACCCCCCTGCTGACCCCCCTGCTGACCCCCTGCCTCCCCCCCTCCCCCCTGCCGCTGCTGCTCCCTCCTCTGGCACCTCTGCTGCTGCTCCGCCGCCACCTGCCCCCTCGAGTGCTGCTGCTCCATACCCCCCTGGCCCCCCTGCTGCCTCCCCCCCTGCTGCCACCTTCCCTGCTGCCTCCCCCCCTGCTGCCACCCCTTCTGCTGCCCCCCCCCCTGCTGCTGCACTGCCTGTCACTACTGCTGCCTCAGCTCCTTCATCATCAGCAGCCATCAAGTCAGTCCCCTGCCTGCTGCTGCCCAGCTGCTGCTCTTGCCTCCCCTCACTGGCCCCAGCCCCTCGGGGGGACAGCTTCCTGGCAGCTTCTCGGCAGCTTCCGCCTGCTCCAGGGCTAAACAACGCTCTGCTGGCCGCGGCCTTGGTCAGAGCAGCCGGCAGCCGGCCAGGCTTGAGGCCAGCCGGGGGGGCGGAGGCTGGCACTAGGGGGGCAGGCAGGTCAGCAGGGGGGTGGGGGGGTGAGGCAGAGGTGGCGCCGGCTGAGAGGGGCAGGCGGGGGGGAGCAGCAGGTCTCACAGCCGCAGGGGGGGCGGCTGTTGCCTCAGCATGCAGGGGCCGGGGGGGCAGCAGCAGAGCCCCCTGGGGTGAGGGGGCAAGGGGGGGGGGGCGGGTGGGTGGTGGTGGCAGGGGGTAGGCAGCTGTGGGGGCTGGCCCAGGGGGGGGATGGCAGGGGCCCAGGGGAGGAGGCCTTGCTTGGGGGGGAGGGCAGAGAGCTGCCAGAGGGGCGGCGGGGGGTGCCTGCCTTGTCTGCATGGGGGGAGGGTGAAGAGGAGGGTGAAGTGGAGGGTGTCTGCATGGGGGGATGAAGGGTGGGGGGTGGCTGGGTCCCCCTTGGGGTGGCCCCCTCCCCTGCTTTCTGGTAATTAGTTAAGCAGTTGGGTGCAGTTGGTGGAGGGGGCTGGCTGGGGTGGCTGGCTGCTGCTGTGGGGGATGTGACCAGGCTGCCTTCACTGGCCCTGGATGCTGGTGCCCCCCCCCCACCTCCCCCACCTCCTGCTGCTCCTGCTGCTGCGGAGGCAGGGGGTGGGAGGAGTTGTGGCTCCCCCCCTGCTGCTGCTGGCTGGCGCAGGCGGCTCGTTGCAGTGCCGGCCACTGTGGACAGACACATGCAGGGGCAGGCCAGGGCAGCGGCTACGCTTGCAGGCAAGGGCCTAATCAGGCAGGGCTAGTCAGGCCTAATCAGGCAGTGATCGAGGCAGACAGGGCCTAATCAGGCAGTGGTGGAGGCGGACAGGGACCTAACTACAGTTTAGTGCAGCTTGTACCAGGGCTGACTCGACTGCTGGCTGCTGCTGGCTGTGTCTGAAACACTGTCACCGAGAACAAGCTGACTGGCATTACAAGCAAGCTGCATACACTCCCCCATGCATCTCACTCTCAACTCCATGTCGCCCCATGCATGCCCCATGTGCCCACCCCCACCCCCTCACCTCGGCTGCGCCTGCTGGTGCTGAACTTTGGAGTGAGGGGAAGAGTGAGCGGCAAGATCTTCTTCTGCTGTGAGACCGGCACCAGACCCAGCACGGGGGGGACGCGCCGCACCACACCCACAGCAGCCGCGCCGCCCTCTACACCCTTGAACACCCCCACCTGCCCCCCCACCTGCCCCCCTCCAGCAGGCGCGGTGATCAGCAGGGGCGGGGGGGCCTGGCTGCGCAGTGGCCTGAGGGCTGCTCCTGCCTCCCCCCCCACGCCTGGGCCCCCCCCCCCCCCCCTTGGCGGCCTCCCCCCCCGCCCTGGTCCGGGTGGCGGTGGGGAGGGGGTGGGGGGGGTGGGAGGACCTTGGGGTGCCTAGACCTGGGCTGGCCGCCCTGCAGCTGTGGGGGGTGGGGCGGGTGCTGGGGGGGGTCAGCGGCTGACAGCCAGGCGCTCCCCCTGGGCTGGCTGCCTTGCGGCGCAGCAGGTAGGGCGTGCGCGCCTTGCTGCCGGCAGCCAAGGGGGGGGGCGTGAACTGGTGCATGGCGGCGGGGACGAAGTCAGCCCCGGCTGCCACCCCATCGCCCGGCTCAAGCCCCTGCACCTGCCCTGCTGGCCTGCTGGTGCCTGGTTCAGGTGCAGGGGCTGGGGAGGGGCTGGGGCTGCCGGGGGCTGGGGGGGGGCGGGCTGATGCCTGGCCTGGGTCCTGGGGGGGAGGGAGGGGGAGCGCTGGCTGCAGGGGCTGCCTCCCCCCTGGGCAGCCTGGCTCTCCCCTTGCATGGCCGCCAGCAGCAGCAGCAGCAGCTGGGACGGGGGAGGAGAGGGGTGGCGGCACTTGATCCCCAGCGCTGCTGGGCTGCCCCCCCGCCTCTTGCTCTGCCTCCCCCTCTCTACCTCCCTCCCCTGACTGACGTCCTTCACCCATGGCCTCCACCACCCCCTCTTCCACCCCTTCCTCCTCCCCCTCCTCCATCCTCTCCTCCTCCCCCTCCTCAGCATCAACATACTGCTCGGTACCCTCCACCCCTCCCTGCCCCAGCGCTGCCGCCACCTCCACAGCACCGCCATGCAACCCATCGTCACCCAGGTCCCTGGAACACCCCTCCCCCTCCCCCCCCGCCACCCTGCCCGCCCTACCCACCCCCTCACCACCACCCTTGCCAGCAGCCCCCGCAGCCCCCTGCCCTGCCATGTCATCAGGGAACTCCGCCAGCGAGGTGCTGCCTGAGCTGCCGCCCACATCCACCCACTCCTCCTCCTCAAGGCCGCCCCCTGGGTCCCCCCGGCCCCCCACCCCCTCCCCCCCTTCCGCCCCCTCCCCCTCCCCCTCCCCACCAGCCTGTGACACAGCGTCCTCAGCTGACTCCACCCCGCAATAGCTAGGGGCACGGCTCCCTGAGGGGCTAGGCCCCTCCCCCCCTCCCCCCCCCCGCCCCCCCACAGCCGCCCCCCACCTCGCCTGAATCCTCCGCACTGGCCCCAGACGCCTCCCCCCCCGCCGCTACCCCCTCGCCCACCTCCTCCCCCGCTGCCCTGTCTGCATCGGGGCTGTTGATGGGGGACAGCCGGCAGGGCTTGAGTGAGCTGCGTCTGGAGCTGGCTGCACTGAGGGCAGCTGTGGGGGTGTAGAACTGCTGCTGGGTGGTGCCGGGGCTGTTGAGCTGGGCGCCCTGCGGGGTGTAGAACTGCTCCGAGGGGGCCGGGGCAGGGGCAGCACTCAGCCCCAACCCCAACCCCAACCCCAGGCCCAGCCCCGGGCCTGCCCCTGGGGTGTGTGGCAGGTCTACCCGCACCGGCATGGCCATGCTGAGGGAGGTGACGGAGGCGGCGGCGTCCAGCATGGGGTTGTCGTGGAAGCGGGTGGGGCCTGCCCCGTGACCCAGCCCCCGGGCCAGCACTGAGCGCACGGGGGAGTTCATGTAGGCCTGGGGGCAGATGCTGGAGAGGGAGGAGCTGCAGGCGGGGGGCACAGCGGGGACGGGGGTCATACAGGGGGTGGGGGGGAGAGGGGGGGACAGAGTAGGGGGGGGAGGCGTGAGGCGGTCAGCAGGGGGGGACCAGAACACCGGCAAGGTGTGCAGTCTGACTGGTTGGACATTGGTGGTCATGTTGGGCTGGTTTGCTGGCTCTGTGTGAGCTAGCAATCCTGTGCGGCTGCAGCCCTACAGGCAGAGTGAGGCGGAGATCCCCTGACCCTACTGGTGCTGGTAATGTGAGTCTGCATAGGAGGGAAGGAGAGGTAGAAGTTAGGGAAGACAGGGGGGAGCGGGGGAGGGGAGGGAGAGACGAAGGCTGAGATTTGCAAACCCCGGCGGTTGAGCGCATCCCGGTGCGGGGCGTAAGGGCAGGGTATGTTTATATCGGCCTCCGCATCTAGGTACCTTGGGCTGACAGGAATGTCATCCTCGTCTTCGCTGTCCGCCGCGGGGGTGATGCAGCGAAGGTCTGATTTGCCCAGGCTGCTTAGACGCAGGTTCAGTTGGTCAACCTCGGGCCTCGTGTCCCCGCCTGACATTGACGTGCAATGGCCTGGGCACCCAGCAGCGCTGTCCTGTGGGTGCTATCTGTACTGTTGTCACGACGGGCCTGTCAGCTGGCGACGGTGGATGTGACAATGCAGACCATCGACCCCTCCGCTGAGATACACGCCCACTTCGCTTCTCGGTATTTGAAATTGAACTTCGTCTGCGATGTGTTTGTGCAACTGCTACTGATGAGCAAGATTCTAGAGACAGCGCAGCGATAGGGCGCGGTTCATGTACTTAAATAACGCATTCACCACAACACATTCAAACTGTCAAGCGTGTGGCAGTGCCTATATGGCTATATGGCTGTATGGCGCGCATTGACATGTCATAACACATGGAGTTGAAGTGGGCATTAGTCACGCTAGCAGTAGCCTTCACAATGATGAACTCGCAGCCTTTGTTCGACTGCAACTCTTGCTGTATATTGATAAGCAAGAGCGTCGTAAGATCCAGAAGCTGTAGCGTGCGATGAGCACTGACGTGGAGATTACCATCATGCACTTGGGGGTGCATGACTTGACGACAAAGCGACAATCAAGCGACAGCTCACATCGCGCAATGGCTAAGAGTAAGCGCAATGGCACCGACAAGTAAAAGAAGGGCCCGGCAAAGATACTGAGAGGCGCGTGTCCCTAGCCGACTGTGAGCTACGTGAGTTACGCGCTGTGTTACAACCCGTCGCTCCTGTTGGTTCCATGCAGCGTCTCGTTCCCCTCAAAGGAAACAACGACAGGAGTGACGGGGTGGCTGGGAAACGAAAAGACGTCAAGTAAGTTGCCGCCCCCGCCTTGTATGTCCCCGCACTATTTGTGTCCCCGCATCATGCGACTATTTGAGTCGGGCCACTAGTGGTCCCTAGTAATCACGCTAGTGGCCGCTAGTGGTCACTACTGGTCCGGCTCAAATGGAGTCCTAGTGAGGGAGCATGCAGAGAGACTAGATTAGATAAGATGCTGATGCTCGTGCTCCTGCACGATGTGCACCACCACCGTTGCCACGCTGCGGGCGCACGCATCGGCTGCTGTGAGCGCGGCATCATGCGCCGGCATTCTCCTGAACAGCCAAGAACTCCACCTCTGATGCTTCCCTTAACTCCCAGTCTCAAACGTCGTCAGAGCATGGGCATCACTGCTCCCCTACACATGTCATGTCTGCAACCATCTTCACAAGTCCCAGGCAGCCTGACTTCCAAGTGAGCAACAATACATAGGGTCTGAGTGATGCGATTGCAAACTAAATACCTTGCTTTGCATGCTCTGCCTTGCCATGCCGATATGGTGTGGTGCACTGATGGGCAGCATTGCTCTGATGTGACGAGGCCCAACGATGGTGATGATGGTGATGATGGTGATGACACCACTTCCCTGCACGACAATCTTCCCAAACCACCAACCATCAATTACCAGCCGTCCCATGAAACTGCCTCTGCATCACAAAGCATATGGCGTACACCAGTGATTCGTTTTTCAAAACGGCCTAGCTGATCCTGGTCACGAAGGGTCCTGGACCATGAAATGGCTGGTTACGCGGTTGGTCACGACTGGTTACGAAAAATAAAAAAACCTTTTAAAACCTATATACAAAAACATCACCATCTCCAATATGACTGTCTGTTATCATCAAAGCATATATCATCACCAGTCCATATATCATCACCAGTCCATGCAGCTGACACGCTTGTATTGCTCAGTTTGAGATGCACTCTTGCAGAAGTGGCGGCTAAGCACATCCACCAAGCGTGTCAGCTGCATCACACACGGGTTCTTGTCCATGACTGAAGCGGACAGGCTGACACGGTGTGCTGCACAGTGCTGAGAACTGCTGAAGGGCGCCAACTGCTTCCTGACCTTAATGGCCAAGCCATTGTGTGACCCAACCATGACACTGGCGCCATCGGTGCCCAGGGCCACAAGCCCCCGCTGCCACAGGGCTCGTGGCAAGCCCGTGTCATCCAATACTGAGAGGAGAACCTTGAACAACTCATCTGCTGTGGGGCTCTCCAGCACCTGATAATAGCAGTGAAACCACATAGGGTTGGCAAGGGCCACTAGTAAGAGACTCCAACTTTACTGCAGGCAAGCATACCTCTTTCAAGTACAGGAAGACTGGACGCCGCGTGAAGTCCTTAACCACATAGCCATGGACACACATGACAGCACGGTTGTCCACAGTGGTGGCCTCGTCCAAGCTGAGGGACAGGAATGTTGCTGACTGCAATACCTCCAAGTCATGCTTGCGCATGACTGAGTAAAGGGCCTCTGTAATCTGCCATGCGCTGTCGTCTTTCCAGTGCTTGGCTGCAATGGCTGGAGTCCTGGCGACTCTGAATAGGTCGGGGGTGTGCTCAATGTCTGTCATGGGTCTGCCAAGCTTGAGCAGGTAAAACACTGCTGCAAACTGCGTGACGGTGGCTGGATCTTCCATTTGCTGCTTGCGTTTCGCTGCAGCTCTGTCTCGCCCAGTGGTGAGCACAGCCTTGAAGGCTTGCACTGCTGCTGAGCTCTTCTGTTTGGCTGCAAGGTTCTGCTTGTGTCTGGCGCTGTCCTCATGCTTCTGAATGGTATGCAGATGGCTGTTTAGGACTAAGCCGCAAGCGGTACAGCGCACGCGGTACAGCGCACGCGGTACAAGTTGCCTTGCAAGCCGAAATCTACAAGCCACATCTCGCGGCCTTCGAGCCACTCAGACTGGAACCTGTTCGTGGTACCAGCGGGCCTATTGGCTTTCCAAACACCATCGCTGTGCCCCCGCCTTGCGCGTAATTCGGACATGGCACGAAGCCAACGCGGTTACGAGGCAACCCAGGCCAGCCAACGCAAGGTCCCGTTCGGTAACGAAAGGCGGGCCTCGAAAACTAGCTTTTGGTTCCGATCGTTACGTATTACGCAAAAAACGAATCACTGGCGTACACTTGCGTCATGTTTTCCAGCTTTCCCCATGAGCCCATGCAGCAGGCGTTGCAGCTGGGATGCACCCGACCCTGATTCAATCTACTCAAACGCTAAAGCACTTAGTAGAAAGCCAGGCCCCTGAAGATGTTCAGTTTAGTGCAGTGCAGGTGACGCTCAGGGTAGCCACGTACTCGTCCCAGCAGGGTATGGCGTTGGTGGCCTCATTGAGCATGTTGATGACCAGGGCAACCAGGCCATTGTTCACAAAAGCGGGTGGAAGTGGCAGGTTTCGGGGCGGCGGTCGCGCACCATAGCTGCGCTTGTCAAAGAACCAGTCCGCCTCTTCCAACGTCTCTACAATCTTGCCTGCAGCCAGGGAGGCAAGGACTGACATGCTTGCGCAGCCCTAGCAGAAGCCGAACGCTATCCACTGTGTCCAACCTTGCCAGGGGTGAGGCCTGCTGCCTGCATGGCCGGCATCAAGGCTGCAGGGTCTGCTGCTGGGCCCACCTGATGAATTGTAGCGCATGGGGTAGGTGAGGTGCATGAGGTAGTAGGGCTGGCCAGCCTCATTCACCAGGTTGTCGTCAAAGGGTGGATGGGCCAGGAAGCTCTGGGTCAGCTGCACCACGCATCCCACAGCACCAGCAGCGGCAGCAGCAGCGGGTGAGGCACAGGATGCAGTTAGGCAACAGCAGCAGCAGCAGCAGCAGCATGCGTGGTAGGTCAAGTAGCCAAGGTAGCAGGAAGCAACACAAACACTCATGGGCTCAGCCTGTCCTATCTCATGCTCCCTTGATCCCGCCCCGTCATGCGGTTGGTGGCTCAGTTGGTAATGGGTGATTCCGCAACGAGTGATAGGTCACGGGTTGGGCGAGGGCGTCGTCTTTCTTTCTTTATTCCTTTCATGCTCGCTTGGCTCTGGCACATGGCTATAGCCTCTGTTGGTCACCAGGGCCTACTGCCTGCACTGATGACTGGGCCACACTGCGCCTGGTCAAGGGTGCACCTTCCTCAGGCACTCAGTACACCCTACTAGCCTGCCAAACCAGCCAAACCCTGCCTGCCTGCCCCACCTGTCCTGTCTGGCCCGCCCGCCCAGCAACCACAGACCCTGTGGCAAGCAGCAGCTGTTGCACACTGCTTTTGCGCTGGCTCGACCACGACATGGCCAACTAGCGCATCCATTGCCCCTGCCACACCACCTGGACAGCCCGCTGCCTGTTGAGCTCAGGGCCATGCTAGCTGCCACGAAAGTGATGGAGGAGGTGGCAGCCCTGGCTGGCAGTTTGGATGACGGTGACGGTGACGGTGATGGTGGGAGGGGCGAGTGGCACTGCTCACCAGGCCCTTGTGCAGCCCGGTGCGGTAGGTGGCCAGGGTGTAGCCGTACATCTCTACAATCCAGTTCCAGGCCTGTGGCACATACACCAGGGCACACACACCGTGTGCTGCAGCAGTAGCCAGTGCAGAGCAGGGAGGGGTAGGGCAGCTGGCAGCCGCTTCTGTCTTAGTCTGCAGCCCTGGTGCTGGCCAGGCAGGCAGGCAGGCACCCACACTGTAGGCCTTGGGGTCTGCAAACACCTCCATGGTGGTGTTGTACCACACGGGCGCCAGCTTGCGGAAGTCCCGCACTGAGATGAAGGTGGGGGAGTTGCCGATGCGGGGAACCTGAGCCAACTGCGCAGCCAGCAGGACCTGGGTGGTCGGTCACATTATACATTACACATTTTACATAAACATCGCATGCAGGGTGGCCGTTGCTTGCGATCCCCTCGAATCACTGACATTTGGGTGAGTTGGGATTAGTTAAGGTTGGGGTCATCACTTTACTGCAGGGTGGAAGACGAGGCTGGGGCTGGGCATGGCATTGGCCCCCCTTCCCAGCCCAACACACTGGCACTCTGGTGCAGGTTTGCGGGGACATGAGCCTGGGGCTGGGCACCAGAGCAAGGAGTGGGCCCTGGCCACAGGCAGGCCACTCACCTCAGCTTCAGGCACCTTGCCAATAAAGGAGCGCACGATGCTAGGGTACTCCAAGGGGTTCATGTACCTGTACACAACCAACATAACCACCATCCCGTCAACGCCCTGCAGCAAACACTCCGCCGGGACCGAGAAGAAGCCCTGGGCAGGGCAGCAGCTGGTGCTAGGCTAGCAATGGTACTCCACTGCTGCCAGGCCCAGCAGCAGCAGTTGCTGGCCCAGTCCCTGCAGTGGCTCCCCCAACAATCCTTCCCCCATGGGGCCCCGCCCTTCCCCCACGGCCCCACGCCCTTTCTCGACTGCCCCACACCCCTTCCCCATGGCCGCACGCCCCGCTTACGTGAACAGTGCCGCTGTGGACACCTCGCCTCGCATCAGGTTTGGCAGTGGCCTCAGGAACAGGTGGTCACTCTCACACATCAGGACGTAGCGCTCAGGTACACTGGCCAGCCGCACCCTTCAGCACAGCAGCAGCAAGGGGGTGGGCTGTGAGGCTGACACAGAGGGAGGGGCCAAGCCCCTAAGCAAGGGCGTCATTAGCATGAAGCTATGGGTGGCATGGATGAAAGTGTTGTACAACACCCCTGACCCCTGACCCCTGACCCCTGACCCCTGACCCCTGACCCCTGACCCCTGACCCCTGACCCCTGACCCCTGACCCCTGACCCCTGACCCCTGGGCCCTGGCCCCTGGGCCCTGGCCCCAGGCCGCACCACTGCAAGAAGGCATAGGGGCGATTCAACGGGATGTAGCTGGTGTCCCCCCTTGGGATGTCTGCCAGGGGGATGGGCTTCACCACAACCTGCATGGCACAGCCGACTACGTGACACCTGCTGGTTGCTGGCTGGACACCACCCACTGTGCTGCTGGCTTAGCCGCTGACTGGGCAGCTAGCTGGGCTGCTGTCGCCCCCGTGGCTGACATACCGTGGGCACCTCGTCCATGAGGTCGTCAGCTTCACCAGAGTGCAGCAGGCGTGTGAAGCCGCCCATGTCACACTGGCCCTGGGCCTGACACAGCTGCCGCTGCCGCTGGTACCACCAGTAGTGGATGCGCACCTATACCAGTGGCAGAGGGGTTGAGGTGGGGCGGGGGCAGGGGCAGGGGCAGGGGCAGGGGCAGGGGCAGGGGCAGGGGCAGGGGCAGGGGCAGGGGCAGGGGCAGGGGCAGGGGCAGGGGCAGGGGCAGGGGCAGGGGCAGGGGCAGGGGCAGGGGCAGGGGCAGGGGCAGGGGCAGGGGCAGGGGCAGGGGCAGGGGCAGGGGCAGGGGCAGGGGCAGGGGCAGGGGCAGGGGCAGGGGCAGGGGCAGGGGCAGGGGCAGGGGCAGGGGCAGGGGCAGGGGCAGGGGCAGGGGCAGGGGCAGGGGCAGGGGCAGGGGCAGGGGCAGGGGCAGGGGCAGGGGCAGGGGCAGGGGCAGGGGCAGGGGCAGGGGCAGGGGCAGGGGCAGGGGCAGGGGCAGGGGCAGGGGCAGGGGCAGGGGCAGGGGCAGGGGCAGGGGCAGGGGCAGGGGCAGGGGCAGGGGCAGGGGCAGGGGCAGGGGCAGGGGCAGGGGCAGGGGCAGGGGCAGGGGCAGGGGCAGGGGCAGGGGCAGGGGCAGGGGCAGGGGCAGGGGCAGGGGCAGGGGCAGGGGCAGGGGCAGGGGCAGGGGCAGGGGCAGGGGCAGGGGCAGGGGCAGGGGCAGGGGCAGGGGCAGGGGCAGGGGCAGGGGCAGGGGCAGGGGCAGGGGCAGGGGCAGGGGCAGGGGCAGGGGCAGGGGCAGGGGCAGGGGCAGGGGCAGGGGCAGGGGCAGCGAGGGCAGGGGCAGTTGCAGGGGCAGGGGCAGGGGCAGGGGCAGGGGCAGGGGCAGGGGCAGGGGCAGGGGCAGGGGCAGGGGCAGGGGCAGGGGCAGGGGCAGGGGCAGGGGCAGGGGCAGGGGCAGGGGCAGGGGCAGGGGCAGGGGCAGGGGCAGGGGCAGGGGCAGGGGCAGGGGCAGGGGCAGGGGCAGGGGCAGGGGCAGGGGCAGGGGCAGGGGCAGGGGCAGGGGCAGGGGAAGGGGCAGGGGCAGCGAGGCCTGGGGCAGGGGCAGGGGCAGGGGCAGGGGCAGGGGCAGGGGCAGCGAGGGCAGGGGCAGTTGCAGTTGCAGTTGCAGGGGCAGGGGCAGGGGCAGGGGCAGGGGCAGGGGCAGGGGCAGGGGCAGGGGCAGGGGCAGGGGCAGGGGCAGGGGCAGGGGCAGGGGCAGGGGCAGGGGCAAGGGCAGGGGCAGGGGCAGGGGCAGGGGCAGGGGCAGGGGCAGGGGCAGGGGCAGGGGCAGGGGCAGGGGCAGGGGCAGGGGCAGGGGCAGCGTCACCCATTGCTACGCAGTGTCACACTATGACACTCCTCACTGCTGCCTTCCTGTAAGCTGACGTTAAAGGTGTGTGGAGGTGACACCTGATGCTGGGACTGACGCTGGGACACCTGATGCTGGGACTGACACCTGATGCCATCACACCCTGCCATGACACAACCACTGAATGCCTGATCAGCAGCTGCAGTACCTGCCAATGGTTGGCAAAGCCCTGGGTAGTGGTGATGACATGGTACTGCCTTGGGTTGCTGCCAGCCCGGTGTGGAACGGCGGTGTCGGTCAGGTTGGTGCCTGACGGGGAAGGGGGGGCGTTTGCTTGGCTTTTCATAATTGGCGACGACGCTGTCCTGATATTTACAGGCGCGCTTCGGATGTCTGATGAGCTGGCTAAGAGTCGGTAACTGGCTGTGCTCCGCCCGCCATGCGCGGAGCCAAAGCAATAGGCCAGGAATCCCGCCGTGCCAGCCAAAAGCAACAAGCACGCCAGCTGGACGATGTTGATTTTGCCGCGCGGTGCCCGAGTGCGGGCGGGCGAATTGGGACCGCCAGAGTGCTGCATAAGGTCCATTGTACAGCGTCCCTACCACAGCTTCGTGAGCTCTTTGCGCGAGTGCGACGCGCTGGATGTGCCACAGCTACTCGGCACTGATTGCTGAAGAGCTGCTCGCCTTGGATGCAGGTTTGACGCTCTGAAGAACGCCTGGTTAACAATAATGCGCTGCTGTGGGAGCTGCGGCCCCGCTATGAAAGGTGGAGGGCCTGGCAGGGTGGTAGTTTAGCGTCGGGCACGGGCGATGCTGCGATGCCTCGGTGGTGAGGTGGGATGCTACCGTCGCTAGTAAAGGTGCCCGAAGTTTAACTGCCAACTTCCAGTGACTACCAGCAACGACGTAACGACGAGAGGGTGAAGGCGGGCCTGCTTTCACCCTCGCATTCCAGTGCTCGTCTCGAGCTACTCGTCTTCAACTCGCAGCTCCTCACGTACACCCCAAAGTGTCTCACGCGTGCAGGTGGCCGGCGTACGCTAGGGCCTAATGGTGTGCCCACCATCCCTGGCCGTCTTCCCCCGACTGGGCCAGGGCCTGGACTCTACACTCCCCTCACTGGCCGGGTGGGGCTGCTTAGAATGGGGTCAGGGTGGGGAGCAGTCGGCCCCTTGGCAGGCAGGCAGGACACTGCGGTGTGCCCAGGTGGCAGGTGGCAGGGACCCGTCATAACAGTGGCCATTGACTTGCGGCGGGAGAATGGCAGCATTGAGTATGTATGCAGCTCTGCCAGGAAACAGACTCAGACCCGAGGAGGGCAACATCAGGGAGCAGCAAGCCACCTTAGCCAAGGCCAGCCCCAAGGGCATCACAGCTGGTAGGCGTTCCACAAGCACTTCAGGCAGTGCTTAAGGTGTGGGAGGAGAGCCTCAAGCCACACTGGGAAAAGAGCCTCAAGGGTCCAGCTGTGCGGCTGCCAGCCTCACGACACAGCTCACAGTATCCACCCGAGCCCTACCTCCTTAGTGTAACAACAACTACTACAATCGGGTAGGGACAGGCACCTTTTACTTTCTTTGCCGGGCCCTTCTTGTGAGCTGTCGCTTGATTGTCGCTATGTTGAACTCAGGAACTAGCAGCCCGCTTACGTCGGCATGCACAATCACAATCCATGCAAATACAATGCTGTGACTACCTGGCCTGCATGTTCTAAGCCCGAGCCCCCCCTGCTGCTCATGCACTACTGCAGGCTCCCCTGACCCCTGACCCCTGCAACATTTGACAGCCCCTGTGCCCTGATGCCGGTTTGCCCTGATCCGATATGTTGCTACAACCATTGAGGGAACCTCCCTTGGCACCTCCCCTAGTGTCTGTGGCGGCAAGGGCGCACTTCTGCACCAGCCGAGAGCCTCCAATGCCGCTGTGTCCTGATGCCACTGTGCCCTAAACCAGCATGTTGCAACCACCATCGACTAAACCTTCCTTGGCACCTCTCCTGGTGTTGGCTGCAGGTGAACGGGTGAGCCACAGAGGATGTCTGTTGTGACTGATCAACATGGCCAGGCGTGTAAGCGCACAGGCATGCCTGGCAGCACGACAATCTTGTCAGCTGCTGTCACACTTGGTACAATTGCTCATGGCAGCAGCTGTGGGAAATGGCACTTGTGCTGATCACGTGAGGTAGGGGCACCATCTTGGCTTCCAGGTACAACTAGCTCAGCCCTCAGTACTCTGGAGTCAGTGGCTCAGGCTGTGCCTAGGGGCAGTGGCAAAGCCGTGGCTCTGGTTGCCAGCAGGAGTTGGAAGCAGTGGTGCCAAGTTTAGTGGTGTGCAATGGTGGTGCCGTTGCCACCGTGTGAAAGTGGCATGCGCCTTGGTGCGCACAGTGGCAAAGCTGCCATGCCCCACAGGCACCTTTCCTTGCATGCGGATGCACAGAGGCAGACATGACGCAGACACGGGGCCCCTTATAGCAGCCCAGGGTGTTACAGGGCTGACGCTGTTCTCACCAAATAGCACTCATTGAAAGAGGTCGACAGTTGGCCAGACTTGTGTCAACGCAGGCACTCGGGTTGCCTGTTTGACCACCTGGCTGGTCATCTACTTGCTTGGCCGGTTGACCAGTTCGTTGGCTGGTTGACAGAGCTGGTCACTCGCTGGCACCGCCGATTTCCTCACAGCCCATGCTCGCGAGCCGTCAAACACAAGCCCGGGTGCGCTGCTGCATCAGCCTCCAGTGCCCCGTATAGACATGTATCTATATCCACTCACTGTTGGGCTGAGGCTCAATGCGGTGCTGCTGTGCCAGGGCAGCTGTGTAATGGAAAGGCCTAGGGGTGCGAGGTGTCATGCCTGGTTGGCTGTGGCCAGCGTGGTGGTGGTGGTCACGGCTGACTGGGAGGGTGGGCAGGCTGTCGTCACTTTTCGAGTTGCCACGTACTCGTCCCAGCAAGGGATGGCATTGGTCGCCTCGTTGAGCATGTTGATGATCAGGCGCTGCAGCACAAGGCAAGAGGTGGATGGGCAGCAGGTGGGTGAGGCACAGGGGCAGCAGGTGGGGGAGCAGGGGCTTCAGGCAGGGCATGAAAGAAAGAAAGAAAGAAAGAAAGAAAGAAAGAAAGAAAGAAAGAAAGAAAGAAAGAAAGGACACTGACAGGACATGAGCCAGTGCAACACCGCGAACGCACGTATTCATGTAAGGAATCAGAAGGTAGGCAGGTAGCGAGAAGGCAGCAAGCAAGCAGGTCAGAGTGCAGCACACTTGTGTGGCAAGGCAGGCAAGCAGCGCCAGTACAGCACAGGAGGCAGCTCCGACAATACGGGGTCAGGCAGCACACCTGAAGCAGGTGCTGAACCCTCAAGAGTGGGCCTAAACTACGAGCGTTGCACCCATCTCTACAACCCAGCTTTAACGCCCTGCTGCTGCATGCTGCACGCACCGCAAAGTCGTTCTTGACGACAGGGGGCGGCAACGCCAGGCCCCGGGGCGGCACACTCTCCTGGTACACGCGCTTGTCAAAGGTCCAAATCGACTGCAACTCGCTGTTCACCACGCCCCCTGCGACCGTGACACACCCCACTCTTCTCACACCTCGTCCATACCTCACACCTTCCACTCCCTGTGATACCGCAAGCACACCTCCAACTCCACACATTGAACACACAGAACTCTCCACACACGCAACATTGCAAGGCGCTCACCTTTATGTTGTGACATGCCTGCCTAGCTTTCGGACAGCCTGCTGGCTAGTGGTGACAACACAACGCTGGCATGTGAGGAGGATGCACAGGCGCCAGCACTGGTGTTGGGCGTGCAGCATGCGACCAGGTCCTGCAGGCTGACCAGCGCCGCACCTGTCTTGTTGTAACGCATGGGGTAGGTGAGATGCAGGATGTAGAAGGGCTGCCCGTTTGAGGCCTGCTCTGAGGTGTCAAAGGGCGGGTGTGCGAGCAGGTTCACTGAGGTGGTCTGCAGGTGAGCGCGAGGAACACACGAGGGACAAGGGGCGGTGGCGGTGGCAAGGGACAAAGCTGGGGCATTGCCGTTTATGCCAGAGCAGGCTGAAGGGTCAAGCAGGCGGCGAGCTTCTTTCTCATCTAGCAGCAGCAGCAGCAGCAGCAGCAGCAGCAGCAGCAGCAGCCCCTTTTTGCTGAATCAGGCCAATCGACAGCACGTAACGATGCAGTAGCAGTGCCCGGCTCCGGGTGCATAGGCAAGAGGGGTGGTGCAGCGTGCTGCATTGCGTGAGGCGGAGGCGACAGTTTGCCAAGCAGTGTGTCCCACCCCGCCAGCAGCATGGCTATGCCTGAAGCACGCACAGCAGGCCCCTGTCAGGCCGCACCCATCGCCTGCATCCCAGCTCCAGCCCAGTCGCTGCCACGCACCAGGCCCTTGTGCAGGCCTGCCCTGACTGTGGCCAGGGAGTAGCCGTACATCTCTAGGACCCAGTTCCAGGCCTGCGCACCACCACCGCAGCAGCAAGGGTGTGGCCGGTCCCTTGTGGTGTGCACAACTGACTTGCAACACAGGCTGTAGCTGCCTTGGCTAGGAGCGACAAGGTGGTTGCGCTGATGTTGATGGCGCCGAGTCTGCAGCTGCGCCATGTCAGCCACACGCCATGCGATGGCGACCATACCGCAAGCAGGCAGCGGAGCTAAGGACGCAATGCAGGTGGTAAGGTTGCACCTTGTCAAGAGGCTGGGCCTCATACAGCCAGCCCAGCCAGCCCAGCAGCCCAGCTACTTTGGCATGCATGCATAGCCTCAGCTTGCAAGAAAGGAGATGGACTGGGCTATGTTGCTGAGGGACAGCTCCTGACCAATACATACAATCTGCTCCTGCTGCGCATCTGATACATTCGACTGACACATCATAACATCTCAACATTTGAAATCTTGCTCACTGCACATGTCTAGCATTTGACTAACTAACCAACACATCATGGCACCCAGTGCTGAAGCATCTGCCCACCCTTGAACCCCCTGGACACTCTCAACCACAGTGTGCATGCAGTCATTGCGCCTACCCTCCCACACACCTTGTGTGCAGTCTCGTCCTTGAAGATGTCCATGGTGGTGTTGTACCACACGGGCGCCAGCTTGCGGAAGTCCCGCACTGAGATGAAGGTGGGGGAGTTGCCAATCTGTGGCACCTCCGCCAACTGCAGCCGGGGTGGCGAGAGCAGGTCAGGGGCAGTCAGGGTCGAAGGCGACAGAGTGCACCCCCATCATCGTGATCCTCACCATCAGCAGCAGCAGCAGCAACACATGGCAGTGAGATCCAGCACGAAGGTACCTACGTCACCTGCTGGCACTGCCACTGTATGACGCATGCAGGCGGATGCAGGGGCATGCAGTCAAGCTGAATGCACCAGTAGCTGCTCTGACAGCCTTGGCACGCATGACTTGTGAGCTGTTTGGGGTCTACAAGTGAGGCTAGCGAAGCACAGGCCAACGGAGCTGAGAATGGCTATCCACATCAAGCAAGGCAAGCCGGCATAGTTGGGTGCCCTTCCATGGCTCTTGCAGTGCCTTGTGCCACAGGCCCCTCCCCTCACTCCTTGCAGCCTGCCACTGCACAGGGCAATGGCAGGGGCAATGGCAAGGCTGCCAAGCCCAACCCCCAGCCCCGCAGCCTGGCAAGTGGCTGGACAGAGACTGTAGCACAGCCCTCAAGCTCCAGCTAGCGGGGAAGGCCACCTGGAACCTGGTCCAGCTGTGCTCGCAGCCCGAATAGCAACCGTTGTCTACTCCTAAGGCGTGGAGTACCTGACTCAGAGCTAAGCCGAGGATTGCCTGGTTTAGAGCTGCCTGTACAAGCAGGTGTCTATGGCACAGTGTGCCCAGCTCCATGTACGCTGCACCAGCCTATGCTGAGCATGGTTGACATGCCATGTTGAGAATTGCACACCAATGGAGGTGTGGGGATAGGTAAGGAGCAAGGGCCCCAACATGGGCTTTGGATGGAGGAAGGCACCCTGCCTCTCTGGTTTGCAAGCTGACCAGTTGCAGGAACTGAGGAGGCACAGAAGCTTGATGCTCTGCTCATTGACGTGGTCATCTTTCAGCACATACCCTGGTACACCTTGCACCTGCCACGTCAACTGTGCCAACTTCCACCTTGATGCATGTGCTGGATGGCTGGGGCCAAGCATAGCATGGGTACCCCATCGTTTGGTGATGGTGATGCATAGGGCATGGCCGACTGACGAGCTGCATTCAGAGCTGCAGTGGACCCACCTCAGCATCAGACACGTTGCCTATAAAGGAGCGCACAATGTCCGGGTACTGCTTTGGCACTATGTAGCTGCGGGGTCAATGCAACACCGCCGTGTCCACACGCACCAGTGAGAGCCACTGCTTGTGCCCTGTCCACTGTGCAAAGCAGCCAGGCTGCGCGCCTCACACCTCTCTAGCACCCATGCTCGCAGTCAGTCGCTACCGCCTTGCCTGATCAATCTGCTCCAGCACCTGTTCCTCATGCCACCCTGCCTCCACCACTTCCAAGTCTGTCCCTGGGCCGCTGCCTTAACCTCACCCCTGCACCTGCCATCGCCAGCATTGCTCCCGTCCCCGCCCCTGAGCCCCCACCCGTTCCCCTACTCCCACCTCCTCCCTATTCTTTCCCTTCGCCCTCCCCTTCCCCTCCACCCCTGCCCCTGCCCTGGCCCTGCCATAGCCCCTGCCCCTCACCTGAACAGTGCAGCTGCTGACACCTCGCCCTGCATCAGGTTAGGCAGTGGCCTCAGGAACAGGTGGTCCCCCTCACACATCAGGATGTAGCGCTCAGGTACACTGGCCGTTGCCAGCCTGCACTGCAGGGCCAGCTGAGTGCACCACCTCCTCAGCTGCCACCAAGGGCAGGGCAGACACAGCATTGCCTGCTGCTGCAGCATGGCGGCAAACATGCCAACCAGACTAGCTTACCACTGCATGAAGGCATAGGGCCGGTTCAGCACAACGTAGCTGGTGTCCCCGCCGGGGATGGCTTCCTTGGGGATAGGCCTGACCACCACCTGCACACCCAGCATAGGTAGTGCCGTGATGGTTGCATGCATGCTCATGGCCTTGAGTCTGCAGGCACAACGTGTATTACTGCTGCTGCTGCTCTTTTTGCTGCTGCTGATGTTGCTGCTGATGATGATGATGAGCATGATAACCCTGCACAGCTGATCAGTGGTCGGTGAACAGCCTAGGGCGGCTCATAACTCACAGCATAGTACATGCCCTGCATTCTGCTGGGGTCGCCCCTGGGCCCTCCTGAAAGCTGTATGACACCTGCTGGGCTGCTGGCTGCTTCCCACCCACTGTGCTGCCGGCTGGGCTGCTGGCTGAGCTGCTGTCATCCCCGTGGCTAACCCACCGTGGGCACCTCGTCCATGAGGTCGTCAGCTTCACCAGAGTGCAGCAGGCGTGTGAAGCCGCCCATGTCACACTGCCCCTGGGACTGACACAGCTGCCGCTGCCGCTGGTACCACCAGTAGTGGATGCGGGCCTGCACTTCAGGCAGGCGATAGACCCCTACTTAGGTTTGCAAGCAAACCGTGATGACAGCAGCGCAGTAATACATGATTCCTAGCCTACCTGCCAGTGGTTGCCAAAGCCTTGTGCTGATGTGATGACATGGTACTGTCGAGGGTTGCTGGTGGGCTTAGACGTTGGCGAGGGTAATGCTGTTGGCTCACTGGGCACCTCTGCCTGGGAGTTGGCTGGTTGACATGAGGGGCACGACGGGCAGGGCGTTGCTATTGCTTCAGCATCTTCCGCCATGCTGACCCCTTTCCCAAGCAGAATGGAACGGCGCATAATGGGGCCAGCGTCTTTGCCTTCACTATCCGGTGAAGTGTTAGAGCTGAAGCTACTGTAAACGCTGAACAGTAATGCTGCGACGATGAGGAACAAGCCAACCATCTGTACATTGCCGTACCGCTGGCGTTGGCCGCCCTTGCTCCTTGCATCACTGGGCAATGGCGCCATGTCGCTGTTGCCTGCAGCCCAACTGCGCAGCTGGCTCTGAAACATTGTATGTCACACAGCTGGCAAATGCAAATTGAAAGATTTTACCATATTAAATCTCAACGATCCCTTCGCCCGTTGTCCGTGTTCTATAGCGATGCGTAACTTCGTAAACCGCAATCCACTCTTCACATGTAGTCTGTAGGCTGTGCCGGCACTACACACTGAACAGCGTTTGGAGGTCCAGGTCGGCATGTGAGACTGCATGGCGTCCAAACAAGACCACCTTCCTTACATCTCATTCTATTTTTTGTACACAATGGAAGACGTAGCAACCATGCAGCCTTTTTTCTCGCTGCCTGGATGCACAACCCCACTACTGCTGGTCACCCCCGCCATTGGCTGCACCCCCATGGCTCAAGAGATAACTTTCTTACTCATTTCTGCACGGATGAGGCCGCCGATTTGTGCGATGAGCTAGTAATGGCCCGAATAGAGTGCAGCCAGCCCCAGCGGTTTGCCGGGTGGCTGGCCCCCAACACGCGACGTGTTCTGGAGCGTCGCAGACACATTTAGCGACGGCATTAGGCAGCCTGGACCCAGAGCGGCGTGAATGGCGCATCCTGACTGGACATGCCAACTTTCCAGGTTAGCACGCATCAGTGCTGCAACGTCCTAGCACGAATCGAGACCCACTCCCAAGCTCACCTGCTGCTTCCCGGCCTGCTTCCTTGCCCCCCGCTCCAAAGTGTCACCTTTTGTCATCAAACGGCGCCTCTGCAGGTCGATGGCATTGTGGGTTGGGAGCGTGACCGCGATTGCGGATTGTCGCTGAAAACAGGTTCAGTCCACATGTTGCAGCCATTTTTAGATTGCACAAGAGTTCCTGATTACTGGTGCTTGTGGCTTCTGAGCAACCACGAACGGCAAGAATTAGTGAAAAACATGCAGACACTGAGCTGTGAGAAGTGTTTGCCGTTGTGCAGGCCTGTAAACGCCATGGTTACCAAGAAAAGGGGGGTGATGGCTAGATGTGCCGGTGCGCAAAAAGCGAGGGAGGTTATGGCACAGCGCAGGGCTGCTGAGGCTGAAGCCAAGGCCCAGGCTGGTGCTGCTGAGGCTGAGGCCCAGGCACAGGCTGATGCTGGTGCTTATGAGGCTGATGAGGCTGGTGCTGATGAGGCTGATGCTGGTGCTTATGAGGCTGGTGCTTATGAGGCTGATGCTGGTGCTTATGAGGCTGAGGGGCAGGCACAGGCTGATGCTCGTGCTTATGAGGCACAGTTGCACCAGCTGCAGCCTGAACTGCAGCAGAGGGAGCAACAAACTACTGACACCCAACGCTTGCAACATCTACAGCAACAGCTGCAGGACCTGCAGCAGGATGAACTTCAACGTAAGGAGCAGCAGGTGGCTGAGCAGCAACAGCAGCTGCAGCAGCAGCAGGCAGTCATGCACCTGAGGGAGCAGCAGGTGGCTGAGCAGCAACACCAGCTGCAGCAGCAGCAGGCAGACATGCAGCAGAGGGAGCAGCAGGTGGCTCAGCAACACCACCAGGTGCAGCAGCAGCAGGCGGACCTGCAGCTGAGGGAGCAGCAGGTGGCTCAGCAACACCACCAGGTGCAGCAGCAACAGGCGGACCTGCAGAAGAGGGAGCAGCAGGTGGCTCAGCAAGACCACCAGGTGCAGCAGCAGCAGGCGGACCTGCAGCAGAGGGAGCAGCAGGTGGCTCAGCAACACCACCAGGTGCAGTTGCAGCAGCAGCTTAACAGGCTGCAGCAACAGCTCGAGGCACATAGTGGGGCTGAATTGCAACGCCAGGTGCAGCAGCAGCTGGCTGCACAGCAACACCTGTTGCAGCAGCAGCAGGCAGACCTGCTACTAAGGCAGCAGCAGGTGGAGAAGCAACGCCAGGACACAACACTAGCGCCCATGCCAAGGTACGCAGTTCCATGCATGCCCTCCCCAGCAAGCACAACCACACCTTTCATACACCACACCACACCACACCACACCACACCACACCACACCACACCACACCACACCACACCACACCACACCACACCACACCACACCACACCACACCACACCACACCACACCACACCACACCACACCACACCACACCACACCACACCACACCACACCACACCATGCTTGTGTGCATGTGCAGAAGCATCCAGGGTGAGGCCAGCAACACCGATGGAGTGAGTGAGGGGAGGGACGATGGAGAGGGGTGGGTGGGCAAGATGGACATGAGGCAGCTGTGTTTGTGGTCAGATGGTTGTGCATCACAGTTCAAGGGGGCCAAGGCCATCAAGTTGCATTGGCACCTAGCTAATAGGTTTGGGGTGCCTGTGCAATGGTCATATGGTGCCACATCGCATTTCAAGAGCACGCATGACTCTGAGGGTGGGGTGGCTAAGAGGGAGTGGAGGGAGCAGATGTTAGTCCATCCTGAACTGGTGGGGAAAGTGTGTGGGGCTGCTGTGCTGACAGATTGGGCTAACAAGCATTTTGCTGTACCATGCCATGCACAAGACACCAGTGCCAGCCACCGGCAACGTGGACACATCATGCGTCGGCGCTACCTGGTGCTGGACGACGCTAGGCAAGCAGGTGTATGCAGTATGCCAGAGGCTGATGTGGAGCGCATGCATGATAAGGTGGAGGGGTGCAGGGCAATGCACCGCATGGTGTTCACACCTGACAGGGAGCAGCCTCAATGGGCCATGGCTGCTTGTGCATGCAGCACGTGCATGAGTGTGCCATGCCTGCCATGCATGAAGCCTGACACCACTACCCCACTTGAGCCCATGCCCATGTTTCAAGACACTGTGAAGGAGGTGTATGATGACGAAGAGTGTTATGCATTGTTGATGTGGTTCCATCCCGATTTGTTGCATGATGAGGTGTGCTTTGGCAAACTGACCAACACACACTGTGCACGATATTGCCAGCACATGGGGTTGGATAGGCCAAAGGAACGTCGGAAACTGCGTCGTTTGGTGGTGAGGGAGCTAAGGAGTGAGCAGCTGGAGTTTGAATATGAGGTGAACCGTTTGTATGGCTGATTTGGCTGGTTATGTAAGGTGCATGGGGGTCTACTTTGGAGCATCACAAACGGCCCAAACATGAACACAACGCGTTTATGTCCTGATTACACAATAGAAGCCCACACAAGGAGCCGCACAGAACTGGCAGTTCACATCCTGCCGCCCTGGTTGGACAGTGAGAACGGCCGGAAAAGTGCCCTTTTCATGCAAATTTGACAGGGTCTTACGTGACACGAGTCGCACGCTTGTTGTCGCACATTGTTGTGCAGGGACAGCCCGGAAGCCACACCAGCACTATCAGTCACATGATCAGCACTAGCACTAGCACTAGAACACATGTCGGGGGGGTCCTGCGCCCGACAAGAAATTCAAAATTTTGAAAAGCTGAGCCGCTGAGCGAGATAGCTATTCGCCGATCACAGCCCCACTAAGCAGGCCCATTCCGGCACAATGCGACCAGAATTCTCAACACCCCCGCCCGCCCCGGCACAGGTGCACATCAGCCCGAGCAGCCCGCTAGCCTCGCGCTCGTGAGCTGCACAGCCCTGCGCAAGAACCGCTGAAAAACTCTTAAAGATCAGTCGGATAGTTATCAGGGGTGCAGCCAATGAGCCGGCGGGGGTGACCTGCTGCAGTGCTGCAACATTCCCACCTCCCCCAACCCGACAAAATGACATGCAGAGCATAATCCTTTCAATCGTGGGTGAGAAGCTTCAGGAAGTCCAACCCTAACTTAGATCGAACTATTTTGCTCCATCAGCAGGCAGTGCACTGGGCTTGCCTAGTATCATCGTCCACACAGCCACACAGTGGCCGAACCATCAGGCACTGCACCACAAACCACATGGCTGGGAGCCTGAGTGGCGTAGGCTCGGTGCCATGCAACAAGGCAAGGCCCACGCTCAATACTTAGTTCCCCAGCCTTCATTGCAGCAAACCCTGTGCTCTTTCCTGCATGCATGCAGTAACACAGGGGCTGCACCTGCATCGCTGCTGCAAGCAAGACCGGCACAAGGGGTGCCATTTCCCCCAGAGCTTGTGCTCATCGTAGTTCCTGGCCAGCCTGCGGAGTGGGGCCTACAAGCACTGCGCTGGCGCTGTACTACCCCTGCGGCAATGCTCTGGCACCAGTCTCAGCACACACAACTATGCTGCTGCTGCTGCTGTGCCTCCGCATCTGACAGCAGCTCCCAATCGCCACCAAAGGTGTTTTCGCCTGAGTAGGTGATGTACAAGAAGCCGTCCTCATCCCGGTGCTCCTCATAGATGGAGGACATCAGGGCAGCTGCAGCCAACAAGCAGCAAGCGATAACACAGCATCTATGTCTACAGTGCAAGTTTGTCTACCTTGCAATGGCATGCATTCGTCATGACTTTAGCCGGACTTGCTGCATTGTCCAGCTACCAGCCAGTGGTGCTGAGCATGGCTTTACATGCACGGCATGTGTGCTGTAATGTGTGCTGTAATGTGTGCTGTAATGTGTGCTGTAATGTGTGCTGTGTAATGTGTGCTGTGTAATGTGTGCTGTAATGTGCATGCCTGCACACCTGTGGGGGGGAGGATGTTGCGTACAAAGATGAAGATAGCCTTTTCTGGGGTCAGCTTGATGCGCTTGCGAATGACGTACACAAACTGCCCCACTGTCAAGTCAGAGGGGACGAGATACCTGAGGGCAATGTATGTGCACGCTTTGCACCCAACCTTGCCCTGCATGAGCTGAAGGGTAAATAGCACAATTTGGTCAGCACTGCTGACTATATCTCATTGTGTGCTCACTTCTTCTTGTCGATGTCTGGGATGTCGCTCTTGTCAGCCTTCTCCACGATGACCTGGCAGGGCAGGTGACGGGCCGGCGGATTCAGACACAAGCAGCCTACATGCTAGCCTGGCTCGAGCTGGGCCGTTGCTCTCACAGGTATCCTGTCTGGGTACTTGTCCTTTATTCGGGCGGCCTCAGCCTTACGCTTGTCTGCATGCGCTCAGCGGACAGCTCTGATCAGCGCGTGGTTTCGCTGGGGGCACGACGTGAAAGCTGAAACCCTAACCCTAAGCCTGGATTGTGTCTGGGCAGCCAGCAAGAACTTACCCAGAGCGTGCTCTTGCTTGAACTTGGACATATGGACGCTGAAGCTCGCCCTATACCCACAGTAGTCGGACGCGCTTGACGACTTGGCGCTAGGCTGGGGCGGGGAAAACTTAAGTGGAAACTTCTAACCCAATCAATGCGTTCCTTAAGTCAGGGCGGTTCAAGTCGTTATTAAAGGTGGTCACGGACCATGCAAGAGCGCAGATTGAATCATGGACCGTGAAAGAGAGGTTGGCAACTTTGCCCTCGCCCCTACCCTTGCTGGGCTTCGTGAGCTCACTGTACCTAATGCTCCGAGTCTGCTGGCGTGTCACATGTTCAGCACCTTGACTCTCACTAGGGCCCACCTTGACGAAGACCGCTAGGACCACCTTCAGGACCTCCAGCAACACAGCGCGGAGCTCGCACTGCTCAACAGGTGCAGCATATGGAGAAGGAAGGGCAACGGCACAGCAGCAGTATATAAGCAGCAGCATGTTTATGCTGCGTTGCTTCATGAGCTGACGCTCACATGCACTTGCAGTGACCATTTAAACACATCCGCCACCTGCCACCCACCACCAGCCAGCATACCAGCCATATGTCCTAATAACCTGAGAATTACGAGTGTATAACGATTTGTGGTTTTCCCGTGATGGAGAGGGATAATGTGTAGATTAGCAACTTCCTCATATCTTTGCAATGTAAGATTATTAGGACGAGCAATATGCTGGACTGTGCTAGCGTACTGGTTCAGCCCATATTACCTTGCACCCCAGCCCTTTGACCAGAAATATTCGCGCATGCACAAGATGCTCAGAGGGGGCACTAGATGATGCCATGCATTACAATGTAATCACACCAAGCACCGTGCACTACCATGCACTTTATGGGGGGCAGTCAGATTTTGTCACAACAAGAATGTAAACTTGCATGCCTTTGTTTGAAGTCCATGTGCCCCTTAGTTTGTCCTGAATCCTTAGAGGTGAAGGGCCGCCACAGCAACCCAAGCCACGGGTGGTGCTTTGTTTCGTCAAGTTAGCAAACGTAGGCTGTTGCATAGCACTCTGACTGGCATTATCAGGCTGCCTATGGCAGAGCTATGCAGCTCCAACAAGCACATGTCATATTGCAATGTGAGGTGATGCAGGTCACGACGATGGTGACTACACTGCACGGTCCAGCGCCTGCTTGAGGCCCCTGGGGCCCATACAGAATTGTTGCAGTTGGTGTTGCAGTCCCACCACGCCCTGCGCTGCCATGAGGCGGTGCGCCACCAGGGCCATGCCCTCCACCCAGTCTGCAAACAGCATGGGCTGGTCCAGCCAACACAACATTTCCCGGACATCCGCCTCCTCCATGTCGCCATGCTCGGCGCCCACCACGCTGCCGGCCGGGCTGTTCGCGGTTGCGTCATCGCCGCCGTCGTGTGGGTGCACACCCTCGCCAGCGGTGCCAAAGGCGTCTGCCGTGGTGTCGGTGTCCATGCGAGCTCTGCAGGCAGAAGCAGGCCATCATCATCACAGCATGGCTTCGCAACTTCGTACCATACACACCGCCAACGTTGATTGTGCGCACGGCTTGACTGCGCTTCAATTGCTAGTCTGCTGCCATGGCCTGCTGTCAACGAGGCTGTGGATGCGTGACAGCAGCATTTGGAGCCCGGCACCCATGAAAATGTGCACCCTCAAACATGCATACAGAACGGTGGGCTGCCAAACTGGGCATAGCCAGCGTCCAATACCGGGGCTGCCTCTCCCTAAGTGGCAGTGTGCGCCAGCCAGTGGTCAGTCATGGGTAGATAGGCCAGGGGTCGGCCAAGGGGTGGTGAGACAGGGGTGGGTCACTCATGGGTGAGCCAGGGTATGATCAGTGTGCCAGGAGCCAGTAGGGGTCCGACCAAGGCGGAGCCAGCCAGGGTTCACCTGGGTACCTCATGGCCGTACATGTTGACAGTCTGGTAGTTGAAGGTGAGTGCGGCAGCAGCATGCAGCGCCTGCGCCTGCCCCTGCAGCAGCCCCAGCTGCTGCAAAAACCGCAGTGCTGTGCGCACGCTGCTGACTGCGCCGTACACTCTTGCATGCATCGCTGCAGCCTCCCCCTCCGCGTCCAAATCCATGGGCATCGCCGCTTGCCCAGCCCCACCAGCAGCACTGATGGCACTGCCTTGTCCCACGGGCTTGTGACCCTGCCGCCCCACTGCAGCAGCTTGCTCCAACCCCAGCAGTCGCAGCCAGGCCTCGCGAAGGACTGGTGTACTCGCCTGCAGTGCGGCGATGCCGCTGTCACTGCACATGTCCACCTGGAACTGGGTGCGGGGCGGGACGGGCACTGGGGCCTTGCTTCGCGAAACCTGCAGGCGGGCAACGCAAGAAGCCAAGGCTTTGCAGCAAGGCAACGCACGCACACCATGCAGCATAGCTACATCTGCTGCACACCACTGCTACTGGCCTCCTCGTCGTTGATGTCAGCGCAATGTGACATGGCAGCTGTTGCTTTCTCTTGTTGCCGTTCTGCACACAGCGTTGCCACTGCTAGCGTCCACCCTGCTGCTGGGTGCAAACGTGCTAGCAAGCACCTGGTTTAAGAGGTGGGCATGCACCAAGGTGTGCAACCGGCGTTCCAGACCGGGCAGCGCGCGGTAACGAGCCGTGGCCAGGCGCACAATGAACTCGCAGAATTGCGGGAAGAGCAGGTCCTGCACGACACACCAGCAGTGAACAGTGATGAAGCAGGTATGGCTAGGCAGCATATCAGGAGCCGGGCAACACGTCAGGTGCGGCAGTGGGGTCTTGGCAATGGGCCACGCAGCCCTCCTGCCCCTCCTGACTGTACCCTGACTGAGTCACCCCAACTGTCAAACCCCTGGAGCTACAGCTGTCACACCTCCAGCAACAAGCCCTCAGCCTCCCAGTCAGTAGGGGATCAGGGCAAAGGCCCTCTTGCAATAGGGAGCTTCAGCAGGCTGGGAAGGGGATGAGGGGCAAGGGGTCCGGCTCAAGCCAGATGTTGCCTATCTTGAAAGGAAAGCGCATGCGTACCCCTTTGACCGCGCCTCAGTGACCAACATGTTGAGTCTTTAACTGTGGCAGTAGGTGGCCGCCCTGACCACCCAAATCACTGACCCTGACATTTCTGAAACGCAGCCTGTTGTGGATTTATAGGCCAACTGCCACATGCTGTTCTTTCCTGACCCTGCCACTTTACCAGTAGTGGATACTGCTGCATTCCCTTGCCTCCGTTTGCCGTGCCTTGCATGCAGCCTGCAGCCCACCTGCTGCGGCATGAACGGCCCTCCTCTGATGTGCTCTTGCTCGAGTGCATTCCAAAACTTCACATCATTGACGTCGTCCAGCTTGCACAGCGCTGCCCGGCTGGCTGCCCTGAACGTGGCGAGGGCAGGTGGAGGCCGGCGCGAGGTGGCCAGCAGCTGTGACACGCGGCACAAGGGGGTGGCGGCAGTGACCAGCCGCGTGTCACACACCAGCTCCCACACCTGGGAGCAGCAGAGGGGACAGCGCACCAACACCACAGGGGTATGGGCAGACCACGAGAGAGAGAGAGCAGGTCTGGACCAGTTGGGTCGTCCCAGGGCAGGGCCAGGCAGGGCAGGGCGCGACAGGTCGGGGCGGGGAGTGCCCGGTCAGGGCAAAGCAGGTCAGGGCAGGGAGAGGAGTGGCAGTCAGGTCTAGGCAAATCCAGGCAGGGTGGGTCCAGGCAGGGGCAGATGAGGCAAAGGCAGTGGTGGCCATGGGTTGTTGCAGAAGCAGGGTGTATACAGCCCGCTGACCTGGCAGGACACTAGCGTGAAGCTGGTCCGCTGCTCTGCAGCTGGCAGGTGCAGTGAGGGGCGCTTGCTGCAGTGCAGGCCAGGGGCAGCGCCGTTGGCAGTGTGAGGTGGTGAGGGGCACAAGAGCACCCTGCTAAGCACCCCATGCAGATGGGCATGGGAGGCAGATGAACTGATGTCACAACCAGCAGCAGGGTCTGCAACATTTCACCACCGCACCAGCAGCAGGGTCTGCAACATTTCACCACCGCACCAGCGGCAGGGGGTGGCAACACTATCTCCATCACCATCATCTGGTACTGGGTGAAGGAGGCATGTGGAGGCAGGCATGTGGAGGCAGGCGAAGGTGAGAACCGCCTCCACCTGTTGCCAGCGCACCAGTATTTGTCGTACAGGGCCCTAAGCTCCGTGTTGTACACCATGAGAACGTTAGCCATGCCTCGCGCCGCGGCTGCAGGCACCTCCTCCTCGTCAATTAGGTCAGAGACCTGCGTCAATGCCACGCCCACCCCCTTGGCAGCCCATTCTGAGCAGACATGACCAGCTGTGCCGGTGGTTGCACTCTGCCACGAAAATGTAGCAAATGCCTTTGTACAGCCAATGCTTCAGTGTTTGGCCAATAGACATGACTAAGTCAGGAGTGGCAGTGCAGATGGCAAGCTGCAGCTTTGCAAGCTGCAGCTTTGCATGCGGCATGTGCGTGTGTGTGTATGTGCAGGTGTCGTTTGGGTGCATAAGTGCTTAAGCAGGCTCAGTCATGGTGGAGCAACAACAGGGGGCCTGTTAGGGACACTGTGGCAGTGAGTGATGTTGCATGCCGCCTCATGCCACGTGGGAATGCTGGCTACAAATGTTAATGTCCATGACGATGAGGGCAATGGTGTTGATGTTGACGGTATTGATGGTGACAATACCATTGATGCTCATGATGATGATGACAAGGTGGAGAAGGAGCCACCATCGCATGCACCCTTTAAGAACCCTGGGGAGGCTCCCGCTGTTGGTTGCTGGAGACCTGCTGACAGGCGCTGATAGCTGCCCCTAATGACCCCCCTGGTGGCTCCCCGGGAGCATACATAGACCCAGGGGTGGGCAGCACCAGCTGGAGCAACACAACCCCACACAGACAAAACACCACCCCTAGTGAGGGGACCTGATGCTGCCTTGCGGGCTGATGAGGGAGGTGCTGCACCAGCTGGTCACCTGTAGGGCAAGGCCTGGTTGGCGTGGAGCAAACACGGCGCCACCCTCCAATACTGGCCGGTCATCACAGAACATGCCTTGCCAGATCTGCACGCCAAGAGCAGCAGAGCACAGTCAACAACTTCCATGCGCTGTGTCCCATGCACTGTGCCCATGCATTGTGTCCCATGCATGGCAACCATGCGCTATGTCCCACACGATATGCCTAATGCCATTTGACAATCTCAGCACAACACCAGGACCAGACAGGCCTGGCAGCAGCTGCCACCCAACCCCTGCTCTACCCCAGCAGCCCCCTGAACTAACCCACCCAGCTCCTGACTCTTAGTCACCCCTCTTCCCTGGCGCTCAATGTGCTAAGCCATGGCTGCTGAGCCCCAGCCCCGTCCCCCCTCCAACAGCCATACCTCTCCATTCTCAAACACATGCACGCCTGGGCCCTGCTTCTTATCAGCTCGCCAGGTGCCCTCAAACCTGGATCCCGTGGCTGCACAGCACACAGCAGCAAGCGGCACAGCTAGACAGGCAAGGGGCCTGATGGCTAGGGGGTGGTGAAGCCAGCCGCAAGGCAGCTAGCAGTGCAGCAGGGCAAGATGCAGCAGGGCGCCCTGTACATACTGTGGCAGCAAGGATTTGAACCCGGGGGCACATGAGAGGTGTCGGGGTGTTGAACACTCCTCATGACTACGCGTAAGGCAGCCTGCTTTGACGAAGTGACCAAAACCTGATGCCCATTGAGCGTTACGGTGTGCTGGGCTGGTGGACCAGCTCACCATAGAACATCACCCCATAGCCCTCTCGTTGTCCATTGACAAAGTGGCCTTCAAACCTGTGCATAGCCAAGAGCGCACTTGCTGGGTCAGCCGTGGCCTTCAGCTGTTGTGTGCAGCAGCATGCTAGGTAACAGGCAGGAGCCCCTGGTTACAGGGCTTAGGCACGTGCATGATGGATGTCACGGCAGGTCCAAAGGGGCAGTGAGCAAGAGGGTCAGGAGGGACTAGTGGGGCAGTGAGGAGGGGCAGAGAGCAGGAGGGTCAGGAGGGGCAGAGAGCAGGAGGGTCAGGAGGGGCAGAGAGCAGGAGGGTCAGGAGGGGCAGAGAGCAGGAGGGTCAGGAGGGGCAGAGAGCAGGAGGGTCAGGAGGGGCCGAGGCGATGTTGTGCAGGGCGTGGTAACGGGCGGAGTAGGGAGGTGAGCGTTGAGGGGTTGGGAGGTTTTGGCAGCCTTGGGAGGCAGGCATGGGTTGGGTTTGGCTAGCGTGCCATGAGCTGCTCTTTGACTCTTCAGCTAAGGCAGGCCACGCGGTGCAGCAGACACTACTGGTAGGCCCTGGGTGCGATAAGTCGTACATTAACATGAGCCATGCTTCCCCTCACTGAGATCATCCCATGACTGTCCCTTGACTGTCCCTGTCCGCCCCTGACTGTCCCTGCACTCCCACCTGTTGAACTGTATGAGCAGTGCGTGGTTGGCAGGAGAGGGCTCTGTCACCAGCTGCTGGTACCAAACATGTCGCCCTATGCCATGAGGCTTGTTGTTGGCCCACTGGCCCTGGTACTTCTGGTGGCAGCTGCTCCACACCATGGTGCCCTGCCCACACTTCATGTCAGCCTTCCACTGGCCTGTGTAGCTGTCACCATTTGCATACCGCATGGTGCCATGGCCCCACTTCATGTCTCGCTGCCAATCCCCTGCACAGAGCCCATGGCAGGCGAGGTGGGCGCTGGACGCCCTGCAGCTGCGGCACAGTACCCCTGCCCCTCACACCTTGGTACTGGTGTGAGCCGTCTTCATTTAGTGTGATGGTGCCGGATCCATGTCGAAGTCCTTTTACCCATGCACCATCGTACACTACGTGACTGGCATCGCTGAATGACATCCTGCCACGCCCCTGTCGTACACCATTCTCTACTTCGCCCTTGTAGATGGCACCCCCAGGCCATCGATAACACTGTGTAGCACCACAACGACCTCTGGTTTCTGCTGCTTGCCAGCCAACGAGCTATCACGGGGCTCATGACGCGTACCCCATGGCCAGTAATTGAGTTGTGCTGAAACTGGCCCTCGTAGACCAGGCCATCAGGAAAGGTCAGCTGCCCCTGCCCCTCCAACATGCCAGACCGCAACTGCCCGGTGTATGTGCAGCCGGACTGTAATCTAACGGTGCCATGCTCCAACGTCGACAAAGCCGCGGCGCTCAACCCTGCAGTGTCAATGTACACGACCTGCGTCGCATGTAACAGAAGTCGCATGTCGCGCTCGCCGCTCCCAATACTTGTCGCAACTGCACAAACTCCACCGTCAATAGCTCCGGCTCCATCCTCCTTCTCCGTGCTTGTCAAGGTGCTCTGCACCTGTCTCACTACCGTCTGCGACAAGCTTGCTGCTGATGTTGCTATTGCAGTTGTTGCTACCCATAGTCTTGCCGCTGTCAGTTTAAAGTCACACGCACATTCCCGGCCGCCTCCTCCAGCGGGGCGTCGCTCTGAGCTTACGTCCACGGGCTGTTCAGAAGCTCAGGGTGAAATGGGCAAGGCTGAAGACGGGTCAGAAGCCGCGCCCGTGCAGGCCGTGCCATACGAGGCCAAAGCAAAGTTTTGCAGCATCATTGCGAAGCCTTTGGCCGACGAGAAGCTATGCAAGAAGGTCCTGAAACTCTGCAAGAAGGCGTCCAAAGCAAAGGCCATTCGACGTGGAGTGAAGGAGGTGGTGAAGGCCCTTAGGAAGAAGCAGAAGGGGTAAGCCCCGGTCTTGGGCATCTCAAGCACCCGCAAAAAAACAGGCTGTGCCCTCCAGTCTTTCCTGACCCATGTTTTCCTTACAGGATCTGCATTCTAGCCGGGGACATCTCTCCTATTGATGTCCTTACGCACATACCTATTGTGTGTGAAGATCACCAGATTCCCTACATCTACGTGCCTTCCAAAGAGGTCAGTCCAGATGAAGCTGAACAAAGTGATTGCTGTAGGCCTTCAGCCCTGCTGAGAACAAGCTACTCCTATGCTGCAGGAGCTGGGAGCAGCAGCGCTGAGCAAACGACCTACAAGTTGTATGCTGGTTTTGCCAAAACCCATCAAGCCTGCTGCAGATGATGCAGGTGCTGCAGAGTACACTGAGGCATACAATGAGCTGGAGAAGAAGATTAAATCAGTCATGCCACTCTTTTGAGTTGCAATGATGTAGTTATTGCGGTCACCAAGCACACATGCCTCCTTGTCACATGTTGGCCAAGCAATATGCATGTTTGGGTTCTGCCTAGCAGGATACATATGGACCTAGGCTAGGGCAACTGCAGACTTGCAATAGGTTTGTTAGATGGGGTGGTTGTTGGTCCAAACCTCACCACAAAATTGACACTGGCAGCGTGTACTCAATGTTGACCTAACGATTGGGAGCACCCACCCCCTGCGATGGCATGGAGGTCCTAGCCCTGTCAGGCACAATTGAGAGACGGCCATGTCACTTGACACCGCACTTATGAGGCCTCACGGCACACTACCATGTCACAACCTGCTGCTGGTGAGCCTAGGGCGGTGAGTCTCGCAGCCGTGTGTAGCCCACGCCCGGTTTCCCTGGATGAATGTCAGGGTGCCTTGCTCTCACCTTAACCCCGTGACATGCATAGGTCAGCAGCCAAGCCCACAAAGGCAGTTCCTGCAAGCACCACTAGCTCTTTAAGTGTGTTGTAGGTAGCGGACTTGCCTTGCTCCCTGAGTACAGTAAGCCACCTTGCTGCGGTGTTGTTGGTTGGGCCTGTCACCCAGGTGTGTCACCGTCCTTTGTGGCTGTGTCCACTGTGGCTTTGTTACTGTCCTCCACGGTTGCACTCAGGTGCCCCCAGTTAACAGACAATACACCCCTGGCAATCAAAGCTACGAGGTAAAGCGTGTCTCGTTGATTTCCGTGCAGTGTGCTAGCGCATTACCGACTTAAGTCATGGCATTCAAATTCATGCGTGTTTTGCTCATGTGGGCCTCACCACAACCGACCGACGTGGCCCAATAGCCTCTGCGAACAGTCAGGGACCGTCGCCGCTGTGTACACGACTATCATGGCATGCCAAACAGATGCAACTGAGCAGTACGGTTGCCCTGGCCACTCTGCAAAGCCCCACAAGGTGTGTTGGCCATTGTTATGTTGCCTTGCTGGGCAGCTTGTGATCAATCTCTCAAGACCGCCCTGCGCTTGCGTGGCGAGCTCTTGTTCACCTCCGCCGTGGCCCCCTGCTGCTCCTCAGCTGCAACAACAAGTGGAGGGGTAAGCAGCTCCAGGGCTACACTAGCACCTGCTGCCAGCTGCTGCAAGGGGGGGGCAAAAGGAGCAGTGAGCAGCCCATGGGCGGCATCATGTCCTGCTGCTAGCTGCTGAGGCTCATTAGCACCTCCTCCTGCCTCATGCTCATCCACATGCAACGAGGTTGATGTGTTACAAATGTGAGCCATGACAAGACCCTTCAGCTTGAGCTTCAACCACCCCTTCATGACTGCTGGTGGAAGTGAAATTTTACCCCCGCCCCCCGCCCCGCCCCCCGCCCCGCCCCGCCCCGCCCCGCCCCGCCCCGCCCCGCCCCGCCCCGCCCCGCCCCGCCCCGCCCCGCCCCGCCCCGCCCCGCCCCGCCCCGCCCCGCCCCGCCCCGCCCCGCCCCGCCCCGCCCCGCCCCGCCCCGCCCCGCCCCGCCCCGCCCCGCCCCGCCCCGCCCCGCCCCGCCCCGCCCCGCCCCGCCCCGCCCCGCCCCGCCCCGCCCCGCCCCGCCCCGCCCCGCCCCGCCCCGCCCCGCCCCGCCCCGCCCCGCCCCGCCCCGCCCCGCCCCGCCCCGCCCCGCCCCGCCCCGCCCCGCCCCGCCCCGCCCCGCCCCGCCCCGCCCCGCCCCGCCCCGCCCCGCCCCGCCCCGCCCCGCCCCGCCCCGCCCCGCCCCGCCCCGCCCCGCCCCGCCCCGCCCCGCCCCGCCCCGCCCCGCCCCGCCCCGCCCCGCCCCGCCCCGCCCCGCCCCGCCCCGCCCCGCCCCGCCCCGCCCCGCCCCGCCCCGCCCCGCCCCGCCCCGCCCCGCCCCGCCCCGCCCCGCCCCGCCCCGCCCCGCCCCGCCCCGCCCCGCCCCGCCCCGCCCCGCCCCGCCCCGCCCCGCCCCGCCCCGCCCCGCCCCGCCCCGCCCCGCCCCGCCCCGCCCCGCCCCGCCCCGCCCCGCCCCGCCCCGCCCCGCCCCGCCCCGCCCCGCCCCGCCCCGCCCCGCCCCGCCCCGCCCCGCCCCGCCCCGCCCCGCCCCGCCCCGCCCCGCCCCGCCCCGCCCCGCCCCGCCCCGCCCCGCCCCGCCCCGCCCCGCCCCGCCCCGCCCCGCCCCGCCCCGCCCCGCCCCGCCCCGCCCCGCCCCGCCCCGCCCCGCCCCGCCCCGCCCCGCCCCGCCCCGCCCCGCCCCGCCCCGCCCCGCCCCGCCCCGCCCCGCCCCGCCCCGCCCCGCCCCGCCCCGCCCCGCCCCGCCCCGCCCCGCCCCGCCCCGCCCCGCCCCGCCCCGCCCCGCCCCGCCCCGCCCCGCCCCGCCCCGCCCCGCCCCGCCCCGCCCCGCCCCGCCCCGCCCCGCCCCGCCCATGCATACTGAAATGAGCAAGCATCCTATTACATTTGGTTTCCCCGTTTCGCTCATCCCTGTGCAGTGAGCACTGCAAACGCCGTCGTTCCACCTCCCGACGCCGCAGTGAACCTGCACCTGCAGCAAGAGATAGATAGGTTGTAGGCCACCTGACAAAACACCAACACCAACACCTACACACTTGCACCATGGCTACAACACACACCACACACACGCGACTTGGCCACAAAAGTAGTGGCCCTCCTAAGGAGACAGGACACACAGAGCAACCACCACCCCATGAGAGTGGCACAAGACAAAGCCCTTACCACCCTACACACCACACGATCCTTCACTAGCACCGTCCAAAGGTGCGCTGATCCACTCACAGTTAGACCGGAAACCACTACCTATTGGAGCCCTGGCATCAATGACACGGCCTTTGGTGCACACCACAACTGACTACTGGTGCGCCACACTGGGCTATCCACATGGAATGTACCGGCAGACGATGCAGTGGCATTGAAATGCGTCAACCATGCCATACACTCAGCTACACAGGAGGAGGCCATGGCCACCATCATGCTGATCCCTGGGAAAAAGGGCATCTCCTACCCAAAACACATTGACACCCTGCGGCGCTACCCTGAGTACTGCCAGCACCTGGCTAGCATACCCCCCACCAAGACTAGATGCTCCAAGCCAGGCGAGCACGCCAACCTCCACATCTACGTCATCTGGAATGCAGCGGGACAACACCTCGTCACCAAAGGCAACCCCCAAGGATGGCTGGCTAGCACCGCCACTGCCCTCCACCTCCAACGAGACACACACCCACACAAGCCAGTCGGCCACACCCCCGAGCGGTCACAAACAACATATGCGCTTGCCGTTGGACAGGGACCTTCCCACCTCGGGGCTCCAACGCAGCCACCAACAGCTCACGCAACATTCCACGACGCACCCACGGATGGCCATCACCGAATGGGCCACGATCGCGTACTCGGACGGCAGTTGCATTAAGACCTCGGGGGCCGCCCCGGCAAGCGTCGGGGCGGGGGTATATATCCCGGAGGACAACGTCCTCATCACCGTCGCCTTGGACGACCCAGAAAGCAACACCATCAACAAGGCAGAACTCACAGCGATACACGCGGCACTCAAAGCGGGGGCCAAACGCATCGCCACCGACAGCCTTTGCTCCCTCTACCAGATCCGCCGAGCCCTCGCTAACCCGATGTCGCTCATCACACACAGGCATAATCGTGCTCATCACACACAGACATAATCGCCACCCTTATCATCGACAGCCCCGCGACAATCCAAATCTTCAAAGTCCGGGCCCACTCGGGCATCATTGCAGCGAACGGCTCCTCGAAGCCTAGCTCGCCTCATGGTACTTCTGTACTGCAGTGTGACATGGTGGGCGAAAGGGGCAGGTGGGCCTTCGTGCACACCTGGTTTAGAGGTTCAACTCCTCGGGGGAAACGTTCTAAACCCTGGCCGTGTCATGCTGTGGGAAAGAACACTCCTACAAATTAGTCCCTGCATCTGTCCCTGCATTTTACCGACCTTGTCCGATCGGGCTGAAATTTTAATAGATGGTAGTTTGCAGAAAATAAAAGTGCCACGCCCAGCACCAACAACAACACTCGTACAGGCCAGCCCGCCATCACAACGGTACCAACAACCACACCTAACCCCAAACCCCTACCTAGGACAACTCCTCCTCACAAAACTACCCACACGAGTTTAAGCCCAGCCCCCGACCTGAAACCTAGAACCCTACCCCCAACACTCGAACCAAGACCACTTAAGCCCCTGGTCCCCCGACACCTAGACAAAACCCCGAGGCATAGCCCACCCCACCCAAGGAACGCACTAAGCCCCCAGCAGCAACCCTGTTGCTCAGGCTGGCTCGACGGGGAAGGGGACGGACCACTGCAAGGAGAGGCGAACCACCAGCTCACCCCCACCCTGTGCCCTGACCTCCCCCTGCCTAGGCCTCCCTTCTGCCCTCCCCTCCTCCACTCCTCCTGCCCCAACCCTCCCCTCTGCCCCCTCCTGCTCTCCCCTCCGCTCCCTCCTAGGCTGCTTGGAAAACCAGCCCCACGACGCCTTGGGCCACAGCTGGTCGAAGTGGGCAGCGTCCAGCTCCGGGTCCTTGCCCTTGAACCTCTCCTCCCGAGAAGGCCGCGGGCAGGCCCTGGCGGAAGTGTCCAGCCAGCGGGGCGGCTGGCTGCCCTGCACCTCCTCGGGGAGCCACCCCTCCTCTTTCCTGCCCTGCTGCTCCCGCTCCCCCGCTGCCCCCTGGCCTGCCACCTGCTGCGCGCCGGCCTCCCACATGTGCTCCATACCCCTCAGGGCCCCATCAGCCACCGCTGTCACCTCCGGGTCTCCCGCTGCCCCGGGGGGGCGCACGCCCCTCAGCGCAGGCCACAGGTCCCCACTGGGTGGGTAGAGGGGGTCGGCACCCTTGAGCCTGCTCCTGCGCCTCGTGAGGCTGGGCGGGTAGAGGGTGGAGGTGGGTGGCCTGCTCCTCCAGTGTCAGCCTGAAGCTGGGCTTGTTGAGCCGGGGCACCGCAGCTGGCTCCCAGGCCGCCCCTTCCTCCACCCGGAAAGCCCCAAGGGGCTGACGCCCTGTGGGGTCTAGGGGGGCAGAGGCGGCCGTTGGGGCCCACCCAGTGGGAGGGCGGGAGCATGGGGGTGCGCCGCATCACAAACCCCACCCCAGGCGCAACCCTCAGGCACTCCCATTCAGGCTGTGAAGGCTGGAGGCCGTCCACCATGCCCTGCCAGGGCACGGGGAGGCAAGCTTTGACCAGGTCAGCAGCCCAGCGGGTCGCCTCTCTAGCTGGGGCAGGTGGAGGGCGTCCCGCACATGGCGGACGTGGGTCCAACCCTGCTCAGCTGCCGCATCCCTTGCTGCCGGGTTCAAGCGGACTTGCGCGGTGTACCACAGCGGCTCCGCAAGCACTGAGAAGAAGGACTGGCCAGCCGGGGGCACTGTCCGGAACAGCTTAAGATGAGCCAGGGCCGCCACGTGAGCTTGCAGCCGCTGGCTTAAGCATCGCGAGGGGGGGGCGGTGGGGTCGGTGATGACCCGGTGCCCACACCCCACAAGCATACCCCTACCTAGGACAACTCCTCCTCACAAAACTACCCACACGAGTTTAAGCCCAGGCCCCGACCTGAAACCTAGAACCCTACCCCCAACACTCGAACCAAGACCACCTAAGCCCCTGGTCCCCCGACACCCAGACAGAACCCCGAGGCATAGCCCACCCCACCCAAGGAACGCACTAAGCCCCCAGCAGCAACCCTGTTGCTCAGGCTGGCTCGACGGGGAAGGGGACGGACCACTGCAAGGAGAGGCGAACCACCAGCTCACCCCCACCCTGTGCCCTGACCTCCCCCTGCCTAGGCCTCCCTTCTGCCCTCCCCTCCTCCACTCCTCCTGCCCCAACCCTCCCCTCTGCCCCCTCCTGCTCTCCCCTCCGCTCCCTCCTAGGCTGCTTGGAAAACCAGCCCCACGACGCCTTGGGGCCGCTGCTGGTCGAAGTGGTCAGCGTCCAGCTCCGGGTCCTTGCCCTTGAACCTCTCCTCCCGAGAAGGCCGCGGGCAGGCCCTGGCGGAAGTGTCCAGCCAGCGGGGCGGCTGGCTGCCATGCACCTCCTCGGGGAGCCACCCCTCCTCTTTCCTGCCCTGCTGCTCCCGCTCCCCCGCTGCCCCCTGGCCTGCCACCTGCTGCGCGCCGGCCTTGTTGGAAGAGCACGGGCAGACGCGGACACCAGTTCAGGGTAGTTACATTGATCTGCCACAACTGCTAACGCGCAACCTTGCGTCAACCTTGCGCAACCTTGCGCCTACCTGTTGGAAGAGCACGGGCAGACGCGGACACCAGTTCAGGGTGCCTACGACTGCCGGGTGTCTGCCCTAAATACGGCAGTCACACTCGCACTCATCGCGGCCGGGCCGCTGGCAGGCACACCCTACAATCCCGGTGCTTGATCTCAACTGCACCGGGAGGGTATGCAACTAACACTCCCACTCAGAGGTCTGGCTAGGTGAGAGCAACAACTAAGCGCTTCCAACAACTGTTTGAGCAAACAACTGGCGGTCAGCAGGCATGCAAGCCTGAGCCAAGCAACAACTGCGGGCAACTCTCAGTTCATGGCAAAAGCATACCATGCTGAGACTAACAGGCTGTTAACAGGCATGCAGGCCTGTGCCTAGAAACCTTCCATGCTCCAGTCCTGATTATCATTCCAGGCTGGATACCACAGGCTGTTTCAGATCAGATAAGACCTGTGCCTGTTCAGCTGAACACTTCACATCCTTGCTTGCCCATGTTAAACTGGACTGCTGCCAAGGGCTTGGTGAGGATATCTGCCAGCATGCTGGAGGTGTGGCAGTAGTGAAATGCTACCTCACCCCTGCTGATGCGCTCTCTGACAAAGTGGTGGTGCACATCAATGTGCTTAGCCCTGGAGGTGGCCATGGGGTTGTGCAAGAGCTGAATGGCTGCCTGATTGTCACAGCCCAGGTGCACACAGCTGGCATCCAGCTGCAGATCCCTCATGAGCTTGCGCAGCCACAGAGCCTCCTTGGCTGCGCTGGAAGCTGCCATATACTCTGCTTCTGCTGTTGACATAGCCACAGTCGGCTGCAGGCGGCTGGACCAGCTAATGGCACCCCCATTCAGAGTGAAGATATATCCAGTGGTGCTTCTGGCTGTGTCCTTGTCCCCTGCATAGTCTGCATCAGAGAAGCCCTGCAGCCCTGACACACCACCAAACAGGAGTCCTTGATCTGCTGTGCCCTTCAAGTAACATAGCACACTGCAGGCAGCTGCCCAGTGCTGCTTAGTGGGTGCAGACATGTGCCTGGCCAAGGCGCCCACAGCAAATGCAATGTCTGGCCGTGTGCAGCAGGTCAGGTAAAGCAGACTGCCCACCAGGGCACTGTAATGATGCAGAGTCGTGTCCAATGCATCCCCTTCCCTGACTAGCTTAACAGCAGGAGCCATGGGCAGAGGCTTGCTGTGAGCTGCTGACTTGCTGTTGGCTGTAACCAGCTCCTGGATGAATTTGTGCTGGTCAAGCTTGATGGTGCCCTCAGCCCTGTCTCTGGTTAGCTGCATCCCTAGGAACCACCGTGCCTCACCCAAGTCCTTCAGTTTGAATGCTGAGGACAGCTGCTTCTTCACGTGGGCCAAGCCTGCGGTGTCCCCCTGCTGGGTGCACAGAAGGCAGTCGTCCACATACACTAGCAGGTACACCATGCCAGTGCTCAGCTGCAGGGTAAACAGGGCAGGGTCTGCCTCAGAGGCCTTGAAGCCCATGCTTAGCAGCTCCTCACACAGCCTAGCATGCCACGCCCTAGGGGCCTGCCTCAGTCCATACATGGCCTTCTGCAGGCGACACACAGTGTTAGTGCTGCCCTCCTCAAAACCCTCTGGCTGCTGCACATAGATGACCTCCCCTGGCTCTAGCTTGCCGTTCAGGAAGGCTGTCTCAAAGTCTAACTGATGAATCTCCATGTTTTCAGCTGCTGCCTTGGCCAGGAGGGTGCGCAATGTGGTGTGCTTGCTGACAGGTGCATAGACATCTCCTACATCCACACCTGATTGTTGATAGAACCCCTTTGCCACTAGCCTGGCCTTCAGCTTCTCAATGTTCCCTGCAGCATCACGCTTCACTTTGAGTACCCATTTGGTAGGCAGCACACGTGCATTGGCAGGACGCTCTTCAAGGCACCATGTTTGGTTGGCATGCAGGGAGGCCAGCTCAGCATTCATGGCTTCAATCCATAGGTCTGCCATGGGACCTGCCAGAGCCTCTGCCACAGTGGGTGTGTCATTGACAGGAGAGTCTGACACATTCATGGCAAACAAGTCAGAGTCCCTGAACCTCTCAGGTCGGTGCCTCTCTCTGGATGGGTTGCGCCGTGGCACGGGTGCAGCAGGTGCTTCAGGTGAGGCAGGCCGTGGGTCAGGTGCAGGAGGCATGGGCATAGAGGGGTGCACTGCAGGTGCTGCCTGTCTTGCTGTTGCTGATGTTGGGATCAGAGGAACACGGAGCGCAGGCTGTGCCAAGCCTGGTCTGGCTGCTGCTGCTGGTCTAGCAACTGCTGTTACTGGTGCTGCCGGTCTTGCTGCTGTTGGTGCTGCAGCTGCTGCTGACGGTCTGACTGCTGCTGGTGCTGCTGGTGGTGCTGCAGTTGGTGCTGCTGGTCTTGCTGCAGGTGCTGCGGCTGGTGCTGCTGGTCTGGCTGTTGCTGATCTGGCTGCTGCTGGTGCTGCAGCTGGTCTTGCTGCTGCTGGTGCTGCAGCTGGTTGTGCTCCCACTGTCTCCCTGGCTAGAGGCATAGAGCGAAGGCTGAATCTGCCTATTCCTGGTCTGGGTAACTTGCTGATGAGCTCCAGTTGCTGTTGGTGCCACATGTGGGAGCCTGGCTCATATCTGGCAGTGAGGCTGACTTGCTGACTGGGTTCCTGCTCACTGGGTGGAGAGTCTGAGCTGCTGCTGTCCTGATGTGCCCCTACGCCTTCCAGGGGTCTGGACTGTGGTCGCTGTGCACTGCTGCTCGGCCTGCTGATGCTGCTGCTGCTCCCACTGTCCTCAGAGCTACTGCTGCTGGTCTGCTGCAGACTGTTGCCCCCCTCAGCAGGAGCTGCTGGGGCCAGGGGCTCAGAGGGGGTTGATGGGCTGGGTGGGAGGGGTAAGAGGAACACAGGCTGAGCTGGCTGGTCCTGCTGGCGAGCAGGCTGCAGGACAGAAAGCTCGTCAAACACTATGTCCTTGCTGCAGGTTTCTCTGCCGTTGACCAGGACCTTGTAGGCCTTAGAGCCAGGCTCATAGCCTATGAACAGGCCCTCAACAGACTTGGCCTGCAGCTTGCTGCGCTGGTGATCAGGAACATGGAGCCAGACTCTGCAGCCAAACACTCTGAGACCTGACAGATCAGGTTTGACACCGTAGAAGGCTTCCCAAGGTGTGAGCGGCTGGCCTGACACAGGTAGCAGGCATCTGACATGATTGGCAAACTTGACAGCATGTGCCCAGAAGCTGAGTGAAATGTCGGCTGAGTGGATGATGCTGCGAGCTTTCTCAAAGATGGTTCTGTTCAGGCGTTCAGCTGCACCATTCTGCTGGGGGCTGTAGGGGGCAGAGTGCTGGTGTACAATGCCTTTGCTGGCACAGTACTCTCTCATGCGGCTGTTGACGTATTCTGTGCCATTGTCTGTTCGGATGGCTTTGCAGCGGTAACCTGACTGGGTCTCAAGCTCTTCAATGACAGTCCTTACTGTGTCTGGCACCTGAGCTTTGCTGCTGATGGGCACACACACAGACAGCTTGGTGTGTTCATCAAGGAAAGTAGCCACATACAGGCTGCCGTCTCTGGCTCTGGCATGCATGGGGCCACAGACATCCATGTGGATCAGCCCTAGGGGAGCTGTCACTGGTGCTGCATTGGGGGGTGGTCCAGCAAATGCTACATTCTTGTGCTGCTTGCCCTTGACACAGCCCACACACACAGCTGGATCTGAGGCAGCTGCTCGGAATTGTGCAGCTGTGACAGGTACTCCTGACACCATGCCCGCTGACTGCATGCGTGCCAGAGCATCATAGGAAGTATGACACAGGCGCTGGTGCCACACCTGAGGAGAGTCGGAGGTGGCGCTGTTGGCAGAGGGCGCAGCCACGTTGGTCAGGAGCTCCAGCTTTACCCTGGGGTCAGGCTGTAGAGCTGACTGCTGGACGTTGTACAGCTGTTCTGGCTCTGAATCTGTGTCAGGTCCATCTGGCATGGGAACAGCTGCCAAGATGTAAGAGTTTCTGACCTTGTGCGCATTGACCCTGAGCATGCTGCCAAACTGATTGCAGCTGATCTGGCACACATCACCACGGAATAGAAAGCTGCTGCCGTCGTCTGTTGCAGCTGTTACTGAGATGAAGTTCTGCTTGCTGTCAGGTACATACAAAGCATGGCTGAGGAACCAGGAGCCACGCTTGGTGCTGAGGAACACACTGCCTGACCCAACTGCCCAGACCCTGTGGCCCTCAGCTGCCAGTCTCACAGGCCTGTGTTTGTCTGGTGCAAAGGGTGTGTAGTTGTAGAAGAACTGCAGGTCCTTCAGGATGTGCTGTGAGGCACCTGAGTCAATGCAGAAAGGGCTGTACAGGTCGCTGTTGAAGTTCAGTCTGGGCTGCACCATCTGCATGAGGACATCATCAAGATCATCATCATCATCATCATCAGCAGCAGCAGTGGAGCAGGTGAACAGGCTGGCTCCCCTGGAAGGGCTCTGAGCTGCTGCTCTGCCAGGGGTCTGGGCCCTGCCTCTGCTGGGGCTGGATGTCCTGGCTGGGCTGGAGCTCCTGCCTGGACTGGGTCGCCTGCCTGGGCTGCTGGGTTTGGCAGGGTTGCTGAATAGGGTCCTCATGCGGTTGCGCTGGTCCCTGTCAAAGGTGAAACATTCAGACATGATGTGGCCAGGCTTAGCACAGTAGTTGCAGGTCAGGTGAGCATGTGAGCTGACATCCCTGGTGGACCTGTCAGGCGACTGTGCTCTGGCCTGCTGCTGCTGCTGCTGCTGCTGCTGCTGAGGTAGCCTGAACCTGCCCCTGCCCCCCTGTCCGCCTGAGCTACCAGCCCCCCTGCTATCAGAAGGGGAGGAGTAGGACCAGAGAGAGGATGAGGAGGTGCTGAGTTGCTGCTGCATCTGCTTGCTGAGGAGGTCGGCTTCCTTGGTCAGCAGCACCCGCTTGATGCGCTCGACTTTCAGGTCGGCGCTGGTCTGATCATAGCGCAGCCTTTCGACTGTGCTTTCATACTCAGGCGGTAGGGCTGCCAGGATGGCGAGTACCACTGTGGATTCAGAGGTCTCGCAGTTGCAAGCTTCCAGCTCTGTTAGCAGCTGCTGCAATCGCGCGTAGAAGCGCGCTACTGACTCGCCAGGTTCCATGCGCAGGAGGCTGAGTTGCTGCTGAAGCTGCGACTGTCGCGCGACTGACGATTCGGTGAACTGAGATTCGAGGGTTTCCCAGGCGTCTTGCGCTGAGTCTGCAGACTTGACAGTGAAGATGTGGAGGTTGGAGACGTGCCGCTGGATAAAGGCTTTGGCTTTGCGATCCAGCGCGCTGTCTGCACGAGATCGGGCTAGCTCGACAGCATACGCTGCCCGCTCCTCCTGATTGGCGTTAGGTGCTGGCGCGGTGGGTAAGGGGGTGACGCCGTCGGTGACGACGGACCAGAGGCCTGCTTCGATTAGCAGGCCTTCGGTGCGGATGCTCCAAATTGGCCAGTTGTCGTCATCGAGAATGGTGGCTTGATTGCCAGAGGCTGAAGCAGGAGAAGTTGCCATCGCTGATCGACTGGGCTGTCAACCACACGAACCCTAGCCAGCAACTTACTGGAGTCCTATCGCGCGTCAGCGCGTGGGCCCATAACCTGTTGGAAGAGCACGGGCAGACGCGGACACCAGTTCAGGGTAGTTACATTGATCTGCCACAACTGCTAACGCGCAACCTTGCGTCAACCTTGCGCAACCTTGCGCCTACCTGTTGGAAGAGCACGGGCAGACGCGGACACCAGTTCAGGGTGCCTACGACTGCCGGGTGTCTGCCCTAAATACGGCAGTCACACTCGCACTCATCGCGGCCGGGCCGCTGGCAGGCACACCCTACAATCCCGGTGCTTGATCTCAACTGCACCGGGAGGGTATGCAACTAACAGGCCTCCCACATGTGCTCCATACCCCTCAGGGCCCCATTAGCCACCGCTGTCACCTCCGGGTCTCCCGCTGCCCCGGGGGGGCGCACGCCCCTCAGCGCAGGCCACAGGTCCCCACTGGGTGGGTAGAGGGGGTCGGCACCCTTGAGCCTGCTCCTGCGCCTCGTGAGGCTGGGCGGGTAGAGGGTGGAGGTGGGTGGCCTGCTCCTCCAGTGTCAGCCTGAAGCTGGGCTTGTTGAGCCGGGGCACCGCAGCTGGCTCCCAGGCCGCCCCTTCCTCCACCCGGAAAGCCCCAAGGGGCTGACGCCCTGTGGGGTCTAGGGGGGCAGAGGCGGCCGTTGGGGCCCACCCAGTGGGAGGGCGGGAGCATGGGGGTGCGCCGCATCACAAACCCCACCCCAGGCGCAACCCTCAGGCACTCCCATTCAGGCTGTGAAGGCTGGAGGCGGTCCACCATGCCCTGCCAGGGCTCGGGGAGGCAAGCTTTGACCAGGTCAGCAGCCCAGCGGGTCGCCTCTCTAGCTGGGGCAGGTGTAGGGCGTCCCGCACATGGCGGACGTGGGTCCAACCCTGCTCAGCTGCCGCATCCCTTGCTGCCGGGTTCAAGCGGACTTGCGCGGTGTACCACAGCGGCTCCGCAAGCACTGAGAAGAAGGACTGGCCAGCCGGGGGCACTGTCCGGAACAGCTTAAGATGAGCCAGGGCCGCCACGTGAGCTTGCAGCCGCTGGCTTAAGCATCGCGAGGGGGGGGCGGTGGGGTCGGTGATGACCCGGTGCCCACACCCCACAAGCATACCCCTACCTAGGACAACTCCTCCTCACAAAACTACCCACACGAGTTTAAGCCCAGCCCCCGACCTGAAACCTAGAACCCTACCCCCAACACTCGAACCAAGACCACTTAAGCCCCTGGTCCCCCGACACCTAGACAAAACCCCGAGGCATAGCCCACCCCACCCAAGGAATGCACTAAGCCCCCAGCAGCAACCCTGTTGCTCAGGCTGGCTCGACGGGGAAGGGGACGGACCACTGCAAGGAGAGGCGAACCACCAGCTCACCCCCACCCTGTGCCCTGACCTCCCCCTGCCTAGGCCTCCCTTCTGCCCTCCCCTCCTCCACTCCTCCTGCCCCAACCCTCCCCTCTGCCCCCTCCTGCTCTCCCCTCCGCTCCCTCCTAGGCTGCTTGGAAAACCAGCCCCACGACGCCTTGGGCCACAGCTGGTCGAAGTGGGCAGCGTCCAGCTCCGGGTCCTTGCCCTTGAACCTCTCCTCCCGAGAAGGCCGCGGGCAGGCCCTGGCGGAAGTGTCCAGCCAGCGGGGCGGCTGGCTGCCCTGCACCTCCTCGGGGAGCCACCCCTCCTCTTTCCTGCCCTGCTGCTCCCGCTCCCCCGCTGCCCCCTGGCCTGCCACCTGCTGCGCGCCGGCCTCCCACATGTGCTCCATACCCCTCAGGGCCCCATCAGCCACCGCTGTCACCTCCGGGTCTCCCGCTGCCCCGGGGGGGCGCACGCCCCTCAGCGCAGGCCACAGGTCCCCACTGGGTGGGTAGAGGGGGTCGGCACCCTTGAGCCTGCTCCTGCGCCTCGTGAGGCTGGGCGGGTAGAGGGTGGAGGTGGGTGGCCTGCTCCTCCAGTGTCAGCCTGAAGCTGGGCTTGTTGAGCCGGGGCACCGCAGCTGGCTCCCAGGCCGCCCCTTCCTCCACCCGGAAAGCCCCAAGGGGCTGACGCCCTGTGGGGTCTAGGGGGGCAGAGGCGGCCGTTGGGGCCCACCCAGTGGGAGGGCGGGAGCATGGGGGTGCGCCGCATCACAAACCCCACCCCAGGCGCAACCCTCAGGCACTCCCATTCAGGCTGTGAAGGCTGGAGGCCGTCCACCATGCCCTGCCAGGGCTCGGGGAGGCAAGCTTTGACCAGGTCAGCAGCCCAGCGGGTCGCCTCTCTAGCTGGGGCAGGTGGAGGGCGTCCCGCACATGGCGGACGTGGGTCCAACCCTGCTCAGCTGCCGCATCCCTTGCTGCCGGGTTCAAGCGGACTTGCGGGGTGTACCACAGCGGCTCCGCAAGCACTGAGAAGAAGGACTGGCCAGCCGGGGGCACTGTCCGGAACAGCTTAAGATGAGCCAGGGCCGCCACGTGAGCTTGCAGCCGCTGGCTTAAGCATCGCGAGGGGGGGGCGGTGGGGTCGGTGATGACCCGGTGCCCACACCCCACAAGCATACCCCTACCTAGGACAACTCCTCCTCACAAAACTACCCACACGAGTTTAAGCCCAGGCCCCGACCTGAAACCTAGAACCCTACCCCCAACACTCGAACAAAGACCACCTAAGCCCCTGGTCCCCCGACACCCAGACAGAACCCCGAGGCATAGCCCACCCCACCCAAGGAACGCACTAAGCCCCCAGCAGCAACCCTGTTGCTCAGGCTGGCTCGACGGGGAAGGGGACGGACCACTGCAAGGAGAGGCGAACCACCAGCTCACCCCCACCCTGTGCCCTGACCTCCCCCTGCCTAGGCCTCCCTTCTGCCCTCCCCTCCTCCACTCCTCCTGCCCCAACCCTCCCCTCTGCCCCCTCCTGCTCTCCCCTCCGCTCCCTCCTAGGCTGCTTGGAAAACCAGCCCCACGACGCCTTGGGGCCGCTGCTGGTCGAAGTGGTCAGCGTCCAGCTCCGGGTCCTTGCCCTTGAACCTCTCCTCCCGAGAAGGCCGCGGGCAGGCCCTGGCGGAAGTGTCCAGCCAGCGGGGCGGCTGGCTGCCCTGCACCTCCTCGGGGAGCCACCCCTCCTCTTTCCTGCCCTGCTGCTCCCGCTCCCCCGCTGCCCCCTGGCCTGCCACCTGCTGCGCGCCGGCCTCCCACATGTGCTCCATACCCCTCAGAGCCCCATTAGCCACCGCTGTCACCTCCGGGTCTCCCGCTGCCCCGGGGGGACGCACGCCCCTCAGCGCAGGCCACAGGTCCCCACTGGGTGGGTAGAGGGGGTCGGCACCCTTGAGCCTGCTCCTGCGCCTCGTGAGGCTGGGCGGGTAGAGGGTGGAGGTGGGTGGCCTGCTCCTCCAGTGTCAGCCTGAAGCTGGGCTTGTTGAGCCGGGGCACCGCAGCTGGCTCCCAGGCCGCCCCTTCCTCCACCCGGAAAGCCCCAAGGGGCTGACGCCCTGTGGGGTCTAGGGGGGCAGAGGCGGCCGTTGGGGCCCACCCAGTGGGAGGGCGGGAGCATGGGGGTGCGCCGCATCACAAACCCCACCCCAGGCGCAACCCTCAGGCACTCCCATTCAGGCTGTGAAGGCTGGAGGCGGTCCACCATGCCCTGCCAGGGCTCGGGGAGGCAAGCTTTGACCAGGTCAGCAGCCCAGCGGGTCGCCTCTCTAGCTGGGGCAGGTGTAGGGCGTCCCGCACATGGCGGACGTGGGTCCAACCCTGCTCAGCTGCCGCATCCCTTGCTGCCGGGTTCAAGCGGACTTGCGCGGTGTACCACAGCGGCTCCGCAAGCACTGAGAAGAAGGACTGGCCAGCCGGGGGCACTGTCCGGAACAGCTTAAGATGAGCCAGGGCCGCCACGTGAGCTTGCAGCCGCTGGCTTAAGCATCGCGAGGGGGGGGCGGTGGGGTCGGTGATGACCCGGTGCCCACACCCCACAAGCATACCCCTACCTAGGACAACTCCTCCTCACAAAACTACCCACACGAGTTTAAGCCCAGCCCCCGACCTGAAACCTAGAACCCTACCCCCAACACTCGAACCAAGACCACTTAAGCCCCTGGTCCCCCGACACCTAGACAAAACCCCGAGGCATAGCCCACCCCACCCAAGGAACGCACTAAGCCCCCAGCAGCAACCCTGTTGCTCAGGCTGGCTCGACGGGGAAGGGGACGGACCACTGCAAGGAGAGGCGAACCACCAGCTCACCCCCACCCTGTGCCCTGACCTCCCCCTGCCTAGGCCTCCCTTCTGCCCTCCCCTCCTCCACTCCTCCTGCCCCAACCCTCCCCTCTGCCCCCTCCTGCTCTCCCCTCCGCTCCCTCCTAGGCTGCTTGGAAAACCAGCCCCACGACGCCTTGGGCCACAGCTGGTCGAAGTGGGCAGCGTCCAGCTCCGGGTCCTTGCCCTTGAACCTCTCCTCCCGAGAAGGCCGCGGGCAGGCCCTGGCGGAAGTGTCCAGCCAGCGGGGCGGCTGGCTGCCCTGCACCTCCTCGGGGAGCCACCCCTCCTCTTTCCTGCCCTGCTGCTCCCGCTCCCCCGCTGCCCCCTGGCCCGCCACCTGCTGCGCGCCGGCCTCCCACATGTGCTCCATACCCCTCAGGGCCCCATCAGCCACCGCTGTCACCTCCGGGTCTCCCGCTGCCCCGGGGGGGCGCACGCCCCTCAGCGCAGGCCACAGGTCCCCACTGGGTGGGTAGAGGGGGTCGGCACCCTTGAGCCTGCTCCTGCGCCTCGTGAGGCTGGGCGGGTAGAGGGTGGAGGTGGGTGGCCTGCTCCTCCAGTGTCAGCCTGAAGCTGGGCTTGTTGAGCCGGGGCACCGCAGCTGGCTCCCAGGCCGCCCCTTCCTCCACCCGGAAAGCCCCAAGGGGCTGACGCCCTGTGGGGTCTAGGGGGGCAGAGGCGGCCGTTGGGGCCCACCCAGTGGGAGGGCGGGAGCATGGGGGTGCGCCGCATCACAAACCCCACCCCAGGCGCAACCCTCAGGCACTCCCATTCAGGCTGTGAAGGCTGGAGGCGGTCCACCATGCCCTGCCAGGGCTCGGGGAGGCAAGCTTTGACCAGGTCAGCAGCCCAGCGGGTCGCCTCTCTAGCTGGGGCAGGTGTAGGGCGTCCCGCACATGGCGGACGTGGGTCCAACCCTGCTCAGCTGCCGCATCCCTTGCTGCCGGGTTCAAGCGGACTTGCGCGGTGTACCACAGCGGCTCCGCAAGCACTGAGAAGAAGGACTGGCCAGCCGGGGGCACTGTCCGGAACAGCTTAAGATGAGCCAGGGCCGCCACGTGAGCTTGCAGCCGCTGGCTTAAGCATCGCGAGGGGGGGGCGGTGGGGTCGGTGATGACCCGGTGCCCACACCCCACAAGCATACCCCTACCTAGGACAACTCCTCCTCACAAAACTACCCACACGAGTTTAAGCCCAGCCCCCGACCTGAAACCTAGAACCCTACCCCCAACACTCGAACCAAGACCACCTAAGCCCCTAGTCCCCCGACACCCAGACAAAACCCCGAGGCATAGCCCACCCCACCCAAGGAACGCACTAAGCCCCCAGCAGCAACCCTGTTGCTCAGGCTGGCTCGACGGGGAAGGGGACGGACCACTGCAAGGAGAGGCGAACCACCAGCTCACCCCCACCCTGTGCCCTGACCTCCCCCTGCCTAGGCCTCCCTTCTGCCCTCCCCTCCTCCACTCCTCCTGCCCCAACCCTCCCCTCTGCCCCCTCCTGCTCTCCCCTCCGCTCCCTCCTAGGCTGCTTGGAAAACCAGCCCCACGACGCCTTGGGGCCGCTGCTGGTCGAAGTGGGCAGCGTCCAGCTCCGGGTCCTTGCCCTTGAACCTCTCCTCCCGAGAAGGCCGCGGGCAGGCCCTGGCGGAAGTGTCCAGCCAGCGGGGCGGCTGGCTGCCCTGCACCTCCTCGGGGAGCCACCCCTCCTCTTCCCTGCCCTGCAACTCCCGCTCCCCCGCTGCCCCCTGGCCTGCCACCTGCTGCGCGCCGGCCTCCCACATGTGCTCCATACCCCTCAGGGCCCCATTAGCCACCGCTGTCACCTCCGGGTCTCCCGCTGCCCCGGGGGGGCGCACGCCCCTCAGCGCAGGCCACAGGTCCCCACTGGGTGGGTAGAGGGGGTCGGCGCCCTTGAGCCTGCTCCTGCGCCTCGTGAGGCTGGGCGGGTAGAGGGTGGAGGTGGGTGGCCTGCTCCTCCAGTGTCAGCCTGAAGCTGGGCTTGTTGAGCCGGGGCACCGCAGCTGGCTCCCAGGCCGCCCCTTCCTCCACCCGGAAAGCCCCAAGGGGCTGACGCCCTGTGGGGTCTAGGGGGGCAGAGGCGGCCGTTGGGGACCACCCAGTGGGAGGGCGGGAGCATGGGGGTGCGCCGCATCACAAACCCCACCCCAGGCGCAACCCTCAGGCACTCCCATTCAGGCTGTGAAGGCTGGAGGCGGTCCACCATGCCCTGCCAGGGCTCGGGGAGGCAAGCTTTGACCAGGTCAGCAGCCCAGCGGGTCGCCTCTCTAGCTGGGGCAGGTGTAGGGCGTCCCGCACATGGCGGACGTGGGTCCAACCCTGCTCAGCTGCCGCATCCCTTGCTGCCGGGTTCAAGCGGACTTGCGCGGTGTACCACAGCGGCTCCGCAAGCACTGAGAAGAAGGACTGGCCAGCCGGGGGCACTGTCCGGAACAGCTTAAGATGAGCCAGGGCCGCCACGTGAGCTTGCAGCCGCTGGCTTAAGCATCGCGAGGGGGGGGCGGTGGGGTCGGTGATGACCCGGTGCCCACACCCCACAAGCATACCCCTACCTAGGACAACTCCTCCTCACAAAACTACCCACACGAGTTTAAGCCCAGCCCCGACCTGAAACCTAGAACCCTACCCCCAACACTCGAACCAAGACCACCTAAGCCCCTGGTCCCCCGACACCCAAACAGAACCCCGAGGCATAGCCCACCCCACCCAAGGAACGCACTAAGCCCCCAGCAGCAACCCTGTTGCTCAGGCTGGCTCGACGGGGAAGGGGACGGACCACTGCAAGGAGAGGCGAACCACCAGCTCACCCCCACCCTGTGCCCTGACCTCCCCCTGCCTAGGCCTCCCTTCTGCCCTCCCCTCCTCCACTCCTCCTGCCCCAACCCTCCCCTCTGCCCCCTCCTGCTCTCCCCTCCGCTCCCTCCTAGGCTGCTTGGAAAACCAGCCCCACGACGCCTTGGGCCACAGCTGGTCGAAGTGGGCAGCGTCCAGCTCCGGGTCCTTGCCCTTGAACCTCTCCTCCCGAGAAGGCCGCGGGCAGGCCCTGGCGGAAGTGTCCAGCCAGCGGGGCGGCTGGCTGCCCTGCACCTCCTCGGGGAGCCACCCCTCCTCTTTCCTGCCCTGCTGCTCCCGCTCCCCCGCTGCCCCCTGGCCCGCCACCTGCTGCGCGCCGGCCTCCCACATGTGCTCCATACCCCTCAGGGCCCCATCAGCCACCGCTGTCACCTCCGGGTCTCCCGCTGCCCCGGGGGGGCGCACGCCCCTCAGCGCAGGCCACAGGTCCCCACTGGGTGGGTAGAGGGGGTCGGCACCCTTGAGCCTGCTCCTGCGCCTCGTGAGGCTGGGCGGGTAGAGGGTGGAGGTGGGTGGCCTGCTCCTCCAGTGTCAGCCTGAAGCTGGGCTTGTTGAGCCGGGGCACCGCAGCTGGCTCCCAGGCCGCCCCTTCCTCCACCCGGAAAGCCCCAAGGGGCTGACGCCCTGTGGGGTCTAGGGGGGCAGAGGCGGCCGTTGGGGCCCACCCAGTGGGAGGGCGGGAGCATGGGGGTGCGCCGCATCACAAACCCCACCCCAGGCGCAACCCTCAGGCACTCCCATTCAGGCTGTGAAGGCTGGAGGCGGTCCACCATGCCCTGCCAGGGCTCGGGGAGGCAAGCTATGACCAGGTCAGCAGCCCAGCGGGTCGCCTCTCTAGCTGGGGCAGGTGTAGGGCGTCCCGCACATGGCGGACGTGGGTCCAACCCTGCTCAGCTGCCGCATCCCTTGCTGCCGGGTTCAAGCGGACTTGCGCGGTGTACCACAGCGGCTCCGCAAGCACTGAAGAAGAAGAAGAAGAAGAAGACTACTCCGGTATTCACCGGCGTGCATTGAGGGAGGAGCTACCGCCTGGGGCGCGGCCTGCTCCCACCAATCAAGCCAAAAGAGGCGACCCCCCTACCCTCCCTCCCTCTTAGCAGCCCTGAGTCTGTAGCTTGTCTTTGCAATGGAGTGGGCTATCTCCACCGCATGTCTCGTTAACTTGTGTAAAAGTTTAGTAGTGTTATCTTGTGAGACCCCCAAGGCCAGGAGGTGTTGCCGTGTGTGTGCTTCATACGTTATGCCACCTATGCCAAGGAGGATAGGTCTGATCTCAACCATGTGGCCTTCCTTGCGTAAGGTTTGAGCTAGATGGGTGTGTTGGTTGAGTGCCCTGTCTATTTGATCCGTCCACCTTGAGTCCGAGCAGTATTTGATTTCTATGATGGTGACCCGTTTTGTGGCTTTGCCGCTTTTGCCCGTCTTCGCTTGCGGTGTCACCATGAGTATGTCTGGTCTAGTGGTGTTTTTGGTTGCCGCTGTTTTCAGTCCGAGTGCTCGTAACGTTGTGTGTAGTGTGTCGTTAGGGAGGTCAAGGTCTTCCTTCGCGCCCTTCTCCCAGCTGCCGGTGTCCGTGAATCGGATGTACCCGCCCAGGGTTCCCTTGCTGATAGCTTTAACGATGAGGCGGCCGGCCCCGTTGTGCCTTTCTTGCACAAGCGGTAGGGTCTCGCTGCAGCCCGATAGGAGATGAGTGGCACTGTCGGCTTCCCCGCAAAGTGGGCAGCGGTCGTCAGTCGCCCGTTTCCAGCGCAGAGCTAGCTTTTGGTTGTAGAGCCCGCCGGTGCGGTAGAGTAGGGCAATTCGTTGTGCGTGGGTGGAGATGTTCGTGTCGGCCATCACCCTTTCGCCAGCTCCTTTCGCCGCGGCTTTGGTGATCTCCTGGGACATCTGGTAGTAGATACTGTCCTGATTGGCACGACCGAGCCTGTGTTTGCGGTGCATGTGTGCTCGCACGCTTTGGCGGCAATCCGGCAGTGGGGCGGGGGTTTCGCAGTCGGCTTCGTTGTTGAGCCAGGTGTTGGTCTCTGTCCGTGTGGTTGGGCTGTAGGCCGGGGTGTTGGCGAGCTCTGGGTGTAACGCCGCGTGCTTGGCGAGGGCATCGGCGCCTTCGTTGCCGATGATGCCCGAGTGGGCCCGTACTTTGTAGAATTGGATTGTCACGGGGCTGTCGATGATAAGGGTAGCGATGGCTGTCAGGATGTCGTTGTGTCTGTGGGTGATGAGCGTCATCGGGTTAGCGAGGGCTCGGCGGATTTGGTAGATAGAGCAGAGGCTATCGGTGGCGATGCGTTTGGCCCCCGCTGTGAGTGCCGCGTGTATCGCCGTGAGTTCCGCCCTGTTGATGGTGTTGCTGATTGGGTCGTCTAAGGCGACGGTGATGAGGACGTTGGTCTCCGGGATATAGACCCCCGCCCCGACGCTCGCTGGGGCTGCCCCCGAGGTCTTAATGCAGCTGCCGTCCGAATACGCGAGCGTGGCCCATTCGGTGATGGCCATCCGTGGTTGCGTCGTGGAGTGTTGCATGAGCTGTTGGTGGTTGCGTTGGTGCCCCGAGGTGGGGAGGTCCCTGTCCAGCGGCAGGCGCATGTGTTGTTTGTGGCCGCTGGGGGGTGTGGCCGGCTGGCTTTGGTTCGTTGGTCTGTTGCGGATTGGGTGTGTGTCTCGTTCAGGGTGGAGGGCAGTGGCAGTGCTAGCCAGCCATCCTTGGGGGTTGCCTTTGGTGACGAGTTGTTGTCCTGCTGCATTCCAAATGACGTAGATGTGGAGATTGGCGTGCTTGCCTGGCTTGGAGCCTCTGGTCTTGGTGGGGGGTATGCTAGCCAGGTGCTGGCAGTACTCAGGGTAGCGCCGCAGGGTGTCAATGTGTTTAGGGTAGGATATGCCCTTTTTTCCAGGGATCAGCATGATGGTTGCCATGGCCTCCTCCTGTGTAGCTGAGTGTATGGCATGATTGACGCATTTTAGTGCCACTGCATCGTCTGCCGGTACATTCCATGTGGATAAGCCAGTGTGGCGTACCAGTAGGCAGTTGTGGTGTGCCCCAAAGGCCGTGTCGTTGATGTCAGGGCTCCAATAGGTGGTGGTTTCTGGTCTAACTGTGAGTGGGTCAGCCCATCTTTGGACGGTACTTGGAAAGCTTTGTGTGGCGTGTAGGGTGTTAAGGGCTTTGTCTTGTGCCCCTCTCATGGGGTGGTGGCTGCTCTGTGCGTCCTGTCTTCTTAGTAGGGCCACTACCTCTGTGGCCAGGTTGCGTGTGTGTGGTGTGTGTTGTAACCAAGTGTGAAGATGTTGGTGTTGGTCTTTTGTCAGAAGGCCAACTGTGCGACCCGACTCGTCGTGGACCGTTACGTGTTGCACTAAGTCGTGCCGTGGCATAATGGGCTCCCCCGTGCTGAGGCTCATCGCGGGGGCGGTCATGTGGGGGTGCAGTTGGAGGAAGGTTTCGCAATTGCCCGTCCCGACGATGTCCGTCTGCGGGTTGATGGGGTAGGTGTGGAAGGTGGCCTTCGAGTGCAGGTTGGTGCACCGGGGTAGCCAGGTGTGCGGGTCCGGTAGTCCCTGTCGGGTGTGGGCCGGCAGGTGCGTGTCGGGCCTCGCATGTCTGGCCTCTTGTATCTGCTTGTTTTCCTCGTCGTAGTCGTTGCGCTTTGCTATGTAGTCCAGGTGTGCCGTGATGAGCGGCGCCGGTTCGAGAGTGGGGTGCCAGTGTACTCGTATGAGGTCCGAGTGCGCTGACTGACGCATGGTAGTCTTGAAGTCATTGCTGCCAAACTTGCATATAGGGCACAGCCAGTATCCTGGTTCCTTGTGTCCTGACAGGTGGGCTTCCTCAAGGCAGGCTGGGTGGTAGGCCCTCTTGCAGTTGTGGCACGTTGGGCTGTCTCCTCTTGGTAGCCAGCACAGCTCACAGGTGCACACGTCCTTAGCCTCTTCCCTGCTGATGGTCTCTATGTGTGTGGGTGTATAGCCTTCTTCTGCACATAGTGGTAGTGCCCATCTATCTATGACTGTGGGCTTCCAATGCACCTTGTAGTAGTTTTCCTTGTTGATGCCGTCCCATTGCCAGCCATCTATGCTGGTAATGGCCTCTTGGTGGCCGTACATGGCCCCTAGTATGCAGCCTAGGTTCTTGGGTTTACAACGGCAGGCTTTATCCACCTTCCAGCTGGAGAGCCCTGGGAGGTCAAGGCCTACTATGCGCACTATATCTTGAGGGATAGTTTGGGTCTGTCTGCCTTCATTGTTCCGTTTCGTGCCCGCCTTGGGTGGATTGGGTTTCGTCGGGGCCGATTGTGTTGCTCGTTGCTCTCGTTTCAGCAGTCGTGAGCTCGTCCTAATGGCGTCGTGGGCTGCGGGTGCCGCTGCAGCCCGGTTCGCCGTTGCTGGTTGAGTTGCGTGCTTGACCGCATACGCTTTCATATCCATATAGCGATTTCTGGTGTCTTGCACTGCGGGTGTGGGCGCAAGTTCCGTGAGGCCCGCGGCCCAGGGTGTGATTTTGCGTTGATCGGGCGGGAGGTCGAGTGATGTGTTGCGGCTGTCTCGGATGGTACGCGTTGCGGTCGCGTCTGGGCATGAGGGTTGGGCCGCCATGGCTGCAAGTTTGTTGAGGGCGATGATGTGCTTCTGCTTGACCTTTTTCCCGTACTTCGATGTGAGCATGCTACCCGTGATGATGTGTGTGTTGCCCGTGCAGCTGAGCTCAGATGCGTGCGTGATGCCTAGGCTTTTAAGGCAGGTGATGCTGGCACTAACGACATCGTGTGCCTGAGAGCTGCTGGATTGTGTGATGAGGCGGCCGAGTGTTTGGCATTCCTCATGGTAGAGAGGTAGCCCCTCTTCCGTGACCGACAACCCAGATATAGAGGCATAGACTAGCTGCCGTGCCCTAAGCGTATGATGAAGGAGGGTGAGCATGCGGTGTCCTTGTGTGCTAGCCTGGATACTGAGCCATGTGATTTGTTTGTGCAGCATGCTCCTCGAGATATGGGCGTGTGCCACATCTGTAGACTGGAGGCTGTGTGTGAGGGCTGTCGTGTTGCGGGCGTGGTACTCTTGGGCAGTGGAGCTAATGCCTATGCCTAGTTTGTCAGCGTCTTCTCTGATGATGGCATTGGGCGTTCCTAGGGGGAGTCTGAGTTTGAGCTTCACGCATTGATTGATGGACCTGTCGTACAGCTCAAGGTCCCCTGGGGTGCAGGGTACGGCACAGAAGCTATAGGCTAGGCTGGGGATGATGGCCGTGCGGATGATGTGTATGGCTTGTCTGGCACTGGCAAAGGAGCGTCTGAGTCTCTCGGGTTTTTGGCGGAGCTGGGTGATCATAGCGGTGTGTTGTGGTTTCCAGTCCAGCGTCATGGTGATGAGCACTCCCAGGTAGGTGAAGGGTGAGGTCGGGCGGTGGTAGGTGACGGGTTTCCCTTGTAGGCTGACGGTTTGGAGTTGTTGGCGGGCCCGCTTATCCGCTTCGGCCGCGTTGCTGCACATGCCGGTTTCGACCAAGTGATGGAGCGCCGCTGTTGCGAGGGTTTTACTGTGTGAGATGATGAGGTGACCCCAGTCCGAGAAGGCTGAGAGTTTGTCCGCTTGGCATCGGAGGTTGCGAAGGGTGTTGCAGAGGATAGCGATGTCATCTGCATAGTCGATGCTGCTGACGGAGGGGTTCGATGTAAATGAGAAATAGGAAGGGCGAGAGAGAATCGCCTTGTATGGTGCCCCGGTTGACGGGTACCGGGTCAGTATGGCCGTACGGGGTTTTGAAGCGCGTTGTGGCGCCTGTGTATAGGTCCTTTACTGCGTCCGTAGCGTCTATGGGGAAGCCTAGGTCATGCATGATCCATAGCAGTTTGTCCTGGCAGGTGGTGTTGAACGCACTGGTGAAGTCGACCAGGAGCGCGTAGATATCTGCCTTGGCCAGTTTAGCATCCTCAAGGGCCATGACGAGCATCTGCAGCTGTTGTGTGGTGTTCCTGTGGGAGCGGAACCCAGCCTGGTTCTTGCTGAGCATCCCATTAGCTTCAGCATACTCAGACAGCGTCTTGGTAATGAGGCTGGTCCACAGCTTGTAAACGGTGTTGGCTAGGCCCACAGGTCTGTAGGAGTTAAGGTCTGTTTCTTGCCCCTTGTCCTTGTAGAGCAGGCATGTGTCACTGGTTTTCCACGTGGTTGGTGTGCAGCCAGTGGCCCACATGATGATGAACAGCTGGTGGATGGTGTCCCTCATCTCCCATGGCAACATCTTGATGATTTCGTTTTCCACACCGTCTGGTCCCGGTGCCTTGCCTCCTGCCAGCCTGCTGAGGCATTCTTGGAAGCCTGCCTTGTCCATGATGGCTGTGTGCAACCAGTGTATGTTTTGGCATGCGTGCATTGCGAAGGCGTCGTCTGCTTTGGGGCGAGCCCACGGGTAGTTTCGTGTCTGTGTGTTAGTGTAGTGGCCAGTCTTGGGGGTCGGGGCCGACAGCTTCTGCCCGTATGCGGCGGTGATTATCCGGTTTAGGTCGGCAGGGGCGGTGCATATGGTTTTGGTATCAGGATCGGCTAGCGCCTGCAGGCCTCCGTGGTCGGTGCGGGACGGGCGTAGGATACGTTTATTAGCCTTCTTGGGCTGGGTGCTGATCAGTTGTTGCATTCTGACACGAGCTTGTGCGATGGCGAGTGCAGAGTCATCGTCGTCGAGTTGGTGGATTTGGTCGCGGTACGTATTGGTCAGTTGGGATTTTCAGTTGGGTCTTCACCCTGTCGCGCTTGCACCGCGTCCCTGATCTCATCGTTTATCGCATCTGTCTCTAGAATGAGTTCGTCGATTGTCGGGTGCACGTTGGTTTGCTTAAAGAGGGAGTTAGCCTTCCGGCTGAGGTCTCTAGTGGTCTTAAGTTTTCTGCCCAGTGCCAGTCTAATCCTGCACATGGTCCTGCGTTGGTAGTGCTGGCCTCCCCTCGTGAGGGTCTTAGTGTTGCATGTCTTTATAGCTGCTGTCCTGCAGGTTTGTAGGAGGTGTGTGAGCATGGTGGCTGCGGTGTCTACAGCTTCCCTGGCCGGGCGTCCTGCCACTGATGTCAGACGCTGTGGTTGCTGAGGGTTGGGCTTGCCCAGTGTAGCCAGGTGGTGGGTGGCCTCTGTGTATATGGGGGCTAAGAAGGCTGTCAGTTCCGCATGCAATTGTGGGACGCCTGAGCTGGGTTGTTGCACTGCCAGGCGGTAGGCTTCCCTGTCCTTATTGGTAATGGGGGTGGTGAGGATAGTGTGGCTGTGCTTCGGTAGTTTGTGTGGGGCTGCCAGGTCTATTCCCAGGCGGGTTGTATTCAGTGTGGCGGTGAGTGGTCTGTGGTCGCTCAAATAGACGTTGGTATCAACGTGCGTGCGGTGCTCAGGGCCGTGTCTTGCGTCGCGTGTTAGGATAGCGTCGATGCGGCTGTTGCAGTGCGGTTGCTGGTAGGTCCAGGCCCGGTCGCCGGGATCAGCTTCCTTCAGGTGCATTTCAGTGGCGAACCCCCTCATCATGCTGTCTTGTGTGTATTCGGTGTGCTCGGAACGATCCTTTGTTTTCATCGTGGCGTTGATATCTCCCGCAAGGATGAGTGAGCCGGGCAGATGGCCCGTGGCTGTTCGTATGTGTTCTTGCATTTTCCCTCGCAGTAATAGCGCGTCCCCGTTATCTCCCGACGGCCAGTACGTGGCGATGATGGTGAGCTGTTCGCACTGGTGTTGGTTGAGGGTCAGGATGACGCATCGTGCGTTTACCTCAGCGTCGATGCTCGGTGGAAGCATAGTGGCTTTCATTTGGATGGCTAAGTTGTGTTTGATGCCTATTAGTACTTCACTGTGGCCTCTGTGTCGGTGTGTCGTATAGTCTGGCATGACTCTCTTCAGCCAGCCAGAGCCTGGATTGTTGCTCTTGGGCTGGGTCATGGTTTCAGTTAGGATCAGGATGTCCGGGCTGTGTTGATGTACAAGGTTTAGGACGTCGTTCCTGGACCTATGGAGGCTTCTGACGTTCAGGGTTGTAAGTGTGATATGCTGTCGATTGTGTGTTGGTTGTGGCTGCCGGGTTGGCAGGGTGTTGTGTTGTGGGTGTGGTCCTGGGTGCTCAGGTAGGTTAACTCCTACAAATTAGTCCCTGCGTTTTTCCCTGCGTTTTAGGCCAACCTTGTCCGATTGGACTGAAATTTTGATAGATGGTGTTTTGCAGAAAATAAAACATATTGTTTTTTGAGAAAAGTTTTCAAAAAACAATATGTTTTAATTTCTGCAAAACACCATCTATCAAATTTTCAGTCCAATCGGACAAGGTTGGCCTAAAACGCAGGGAAAAACGCAGGGACTAATTTGTAGGAGTGTTAGCGGTGGGGGGCGGCGGTGTTGTGGGGATGGCGGCGGGGGGTGGAGTGGGGGTTGTGTTGAGGTATCTGTACATCAGGGTCTGCGTGTGCGAGTCCTTGGGTTGCTCTCTTGGCTTGGTCCGTCTTTTGTCTACGATGGTGCCCGATGACGTGGGCCGTTTACTGCTGCCTGACCGGTCCTGTAGAGTGGGAAGAGTGACTGTGGGGGCGACCTGGCGCAGTCGCGGCCGGGTCTGCTTGTCTGTCGGGTGGGTGTCTTCTGTGGCTGTTAGTATGCGCTTATAACTCGCTGGTTGTGCAGTGGCGATGTTGGGTAGCGGCCGATCTGTTCGGGGGCTGTGCGCGGGTTGTGTGCCCAAGTCTTGGGTAGTAAGGTCGATGTGGGTGGTACGTAGATGTTGTTCCAACTGCTCCGTTGTGGCGCGCCTTGTAGGGTCAGCTAGCCAGCATAGTGGATGGATGAGGTTGGTATTAGCCGCGTCGCCCTTTTTTATTTGAACGAGCAAGCCATGCAGCTGGAGCCAGTCTTCCGGGGTGTCCAACCGCCGTGGGTGGCCTTGTTCCGAGTCCAGCCAGTGCCAGGCGTGGTCTGTGCGGCGGATGGTGGTAGCGTGATTGTTGGTGATGAGAATGGCAACTGTGTTGGTGTAGCTGTCCATATTGCCAGTGAGCGTGGTGAGAAGCTCGGGTGTGATGTTGCCGGGTGTAAGCTCGGTGGCGGTAGGGCATAGGTGGAGGTCCTTGTGGTAATGGTATAGGTAGTGGTTCATGGTGGACACTGTAAAGTTGCCGGATTCTTCATATATGTGTGGTAGGCTGCTACGCAGTGGTATCGGCCTGTTCTCTTGCCTAGCCTTGTTGGCTAGGTCTTGGATGTGTGTACCCAGCGTTTTACAGTGGGTTATCACATCATCGGGCCTGATCATAGGTTTCCCCATGGCCATGTTGATGGCGTGTGCAAGGCAGCACTTCTTGTACTGCCTTTCCCAGTAGGGCCTCTGTGTTTCTTGTGGGTGGCTTATGATGGGCCCAAGCCTTGCCCTCTGCCTTGCCGCTTCCATTTCCGCCGTGTGGTTTGCGGTGCTAATGATTGCTTGTATCTCGCATGTACCGGGGTACATGTCTTGTCCTGTGGACCGTAGCCGGATAGGGGCGTCCGCTTGGGAGTCAAGGAGGTACCATGCGCCATCGTGTTTCCTTATCGCCATGCTGTGAGCCGGGGCCTTGCATAAGAAGGCTTTCGTGCCGTGGGTGGCGGACAGCGCGTCGAGGTTGCGGAGTGACCAATTGCTCCGTGTTCGCAGGTGCGCCACTGTGTGTGTGCTGAGGCCGTAGTGTGACATTAGGTAGAGATTAATGACCGTGTCATTGCATGCGCCTTGTTCGTCTCTGGCTAATGCCCACATTGTGCGTTGGTCCCCGCGTCGCGCGTGTAGCTCGGACGTGTGGAAGTTGGCCAGTTCCTGGTTAGTGAGCCAAGAGTGTCCTGCCGCCATGTTGAGGGCATGTATTTGGCAGTGTGAAGCTACCTGTTGCTCGAAGTGCAAGCCATCAGGTCCTGGGTTCTCTTCGATATCCCCTGCTGCCAGCAGAAGCCAGCTGATGTAGATGCACCGTGCCATGTATTTACCGATGGCCATGTTCCATGTGGGGTGGTTTATGATGTTTGGGTTGAGGTAGTACGTCATGTACGCTTGTAGTGTAGTGTTGTACTGTATAACTCTAATAGTCCTATTGTGCCCCTTGAGATAGGTGCAGGTAGCGTGTTTCAGACTGTTCATGGCTGTCATAGTTTGAAGGGTCCCATCTATGCCGAGTAGCCAGTTGTACTTGGTGTTGTGTAGGGAGGCGTTGAGCTTGGCAAGACTCGTACGTTGTTTCTTGAGACATTGCTGAGATTGGGCGTGTGAGTATGTAGGTGTATGTCGTTTCATACATATGCTGATCCAAGTGCAAACACATGCAATGTAGGCTATGATTTGCCGATTCATGTCCAGTTGTTGGATAGGTGTCCAGTTGGGGTGTCCAAAGGGGGGGTTGGGCATAGGGGTAATGATGGTATAACTTCGGTCCATGTTGTCCATGGCAATTTTATCAATTGTCTCAATTATCACACTCTTGCCTATAGTGTGGTATCTCAACATGTTCCTAGCCTGCTGAGCGGCGTGTCGCTTATCAGCCTGCATGGCAGCATGTAAAGCTTGCATCTCCGTGTTAGACGGCTGGTCATGCCAATCTGTAGCGGTCAGGGCTGGCAGGTGGTGGTGGGGCTGAGCGGCGTGTTGCATGTCAGCCTGCATGACAGCATGTGAAGCTTGCATCTCCGTGTCAGGCGGCTGGTCATACCAACCTGCGGCGGTCAAGGCTGGCGGCTGGTGGTGGGGCTGAGCGGCATGTTGCATGTCAGCCTGCATGGCAGCATGTGTATCTTGCATCTCTGTGACAGCTGGCTGGTCCTGCCAACCTGCAGCGGTCAGGGCTGGCAGGTGGTGGTGTGGCTGAGGGGCATGTTGCTTGTCAGCCTGCATGACAACATGTGTATCTTGCATCTCTATGACAGCTGGCTGGTCCTGCCAACCTGTAGCGGTCAGGGATGGCATGTGGTGATGGGGCTGAGCGGCATGTTGCGTTTCAGCCTGTGTAGCAGCCTGTGTATCTTGCATCTCTGTGTCAGGCGGCTGGTCCTGCCAACCTGTAGCGGTCAGGGCTGGCAGGTGGTGGTGGGGCTGAGGGGCATGTTGCTTGTCAGCCTGCATGACAACATGTGTATCTTGCATCTCTGTGACAGCTGGCTGGTCCTGCCAACCTGCAGCGGTCAGGACTGGCAGGTGGTGGTGTGGCTGAGGGGCATGTTGCTTGTCAGCCTGCATGACAACATGTGTATCTTGCATCTCTATGACAGCTGGCTGGTCCTGCCAACCTGTAGCGGTCAGGGATGGCAGGTGGTGATGGGGCTGAGCGGCATGTTGCGTTTCAGCCTGTGTAGCAGCCTGTGTATCTTGCATCTCTGTGTCAGGCGGCTGGTCCTGCCAACCTGTAGCGGTCAGGGCTGGCAGGTGGTGGTGGGGCTGAGGGGCATGTTGCTTGTCAGCCTGCATGGCAGCATGTGTGGCTTGCATCTGTGTGTCATCCAACTTGCCATGCCGGGCTGCAGCAGTCAGGGCTGGCAGGTGGTGGTAAGGCATGTCGGCTTGTCTATTGTCAGCCTCTGTTTGGTTGGCACGGTAGAAGATGCACTGTGTGGTTTGTTCCATCCTTGAGGTGTCACCGCTGGTGGGCTGTGACATATTGCTGGGTATGATTGCTGGGTAAGGTTGCTGGGTATGATTGCTTGTGTCGAGGGCTTTTATGAAGCAGCAATACCGCTGTGTATCGTCGAACCAGCACTGGAGCTGGGTTAGGAGGCGCAGAGGCCATGTAAGTACGCAGCCCTCGGGCTGGATTTCGGAGCCTCTGGCTGCGCGGTCACCTCTAGGGGTGCCATCCGGGTGGGTTGGCAGATGTATCGGAGGGCACCCACTGGCTTCCTCTCCGAACACATCCCCAACCCACCCGATGCAGACCAGGGTCAGTACAAGCAACAAAGCAGAGCGCCTACCAGGGCGTTCGACCTTCATTGCTAGCGTTGACCTCCGACCGGTTATGTCTCGGCTTCAAATTAGCAGCTGCTTCCAGCTGTATTATCAGCGCGGCGTGCCTTTGCGTGAGCGGGCCAGAAAACTTCGTCGATTCTTTCAAACCGAAAAAGTTCTAAAGTTCTAAAGTTCTAAAGTTCTAAAGTTCTAAGTTCCGCAAACACTGAGAAGAAGGACTGGCCAGCCGGGGGCACTGTCCGGAACAGCTTAAGATGAGCCAGGGCCGCCACGTGAGCTTGCAGCCGCTGGCTTAAGCATCGCGAGGGGGGGGCGGTGGGGTCGGTGATGACCCGGTGCCCACACCCCACAAGCATACCCGTACCTAGGACAACTCCTCCTCACAAAACTACCCACACGAGTTTAAGCCCAGCCCCGACCTGAAACCTAGAACCCTACCCCCAACACTCGAACCAAGACCACCTAAGCCCCTGGTCCCCCGACACCCAGACAGAACCCCGAGGCATAGCCCACCCCACCCAAGGAACGCACTAAGCCCCCAACAGCAACCCTGTTGCTCAGGCTGGCTCGACGGGGAAGGGGACGGACCACTGCAAGGAGAGGCGAACCACCAGCTCACCCCCACCCTGTGCCCTGACCTCCCCCTGCCTAGGCCTCCCTTCTGCCCTCCCCTCCTCCACTCCTCCTGCCCCAACCCTCCCCTCTGCCCCCTCCTGCTCTCCCCTCCGCTCCCTCCTAGGCTGCTTGGAAAACCAGCCCCACGACGCCTTGGGGCCGCTGCTGGTCGAAGTGGTCAGCGTCCAGCTCCGGGTCCTTGCCCTTGAACCTCTCCTCCCGAGAAGGCCGCGGGCAGGCCCTGGCGGAAGTGTCCAGCCAGCGGGGCGGCTGGCTGCCCTGCACCTCCTCGGGGAGCCACCCCTCCTCTTCCCTGCCCTGCAACTCCCGCTCCCCCGCTGCCCCCTGGCCTGCCACCTGCTGCGCGCCGGCCTCCCACATGTGCTCCATACCCCTCAGGGCCCCATCAGCCACCGCTGTCACCTCCGGGTCTCCCGCTGCCCCGGGGGGGCGCACGCCCCTCAGCGCAGGCCACAGGTCCCCACTGGGTGGGTAGAGGGGGTCGGCACCCTTGAGCCTGCTCCTGCGCCTCGTGAGGCTGGGCGGGTAGAGGGTGGAGGTGGGTGGCCTGCTCCTCCAGTGTCAGCCTGAAGCTGGGCTTGTTGAGCCGGGGCACCGCAGCTGGCTCCCAGGCCGCCCTTTCCTCCACCCGGAAAGCCCCAAGGGGCTGACGCCCTGTGGGGTCTAGGGGGGCAGAGGCGGCCGTTGGGGCCCACCCAGTGGGAGGGCGGGAGCATGGGGGTGCGCCGCATCACAAACCCCACCCCAGGTGCAACCCTCATGCACTCCCATTCAGGCTGTGAAGGCTGGAGGCCGTCCACCATGCCCTGCCAGGGCTCGGGGAGGCAAGCTTTGACCAGGTCAGCAGCCCAGCGGGTCGCCTCTCTAGCTGGGGCAGGTGTAGGGCGTCCCGCACATAAACGACGTGGGTCCAACCCTGCTCAGCTGCCGCATCCCTTGCTGCCGGGTTCAAGCGGACTTGCGCGGTGTACCACAGCGGCTCCGCAAGCACTGAGAAGAAGGACTGGCCAGCCGGGGGCACTGTCCGGAACAGCTTAAGATGAGCCAGGGCCGCCACGTGAGCTTGCAGCCGCTGGCTTAAGCATCGCGAGGGGGGGGCGGTGGGGTCGGTGATGACCCGGTGCCCACACCCCACAAGCATACCCCTACCTAGGACAACTCCTCCTCACAAAACTACCCACACGAGGTAAAGCCCAGCCCCGACCTGAAACCTAGAACCCTACCCCCAACACTCGAACCAAGACCACCTAAGCCCCTGGTCCCCCGACACCCAGACAGAACCCCGAGGCATAGCCCACCCCACCCAAGGAACGCACTAAGCCCCCAGCAGCAACCCTGTTGCTCAGGCTGGCTCGACGGGGAAGGGGACGGACCACTGCAAGGAGAGGCGAACCACCAGCTCACCCCCACCCTGTGCCCTGACCTCCCCCTGCCTAGGCCTCCCTTCTGCCCTCCCCTCCTCCACTCCTCCTGCCCCAACCCTCCCCTCTGCCCCCTCCTGCTCTCCCCTCCGCTCCCTCCTAGGCTGCTTGGAAAACCAGCCCCACGACGCCTTGGGGCCACAGCTGGTCGAAGTGGGCAGCGTCCAGCTCCGGGTCCTTGCCCTTGAACCTCTCCTCCCGAGAAGGCCGCGGGCAGGCCCTGGCGGAAGTGTCCAGCCAGCGGGGCGGCTGGCTGCCCTGCACCTCCTCGGGGAGCCACCCCTCCTCTTCCCTGCCCTGCAACTCCCGCTCCCCCGCTGCCCCCTGGCCTGCCACCTGCTGCGCGCCGGCCTCCCACATGTGCTCCATACCCCTTAGGGCCCCATCAGCCACCGCTGTCACCTCCGGGTCTCCCGCTGCCCCGGGGGGGCGCACGCCCCTCAGCGCAGGCCACAGGTTCCCACTGGGTGGGTAGAGGGGGTCGGCACCCTTGAGCCTGCTCCTGCGCCTCGTGAGGCTGGGCGGGTAGAGGGTGGAGGTGGGTGGCCTGCTCCTCCAGTGTCAGCCTGAAGCTGGGCTTGTTGAGCCGGGGCACCGCAGCTGGCTCCCAGGCCGCCCCTTCCTCCACCCGGAAAGCCCCAAGGGGCTGACGCCCTGTGGGGTCTAGGGGGGCAGAGGCGGCCGTTGGGGCCCACCCAGTGGGAGGGCGGGAGCATGGGGGTGCGCCGCATCACAAACCCCACCCCAGGCGCAACCCTCAGGCACTCCCATTCAGGCTGTGAAGGCTGGAGGCCGTCCACCATGCCCTGCCAGGGCTCGGGGAGGCAAGCTTTGACCAGGTCAGCAGCCCAGCGGGTCGCCTCTCTAGCTGGGGCAGGTGTAGGGCGTCCCGCACATAAACGACGTGGGTCCAACCCTGCTCAGCTGCCGCATCCCTTGCTGCCGGGTTCAAGCGGACTTGCGCGGTGTACCACAGCGGCTCCGCAAGCACTGAGAAGAAGGACTGGCCAGCCGGGGGCACTGTCCGGAACAGCTTAAGATGAGCCAGGGCCGCCACGTGAGCTTGCAGCCGCTGGCTTAAGCATCGCGAGGGGGGGGCGGTGGGGTCGGTGATGACCCGGTGCCCACACCCCACAAGCATACCCCTACCTAGGACAACTCCTCCTCACAAAACTACCCACACGAGTTTAAGCCCAGCCCCGACCTGAAACCTAGAACCCTACCCCCAACACTCGAACCAAGACCACCTAAGCCCCTGGTCCCCCGACACCCAGACAGAACCCCGAGGCATAGCCCACCCCACCCAAGGAACGCACTAAGCCCCCAGCAGCAACCCTGTTGCTCAGGCTGGCTCGACGGGGAAGGGGACGGACCACTGCAAGGAGAGGCGAACCACCAGCTCACCCCCACCCTGTGCCCTGACCTCCCCCTGCCTAGGCCTCCCTTCTGCCCTCCCCTCCTCCACTCCTCCTGCCCCAACCCTCCCCTCTGCCCCCTCCTGCTCTCCCCTCCGCTCCCTCCTAGGCTGCTTGGAAAACCAGCCCCACGACGCCTTGGGGCCACAGCTGGTCGAAGTGGGCAGCGTCCAGCTCCGGGTCCTTGCCCTTGAACCTCTCCTCCCGAGAAGGCCGCGGGCAGGCCCTGGCGGAAGTGTCCAGCCAGCGGGGCGGCTGGCTGCCCTGCACCTCCTCGGGGAGCCACCCCTCCTCTTCCCTGCCCTGCAACTCCCGCTCCCCCGCTGCCCCCTGGCCTGCCACCTGCTGCGCGCCGGCCTCCCACATGTGCTCCATACCCCTTAGGGCCCCATCAGCCACCGCTGTCACCTCCGGGTCTCCCGCTGCCCCGGGGGGGCGCACGCCCCTCAGCGCAGGCCACAGGTTCCCACTGGGTGGGTAGAGGGGGTCGGCACCCTTGAGCCTGCTCCTGCGCCTCGTGAGGCTGGGCGGGTAGAGGGTGGAGGTGGGTGGCCTGCTCCTCCAGTGTCAGCCTGAAGCTGGGCTTGTTGAGCCGGGGCACCGCAGCTGGCTCCTAGGCCGCCCCTTCCTCCACCCGGAAAGCCCCAAGGGGCTGACGCCCTGTGGGGTCTAGGGGGGCGGAGGCGGCCGTTGGGGCCCACCCAGTGGGAGGGCGGGAGCATGATGGTGCGCCGCATCACAAACCCCACCCCAGGCGCAACCCTCAGGCACTCCCATTCAGGCTGTGAAGGCTGGAGGCCGTCCACCATGCCCTGCCAGGGCTCGGGGAGGCAAGCTTTGACCAGGTCAGCAGCCCAGCGGGTCGCCTCTCTAGCTGGGGCAGGTGTAGGGCGTCCCGCACGTAAACGACGTGGGTCCAACCCTGCTCAGCTGCCGCATCCCTTGCTGCCGGGTTCAAGCGGACTTGCGCGGTGTACCACAGCGGCTCCGCAAGCACTGAGAAGAAGGACTGGCCAGCCGGGGGCACTGTCCGGAACAGCTTAAGATGAGCCAGGGCCGCCACGTGAGCTTGCAGCCGCTGGCTTAAGCATCGCGAGGGGGGGGCGGTGGGGTCGGTGATGACCCGGTGCCCACACCCCACAAGCATACCCCTACCTAGGACAACTCCTCCTCACAAAACTACCCACACGAGTTTAAGCCCAGCCCCGACCTGAAACCTAGAACCCTACCCCCAACACTCGAACCAAGACCACCTAAGCCCCTGGTCCCCCGACACCCAGACAGAACCCCGAGGCATAGCCCACCCCACCCAAGGAACGCACTAAGCCCCCAGCAGCAACCCTGTTGCTCAGGCTGGCTCGACGGGGAAGGGGACGGACCACTGCAAGGAGAGGCGAACCACCAGCTCACCCCCACCCTGTGCCCTGACCTCCCCCTGCCTAGGCCTCCCTTCTGCCCTCCCCTCCTCCACTCCTCCTGCCCCAACCCTCCCCTCTGCCCCCTCCTGCTCTCCCCTCCGCTCCCTCCTAGGCTGCTTGGAAAACCAGCCCCACGACGCCTTGGGGCCACAGCTGGTCGAAGTGGGCAGCGTCCAGCTCCGGGTCCTTGCCCTTGAACCTCTCCTCCCGAGAAGGCCGCGGGCAGGCCCTGGCGGAAGTGTCCAGCCAGCGGGGCGGCTGGCTGCCCTGCACCTCCTCGGGGAGCCACCCCTCCTCTTCCCTGCCCTGCAACTCCCGCTCCCCCGCTGCCCCCTGGCCTGCCACCTGCTGCGCGCCGGCCTCCCACATGTGCTCCATACCCCTCAGGGCCCCATCAGCCACCGCTGTCACCTCCGGGTCTCCCGCTGCCCCGGGGGGGCGCACGCCCCTCAGCGCAGGCCACAGGTCCCCACTGGGTGGGTAGAGGGGGTCGGCACCCTTGAGCCTGCTCCTGCGCCTCGTGAGGCTGGGCGGGTAGAGGGTGGAGGTGGGTGGCCTGCTCCTCCAGTGTCAGCCTGAAGCTGGGCTTGTTGAGCCGGGGCACCGCAGCTGGCTCCCAGGCCGCCCCTTCCTCCACCCGGAAAGCCCCAAGGGGCTGACGCCCTGTGGGGTCTAGGGGGGCAGAGGCGGCCGTTGGGGCCCACCCAGTGGGAGGGCGGGAGCATGGGGGTGCGCCGCATCACAAACCCCACCCCAGGCGCAACCCTCATGCACTCCCATTCAGGCTGTGAAGGCTGGAGGCCGTCCACCATGCCCTGCCAGGGCTCGGGGAGGCAAGCTTTGACCAGGTCAGCAGCCCAGCGGGTCGCCTCTCTAGCTGGGGCAGGTGTAGGGCGTCCCGCACATAAACGACGTGGGTCCAACCCTGCTCAGCTGCCGCATCCCTTGCTGCCGGGTTCAAGCGGACTTGCGCGGTGTACCACAGCGGCTCCGCAAGCACTGAGAAGAAGGACTGGCCAGCCGGGGGCACTGTCCGGAACAGCTTAAGATGAGCCAGGGCCGCCACGTGAGCTTGCAGCCGCTGGCTTAAGCATCGCGAGGGGGGGGCGGTGGGGTCGGTGATGACCCGGTGCCCACACCCCACAAGCATACCCCTACCTAGGACAACTCCTCCTCACAAAACTACCCACACGAGTTTAAGCCCAGCCCCGACCTGAAACCTAGAACCCTACCCCCAACACTCGAACCAAGACCACCTAAGCCCCTGGTCCCCCGACACCCAGACAGAACCCCGAGGCATAGCCCACCCCACCCAAGGAACGCACTAAGCCCCCAGCAGCAACCCTGTTGCTCAGGCTGGCTCGACGGGGAAGGGGACGGACCACTGCAAGGAGAGGCGAACCACCAGCTCACCCCCACCCTGTGCCCTGACCTCCCCCTGCCTAGGCCTCCCTTCTGCCCTCCCCTCCTCCACTCCTCCTGCCCCAACCCTCCCCTCTGCCCCCTCCTGCTCTCCCCTCCGCTCCCTCCTAGGCTGCTTGGAAAACCAGCCCCACGACGCCTTGGGGCCACAGCTGGTCGAAGTGGGCAGCGTCCAGCTCCGGGTCCTTGCCCTTGAACCTCTCCTCCCGAGAAGGCCGCGGGCAGGCCCTGGCGGAAGTGTCCAGCCAGCGGGGCGGCTGGCTGCCCTGCACCTCCTCGGGGAGCCACCCCTCCTCTTCCCTGCCCTGCAACTCCCGCTCCCCCGCTGCCCCCTGGCCTGCCACCTGCTGCGCGCCGGCCTCCCACATGTGCTCCATACCCCTCAGGGCCCCATCAGCCACCGCTGTCACCTCCGGGTCTCCCGCTGCCCCGGGGGGGCGCACGCCCCTCAGCGCAGGCCACAGGTCCCCACTGGGTGGGTAGAGGGGGTCGGCACCCTTGAGCCTGCTCCTGCGCCTCGTGAGGCTGGGCGGGTAGAGGGTGGAGGTGGGTGGCCTGCTCCTCCAGTGTCAGCCTGAAGCTGGGCTTGTTGAGCCGGGGCACCGCAGCTGGCTCCCAGGCCGCCCCTTCCTCCACCCGGAAAGCCCCAAGGGGCTGACGCCCTGTGGGGTCTAGGGGGGCAGAGGCGGCCGTTGGGGCCCACCCAGTGGGAGGGCGGGAGCATGGGGGTGCGCCGCATCACAAACCCCACCCCAGGCGCAACCCTCAGGCACTCCCATTCAGGCTGTGAAGGCTGGAGGCCGTCCACCATGCCCTGCCAGGGCTCGGGGAGGCAAGCTTTGACCAGGTCAGCAGCCCAGCGGGTCGCCTCTCTAGCTGGGGCAGGTGTAGGGCGTCCCGCACATAAACGACGTGGGTCCAACCCTGCTCAGCTGCCGCATCCCTTGCTGCCGGGTTCAAGCGGACTTGCGCGGTGTACCACAGCGGCTCCGCAAGCACTGAGAAGAAGGACTGGCCAGCCGGGGGCACTGTCCGGAACAGCTTAAGATGAGCCAGGGCCGCCACGTGAGCTTGCAGCCGCTGGCTTAAGCATCGCGAGGGGGGGGCGGTGGGGTCGGTGATGACCCGGTGCCCACACCCCACAAGCATACCCCTACCTAGGACAACTCCTCCTCACAAAACTACCCACACGAGTTTAAGCCCAGCCCCGACCTGAAACCTAGAACCCTACCCCCAACACTCGAACCAAGACCACCTAAGCCCCTGGTCCCCCGACACCCAGACAGAACCCCGAGGCATAGCCCACCCCACCCAAGGAACGCACTAAGCCCCCAGCAGCAACCCTGTTGCTCAGGCTGGCTCGACGGGGAAGGGGACGGACCACTGCAAGGAGAGGCGAACCACCAGCTCACCCCCACCCTGTGCCCTGACCTCCCCCTGCCTAGGCCTCCCTTCTGCCCTCCCCTCCTCCACTCCTCCTGCCCCAACCCTCCCCTCTGCCCCCTCCTGCTCTCCCCTCCGCTCCCTCCTAGGCTGCTTGGAAAACCAGCCCCACGACGCCTTGGGGCCACAGCTGGTCGAAGTGGGCAGCGTCCAGCTCCGGGTCCTTGCCCTTGAACCTCTCCTCCCGAGAAGGCCGCGGGCAGGCCCTGGCGGAAGTGTCCAGCCAGCGGGGCGGCTGGCTGCCCTGCACCTCCTCGGGGAGCCACCCCTCCTCTTCCCTGCCCTGCAACTCCCGCTCCCCCGCTGCCCCCTGGCCTGCCACCTGCTGCGCGCCGGCCTCCCACATGTGCTCCATACCCCTCAGGGCCCCATCAGCCACCGCTGTCACCTCCGGGTCTCCCGCTGCCCCGGGGGGGCGCACGCCCCTCAGCGCAGGCCACAGGTCCCCACTGGGTGGGTAGAGGGGGTCGGCACCCTTGAGCCTGCTCCTGCGCCTCGTGAGGCTGGGCGGGTAGAGGGTGGAGGTGGGTGGCCTGCTCCTCCAGTGTCAGCCTGAAGCTGGGCTTGTTGAGCCGGGGCACCGCAGCTGGCTCCCAGGCCGCCCCTTCCTCCACCCGGAAAGCCCCAAGGGGCTGACGCCCTGTGGGGTCTAGGGGGGCAGAGGCGGCCGTTGGGGCCCACCCAGTGGGAGGGCGGGAGCATGGGGGTGCGCCGCATCACAAACCCCACCCCAGGCGCAACCCTCATGCACTCCCATTCAGGCTGTGAAGGCTGGAGGCCGTCCACCATGCCCTGCCAGGGCTCGGGGAGGCAAGCTTTGACCAGGTCAGCAGCCCAGCGGGTCGCCTCTCTAGCTGGGGCAGGTGTAGGGCGTCCCGCACATAAACGACGTGGGTCCAACCCTGCTCAGCTGCCGCATCCCTTGCTGCCGGGTTCAAGCGGACTTGCGCGGTGTACCACAGCGGCTCCGCAAGCACTGAGAAGAAGGACTGGCCAGCCGGGGGCACTGTCCGGAACAGCTTAAGATGAGCCAGGGCCGCCACGTGAGCTTGCAGCCGCTGGCTTAAGCATCGCGAGGGGGGGGCGGTGGGGTCGGTGATGACCCGGTGCCCACACCCCACAAGCATACCCCTACCTAGGACAACTCCTCCTCACAAAACTACCCACACGAGTTTAAGCCCAGCCCCGACCTGAAACCTAGAACCCTACCCCCAACACTCGAACCAAGACCACCTAAGCCCCTGGTCCCCCGACACCCAGACAGAACCCCGAGGCATAGCCCACCCCACCCAAGGAACGCACTAAGCCCCCAGCAGCAACCCTGTTGCTCAGGCTGGCTCGACGGGGAAGGGGACGGACCACTGCAAGGAGGGGCGAACCACCAGCTCACCCCCACCCTGTGCCCTGACCTCCCCCTGCCTAGGCCTCCCTTCTGCCCTCCCCTCCTCCACTCCTCCTGCCCCAACCCTCCCCTCTGCCCCCTCCTGCTCTCCCCTCCGCTCCCTCCTAGGCTGCTTGGAAAACCAGCCCCACGACGCCTTGGGGCCGCTGCTGGTCGAAGTGGTCAGCGTCCAGCTCCGGGTCCTTGCCCTTGAACCTCTCCTCCCGAGAAGGCCGCGGGCAGGCCCTGGCGGAAGTGTCCAGCCAGCGGGGCGGCTGGCTGCCCTGCACCTCCTCGGGGAGCCACCCCTCCTCTTCCCTGCCCTGCAACTCCCGCTCCCCCGCTGCCCCCTGGCCTGCCACCTGCTGCGCGCCGGCCTCCCACATGTGCTCCATACCCCTCAGGGCCCCATCAGCCACCGCTGTCACCTCCGGGTCTCCCGCTGCCCCGGGGGGGCGCACGCCCCTCAGCGCAGGCCACAGGTCCCCACTGGGTGGGTAGAGGGGGTCGGCACCCTTGAGCCTGCTCCTGCGCCTCGTGAGGCTGGGCGGGTAGAGGGTGGAGGTGGGTGGCCTGCTCCTCCAGTGTCAGCCTGAAGCTGGGCTTGTTGAGCCGGGGCACCGCAGCTGGCTCCCAGGCCGCCCCTTCCTCCACCCGGAAAGCCCCAAGGGGCTGACGCCCTGTGGGGTCTAGGGGGGCAGAGGCGGCCGTTGGGGCCCACCCAGTGGGAGGGCGGGAGCATGGGGGTGCGCCGCATCACAAACCCCACCCCAGGCGCAACCCTCATGCACTCCCATTCAGGCTGTGAAGGCTGGAGGCCGTCCACCATGCCCTGCCAGGGCTCGGGGAGGCAAGCTTTGACCAGGTCAGCAGCCCAGCGGGTCGCCTCTCTAGCTGGGGCAGGTGTAGGGCGTCCCGCACATAAACGACGTGGGTCCAACCCTGCTCAGCTGCCGCATCCCTTGCTGCCGGGTTCAAGCGGACTTGCGGGGTGTACCACAGCGGCTCCGCAAGCACTGAGAAGAAGGACTGGCCAGCCGGGGGCACTGTCCGGAACAGCTTAAGATGAGCCAGGGCCGCCACGTGAGCTTGCAGCCGCTGGCTTAAGCATCGCGAGGGGGGGGCGGTGGGGTCGGTGATGACCCGGTGCCCACACCCCACAAGCATACCCGTACCTAGGACAACTCCTCCTCACAAAACTACCCACACGAGTTTAAGCCCAGCCCCGACCTGAAACCTAGAACCCTACCCCCAACACTCGAACCAAGACCACCTAAGCCCCTGGTCCCCCGACACCCAGACAGAACCCCGAGGCATAGCCCACCCCACCCAAGGAACGCACTAAGCCCCCAGCAGCAACCCTGTTGCTCAGGCTGGCTCGACGGGGAAGGGGACGGACCACTGCAAGGAGGGGCGAACCACCAGCTCACCCCCACCCTGTGCCCTGACCTCCCCCTGCCTAGGCCTCCCTTCTGCCCTCCCCTCCTCCACTCCTCCTGCCCCAACCCTCCCCTCTGCCCCCTCCTGCTCTCCCCTCCGCTCCCTCCTAGGCTGCTTGGAAAACCAGCCCCACGACGCCTTGGGGCCGCTGCTGGTCGAAGTGGTCAGCGTCCAGCTCCGGGTCCTTGCCCTTGAACCTCTCCTCCCGAGAAGGCCGCGGGCAGGCCCTGGCGGAAGTGTCCAGCCAGCGGGGCGGCTGGCTGCCCTGCACCTCCTCGGGGAGCCACCCCTCCTCTTCCCTGCCCTGCAACTCCCGCTCCCCCGCTGCCCCCTGGCCTGCCACCTGCTGCGCGCCGGCCTCCCACATGTGCTCCATACCCCTCAGGGCCCCATCAGCCACCGCTGTCACCTCCGGGTCTCCCGCTGCCCCGGGGGGGCGCACGCCCCTCAGCGCAGGCCACAGGTCCCCACTGGGTGGGTAGAGGGGGTCGGCACCCTTGAGCCTGCTCCTGCGCCTCGTGAGGCTGGGCGGGTAGAGGGTGGAGGTGGGTGGCCTGCTCCTCCAGTGTCAGCCTGAAGCTGGGCTTGTTGAGCCGGGGCACCGCAGCTGGCTCCCAGGCCGCCCCTTCCTCCACCCGGAAAGCCCCAAGGGGCTGACGCCCTGTGGGGTCTAGGGGGGCAGAGGCGGCCGTTGGGGCCCACCCAGTGGGAGGGCGGGAGAAGAAGAAGAAGAAGACTACTCCGGTATTCCACCGGCGTGCATTAAGGGAGGAGCTACCGCCTGGGGCGCGGCCTGCTCCCACCAATCAAGCAGGAAAAGAGGCAACCCCCCTACCCTCCATCCCTCTTAGTAGCCCTGAGTCTGTAGCTTGTCTTTGCGATGGAGTGGGCTGTCTCCACTGCGTGTCTTGTTAGCTTGTGTAACAGTTTAGTAGTGTTGCCTTGTGAGACCCCCAAGGCCAGGAGGTGTTGCCGTGTGTGTGCTTCATACGTTATGCCACCTATGCCAAGGAGGATAGGTCTAATCTCAACCATGTGGCCTTCCTTGCGTAAGGTTTGAGCTAGATTGGTGTGTTGGTTGAGTGCCCTGTCTAATTGATCCGTCCACCTTGAGTCCGAGCAGTACTTGATTTCTATGATGGTGACCCGTTTTGTGACTTTGCCGCTTTTGCCCGCCTTCGCTTGCGGCGTCACCATGAGTATATCTGGTCTAGTGGTGTTTTTGGTTGCCGCTGTTTTCAGTCCGAGTGCTCGTAGCGTTGTGTGTAGTGTGTCGTTAGGGAGGTCAAGGTTTTCCTTCGCGCCCTTCTCCCAGCTGCCGGTGTCCGCAAACCGGATGTACCCGCCCAGGGTTCCCTTGCTGATAGCTTTGACGATGAGGCGACCGGCCCCGTTGTGCCTTTCTTGCACAAGCGGTAAGGTCTCGCTGCAGCCCGAAAGGAGGTGAGTGGCACTGTCGGCTTCCCCGCAAAGTGGGCAACGGTCGTCAGTCGCCCGTTTCCAGCGCAGAGCTAGCTTTTGGTTGTAGAGCCCGCCGGTGCGGTAGAGTAGGGCAGTTCGTTGTGCGTGGGTGGAGATGTGCGCGTCGGTCATCACTCTTTCGCCCGCGCCTGGTGCTGCGACCTTCGTGATTTCTTGGGACATCAGGTAGTAGGTGCTGTCTTGGTTGGCAAGGCCAAGCTTGTGTTTGCGGTGCATATGTGCTCGCACGCTTTGGCGGCAATCCGGCAATGGGGCGGGGATTTCGCCGTCGGCTTCGTTGCTGAGCCAGGTGTTGGTCTCTTTCCGTGTGGTCGGGTGGTAGGCCGGGGTGTTGGCAAGCTCTGGGTGTAGCGCCGCGTGCTTGGCGAGGGCATCGGCGCCTTCGTTGCCGATAATTCCCGAGTGGGCCCGGACTTTGTAGAAGTGGATCGTGACGGGGCTATCGATGATAAGGGTAGCGATCGCGGTCAGGATGTCGTTGTGCCTGTGTGTGATGAGCGACATCGGGTTAGCGAGGGCTCGGCGGATCTGGTAGATAGAGCAGAGGCTGTCGGTGGCGATGCGTTTGGCCCCCGCTGTGAGTGCCGCGTGTATCGCCGTGAGTTCCGCCTTGTTAATGGTGTTGCTTTCTGGGTCGTCCAGGGCGACGGTGATGAGGACGTTGGTCTCCGGGATATAAACCCCCGCCCCGACGCTCGCTGGGGCTGCCCCCGAGGTCTTAATGCAGCTGCCGTCCGAGTACGCGAGCGTGGCCCATTCGGTGATGGCCATCCGTGGTTGCGTCGTGGAGTGTTGCGTGAGCTGTTGGTGGCTGCGTTGGTGCCCCGCGGTAGGGAGGTCCCTGTCCAACGGCAGGCGCATGTGTTGTTTGTGGCCGCTGGGGGGTGTGGCCGGCTGGCTTTGATTCGTGGGTCTGTTGTGGATTGGGTGTGTGTCTCGTTGAGGGTGGAGGGCAGTGGCAGTGCTAGCCAGCCATGCTTGGGGGTTGCCTTTGGTGACGAGTTGTTGTCCCGCTGCATTCCAGATGACGTAGATGTGGAGGGTGGCGTGCTTGCCTGACTTGGTGCAGCTGGTCTTGGTGGGGGGTATGCTTGCCAGGTGCTGGCAGTATTCTGGGTAGCGTCTTAGGGTGTCGATGTGTTTGGGGTAGGAGATGCCCTTTTTCCCAGGGATCAGCATGATGGTGGCCATGGCCTCCTCCTGGGTAGCTGAGTGTATAGCATGGTTGACGCATTTCAGGGCCACCGCATCGTCTGCCGGTACGTTCCATGTGGATAGCCCAGTGTGGCGTACCAGTAGGCAGTTGTGGTGTGCGCCAAAGGCCGTGTCATTGATGTCAGGGCTCCAGTAGGTAGTAGTTTCCGGTCTAACTGTGAGTGGATCAGCCCACCTTTGGACGGTGCTAGTGAAGGATCGTGTGGTGTGCAGGGTGGTAAGGGCCCTGTCCTGTGCCACCCTCATGGGGTGGTGGCTGCTCTGTGTGTCCTGTCTCCTTAGGAGGGCAGCTACTTCTGTGGCCAGGTTGCGTGTGTGTGGTGTGTGTTGTAGCCAAGCGTGTAGGTGTTGGTGTTGGTCTTTTGTCAGGAGGCCAATCGTGCGACCCGACTCGTCGTGGACCGTGACGTGTTGCACTAGGTCGTGCTGTGGCATGATGGGCTCTCCCGTGCTGAGGCTCATCGCGGGGGTGGTCATGTGGGGGTGAAGTTGGAGGAAGGTTTCGCACTTGCCCGTCCCGATGATGTCCGTCTGCGGGTTAATGGGGTAGGTGTGGAAGGTGGCCTTCGAGTGCAGGTTGGTGCACCGGGGTAGCCAGGTGTGCGGGTCCGGTAGGCCCTGTCGGGTGTGGGCCGGCAGGTGCGTGTCGGGCCTCGCATGTCTGGCCTCTTGTATCTGCCTGTTTTCCTCGTCGTAGACGCTGCGCTTTGCCATGTAGTCCAGGTGTGCCGTGATGAGCGGCGCCGGTTCAAAGGTGGGGTGCCAGTGTACTCGTATGAGGTCCGAGTGCGCTGACTGACGCATGGTAGTCTTGAAGTCATTGCTACCAAACTTGCATATAGGGCACAACCAGTAACCTGGTTCCTTGTGCCCTGACAGGTGGGCTTCTTCAAGGCAGGCTGGGTGGTAGGCCCTCTTGCAGTTGTGGCACGTTGGGCTGTCTCCTCTTGGTAGCCAGCACAGCTCACAAGTGCACACGTCCTTCGCTTCTTCCCTGCTGATGGGTTCTATGTGTGTGGGTGTATAGCCTTCTTCTGCACACAGTGGTAATGCCCATCTATCTATGACTGTGGGCTTCCAGTGCACCTTATAGTAGTTTTCCTTATTGATGCCGTCCCATTGCCAGCCATCTATGCTGGTAATGGCCTCTTGGTGGCCGTACATGGCCCCTAGTATGCAGCCTAGGTTCTTGGGTTTACATCGGCAGGCTTTGTCCACCTTCCAGCTGGACAGGCCTGGGAGGTCAAGGCCTACTATGCGCACTACATCTTGCGGGATAGTTTGGGTCTGTCTGCCCTCATTGTTCCGTTTCGTGCCCGCCTTGGGTGGATTGGGCTTCGTTGGGGCCGATTGTGTTGCCCGTTGCTCTCGTTTCAGCAGTCGTGAGCTCGTCCGAGTGGCCTCATGGGCTGCGGGTGGCGCTGCGGCCCGGTCCGCCGTTGCTGGTTGAGTTGCATGTATGACCGCATACGCTTTCATATCCATATAGCGGGTTCTGGTGTCTGGCACTGCGGGTGTGGGCGCAAGTTCCGTGAGGCCCGCGGCCCAGGTTGTGATTTTGCGTTGGTCGGGCGGGAGATCGAGCGATGTGTTGCGGCTGTCTCGGATTGCACGCGTTGCGGTCGCGTCTGGGCATGAGGGTTGGGCCGCCATGGCCGCGAGTTTGTTGAGGGCGATGATGTGCTTCTGCTTGACCTTTTTCCCGTACTGTGATGTGAGCATGCTACCGGTGATGATGTGTGTGTTGCCCTTGCAGCTGAGCTCAGAAACGTGCGTGATGCCTAGGCTTCTGAGGCAGGTGATGCTGGCGCTAACGACGTCGTGTGCTTGAGAGCTGCTGGCTTGTGTGATGAGGCGGCCGAGTGTTTGGCATTCCTCATGGTAGAGAGGTAGCCCCTCTTCCGTGGCCGACAACCCGGATATAGAGGCATAGACTAGCTGCCGTGCCCTAAGGGTATGATGAAGGAGGGTGAGCATGCGGTGTCCTTGTGTGCTAGCCTGGGCACTGAGCCATGTGATTTGTTTGTGCAGCATGCTCCTCGATATGTGGGCGTGTGCCGCATCTGTGGACTGCAGGCTGTGTGTGAGGGCTGTCGTGTTGCGGGCGTGATACTCTTGGGCAGTGGAGCTAATGCCTATGCCTAGTCTGCCAGCGTCCTCTCTTATGATGGCATTGGGCGTTCCCAGGGGGAGTCTGAGTTTGAGCTTGACGCATTGGTTGATGGACCTATCGTACAGCTCAAGGTCCCCCGGGGTGCAGGGCACGGCACAGAAGCTGTAGGCTAGGCTGGGTATGATGGCCGTGCGAATGATGTGTATGGCCTGTCTAGCGCTAGCAAAGGAGCGTCTGAGTCTCTCGAGTTTTTGGCGGAGCTGGGTGATCATAGCGGTGTGTTGTGGTTTCCAGTCCAGCGTCATGGTGATGAGCACACCCAAGTAGGTGAAAGGTGAGGTCGGGCGGTGGTAGGTGACGGGTTTCCCTTGTAGGCTGACGGTTTGGAGTTGTTGGCGGGCCCGCTTGTCCGCTTCGGCCGCGTTGCTGCACATGCCTGTTTCGACCGAGTGATGGAGCGCCGCTGTAGCGAGGGTTTTACTGTGTGAGATGATGAGGTGACCCCAGTCCGAGAAGGCTGAGAGTTTGTCTGCTTGGCATCGGAGGTTGCGAAGGGTGTTGCATAGTATAGCGATGTCATCTGCATAGTCGATGCTGCTGACGGTGGCGCGTTCCCCGCTGTCGTCTGCTGCTGATTTGAATTTATAGCCCCTCGCGCCCACTTGCAGCCACCGCAGGAGGGGTTCGATGTAGATGAGAAATAGGAAGGGCGAGAGGGAGTCGCCTTGTATGGTGCCCCGGTTGACGGGTACCGGGTCAGTATGGCCGTACGGGGTTTTAAAGCGCGTTGTGGCGCCCGTGTATAGGTCCTTAACTGCGTCAGTAGCGTCTGTGGGGAAGCCTAGGTCATGCATGATCCATAGCAGTTTGTCCTGGCAGGTGGTGTTGAATGCACTGGTGAAGTCGACCAGGAGCGCGTAAATATCTGCCTTGGCCAGTTTAGCATCCTCAAGAGCCATGACAAGCATCTGCAGCTGTTGCGTGGTGTTCCTGTGGGAGCGGAACCCAGCCTGGTTCTTGCTGAGCATCCCATTAGCTTCAGCATACTCAGACAGCGTCTTGGTAATGAGGCTGGTCCATAGCTTATAAACGGTGTTGGCTAGTCCCACTGGCCTGTAGGAGTTAAGGTCCGTTTCTTGCCCTTTGTCCTTGTAGAGCAGGCATGTGTCACTGGTCTTCCACGTGGTTGGTGTGCAGCCAGTGGCCCACATGATGATGAACAGCTGGTGGATGGTGTCCCTCATCTCCCATGGCAGCATCTTGATGATTTCGTTTTCCACACCGTCTGGTCCCGGTGCCTTGCCTCCTGCCAGCCTGCTGAGGCATTCTTGGAAGCCTGCCTTGTCCATGATGGCTGTGTGCAGCCAGTGTATGTTTTGGCATGCGTGCATTGCGAAGGCGTCGTCTGCTTTGGCGCGAGCCCACGGGTAGTTTCGTGTCTGTGTGTTAGTGTAGTTGCCAGTCTTGGGGGCCGGGGCCGATAGCTTCTGCCCGTATGCGGCGGTTATTATCCGGTTTAGGTCGGCAGGGGCGGTGCATATGGTCTTGGTTTCAGAATCCGCTAGCGCCTGCAGGCCTCTGTGGTCGGTGCGGGACGGGCGTAGGATACGTTTGTTAGCCTTCTTGGGCTGGGTGCTTATCAGTTGTTGCATTCTGACACGAGCTTGTGCGATGGCGAGTGCAGAGTCATCGTCATCGAGTTGGTGGATTTGGTCGCGGTACGTATTGGTCAGCCGGGCGAGCGCGGCCTGCACGTGATTTTCAGTTGGGTCTTCATCCTGTCGCGCTTGCACCGCGTCCCTGATCTCATCGTTTATCGCATCTGTCCCTGAAATGAGTTCGTCGATTGTCGGGTGCACGTTGGTTTGCTTAAAGAGGGAGTTAGCCTTCCGGCTGAGGTCTCTAGTGGTCTTAAGTTTTCTGCCCAGTGCCAGTCTAATCCTGCACATGGTCCTGCGTTGGTAGTGTTGGCCTCCCCTCGTGAGGGTCTTAGTGTTGCATGTCTTTATAGCTGCTGTCCTGCAGGTTTGTAGGAGGTGTGTAAGCATGGTGGCTGCTGTGTCTACAGCTTCCCTGGCCGGGCGTCCTGCCACTGATGTCAGACGCTGTGGTTGCTGAGGGTTGGTCTTGCCCAGTGTAGCCAGGTGGTGGGTGGCCTCTGTGTATATGGGGGCTAAGAAGGCTGTCAGTTCCGCATGCAATTGTGGGACGCCTGAGCTGGGTTGTTGCACTGCCAGGCGGTAGGCTTCCCTGTCCTTATTGGTAATGGGGGTGGTGAGGAGAGTGTGGCTATGTTTCGGTAGTTTGTGTGGGGCTGCCAGGTCTAGGCCCAGGCGGGCTGTATTCAGTGTGGCAGTGAGTGGTCTGTGGTCGCTCAGATAGACGTTGGTATCGACGTGCGTGCGGTGCTCAGGTCCGTGTCTTGCGTCGCGTGTTAGGATAGCGTCGATGCGGCTGGTGCAGTGCGGTTGCTGGTAGGTCCAGGCCCGGTCGCCGGGATCAGCTTCCTTCAGGTGCATTTCAGTGGCGAACCCCCTCATCATGCTGTCTTGTGTGTATTCGGTGTGCTCGGAACGATCCTCTGTTTTCATCGTGGCGTTAATATCTCCCGCCAGGATGAGTGAGCCGGGCAGATGGCCCGTGGCTGTTCGTATGTGTTCATGCATTTTCCCTCGCAGTAGTAGCGCGTCCCCGTTATTTCCCGACGGCCAGTACGTGGCGATGATGGTGAGCTGTTCGCACTGGTGTTGGTTGAGGGCCAGGATGACGCATCGTGCGTTTACCTCAGCGTCGATGCTCGGTGGAAGCATAGTGGCTTTCATTTGGATGGCTAGGTTGTGTTTGATGCCTATCAGCACTTCACTGTGGCCTCTGTGTCGGTGTGTCGTATAGTCTGGCATGACTCTCTTCAGCCAGCCAGAGTCTGGATTGTTGCTCTTGGGCTGGGTCATGGTTTCAGTTAGGATCAGGATGTCCGGGCTGTGTTGATGCACTAGGTTGAGGACGTCGTTCCTGGACCTATGGAGGCTTCTGACGTTCAGGGTCGTTAGTGTGATATGCTGTCGATTGTGTGTTGGTTGTGGCTGCCGGGTTGGCAGGGTGTTGTGTTGTGGGTGTGGTCCTGGGTGCTCAGGTAGGTTAGCGGTGGGGGGCGGTGGTGTTGTGGGGATGGCGGCGGGGGGTGGAGTGGGGGTTGTGTTGAGGTATCTGTACATCAGGGTCTGCGTGTGCGAGTCCTTGGGTTGCTCTCTTGGCTTGGTCCGTCTTTTGTCTACGATGGTGCCCGATGACGTGGGCCGTTTACTGCTGCCTGACCGGTCTTGTAGAGTGGGAAGAGTGACTGTGGGGGCGACCTGGCGCAGTCGCGGCCGGGCCTGCTTGTCTGTCGGGTGGGTGTCCGCTGTGGCTGTTAGTATGCGCTTGTAACTCGCTGGTTGTGCGGTGGGTAGCGGCCGGTCTGTTCGGGGGGTGTGCGCGGGTTGTGTGCCCAGGTCTTGGGTAGTAAGGTCGATGTGGGTGGTACGTAGATGTTGTTCCAGCTGCTCCGTTGTGGCGCGCCTTGTAGGGTCAGCTAGCCAGCATAGTGGGTGGATGAGGTTGGTATCAGCCGCGTCGCCCTTTTTAATTTGAACGAGTGTACCCTTCAGCTGAAGCCAGTCTTCCGGGGTGTCCAATCGGCATGGGCGGCCTTGTTCCGAGTCCAGCCAGTGCCAGGTGTGGTCCGTGCGGCGGATGGTGGTAGCGTGATTGTTGGTGATGAGAATGGCAGCTGTGTTGGTGTAGCTGTCTATATTGCCAGTGAGCGTGGTGAGAAGCTCAGGTGTGATGTTGCCGAGTGTAAGCTCGGTGGCGGTAGGGCATAGGTGGAGGTCCTTGTGGTGATGGTATAAGTAGTGGTTCATGGTGGACACTGTAAAGTTGCCGGATTCTTCATATATGTGTGGTAGGCTGCTACGCAGTGGTATCGGCCTGTTCTCTTGCCTAGCCTTGTTGGCTAGGTCTTGGATGTGTGTATCCAGCGTTTTACAGTGGGTTATCACATCATCGGGCCTGATCATAGGTATCCCCATGGCCATGTTGATGGCGTGCACAAGGCAGCACTGCTTGTATTGCCTTTCCCAGTAGGGCCTATGTGTTTCTTGTGGGTTGCTTATGATGGGCCCAAGCCTTGCCCTCTGCCTTGCCGCCTCCATCTCCGCCGTGTGGTTGGCGGTGCTAATGATAGCTTGTATCTCGCATGTAACGGGGTACATGTAGTGTCCTGTGGACCGTAGCCGGGTAGGGGCGTCCGCTTGGGAGTCAAGGAGGTACCAGGCGCCATCGTGTTTCCTTATCGCCATGCTGTGAGCCGGGGCCTTGCATAAGAAGGCTTTCGTGCCGTGGGTGGCGGACAGCGCGTCGAGGTTGCGGGCTGACCAATCACTCCGTGTTCGCAGGTGCGCCACTGTGTGTGTGCTGAGGCCGTAGTGTGACATTAGGTAGAGATTAATGACAGTGTCGTTGCACGCGCCTTGTTCGTCTCTGGCTAATGCCCACATTGTGCGCTGGTCCCCGCGTCGCGCGTGTAGCTCGGACGTGTGGAAGTTGGCCAGTTCCTGGTTAGTGAGCCAGGAGTGTCCTGCCGCCATGTTGAGGGCATGTACTTGGCAGTGTGATGCTACTTGTTGCTCGAAGTGCAAGCCGTCAGGTCCTGGGTTCTCTTCGATATCCCCTGCTGCCAGCAGAAGCCAGCTGATGTAGATGCACCGTGCCATGTATTTACCGATGGCCATGTTCCATGTGGGGTGGCTTATGATGTTTGGGTTGAGGTAGTACGTCATGTATGCTTGTAGTGTAGTGTTGTACTGTATAACCATAATAGTCCTTCCGCTATTGTGCCCCTTGAGGTAGGTGCAGGTAGCGTGTTTCAGACGGTTCATGGCTGTCATGTTTTGAAGGGTCCCATCTATGCCGAGTAGCCAGTTGTACTTGGTGTTGTGTAGGGAGGCGTTGAGCTTGGCAAGGCTCTTACGTTGTTTCTTGAGACATTGTTGAGATTGGGCGTGTGAGTATGTAGGTGTATGTCGTTTCATACATATGCTGATCCAAGTGCAAACACAGGCCAGGTAGGCTATGATTTGCCGGTTCATGTCCAGTTGTTGGATAGGTGTCCAGTTGGGGTGTCCAAAGGGGGGGTTGGGCATAGGGGTAATGATGGTATAACTTCGGTCCATGTTGTCCATGGCAGTTTTATTAAAAGATGTGACACTGCAGGTGCACAACCATGACACTGCAATAAAGTTTGTCTCAATTATCACACTCTTGCCTATGGTGTGGTATCTCAACATGTTCCTAGCATGCTGAGCGGCGTGTCGCTTATCAGCCTGCATGGCAGCATGTGAAGCTTGCATCTCCGTGTGAGACGGCTGGTCAAGCCAACCTGTAGCGGTAAGGGCTGGCAGGTGGTGGTGGGGCTGAGGGGCATGTTGCTTGTCAGCATGCATGACAGCATGTGTATCTTGCATCTTTGTGTCAGGCAGCTGGTCATACCAACCTGCGGCGGTCAAGGCTGGCAGGTGGTGGTGGGGCTGAGCGGCATGTTGCATGTCAGCCTGCATGGCAGCATGTGTGTCTTGCATCGTTGTGACAGCTGGCTGGTCCTGCCAACCTGCAGCGGTCGGGGCTGGCAGGTGGTGGTGGGGCTGGGGGGCATGTTGCTTGTCAGCCTGCATGACAACATGTGAAACTTGCATCTCTGTGTCGGGCGGCTGGTTATGCCAACCTGTAGCGGTCAGGGCTGGCCGGTGGTGGTGGGGTTGAGCGGCATGTTGCATGTCAGCCTGCATGGCAGCATGTGTGTCTCGCATCTCTGTGACAGCTGGCTGGTCCTGCCAACCTGCAGCGGTCGGGGCTGGCAGGTGGTGGTGGGGCTGAGGGGCATGTTGCTTGTCAGCCTGTGTGTCATCCATCTCTGTGTCAGCTGGCTGGTCATGCCAACCTGTGGCTGTCAGGGCTGGCAGGTGGTAGTAAGGCAGGTGGGCTCGTCTCTTGTCAGCCTCTGTTTGGTTGGCACCGTAGAAGGTGCACTGTGTGGTTTGTTCCATCCTTGAGGTATCACAGCTGGTGGGCTGTGAGATATTACCGCAGCAAGGTTGCTGGGTATGATTGTCTGTGCCGAGGGCTTTTCTGGAGCATCTGTATCGCTGTGTACTGTCGGACCAGCACAAGAGCTGGGTTTGGAGGCGCAGAGGCCAGTTTTTTACGCAGCCCTTGGGCTGGATTTCGGAACTTCTGACTGCGCGGTCACCTCTAGGGGTGCCATCCGGGTGGGTTGGCAGACGTATCGGAGGGCACCCACTGGCTTCCTCTCCGAACACGTCCCCAACCCACCCGATGCAGACCAGGGTCAGTACAAGCAACAAAGCAGAGCGCCTACCAGGGCGTTCGACCTTCATCGCTAGCGTTGACCTCCGACCGGTTATGTCTCGGCTTCAAATTAGCAGCTGCTTCCAGCTGTATTGTCAGCGCGGCGTGTCTTTGCGTGAGCGGGCCAGAAAACTTCGTCGATTCTTTCAAACCGAAAAAGTCGGAGGGCGGGAGCATGATGGTGCGCCGCATCACAAACCCCACCCCAGGCGCAACCCTCATGCACTCCCATTCAGGCTGTGAAGGCTGGAGGCCGTCCACCATGCCCTGCCGGGGCTCGGGGAGGCAAGCTTTGACCAGGTCAGCAGCCCAGCGGGTCGCCTCTCTAGCTGGGGCAGGTGTAGGGCGTCCCGCACATAAACGACGTGGGTCCAACCCTGCTCAGCTGCCGCATCCCTTGCTGCCGGGTTCAAGCGGACTTGCGCGGTGTACCACAGCGGCTCCGCAAGCACTGAGAAGAAGGACTGGCCAGCCGGGGGCACTGTCCGGAACAGCTTAAGATGAGCCAGGGCCGCCACGTGAGCTTGCAGCCGCTGGCTTAAGCATCGCGAGGGGGGGGCGGTGGGGTCGGTGATGACCCGGTGCCCACACCCCACAAGCATACCCGTACCTAGGACAACTCCTCCTCACAAAACTACCCACACGAGTTTAAGCCCAGCCCCGACCTGAAACCTAGAACCCTACCCCCAACACTCGAACCAAGACCACCTAAGCCCCTGGTCCCCCGACACCCAGACAGAACCCCGAGGCATAGCCCACCCCACCCAAGGAACGCACTAAGCCCCCAACAGCAACCCTGTTGCTCAGGCTGGCTCGACGGGGAAGGGGACGGACCACTGCAAGGAGTGGCGAACCACCAGCTCACCCCCACCCTGTGCCCTGACCTCCCCCTGCCTAGGCCTCCCTTCTGCCCTCCCCTCCTCCACTCCTCCTGCCCCAACCCTCCCCTCTGCCCCCTCCTGCTCTCCCCTCCGCTCCCTCCTAGGCTGCTTGGAAAACCAGCCCCACGACGCCTTGGGGCCGCTGCTGGTCGAAGTGGTCAGCGTCCAGCTCCGGGTCCTTGCCCTTGAACCTCTCCTCCCGAGAAGGCCGCGGGCAGGCCCTGGCGGAAGTGTCCAGCCAGCGGGGCGGCTGGCTGCCCTGCACCTCCTCGGGGAGCCACCCCTCCTCTTCCCTGCCCTGCAACTCCCGCTCCCCCGCTGCCCCCTGGCCTGCCACCTGCTGCGCGCCGGCCTCCCACATGTGCTCCATACCCCTCAGGGCCCCATCAGCCACCGCTGTCACCTCCGGGTCTCCCGCTGCCCCGGGGGGGCGCACGCCCCTCAGCGCAGGCCACAGGTCCCCACTGGGTGGGTAGAGGGGGTCGGCACCCTTGAGCCTGCTCCTGCGCCTCGTGAGGCTGGGCGGGTAGAGGGTGGAGGTGGGTGGCCTGCTCCTCCAGTGTCAGCCTGAAGCTGGGCTTGTTGAGCCGGGGCACCGCAGCTGGCTCCCAGGCCGCCCCTTCCTCCACCCGGAAAGCCCCAAGGGGCTGACGCCCTGTGGGGTCTAGGGGGGCAGAGGCGGCCGTTGGGGCCCACCCAGTGGGAGGGCGGGAGCATGGGGGTGCGCCGCATCACAAACCCCACCCCAGGCGCAACCCTCAGGCACTCCCATTCAGGTTGTGAAGGCTGGAGGCCGTCCAACATGCCCTGCCAGGGCTCGGGGAGGCAAGCTTTGACCAGGTCAGCAGCCCAGCGGGTCGCCTCTCTAGCTGGGGCAGGTGTAGGGCGTCCCGCACATAAACGACGTGGGTTCAACCCTGCTCAGCTGCCGCATCCCTTGCTGCCGGGTTCAAGCGGACTTGCGCGGTGTACCACAGCGGCTCCGCAAGCACTGAGAAGAAGGACTGGCCAGCCGGGGGCACTGTCCGGAACAGCTTAAGATGAGCCAGGGCCGCCACGTGAGCTTGCAGCCGCTGGCTTAAGCATCGCGAGGGGGGGGCGGTGGGGTCGGTGATGACCCGGTGCCCACACCCCACAAGCATACCCGTACCTAGGACAACTCCTCCTCACAAAACTACCCACATGAGTTTAAGCCCAGCCCCGACCTGAAACCTAGAACCCTACCCCCAACACTCGAACCAAGACCACCTAAGCCCCTGGTCCCCCGACACCCAGACAGAACCCCGAGGCATAGCCCACCCCACCCAAGGAACGCACTAAGCCCCCAGCAGCAACCCTATTGCTCAGGCTGGCTCGACGGGGAAGGGGACGGACCACTGCAAGGAGGGGCGAACCACCAGCTCACCCCCACCCTATGCCCTGACCTCCCCCTGCCTAGGCCTCCCTTCTGCCCTCCCCTCCTCCACTCCTCCTGCCCCAACCCTCCCCTCTGCCCCCTCCTGCTCTCCCCTCCGCTCCCTCCTAGGCTGCTTGGAAAACCAGCCCCACGACGCCTTGGGGCCGCTGCTGGTCGAAGTGGTCAGCGTCCAGCTCCGGGTCCTTGCCCTGGAACCTCTCCTCCCGAGAAGGCCGCGGGCAGGCCCTGGCGGAAGTGTCCAGCCAGCGGGGCGGCTGGCTGCCCTGCACCTCCTCGGGGAGCCACCCCTCCTCTTCCCTGCCCTGCAACTCCCGCTCCCCCGCTGCCCCCTGGCCTGCCACCTGCTGCGCGCCGGCCTCCCACATGTGCTCCATACCCCTCAGGGCCCCATCAGCCACCGCTGTCACCTCCGGGTCTCCCGCTGCCCCGGGGGGGCGCACGCCCCTCAGCGCAGGCCACAGGTCCCCACTGGGTGGGTAGAGGGGGTCGGCACCCTTGAGCCTGCTCCTGCGCCTCGTGAGGCTGGGCGGGTAGAGGGTGGAGGTGGGTGGCCTGCTCCTCCAGTGTCAGCCTGAAGCTGAGCTTGTTGAGCCGGGGCACCGCAGCTGGCTCCTAGGCCGCCCTTTCCTCCACCCGGAAAGCCCCAAGGGGCTGACGCCCTGTGGGGTCTAGGGGGGCGGAGGCGGCCGTTGGGGCCCACCCAGTGGGAGGGCGGGAGCATGGGGGTGCGCCGCATCACAAACCCCACCCCAGGTGCAACCCTCATGCACTCCCATTCAGGCTGTGAAGGCTGGAGGCCGTCCACCACGCCCTGCCAGGGCTCGGGGAGGCAAGCTTTGACCAGGTCAGCAGCCCAGCGGGTCGCCTCTCTAGCTGGGGCAGGTGTAGGGCGTCCCGCACATAAACGACGTGGGTCCAACCCTGCTCAGCTGCCGCATCCCTTGCTGCCGGGTTCAAGCGGACTTGCGCGGTGTACCACAGCGGCTCCGCAAGCACTGAGAAGAAGGACTGGCCAGCCGGGGGCACTGTCCGGAACAGCTTAAGATGAGCCAGGGCCGCCACGTGAGCTTGCAGCCGCTGGCTTAAGCATCGCGAGGGGGGGGCGGTGGGGTCGGTGATGACCCGGTGCCCACACCCCACAAGCATACCCCTACCTAGGACAACTCCTCCTCACAAAACTACCCACACGAGTTTAAGCCCAGCCCCGACCTGAAACCTGGAACCCTACCCCCAACACTCGAACAAAGACCACCTAAGCCCCTGGTCCCCCGACACCCAGACAGAACCCCGAGGCATAGCCCACCCCACCCAAGGAACGCACTAAGCCCCCAACAGCAACCCTGTTGCTCAGGCTGGCTCGACGGGGAAGGGGACGGACCACTGCAAGGAGAGGCGAACCACCAGCTCACCCCCACCCTGTGCCCTGACCTCCCCCTGCCTAGGCCTCCCTTCTGCCCTCCCCTCCTCCACTCCTCCTGCCCCAACCCTCCCCTCTGCCCCCTCCTGCTCTCCCCTCCGCTCCCTCCTAGGCTGCTTGGAAAACCAGCCCCACGACGCCTTGGGGCCACAGCTGGTCGAAGTGGGCAGCGTCCAGCTCCGGGTCCTTGCCCTTGAACCTCTCCTCCCGAGAAGGCCGCGGGCAGGCCCTGGCGGAAGTGTCCAGCCAGCGGGGCGGCTGGCTGCCCTGCACCTCCTCGGGGAGCCACCCCTCCTCTTCCCTGCCCTGCAACTCCCGCTCCCCCGCTGCCCCCTGGCCTGCCACCTGCTGCGCGCCGGCCTCCCACATGTGCTCCATACCCCTCAGGGCCCCATCAGCCACCGCTGTCACCTCCGGGTCTCCCGCTGCCCCGGGGGGGCGCACGCCCCTCAGCGCAGGCCACAGGTCCCCACTGGGTGGGTAGAGAGGGTCGGCACCCTTGAGCCTTCTCCTGCGCCTCGTGAGGCTGGGCGGGTAGAGGGTGGAGGTGGGTGGCCTGCTCCTCCAGTGTCAGCCTGAAGCTGGGCTTGTTGAGCCGGGGCACCGCAGCTGGCTCCCAGGCCGCCCCTTCCTCCACCCGGAAAGCCCCAAGGGGCTGACGCCCTGTGGGGTCTAGGGGGGCAGAGGCGGCCGTTGGGGCCCACCCAGTGGGAGGGCGGGAGCATGGGGGTGCGCCGCATCACAAACCCCACCCCAGGCGCAACCCTCAGGCACTCCCATTCAGGCTGTGAAGGCTGGAGGCCGTCCACCATGCCCTGCCAGGGCTCGGGGAGGCAAGCTTTGACCAGGTCAGCAGCCCAGCGGGTCGCCTCTCTAGCTGGGGCAGGTGTGAGGCGTCCCGCACATAAACGACGTGGGTCCAACCCTGCTCAGCTGCCGCATCCCTTGCTGCCGGGTTCAAGCGGACTTGCGGGGTGTACCACAGCGGCTCCGCAAGCACTGAGAAGAAGGACTGGCCAGCCGGGGGCACTGTCCGGAACAGCTTAAGATGAGCCAGGGCCGCCACGTGAGCTTGCAGCCGCTGGCTTAAGCATCGCGAGGGGGGGGCGGTGGGGTCGGTGATGACCCGGTGCCCACACCCCACAAGCATACCCCTACCTAGGACAACTCCTCCTCACAAAACTACCCACACGAGTTTAAGCCCAGCCCCGACCTGAAACCTAGAACCCTACCCCCAACACTCGAACAAAGACCACCTAAGCCCCTGGTCCCCCGACACCCAGACAGAACCCCGAGGCATAGCCCACCCCACCCAAGGAACGCACTAAGCCCCCAACAGCAACCCTGTTGCTCAGGCTGGCTCGACGGGGAAGGGGACGGACCACTGCAAGGAGAGGCGAACCACCAGCTCACCCCCACCCTGTGCCCTGACCTCCCCCTGCCTAGGCCTCCCTTCTGCCCTCCCCTCCTCCACTCCTCCTGCCCCAACCCTCCCCTCTGCCCCCTCCTGCTCTCCCCTCCGCTCCCTCCTAGGCTGCTTGGAAAACCAGCCCCACGACGCCTTGGGCCACAGCTGGTCGAAGTGGGCAGCGTCCAGCTCCGGGTCCTTGCCCTTGAACCTCTCCTCCCGAGAAGGCCGCGGGCAGGCCCTGGCGGAAGTGTCCAGCCAGCGGGGCGGCTGGCTGCCCTGCACCTCCTCGGGGAGCCACCCCTCCTCTTCCCTGCCCTGCAACTCCCGCTCCCCCGCTGCCCCCTGGCCTGCCACCTGCTGCGCGCCGGCCTCCCACATGTGCTCCATACCCCTCAGGGCCCCATCAGCCATCGCTGTCACCTCCGGGTCTCCCGCTACCCCGGGGGGGCGCACGCCCCTCAGCGCAGGCCACAGGTCCCCACTGGGTGGGTAGAGGGGGTCGGCACCCTTGAGCCTGCTCCTGCGCCTCGTGAGGCTGGGCGGGTAGAGGGTGGAGGTGGGTGGCCTGCTCCTCCAGTGTCAGCCTGAAGCTGGGCTTGTTGAGCCGGGGCACCGCAGCTGGCTCCCAGGCCGCCCCTTCCTCCACCCGGAAAGCCCCAAGGGGCTGACGCCCTGTGGGGTCTAGGGGGGCAGAGGCGGCCGTTGGGGCCCACCCAGTGGGAGGGCGGGAGCATGGGGGTGCGCCGCATCACAAACCCCACCCCAGGCGCAACCCTCAGGCACTCCCATTCAGGCTGTGAAGGCTGGAGGCCGTCCACCATGCCCTGCCAGGGCTCGGGGAGGCAAGCTTTGACCAGGTCAGCAGCCCAGCGGGTCGCCTCTCTAGCTGGGGCAGGTGTGAGGCGTCCCGCACATAAACGACGTGGGTCCAACCCTGCTCAGCTGCCGCATCCCTTGCTGCCGGGTTCAAGCGGACTTGCGGGGTGTACCACAGCGGCTCCGCAAGCACTGAGAAGAAGGACTGGCCAGCCGGGGGCACTGTCCGGAACAGCTTAAGATGAGCCAGGGCCGCCACGTGAGCTTGCAGCCGCTGGCTTAAGCATCGCGAGGGGGGGGCGGTGGGGTCGGTGATGACCCGGTGCCCACACCCCACAAGCATACCCCTACCTAGGACAACTCCTCCTCACAAAACTACCCACACGAGTTTAAGCCCAGCCCCGACCTGAAACCTAGAACCCTACCCCCAACACTCGAACAAAGACCACCTAAGCCCCTGGTCCCCCGACACCCAGACAGAACCCCGAGGCATAGCCCACCCCACCCAAGGAACGCACTAAGCCCCCAACAGCAACCCTGTTGCTCAGGCTGGCTCGACGGGGAAGGGGACGGACCACTGCAAGGAGAGGCGAACCACCAGCTCACCCCCACCCTGTGCCCTGACCTCCCCCTGCCTAGGCCTCCCTTCTGCCCTCCCCTCCTCCACTCCTCCTGCCCCAACCCTCCCCTCTGCCCCCTCCTGCTCTCCCCTCCGCTCCCTCCTAGGCTGCTTGGAAAACCAGCCCCACGACGCCTTGGGCCACAGCTGGTCGAAGTGGGCAGCGTCCAGCTCCGGGTCCTTGCCCTTGAACCTCTCCTCCCGAGAAGGCCGCGGGCAGGCCCTGGCGGAAGTGTCCAGCCAGCGGGGCGGCTGGCTGCCCTGCACCTCCTCGGGGAGCCACCCCTCCTCTTCCCTGCCCTGCTGCTCCCGCTCGCCCGCTGCCCCCTGGCCTGCCACCTGCTGCGCGCCGGCCTCCCACATGTGCTCCATACCCCTCAGGGCCCCATCAGCCATCGCTGTCACCTCCGGGTCTCCCGCTGCCCCGGGGGGGCGCACGCCCCTCAGCGCAGGCCACAGGTCCCCACTGGGTGGGTAGAGGGGGTCGGCACCCTTGAGCCTGCTCCTGCGCCTCGTGAGGCTGGGCGGGTAGAGGGTGGAGGTGGGTGGCCTGCTCCTCCAGTGTCAGCCTGAAGCTGGGCTTGTTGAGCCGGGGCACCGCAGCTGGCTCCCAGGCCGCCCCTTCCTCCACCCGGAAAGCCCCAAGGGGCTGACGCCCTGTGGGGTCTAGGGGGGCAGAGGCGGCCGTTGGGGCCCACCCAGTGGGAGGGCGGGAGCATGGGGGTGCGCCGCATCACAAACCCCACCCCAGGCGCAACCCTCAGGCACTCCCATTCAGGCTGTGAAGGCTGGAGGCCGTCCACCATGCCCTGCCAGGGCTCGGGGAGGCAAGCTTTGACCAGGTCAGCAGCCCAGCGGGTCGCCTCTCTAGCTGGGGCAGGTGTGAGGGCGTCCCGCACATAAACGACGTGGGTCCAACCCTGCTCAGCTGCCGCATCCCTTGCTGCCGGGTTCAAGCGGACTTGCGGGGTGTACCACAGCGGCTCCGCAAGCACTGAGAAGAAGGACTGGCCAGCCGGGGGCACTGTCCGGAACAGCTTAAGATGAGCCAGGGCCGCCACGTGAGCTTGCAGCCGCTGGCTTAAGCATCGCGAGGGGGGGGCGGTGGGGTCGGTGATGACCCGGTGCCCACACCCCACAAGCATACCCCTACCTAGGACAACTCCTCCTCACAAAACTACCCACACGAGTTTAAGCCCAGCCCCGACCTGAAACCTAGAACCCTACCCCCAACACTCGAACCAAGACCACCTAAGCCCCTGGTCCCCCGACACCCAGACAGAACCCCGAGGCATAGCCCACCCCACCCAAGGAACGCACTAAGCCCCCAGCAGCAACCCTGTTGCTCAGGCTGGCTCGACGGGGAAGGGGACGGACCACTGCAAGGAGAGGCGAACCACCAGCTCACCCCCACCCTGTGCCCTGACCTCCCCCTGCCTAGGCCTCCCTTCTGCCCTCCCCTCCTCCACTCCTCCTGCCCCAACCCTCCCCTCTGCCCCCTCCTGCTCTCCCCTCCGCTCCCTCCTAGGCTGCTTGGAAAACCAGCCCCACGACGCCTTGGGGCCACAGCTGGTCGAAGTGGGCAGCGTCCAGCTCCGGGTCCTTGCCCTTGAACCTCTCCTCCCGAGAAGGCCGCGGGCAGGCCCTGGCGGAAGTGTCCAGCCAGCGGGGCGGCTGGCTGCCCTGCACCTCCTCGGGGAGCCACCCCTCCTCTTCCCTGCCCTGCAACTCCCGCTCCCCCGCTGCCCCCTGGCCTGCCACCTGCTGCGCGCCGGCCTCCCACATGTGCTCCATACCCCTTAGGGCCCCATCAGCCACCGCTGTCACCTCCGGGTCTCCCGCTGCCCCGGGGGGGCGCACGCCCCTCAGCGCAGGCCACAGGTTCCCACTGGGTGGGTAGAGGGGGTCGGCACCCTTGAGCCTGCTCCTGCGCCTCGTGAGGCTGGGCGGGTAGAGGGTGGAGGTGGGTGGCCTGCTCCTCCAGTGTCAGCCTGAAGCTGGGCTTGTTGAGCCGGGGCACCGCAGCTGGCTCCTAGGCCGCCCCTTCCTCCACCCGGAAAGCCCCAAGGGGCTGACGCCCTGTGGGGTCTAGGGGGGCAGAGGCGGCCGTTGGGGCCCACCCAGTGGGAGGGCGGGAGCATGGGGGTGCGCCGCATCACAAACCCCACCCCAGGCGCAACCCTCATGCACTCCCATTCAGGCTGTGAAGGCTGGAGGCCGTCCACCATGCCCTGCCAGGGCTCGGGGAGGCAAGCTTTGACCAGGTCAGCAGCCCAGCGGGTCGCCTCTCTAGCTGGGGCAGGTGTAGGGCGTCCCGCACATAAACGACGTGGGTCCAACCCTGCTCAGCTGCCGCATCCCTTGCTGCCGGGTTCAAGCGGACTTGCGCGGTGTACCACAGCGGCTCCGCAAGCACTGAGAAGAAGGACTGGCCAGCCGGGGGCACTGTCCGGAACAGCTTAAGATGAGCCAGGGCCGCCACGTGAGCTTGCAGCCGCTGGCTTAAGCATCGCGAGGGGGGGGCGGTGGGGTCGGTGATGACCCGGTGCCCACACCCCACAAGCATACCCCTACCTAGGACAACTCCTCCTCACAAAACTACCCACACGAGTTTAAGCCCAGCCCCGACCTGAAACCTAGAACCCTACCCCCAACACTCGAACCAAGACCACCTAAGCCCCTGGTCCCCCGACACCCAGACAGAACCCCGAGGCATAGCCCACCCCACCCAAGGAACGCACTAAGCCCCCAGCAGCAACCCTGTTGCTCAGGCTGGCTCGACGGGGAAGGGGACGGACCACTGCAAGGAGAGGCGAACCACCAGCTCACCCCCACCCTGTGCCCTGACCTCCCCCTGCCTAGGCCTCCCTTCTGCCCTCCCCTCCTCCACTCCTCCTGCCCCAACCCTCCCCTCTGCCCCCTCCTGCTCTCCCCTCCGCTCCCTCCTAGGCTGCTTGGAAAACCAGCCCCACGACGCCTTGGGGCCACAGCTGGTCGAAGTGGGCAGCGTCCAGCTCCGGGTCCTTGCCCTTGAACCTCTCCTCCCGAGAAGGCCGCGGGCAGGCCCTGGCGGAAGTGTCCAGCCAGCGGGGCGGCTGGCTGCCCTGCACCTCCTCGGGGAGCCACCCCTCCTCTTCCCTGCCCTGCAACTCCCGCTCCCCCGCTGCCCCCTGGCCTGCCACCTGCTGCGCGCCGGCCTCCCACATGTGCTCCATACCCCTCAGGGCCCCATCAGCCACCGCTGTCACCTCCGGGTCTCCCGCTGCCCCGGGGGGGCGCACGCCCCTCAGCGCAGGCCACAGGTCCCCACTGGGTGGGTAGAGGGGGTCGGCACCCTTGAGCCTGCTCCTGCGCCTCGTGAGGCTGGGCGGGTAGAGGGTGGAGGTGGGTGGCCTGCTCCTCCAGTGTCAGCCTGAAGCTGGGCTTGTTGAGCCGGGGCACCGCAGCTGGCTCCCAGGCCGCCCCTTCCTCCACCCGGAAAGCCCCAAGGGGCTGACGCCCTGTGGGGTCTAGGGGGGCAGAGGCGGCCGTTGGGGCCCACCCAGTGGGAGGGCGGGAGCATGGGGGTGCGCCGCATCACAAACCCCACCCCAGGCGCAACCCTCATGCACTCCCATTCAGGCTGTGAAGGCTGGAGGCCGTCCACCATGCCCTGCCAGGGCTCGGGGAGGCAAGCTTTGACCAGGTCAGCAGCCCAGCGGGTCGCCTCTCTAGCTGGGGCAGGTGTAGGGCGTCCCGCACATAAACGACGTGGGTCCAACCCTGCTCAGCTGCCGCATCCCTTGCTGCCGGGTTCAAGCGGACTTGCGGGGTGTACCACAGCGGCTCCGCAAGCACTGAGAAGAAGGACTGGCCAGCCGGGGGCACTGTCCGGAACAGCTTAAGATGAGCCAGGGCCGCCACGTGAGCTTGCAGCCGCTGGCTTAAGCATCGCGAGGGGGGGGCGGTGGGGTCGGTGATGACCCGGTGCCCACACCCCACAAGCATACCCCTACCTAGGACAACTCCTCCTCACAAAACTACCCACACGAGTTTAAGCCCAGCCCCGACCTGAAACCTAGAACCCTACCCCCAACACTCGAACCAAGACCACCTAAGCCCCTGGTCCCCCGACACCCAGACAGAACCCCGAGGCATAGCCCACCCCACCCAAGGAACGCACTAAGCCCCCAGCAGCAACCCTGTTGCTCAGGCTGGCTCGACGGGGAAGGGGACGGACCACTGCAAGGAGGGGCGAACCACCAGCTCACCCCCACCCTGTGCCCTGACCTCCCCCTGCCTAGGCCTCCCTTCTGCCCTCCCCTCCTCCACTCCTCCTGCCCCAACCCTCCCCTCTGCCCCCTCCTGCTCTCCCCTCCGCTCCCTCCTAGGCTGCTTGGAAAACCAGCCCCACGACGCCTTGGGGCCACAGCTGGTCGAAGTGGGCAGCGTCCAGCTCCGGGTCCTTGCCCTTGAACCTCTCCTCCCGAGAAGGCCGCGGGCAGGCCCTGGCGGAAGTGTCCAGCCAGCGGGGCGGCTGGCTGCCCTGCACCTCCTCGGGGAGCCACCCCTCCTCTTCCCTGCCCTGCAACTCCCGCTCCCCCGCTGCCCCCTGGCCTGCCACCTGCTGCGCGCCGGCCTCCCACATGTGCTCCATACCCCTTAGGGCCCCATCAGCCACCGCTGTCACCTCCGGGTCTCCCGCTGCCCCGGGGGGGCGCACGCCCCTCAGCGCAGGCCACAGGTTCCCACTGGGTGGGTAGAGGGGGTCGGCACCCTTGAGCCTGCTCCTGCGCCTCGTGAGGCTGGGCGGGTAGAGGGTGGAGGTGGGTGGCCTGCTCCTCCAGTGTCAGCCTGAAGCTGGGCTTGTTGAGCCGGGGCACCGCAGCTGGCTCCTAGGCCGCCCCTTCCTCCACCCGGAAAGCCCCAAGGGGCTGACGCCCTGTGGGGTCTAGGGGGGCGGAGGCGGCCGTTGGGGCCCACCCAGTGGGAGGGCGGGAGCATGATGGTGCGCCGCATCACAAACCCCACCCCAGGCGCAACCCTCATGCACTCCCATTCAGGCTGTGAAGGCTGGAGGCCGTCCACCATGCCCTGCCAGGGCTCGGGGAGGCAAGCTTTGACCAGGTCAGCAGCCCAGCGGGTCGCCTCTCTAGCTGGGGCCGGTGTAGGGCGTCCCGCACATAAACGACGTGGGTCCAACCCTGCTCAGCTGCCGCATCCCTTGCTGCCGGGTTCAAGCGGACTTGCGCGGTGTACCACAGCGGCTCCGCAAGCACTGAGAAGAAGGACTGGCCAGCCGGGGGCACTGTCCGGAACAGCTTAAGATGAGCCAGGGCCGCCACGTGAGCTTGCAGCCGCTGGCTTAAGCATCGCGAGGGGGGGGCGGTGGGGTCGGTGATGACCCGGTGCCCACACCCCACAAGCATACCCGTACCTAGGACAACTCCTCCTCACAAAACTACCCACACGAGTTTAAGCCCAGCCCCGACCTGAAACCTAGAACCCTACCCCCAACACTCGAACCAAGACCACCTAAGCCCCTGGTCCCCCGACACCCAGACAGAACCCCGAGGCATAGCCCACCCCACCCAAGGAACGCACTAAGCCCCCAACAGCAACCCTGTTGCTCAGGCTGGCTCGACGGGGAAGGGGACGGACCACTGCAAGGAGTGGCGAACCACCAGCTCACCCCCACCCTGTGCCCTGACCTCCCCCTGCCTAGGCCTCCCTTCTGCCCTCCCCTCCTCCACTCCTCCTGCCCCAACCCTCCCCTCTGCCCCCTCCTGCTCTCCCCTCCGCTCCCTCCTAGGCTGCTTGGAAAACCAGCCCCACGACGCCTTGGGGCCGCTGCTGGTCGAAGTGGTCAGCGTCCAGCTCCGGGTCCTTGCCCTTGAACCTCTCCTCCCGAGAAGGCCGCGGGCAGGCCCTGGCGGAAGTGTCCAGCCAGCGGGGCGGCTGGCTGCCCTGCACCTCCTCGGGGAGCCACCCCTCCTCTTCCCTGCCCTGCAACTCCCGCTCCCCCGCTGCCCCCTGGCCTGCCACCTGCTGCGCGCCGGCCTCCCACATGTGCTCCATACCCCTCAGGGCCCCATCAGCCACCGCTGTCACCTCCGGGTCTCCCGCTGCCCCGGGGGGGCGCACGCCCCTCAGCGCAGGCCACAGGTCCCCACTGGGTGGGTAGAGGGGGTCGGCACCCTTGAGCCTGCTCCTGCGCCTCGTGAGGCTGGGCGGGTAGAGGGTGGAGGTGGGTGGCCTGCTCCTCCAGTGTCAGCCTGAAGCTGGGCTTGTTGAGCCGGGGCACCGCAGCTGGCTCCCAGGCCGCCCCTTCCTCCACCCGGAAAGCCCCAAGGGGCTGACGCCCTGTGGGGTCTAGGGGGGCAGAGGCGGCCGTTGGGGCCCACCCAGTGGGAGGGCGGGAGCATGGGGGTGCGCCGCATCACAAACCCCACCCCAGGCGCAACCCTCAGGCACTCCCATTCAGGCTGTGAAGGCTGGAGGCCGTCCACCATGCCCTGCCAGGGCTCGGGGAGGCAAGCTTTGACCAGGTCAGCAGCCCAGCGGGTCGCCTCTCTAGCTGGGGCAGGTGTAGGGCGTCCCGCACATAAACGACGTGGGTCCAACCCTGCTCAGCTGCCGCATCCCTTGCTGCCGGGTTCAAGCGGACTTGCGCGGTGTACCACAGCGGCTCCGCAAGCACTGAGAAGAAGGACT
>JASKMD010000026.1:4765078-4791308 GCA_030144725.1 Haematococcus lacustris | reverse complement strand
GCCCCACACCTGAGGGTCCAGCTGCAGGTGAGCCCAGGGGCCCAAGAGCCACTCCTCCAGGGAGCTTAGCAATGGCTGCGTCGCGAGGACTGACAAGCCTTGCAGCATCCGCTGCTTCCCGGGCAGCAACTGCCTCGGGGGTAGGTGCAACGGTAGGCCCACGCCTAGCTGGTCGCAACCTATAGAGCCTAGCGAGAGCCTCATCCTCCGGGGTGATTGTGTATTCAAGTCGGGCACTTCGAACCATTTTGATATGGTCGAGGCAGAGCGTTAACTGGCTACGTCGGTCGGAAACCTCTTGTAGCGTGCAGCCTTATAAAGGCGACGCTGGACCGTTTGAACCATGTGTAACACTGAGCCGGCCGGATGGCACCGAAGTGCGGGTACTGAAAGTGTCAGCCACAAGGCATTACCGTGAGAAGGCTAGGGCTTAGAACGGGGCCCCCTGGAATCGAACCAGTTGTCCTCACAGCTTACGCTGCTAGGCTTAACCTGCCAACTCACACTAATGCGGTGTGACCGATATCCTGTAGCTGCCTCGGGTTAACCGTGACAGCCCAGACGATACTAAGGGCCTACGCGGAGCGCGCCCTTACACCAGCGCTAGGAACCAGCGCTAGGAACCAGCGCTAGGAACCAGCGCTAGGAACCCGTAGGACTACGCGGAGCGCGCCCTTACATTCCTCCCCCCCAAGGGGATGCCCGTTCCGCCTCAGGTTAAACCCGAGACTCGCAAGACCTAGGTCTCACTTGGTCAGCTACTGGGTACCATGAAGGTAGAGCCAGGTCAAAGCTGGGTGTGGTCAGAGACCAACTGTAAAAGGGGAACCGTAACATATAACAGTAGGCTTTGTAAGCACAGAGAAGAGAGAAAGAGAGTGCCACCATGCAGCAGCGCAGCAACATGCATGCAGGGGACTTTAAGTAAGGTGATGGATGGCATTGTATTCAGCCAAGACCTTGTCACAGCCAGTCAGGTTGGACCTGGGCTCCCAGGTGTTGTGAGTGGAGTCATAGCCCTCCCATTGCACCAGGTAGAAACCGGCTTTGTTGTCTTTCACACCCTTGTGGTCAAGCAAACGCTCAACATAGTACACAGGAGTCTCATCCATCCAGGTCACAGGAGGTGGCATGAAGCCAACATCAGTGCCAGTGTATGGCTTGATGAGTGACACATGGAAGACAGGGTGCAGACGGCTCATGCTGGCAGGCAGGTCTAGCTTGACAGCAACTGCACCAACCAGAAGCAGGATCTCAAAGGGACCCACATACCTAGGTATGAGCTTGCGAGCCTTCCCAGGCTTAAGCTTGAGATTCTTGGTGCTGAGCAACACCTTCTGGCCCACCTTGTACTCAACGTCACGCCTGGCCTTATTGGCATAGGCAGCCTGACGGGATTGGGCTGCAGCCATGCACTTCCTGGCATTGGCAACAGCATCCTGCCACCAACGGGTAAAGGCATGAGCAGAGGGACAACGGCCCCCATAAGGCAGATCACGTAGGCCAATAGTCATTGGGGACTGACCTGTGTTGACCAGGAAGGGGGTGGACTGGATGGACTCCTGCCACGAGTTGTTGACAGCAAACTCAGCCAAGGCTAAGTAGTCAGGCCAGTCAGATTGAGTAGGGGAGATATAGTGCCTGAGCATCTCCTCTAACACACGGTTATACCTTTCTGTCTGGCCATCTGACTGTGGATGATAAGATGATGAGAGGGCAGGCTTAGAGCCACAGCGCCTCATGACCTCCCGCCAGAACACACTGGTGAACAGTGAGCCACGGTCAGAGATCAGCTCAGCAAGCATGCCATGCAGTTTATACACATTGTCAATGAACAGTTGTGCAAAACGGCGGGCCTTAAGGTCCTCACGGCAGGGCACAAAGTGAACCATCTTGCTGAGCCTGTCCACAAAGACACAGATAGCATCATACCCATGTGACCCAGAGGGTAGCTTGGTAATGAAGTCCATGGACACAGACTCCCAGCGGTAGTCAGGTATAGACAGAGGGTTGAGTAGGCCACCTGGCTTGAGAGAGGACGCCTTGTCACGTTGACAGGCATCACATGTGGACACATAGTACCTGACGTCATCACGCATTGTGTTCCACCAAAACACACGTGACACACGTTCCAGGGTTTTATTGATGCCCACATGACCTGAATAGACTGCATCATGCATCTCGTGTAAGATGTGATTGCGCAGCTCAGAATCATTGGGGACCACTACCTTATCCTTACCAGTGAGCCGCCATAGGCCATGTGTGTCCTGGTACATGCTGGACAGATCAGCTTCAGCATTAAACGCAGGGTCAAGCCGGTATCCTTGGATGAGTTGATCAGACAAACCCAGAGGATGGGCAGGAGCCGCAGGATAGTGCACTGAGGTGTCAGATGTAGAGGTGACCAAGGGGACAAAATCCCGAATATGGCTTTTATCAGTAGTATTTGCAGTAGCTTCTGGAGTTAAGGAGGACTAGTACAGCGGGCCCGTCCGACAGCGGACGGGGCACACGGACCAAGCTGCGGCCTCCGGCCACAATGCTCTTGCACCAGTCCTTGCACCAGCTCTTGCACCAGGCCACAGTGCTGAGTGCTGAGTCTAATTGCTGGATGTGTGAGACTGAGTGCTAAGTCTGAGTACGACTGTGACAGCAATGGCTGTGTCTGCCCTACCAACCCCTCATCGGTGTCAGGGCCAGCAGGCTATGCAGCAAACACCTCACTGTACACAACATTACCTGTAGGGTTGGCCTGAAGCGTATGCGGCGACTAAAATGATGGTATATACGTATGTATATACTGTATGCATAGGTCCGTAGGGCGAACCGTAGGTGCAAGGTCATCATTTTGAGAAAGTGAGTAGGCAGTTTGGTGCACAACAACCATAAAAACTCCCGCCCTGCTGCCCTGTAGCTGCCCTACCCTAATGGCTGCCCGGCTGACCTGCTGCTGCCCTGCCCTAATGGCTGCCCGGCTGACCTGCTGCTGCCCTACCCTGACCGGCTGCCCTGCTGCCCTGCTGCTGCCCTGCCCTAATGGCTGCCCTGCTGACCTGCTGCTGCCCTACCCTGACCGGCTGCCCTGCTGACCTGCTGCTGCCCTACCCTGACCGGCTGCCCCGCTGCCCTGCTGCTGCCCTGCCCTAATGGCTGCCCGGCTGACCTGCTGCTGCCCTACCCTGACCGGCTGCCCTGCTGCCCTGCCCTAATGGCTGCCCTGCTGCTGCCCTACCCTGACCGGCTGCCCTGCTGCCCTGCCCTAATGGCTGCCCGGCTGACCTGCTGCTGCCCTACCCTGACCGGCTGCCCTGATGCCCTGCTGCTGCCCTACCCTAATGGCTACCCTGCTGCTGCCCTACCCTGACCGGCTGCCCTGCTGCCCTGCTGCTGCCCTACCCTGACCGGCTGCCCTGCTGCCCTGCCCTAATGGCTGCCCGGCTGACCTGCTGCTGCCCTACCCTGACCGGCTGCCCTGCTGCCCTGCTGCTGCCCTACCCTGACCGGCTGCCCTGCTGCCCTGCTGCTGCCCTACCCTAATGGCTGCCCGGCTGACCTGCTGCTGCCCTACCCTGACCGGCTGCCCTGATGCCCTGCTGCTGCCCTACCCTGATGGCTGCCCCTGATGCCCTGATGCTGCCCTACCCTGACCGGCTGCCCTGCTGCCCTGCTGCTGCCCTACCCTAATGGCTGCCCTGATGCCCTGCTGCTGCCCTACCCTGACCGGCTGCCCTGATGCCCTGCTGCTGCCCTACCCTGATGGCTGCCCGGCTGCCCTGTTGCTGCTCGACCGGATGCCCGGCTGCCATGTCCGGGTCTCGTCGCCACATTCCTCGTATGCATCATCGGGTGGTTCCCGTGCAATGACTGTCATGGCTGGCTGGCTGCATATCGCAGCGACTTGCATTTGACCCGCGATTACGGGATTGGGGTACGCTACGTATACCTGTGTACAAAGCCCCATCGTTACATCGTGGCATGGCACGGCTTGAAGGCCAACTGCAATCATCCAGCCTACTCGTCGCAATGCCCTTTTAGAGCGGCACGGAGGAGGGTCGCATGAGGGGGCTATTATAGCTGGCTACGCTGTAGCTCGTCAGCAGCCGCAGCCAAATGTGGCCGCAGCCATCGTTGGACTTGACTCGTTTGACTTTTTGGCTGTGAACCGTTTGACTTTTAGACCGTCCGCTGACTTTGAACTATCTCTGCGCAAGCTGCATCGCCATCGTTTGCTGAGCCAGGTTCGCTGGTATCTACTATTTGTGGGGCGTTAGAACCGCAGATCGGAAGTCGATCTCACGGCACAGTGCATCTTTCGCGATTCTGTGCGGAGGGAGTCCTTACATAATTATTGCGAGGCTGTGCGCGCAATCGCAGGCCGTTCCGCCGAACCCCCCCCCTAGCAGTTTTAATAGTATAGATTTCGCAGAGACTGCAGCAGGGGCATTGGCCTCAAGGGCTCGAGCACCACTAGCTCCCTTCCCCCCACAGGAAAGTTTGTACTGCCTTCTGGTGGTCATAGCACACACAGTGGCACCTTCCTGGGGGCCAGTAGACAACCGGGATAAAGGATCTGCTGGGTTGACAGGGCCAGGAATATACTCCAGCTTAAAGTCAAACCTAGACAGCAGCTCCATCCACCTAGCCTGACGCCTAGACAAAGTCTTTTGTGTAGGCAGTGAAATCAAAGGCTTATGATCGGTGAACAGAGTGAATGGCACACCTTCAAGGTAGCAACGCCATTCTTTGCAGGCTGAGACAAGAGCTAACATCTCTTGCTCACCTGTGGTGTAATTGACCTCAGCAGAGGACAACTTCTTGCTGAGATAAGCAAGGGGGTACCCATCCTGCATCAGGACCGCGCCTACGCCTTGGAGTGAGGCATCACAGTACACCTGGAAGGGTTGAGTATGATCTGGCAGGCGCAGCATGGGCACGTTAGCCACAGCAGACTTAAGCTCATGGAAGGCAAGACGTTCATGGTCAGGCCAGGAGTGCCATGGGAATGTGGCACTGAGCTTCCCACACAGATCAGTCAAGGGTGCTGAGATGGCACTGAAGCCTTGTACAAACTTGCGAACAAAGTTGGCAGCACCCAGGAATGACTGCAGCTGGGTCAGGGAGGAAGGGAGAGGCCAATCTGCGATGGCTCTCACCTTATCAGGATCCACTGAGATAGCACCAGCTGTGATCACATGGCCAAGGAATTTCAGGGTGAGCTGCATAAACTCACATTTGGACATCTTGGCAAACAACTTGTTAGCACGCAGCAGGTCAAAGACGAGGCGTAGGTGTTGCATGTGATCAGGTAAAGACTTAGACATGACCAGTATGTCATCTAGATAGACTAGTGCACACTTTCCCAGAACAGGTGCAAAAGCATCATTCATGACACGCTGGAAAGTGGCAGGTGCATTGGTCAGGCCAAAGGACAGTACCTTGAATTGGAAATGACCCTCAGGAGTCCTGAAGGCGGTCTTGGGGACGTCCTCAGGGGTGATCCTGATCTGGTGATAACCAGCTTGTAGGTCAAGGGAGGAGAAGACAGAGCACCCTGACAACCTGTCAAACAGATCATCAATCCTGGGCAAGGGGTACTGGTCACGTAGTGTCAGCTTGTTGAGCTGACGGTAGTCAATGCACATACGAAGCTCACCAGACTTCTTTTGCACAAACAGGATGGGGGCAGCATAGGGAGAGGAGCTGGGCTCAATCATACCTTTGGCCAGGTAGTCCTTGATCTGCTTCTTGAGTTCCTCCTGCTCAGGTTTACTGAGACGGTACATGGGTGTCACAGGTGGACGAGAGTCAGGGACCAGGGGTATGGTATGACCCACAGGACGTTCAGGGGGAGTACTAGTGATTGGTTCAAACACATCACTGTACTCATTGAGGAGAGCTTGGAGCTCAGCTTTGATAGCTGCAGGTATGTGAGGATTGTCAGTGTCACTGGGGTTACCAGGACTGGTAGAGGCAGAGCCATCAGCCATGACCATAGCCACCACAGCACGGCCTCCATTACGGAGCCACCTGGACGCCTGGGTTGCTGAGATTAACTCAGGCTTGGCTCTGAGAGCATTGATTAAAAAGGCAGGGGTTGGTCTTACAGAAGAACAGAACCCAGCACCCTTTGGAACTGTCACAGCAGGACATGGCAGTGTTACAGCAGTCTTGCAACCAGCAGCCAAAGAAAGAGTTTTACTCTCATAAGAAAGGGTGGCCTTGTTGGCAAAAAGCCACTCATCACCCAGAAGCACGTCATAACCCTGCACAAAGCTAGGCATGACCGTCAGCTTGCATGTGGCACAGTGACCAGGCAGACATAAGTCCACAGTGGCGAAGTGCTTGCAGGACAGAGTGGTGTTGTCAGCCAGGGACCACTGTCGTGCTTTGGGGAGAGACTCCAGTGGCAGTGCATGCTTCATAGCAAAGGCAGTGCTAACAAAGGAGTGAGTAGCACCAGTGTCACACAGAAAGCGTGCCTGATGCCCATTGACAGTGCCAGTAAACAGGAAATGCAGAGATCCCTCCTCTTGAGCAGTACCACAAAGTACAGTCTTAAGTTCATCAGCAGCAGGACATGTGGGTACCACAGTACAGGTCTGGCTACCTGACAGGGCAAAACCCTAGGGGGGACCAGGAGCACGGCCACCACCACGACCACCTCCACCACGGCCAGAACGGCCACCGCGGCCACCAGGGCCAGTGCGGGGTTGGCTGGGGCCAGGGGCTGAGCCACCATGGTCAGCAGGAGGCTGGGGGCGAGGGCGCTTGTTGCCAGAGGCAGACTTCAGCTTCTGGTTGGCTGCCTGCAAGGCCTGGTACATACCGGTGTTGCCATTCTTGCGCATTGCCTCCTCCTGAGTAAGGTGGGCGTCAGTGCACTCTGTGGACCGGTGACCGGTGACGCCACAGTGGTAGCACCAGACGACTGGCACCGGAGGCGAAGCCGCAGCAGCGTGAGAACGAGAAGTCCCAGCGCCACCAGCGCCGCCGGCGCGGCCGGGACGGCCAGGAGTGAAAGGAGTGACCGAAGCCCGGACAGCAGAGATCTGCGGTCGAACAGCAGCAGCATGACTACCACCACCACGCTTGTTAGAAGCAGCATTGGCACCAGCAGCAGCAATGCCAGCCTTATGGTTGTCAATGGCAGCAGCTACAGCATCATCAAGGGTGGGGTCAGGCAAGGACCTGAGGTCTTTAGCCACAGCACCACGCAGTTGGGGTGTGAGCCCCCTCTGAAAGGTTGCCACAGTCAGTGCTCTGTTCATGCACCCTGTACCACACAGAGTGATGGTATTGCGGAAGTCAGTAATGTACTCCTGCAGGGTGACACCTGAGGTCATGCGGAGCAGCTCAAGGTTCATCAGTTTGTCATGAGCATGGTCAAGGTCAGTTGTCAAGTCCTCCCCTACCATCTCAACAAACTGCTTGCACAGATAGTGCCAGGGGGGATACCCACTGTAGGTCAGGGCATAAGAATCCCTGATGGACTTGAACCATATCTCCCTAGCCTTGCCTGACAGGAAAGATGGCAGAGCAAGGGCAGGATCAAGGTTGTTGGTGGCACAATGCACTTCCAAGTCTTCAAGAAATGTGACAGCACGTTTCCCCTGAGCAAGGCTGTTATCAGTCCAACGCTCAATAGGAGGCAAGCCCCTGTGGGAGTGCATCACAGTGTCAGGCACCTGAGGTACATCAGCATGTGGGAGTGGGGCAGCACCACCAGCTAGACCAGCATACTTCTGACGAATGGCAGCAATGGATGCTGAGGGCTTGGAGACAGGCCTGAGACTCTGTCCTACGGGAGTCCTGTCAGAGGCAGGAGCACCCTGGGCCACTGTGGCTGGTGCAGCAGTGAATGCAACACGTGCAGCAGATGCAGCAGCAGCAGTAGTGCGTGCAGCATTGTGCATGACAGGCTGGGCAGCAGAACTACCATTGCCTGCATGACCTGCAGCAGGGGAATGGGGACCTGTAGACCCACCTGCAGGCTGGGGACCAGCCTCCTGCAAGCCAGCAGACTGGGGTGCAGCAGCATCAGCAGGAGCATGACGAGCAAGGCGACCCGAGTCAAACAGGCTGGCTACAGTATTGCGATAATGCATGGCAGGCAGCCTAGAGGGCTGAGGCGACAAGGCAGGAGCTGGGAGGCCGGGAATACCAGCACGACTCACCCCAGCACCGACAGCGCCGTGACTGGCCTCGAGGGCGGTGAGCTGAGCCCGTACTGCAGTCAGGGTGTCCTCGCGTGCCCGGAGGGCGGACTGTAGCTGGTCGATGGTGACGTCGCGCTCGTCGGGCTCCTCCTCGTCGACCTCCCCATCCTCCTGGTCCTCCTCCTCGTCAACAGGGGGAGCAGCTGCATTGCGGGCAACCATCCGCTGGAGCGAGGCCTCAAGCATAGCCTCATGTTCAGTGACCGAGCGACCGTGAAGGTACACAGGGTACTCAGTGTGGGCCTCAGGCCAGGACTGCTCCTCTAGGAAGTTTATCAGTTCGGTGGCCGCGGGCGAAGCCGGGTCAATATTTGCAGGGAGCTTAGCAATGGCCGCGTCGCGAGGACTGACAAGCCTTGCAGCATCCGCTGCTTCCCGGGCAGCAACTGCCTCGGGGGTAGGTGCAACGGTAGGCCCACGCCTAGCTGGTCGCAACCTATAGAGCCTAGCGAGAGCCTCATCCTCCGGGGTGATTGTGTATTCAAGTCGGGCACTTCGAACCATTTTGATATGGTCGAGGCAGAGCGTTAACTGGCTACGTCGGTCGGAAACCTCTTGTAGCGTGCAGCCTTATAAAGGCGACGCTGGACCTTTTGAACCATGTGTAACACTGAGCCGGCCGGAGGGCACCGAAGTGCGGGTACTGAAACCGTCGGCCACAAGGCACCACCGTGAGAAGGCTAGGGCTTAGAACGGGGCCCCCTGGAATCGAACCAGTTGTCCTCACAGCTTACGCTGCTAGGCTTAACCTGCCAACTCACACTAATGCGGTGTGACCGATATCCTGTAGCTGCCTCGGGTTAACCGTGACAGCCCAGACGACACTAAGGGCCTACGCGGAGCGCGCCCTTACACCAGCGCTAGGAACCAGCGCTAGGAACCAGCGCTAGGAACCAGCGCTAGGAACCCGTAGGACTACGCGGAGTGCGCCCTTACAGCTGGGACCACGGCGGGGCAGGTCAGGAAGGCGTGGGTGAGGGTCTCCAAGTGCCCCGGCTGGCAGAAGCGGCCGGCGGAAGAGCCCGGGGCAGCCGTACCCTTGAGGATGTGGCCCCACAAAGCCCCGACCATGAGGCTGGCGTGAAGCACCCGCCAGGCCACGATGACATGCTCCCGACGGAGGGTGGGGTCTAGCAGCTCCTTCCACACCTTCGCACACGGCTGGCCCGCCTGGACACCCACAGCCAGCTGGTCCACGGTGTCGGCCCGGGGGGCGGGCTGAGCAACTGGCTGCCTGCCCCCACGCCGCTGCTGGGCCTCCAGCTGCCGCTCAGCCTGCTGGGCCGCCCTCATCTGCGGCGAGGGTCGCTGGTGCGCCCTGGCGGAGGTGTCAAGCCAGCGAGGCGGTTGGCTGCCCTGCACCTCCTCGGGGAGCCGCTCCTCCACATCCCTGCCCTGCTGCTCCCGCTCCCCCGCTGCCCCCTGGCCTGCCACCTGCTGCGCGCTGGCCTCCCACTTGAGCTCCAGCTCCCTCAGGGGGGCTGGCGGTGAGGCACCTCCACGCGGTGGCCCTGGTAACAATCCGCGTTGACTTCGGTCGCACGGATTGGCTAAGCTACCTCACCACCGCACCCAGCGGTATATAAATCGGGATGCAACGGGACAGCCTTCCCAGGCTTGAACGGGCACCGCTTTGTCCAGCGGAATACAAATGAGGTCCGGGTGCCGCACACGACCGCTGCGGGTCATCGAGCTGTTGTGGAGTTGCTGGCGTCGTCAAGGAGGGAGCAGAGCTACCTCAACGCGGAACGTTGGCTGACAGCTGAAGTTTGGACTTTTGGAGCCTTAACTTCAGCTTTTAGTGCGACATTCGGCGGACAAGGCTGGAATTGCTCTCGTCAACGAGGAGAAGAGATAAGGCCAGCTGCCGAGTGCACTAGTCTTTGCTCCTCTCATGCCTCTTTGTTTGCCTTGGGTGCTAGCTGTGGTCTGTGGCTACAGCTAGGGCAGCTTGATGGGGACATGTCCAGCCTGTGTCCAACGTTTGGAGGTGGGAGCAGGCCGCGCCACAGGTGGAAGCTCCTCCCTTAATGCACGCCGGTTTGTACCGGAGTAGTTTTCTTTCTTCTTCTTCTAGCTCCCTCAGGGCCCCATCAGCCACTGCTGCCACTTCCGGCTCGCCCGCTGCCCGGGGGGGGCGCACACCCCACAGCGCTGGCCACAGGCCCCCACTGGGTGGATAGAGGGGGTCGGCACTGACGCGCTGGAGCTGGTGGAGGCGCACCCTGGCATGCTTGACCGAGAAGTCCAGCAGGGTGGTGGAGCCCATGCCCCACACCTGAGGGTCCAGCTGCAGGTGAGCCCAGGGGCCCAAGAGCCACTCCTCCTTAGGCCAGGTGCCAGGCCCCTCGTCAGCTGGGTCGGCAGCCTGCCCTCCCGCCCCGCCCCCTGCTCCCCTACGCCCTCCACCTCCTCCACGCCCTCGCCCCCTGCCCCCGCCCCGCCCCCTTGCCCGCCCCCCTCCCCTGCCAACCGCCCTGGCTCCTCCTTGCTCCTGCCCTTGAGCCTGCTCCTGCGCCACGTGATGCTGGGCGGGTAGAGGGCGGAGGTGGGTGGCTCGCTCCTCCGGAGTTAGCCTGTAGCTGGGCTTGTTGAGGCGGGCCACCGCAGCTGGCTCCCAGGCCGCCCCTCCCTCCGCCCAGAAAGCCCCTAGGGGCCCCTGCCCTGTAGGGTCTAGGGGGTAGAGGCGGCCGTTGGGGCCCACCCAGTGGGAGGGCTGGAGCAGGGGGGTGCGCCGCATCACAAAACCCATAGGCTGTGAAGGCTGGAGGCGGTCCACCATGCCCTGCCAGGGCTCGGGGAGGCAAGCTTTGACCAGGTCAGCAGCCCAGCGGGTCGCCTCTCTAGCTGGGGCAGGTGTGAGGCGTCCCGCAAAAGAAAGAAGAAAGAAAGAAACTACTCCGGTACAAACCGGCGTGCATTAAGGGAGGAGCTTCCGCCTGTGGCGCGGCCTGCTCCCACCTCCAAACGTTGGACACAGGCTGGACATGTCCCCATCAAGCTGCCCTAGCTGTAGCCACAGACCACAGCTAGCACTCAAGGCAAACAAAGAGGCATGAGAGGAGCAAAGACTAGTGCACTCGGCAGCTGGCCTTATCTCTTCTCCTCGTTGACGAGAGCAATTCCAGCCTTGTCCGCCGGATGTCGCACTAAAAGCTGAAGTTCAGGCTTCAAAAGTCCAAACTTCAGCTGTCAGCCAACGTTCCGCGTTGAGGTAGCTCTGCTCCCTCCTTGACGACGCCAGCAACTCCACAACAGCTCGATGACCCGCAGCGGTCGTGTGCGGCACCCGGACCTCATTTGTATTCCGTTGGACAAAGCGGTGCCCGTTCAAGCCTGGGAAGGCTTTCCCGTTGCATCCCGATTTATATACCGCTGGGTGCGGTGGTGAGGTAGCTTAGCCAATCCGTGCGACCGAAGTCAACGCGGATTGTTACCAGGGCCACCGCGTGGAGGTGCCTCACCGCCAGCCCCAGGCGTCCCGCACATAAACGACGTGGGTCCAACCCTGCTCAGCTGCCGCATCCCTTGCTGCCGGGTTCAAGCGGACTTGCGGGGTGTACCACAGCGGCTCCGCAAGCACTGAGAAGAAGGACTGGCCAGCCGGGGGCACTGTCCGGAACAGCTTAAGATGAGCCAGGGCCGCCACGTGAGCTTGCAGCCGCTGGCTTAAGCATCGCGAGGGGGGGGCGGTGGGGTCGGTGATGACCCGGTGCCCACACCCCACAAGCATACCCCTACCTAGGACAACTCCTCCTCACAAAACTACCCACACGAGTTTAAGCCCAGCCCCGACCTGAAACCTAGAACCCTACCCCCAACACTCGAACAAAGACCACCTAAGCCCCTGGTCCCCCGACACCCAGACAGAACCCCGAGGCATAGCCCACCCCACCCAAGGAACGCACTAAGCCCCCAACAGCAACCCTGTTGCTCAGGCTGGCTCGACGGGGAAGGGGACGGACCACTGCAAGGAGAGGCGAACCACCAGCTCACCCCCACCCTGTGCCCTGACCTCCCCCTGCCTAGGCCTCCCTTCTGCCCTCCCCTCCTCCACTCCTCCTGCCCCAACCCTCCCCTCTGCCCCCTCCTGCTCTCCCCTCCGCTCCCTCCTAGGCTGCTTGGAAAACCAGCCCCACGACGCCTTGGGCCACAGCTGGTCGAAGTGGGCAGCGTCCAGCTCCGGGTCCTTGCACTTGAACCTCTCCTCCCGAGAAGGCCGCGGGCAGGCCCTGGCGGAAGTGTCCAGCCAGCGGGGCGGCTGGCTGCCCTGCACCTCCTCGGGGAGCCACCCCTCCTCTTCCCTGCCCTGCTGCTCCCGCTCGCCCGCTGCCCCCTGGCCTGCCACCTGCTGCGCGCCGGCCTCCCACATGTGCTCCATACCCCTCAGGGCCCCATCAGCCATCGCTGTCACCTCCGGGTCTCCCGCTGCCCCGGGGGGGCGCACGCCCCTCAGCGCAGGCCACAGGTCCCCACTGGGTGGGTAGAGGGGGTCGGCACCCTTGAGCCTGCTCCTGCGCCTCGTGAGGCTGGGCGGGTAGAGGGTGGAGGTGGGTGGCCTGCTCCTCCAGTGTCAGCCTGAAGCTGGGCTTGTTGAGCCGGGGCACCGCAGCTGGCTCCCAGGCCGCCCCTTCCTCCACCCGGAAAGCCCCAAGGGGCTGACGCCCTGTGGGGTCTAGGGGGGCAGAGGCGGCCGTTGGGGCCCACCCAGTGGGAGGGCGGGAGCATGGGGGTGCGCCGCATCACAAACCCCACCCCAGGCGCAACCCTCAGGCACTCCCATTCAGGCTGTGAAGGCTGGAGGCCGTCCACCAATTTTTTTTTTTCAATGGAGGAGCATTACAAGAGAGAGAGTGAGACTAAAGAAAAGATGAAAAGAGAAGACTACTACAAAACAAGGTTCCCTCATACACGAACCCCAAGCACCCCACCCACACACAGCGGTCCACACACCCCAAGCGAAGGTCCACACCCCACATGCAAAGGTCCACACAACCCAAGCAACCCCCTCCCTAGGACAACGTCAAGACACTCCCCCACACCAACGCCCTCCACCCTAGTTCACCTCCCCAGAACCTCCCCATACCCTCCCCACAAAACTACCCAAACGAGCCTAAGTTCCGCCCCTCGACCTGAAACCGAGAACCCTACCCCCAACGCTCAAACCAAGACCACCTAAGCCCCCGGTCCCCTGACACCCAGACAGCCCCCCGAAGCCTAGCCCACCCCACCCACCGAACGCCCTAAGCCCCCAGCAGCAACCCTGCAGCTCAGGCTGGCTCGACGGGGAAGGGGACAGGCCACTGCAAGGAGAGGCGAACCACTAGCTCTCCCCCCCCCTGCGCCCTGCCCTCCCCATGCCTAGGCCTCCCTGCTGCCCTCTCCTCCTCCACTCCTCCTGCCCCAACCCTCCCCTCTGCCCCCTCCTGCCCTCCCCTCCGCTCCCTCCTAGGCTGCTTGGCAAACCAGCCCCCCGACGCCTCGGGCCACAGCTGGTCGAAGTGGGCAGCGTCCAGCTCCGGGTCCTTTCCCTTGAACCAGGTGGAGGGCACAGCGCCGCAGAGGCCCACGCGGATGTCGCGCCCCACCCGATGCCAGTCCCGCTTGACGGCCGTGGTGAGGGTGGAGATGACCTCCTCCACGACCCGCCTCGCCACCTGTTGTGGCTGCAGGGCTGTAGCGGCCCCTGAGCTGCGGAGGCGCCACACTGCGCCCATGAAGGCAACGCGCAGCCGCAGCCACAGCAGGCTGTCAGGGGGCTGAAAGGGGGGGGCCTCGCCGCAGGTGGGGCGCCCACTGAGGAGCAGCATGGCGTCGCCTGAGGGGGGGCGGGTGCCTGTGAGGTGGCCGTACACGTCCAGCACCCACTCCCAGGCTGGGACCACGGCGGGGCAGGTCAGGAAGGCGTGGGTGAGGGTCTCCAAGTGCCCCGGCTGGCAGAAGCGGCAGGCGGAAGAGCCCGGGGCAGCCGTACCCTTGAGGATGTGGCCCCACAAAGCCCCGACCATGAGGCTGGCGTGAAGCACCCGCCAGGCCACGATGACATGCTCCCGACGGAGGGTGGGGTCTAGCAGCTCCTTCCACACCTTCGCACACGGCTGGCCCGCCTGGACACCCACAGCCAGCTGGTCCACGGTGTCGGCCCGGGGGGCGGGCTGAGCAACTGGCTGCCTGCCCCCACGCCGCTGCTGGGCCTCCAGCTGCCGCTCAGCCTGCTGGGCCGCCCTCATCTGCGGCGAGGGTCGCTGGTGCGCCCTGGCGGAGGTGTCAAGCCAGCGAGGCGGTTGGCTGCCCTGCACCTCCTCGGGGAGCCGCTCCTCCACATCCCTGCCCTGCTGCTCCCGCTCCCCCGCTGCCCCCTGGCCTGCCACCTGCTGCGCGCTGGCCTCCCACTTGAGCTCCAGCTCCCTCAGGGCCCCATCAGCCACTGCTGCCACTTCCGGCTCGCCCGCTGCCCGGGGGGGGCGCACACCCCACAGCGCTGGCCACAGGCCCCCACTGGGTGGATAGAGGGGGTCGGCACTGACGCGCTGGAGCTGGTGGAGGCGCACCCTGGCATGCTTGACAGAGAAGTCCAGCAGGGTGGTGGAGCCCATGCCCCACACCTGAGGGTCCAGCTGCAGGTGAGCCCAGGGGCCCAAGAGCCACTCCTCCTTAGGCCAGGTGCCAGGCCCCTCGTCAGCTGGGTCGGCAGCCTGCCCTCCCGCCCCGCCCCCTGCTCCCCTACGCCCTCCACCTCCTCCACGCCCTCGCCCCCTGCCCCCGCCCCGCCCCCTTGCCCGCCCCCCTCCCCTGCCAACCGCCCTGGCTCCTCCTTGCTCCTGCCCTTGAGCCTGCTCCTGCGCCACGTGATGCTGGGCGGGTAGAGGGCGGAGGTGGGTGGCTCGCTCCTCCGGAGTTAGCCTGTAGCTGGGCTTGTTGAGGCGGGCCACCGCAGCTGGCTCCCAGGCCGCCCCTCCCTCCGCCCAGAAAGCCCCTAGGGGCCCCTGCCCTGTGGGGTCTAGGGGGTAGAGGCGGCCGTTGGGGCCCACCCAGTGGGAGGGCTGGAGCAGGGGGGTGCGCCGCATCACAAAACCCAAAGGCTGTGAAGGCTGGAGGCGGTCCACCATGCCCTGCCAGGGCTCGGGGAGGCAAGCTTTGACCAGGTCAGCAGCCCAGCGGGTCGCCTCTCTAGCTGGGGCAGGTGTGAGGCGTCCCGCACATAAACGACGTGGGTCCAACCCTGCTCAGCTGCCGCATCCCTTGCTGCCGGGTTCAAGCGGACTTGCGGGGTGTACCACAGCGGCTCCGCAAGCACTGAGAAGAAGGACTGGCCAGCCGGGGGCACTGTCCGGAACAGCTTAAGATGAGCCAGGGCCGCCACGTGAGCTTGCAGCCGCTGGCTTAAGCATCGCGAGGGGGGGGCGGTGGGGTCGGTGATGACCCGGTGCCCACACCCCACAAGCATACCCCTACCTAGGACAACTCCTCCTCACAAAACTACCCACACGAGTTTAAGCCCAGCCCCGACCTGAAACCTAGAACCCTACCCCCAACACTCGAACAAAGACCACCTAAGCCCCTGGTCCCCCGACACCCAGACAGAACCCCGAGGCATAGCCCACCCCACCCAAGGAACGCACTAAGCCCCCAACAGCAACCCTGTTGCTCAGGCTGGCTCGACGGGGAAGGGGACGGACCACTGCAAGGAGAGGCGAACCACCAGCTCACCCCCACCCTGTGCCCTGACCTCCCCCTGCCTAGGCCTCCCTTCTGCCCTCCCCTCCTCCACTCCTCCTGCCCCAACCCTCCCCTCTGCCCCCTCCTGCTCTCCCCTCCGCTCCCTCCTAGGCTGCTTGGAAAACCAGCCCCACGACGCCTTGGGCCACAGCTGGTCGAAGTGGGCAGCGTCCAGCTCCGGGTCCTTGCACTTGAACCTCTCCTCCCGAGAAGGCCGCGGGCAGGCCCTGGCGGAAGTGTCCAGCCAGCGGGGCGGCTGGCTGCCCTGCACCTCCTCGGGGAGCCACCCCTCCTCTTCCCTGCCCTGCTGCTCCCGCTCGCCCGCTGCCCCCTGGCCTGCCACCTGCTGCGCGCCGGCCTCCCACATGTGCTCCATACCCCTCAGGGCCCCATCAGCCATCGCTGTCACCTCCGGGTCTCCCGCTGCCCCGGGGGGGCGCACGCCCCTCAGCGCAGGCCACAGGTCCCCACTGGGTGGGTAGAGGGGGTCGGCACCCTTGAGCCTGCTCCTGCGCCTCGTGAGGCTGGGCGGGTAGAGGGTGGAGGTGGGTGGCCTGCTCCTCCAGTGTCAGCCTGAAGCTGGGCTTGTTGAGCCGGGGCACCGCAGCTGGCTCCCAGGCCGCCCCTTCCTCCACCCGGAAAGCCCCAAGGGGCTGACGCCCTGTGGGGTCTAGGGGGGCAGAGGCGGCCGTTGGGGCCCACCCAGTGGGAGGGCGGGAGCATGGGGGTGCGCCGCATCACAAACCCCACCCCAGGCGCAACCCTCAGGCACTCCCATTCAGGCTGTGAAGGCTGGAGGCCGTCCACCAATTTTTTTTTTTCAATGGAGGAGCATTACAAGAGAGAGAGTGAGACTAAAGAAAAGATGAAAAGAGAAGACTACTACAAAACAAGGTTCCCTCATACACGAACCCCAAGCACCCCACCCACACACAGCGGTCCACACACCCCAAGCGAAGGTCCACACCCCACATGCAAAGGTCCACACAACCCAAGCAACCCCCTCCCTAGGACAACGTCAAGACACTCCCCCACACCAACGCCCTCCACCCTAGTTCACCTCCCCAGAACCTCCCCATACCCTCCCCACAAAACTACCCAAACGAGCCTAAGTTCCGCCCCTCGACCTGAAACCGAGAACCCTACCCCCAACGCTCAAACCAAGACCACCTAAGCCCCCGGTCCCCTGACACCCAGACAGCCCCCCGAAGCCTAGCCCACCCCACCCACCGAACGCCCTAAGCCCCCAGCAGCAACCCTGCAGCTCAGGCTGGCTCGACGGGGAAGGGGACAGGCCACTGCAAGGAGAGGCGAACCACTAGCTCTCCCCCCCCCTGCGCCCTGCCCTCCCCATGCCTAGGCCTCCCTGCTGCCCTCTCCTCCTCCACTCCTCCTGCCCCAACCCTCCCCTCTGCCCCCTCCTGCCCTCCCCTCCGCTCCCTCCTAGGCTGCTTGGCAAACCAGCCCCCCGACGCCTCGGGCCACAGCTGGTCGAAGTGGGCAGCGTCCAGCTCCGGGTCCTTTCCCTTGAACCAGGTGGAGGGCACAGCGCCGCAGAGGCCCACGCGGATGTCGCGCCCCACCCGATGCCAGTCCCGCTTGACGGCCGTGGTGAGGGTGGAGATGACCTCCTCCACGACCCGCCTCGCCACCTGTTGTGGCTGCAGGGCTGTAGCGGCCCCTGAGCTGCGGAGGCGCCACACTGCGCCCATGAAGGCAACGCGCAGCCGCAGCCACAGCAGGCTGTCAGGGGGCTGAAAGGGGGGGGCCTCGCCGCAGGTGGGGCGCCCACTGAGGAGCAGCATGGCGTCGCCTGAGGGGGGGCGGGTGCCTGTGAGGTGGCCGTACACGTCCAGCACCCACTCCCAGGCTGGGACCACGGCGGGGCAGGTCAGGAAGGCGTGGGTGAGGGTCTCCAAGTGCCCCGGCTGGCAGAAGCGGCAGGCGGAAGAGCCCGGGGCAGCCGTACCCTTGAGGATGTGGCCCCACAAAGCCCCGACCATGAGGCTGGCGTGAAGCACCCGCCAGGCCACGATGACATGCTCCCGACGGAGGGTGGGGTCTAGCAGCTCCTTCCACACCTTCGCACACGGCTGGCCCGCCTGGACACCCACAGCCAGCTGGTCCACGGTGTCGGCCCGGGGGGCGGGCTGAGCAACTGGCTGCCTGCCCCCACGCCGCTGCTGGGCCTCCAGCTGCCGCTCAGCCTGCTGGGCCGCCCTCATCTGCGGCGAGGGTCGCTGGTGCGCCCTGGCGGAGGTGTCAAGCCAGCGAGGCGGTTGGCTGCCCTGCACCTCCTCGGGGAGCCGCTCCTCCACATCCCTGCCCTGCTGCTCCCGCTCCCCCGCTGCCCCCTGGCCTGCCACCTGCTGCGCGCTGGCCTCCCACTTGAGCTCCAGCTCCCTCAGGGCCCCATCAGCCACTGCTGCCACTTCCGGCTCGCCCGCTGCCCGGGGGGGGCGCACACCCCACAGCGCTGGCCACAGGCCCCCACTGGGTGGATAGAGGGGGTCGGCACTGACGCGCTGGAGCTGGTGGAGGCGCACCCTGGCATGCTTGACAGAGAAGTCCAGCAGGGTGGTGGAGCCCATGCCCCACACCTGAGGGTCCAGCTGCAGGTGAGCCCAGGGGCCCAAGAGCCACTCCTCCTTAGGCCAGGTGCCAGGCCCCTCGTCAGCTGGGTCGGCAGCCTGCCCTCCCGCCCCGCCCCCTGCTCCCCTACGCCCTCCACCTCCTCCACGCCCTCGCCCCCTGCCCCCGCCCCGCCCCCTTGCCCGCCCCCCTCCCCTGCCAACCGCCCTGGCTCCTCCTTGCTCCTGCCCTTGAGCCTGCTCCTGCGCCACGTGATGCTGGGCGGGTAGAGGGCGGAGGTGGGTGGCTCGCTCCTCCGGAGTTAGCCTGTAGCTGGGCTTGTTGAGGCGGGCCACCGCAGCTGGCTCCCAGGCCGCCCCTCCCTCCGCCCAGAAAGCCCCTAGGGGCCCCTGCCCTGTGGGGTCTAGGGGGTAGAGGCGGCCGTTGGGGCCCACCCAGTGGGAGGGCTGGAGCAGGGGGGTGCGCCGCATCACAAAACCCAAAGGCTGTGAAGGCTGGAGGCGGTCCACCATGCCCTGCCAGGGCTCGGGGAGGCAAGCTTTGACCAGGTCAGCAGCCCAGCGGGTCGCCTCTCTAGCTGGGGCAGGTGTGAGGCGTCCCGCACATAAACGACGTGGGTCCAACCCTGCTCAGCTGCCGCATCCCTTGCTGCCGGGTTCAAGCGGACTTGCGGGGTGTACCACAGCGGCTCCGCAAGCACTGAGAAGAAGGACTGGCCAGCCGGGGGCACTGTCCGGAACAGCTTAAGATGAGCCAGGGCCGCCACGTGAGCTTGCAGCCGCTGGCTTAAGCATCGCGAGGGGGGGGCGGTGGGGTCGGTGATGACCCGGTGCCCACACCCCACAAGCATACCCCTACCTAGGACAACTCCTCCTCACAAAACTACCCACACGAGTTTAAGCCCAGCCCCGACCTGAAACCTAGAACCCTACCCCCAACACTCGAACAAAGACCACCTAAGCCCCTGGTCCCCCGACACCCAGACAGAACCCCGAGGCATAGCCCACCCCACCCAAGGAACGCACTAAGCCCCCAACAGCAACCCTGTTGCTCAGGCTGGCTCGACGGGGAAGGGGACGGACCACTGCAAGGAGAGGCGAACCACCAGCTCACCCCCACCCTGTGCCCTGACCTCCCCCTGCCTAGGCCTCCCTTCTGCCCTCCCCTCCTCCACTCCTCCTGCCCCAACCCTCCCCTCTGCCCCCTCCTGCTCTCCCCTCCGCTCCCTCCTAGGCTGCTTGGAAAACCAGCCCCACGACGCCTTGGGCCACAGCTGGTCGAAGTGGGCAGCGTCCAGCTCCGGGTCCTTGCACTTGAACCTCTCCTCCCGAGAAGGCCGCGGGCAGGCCCTGGCGGAAGTGTCCAGCCAGCGGGGCGGCTGGCTGCCCTGCACCTCCTCGGGGAGCCACCCCTCCTCTTCCCTGCCCTGCTGCTCCCGCTCGCCCGCTGCCCCCTGGCCTGCCACCTGCTGCGCGCCGGCCTCCCACATGTGCTCCATACCCCTCAGGGCCCCATCAGCCATCGCTGTCACCTCCGGGTCTCCCGCTGCCCCGGGGGGGCGCACGCCCCTCAGCGCAGGCCACAGGTCCCCACTGGGTGGGTAGAGGGGGTCGGCACCCTTGAGCCTGCTCCTGCGCCTCGTGAGGCTGGGCGGGTAGAGGGTGGAGGTGGGTGGCCTGCTCCTCCAGTGTCAGCCTGAAGCTGGGCTTGTTGAGCCGGGGCACCGCAGCTGGCTCCCAGGCCGCCCCTTCCTCCACCCGGAAAGCCCCAAGGGGCTGACGCCCTGTGGGGTCTAGGGGGGCAGAGGCGGCCGTTGGGGCCCACCCAGTGGGAGGGCGGGAGCATGGGGGTGCGCCGCATCACAAACCCCACCCCAGGCGCAACCCTCAGGCACTCCCATTCAGGCTGTGAAGGCTGGAGGCCGTCCACCATGCCCTGCCAGGGCTCGGGGAGGCAAGCTTTGACCAGGTCAGCAGCCCAGCGGGTCGCCTCTCTAGCTGGGGCAGGTGTGAGGCGTCCCGCACATAAACGACGTGGGTCCAACCCTGCTCAGCTGCCGCATCCCTTGCTGCCGGGTTCAAGCGGACTTGCGGGGTGTACCACAGCGGCTCCGCAAGCACTGAGAAGAAGGACTGGCCAGCCGGGGGCACTGTCCGGAACAGCTTAAGATGAGCCAGGGCCGCCACGTGAGCTTGCAGCCGCTGGCTTAAGCATCGCGAGGGGGGGGCGGTGGGGTCGGTGATGACCCGGTGCCCACACCCCACAAGCATACCCCTACCTAGGACAACTCCTCCTCACAAAACTACCCACACGAGTTTAAGCCCAGCCCCGACCTGAAACCGAGAACCCTACCCCCAACACTCGAACAAAGACCACCTAAGCCCCTGGTCCCCCGACACCCAGACAGAACCCCGAGGCATAGCCCACCCCACCCAAGGAACGCACTAAGCCCCCAACAGCAACCCTGTTGCTCAGGCTGGCTCGACGGGGAAGGGGACGGACCACTGCAAGGAGAGGCGAACCACCAGCTCACCCCCACCCTGTGCCCTGACCTCCCCCTGCCTAGGCCTCCCTTCTGCCCTCCCCTCCTCCACTCCTCCTGCCCCAACCCTCCCCTCTGCCCCCTCCTGCTCTCCCCTCCGCTCCCTCCTAGGCTGCTTGGAAAACCAGCCCCACGACGCCTTGGGCCACAGCTGGTCGAAGTGGGCAGCGTCCAGCTCCGGGTCCTTGCCCTTGAACCTCTCCTCCCGAGAAGGCCGCGGGCAGGCCCTGGCGGAAGTGTCCAGCCAGCGGGGCGGCTGGCTGCCCTGCACCTCCTCGGGGAGCCACCCCTCCTCTTCCCTGCCCTGCTGCTCCCGCTCGCCCGCTGCCCCCTGGCCTGCCACCTGCTGCGCGCCGGCCTCCCACATGTGCTCCATACCCCTCAGGGCCCCATCAGCCATCGCTGTCACCTCCGGGTCTCCCGCTGCCCCGGGGGGGCGCACGCCCCTCAGCGCAGGCCACAGGTCCCCACTGGGTGGGTAGAGGGGGTCGGCACCCTTGAGCCTGCTCCTGCGCCTCGTGAGGCTGGGCGGGTAGAGGGTGGAGGTGGGTGGCCTGCTCCTCCAGTGTCAGCCTGAAGCTGGGCTTGTTGAGCCGGGGCACCGCAGCTGGCTCCCAGGCCGCCCCTTCCTCCACCCGGAAAGCCCCAAGGGGCTGACGCCCTGTGGGGTCTAGGGGGGCAGAGGCGGCCGTTGGGGCCCACCCAGTGGGAGGGCGGGAGCATGGGGGTGCGCCGCATCACAAACCCCACCCCAGGCGCAACCCTCAGGCACTCCCATTCAGGCTGTGAAGGCTGGAGGCCGTCCACCATGCCCTGCCAGGGCTCGGGGAGGCAAGCTTTGACCAGGTCAGCAGCCCAGCGGGTCGCCTCTCTAGCTGGGGCAGGTGTGAGGCGTCCCGCACATAAACGACGTGGGTCCAACCCTGCTCAGCTGCCGCATCCCTTGCTGCCGGGTTCAAGCGGACTTGCGGGGTGTACCACAGCGGCTCCGCAAGCACTGAGAAGAAGGACTGGCCAGCCGGGGGCACTGTCCGGAACAGCTTAAGATGAGCCAGGGCCGCCACGTGAGCTTGCAGCCGCTGGCTTAAGCATCGCGAGGGGGGGGCGGTGGGGTCGGTGATGACCCGGTGCCCACACCCCACAAGCATACCCCTACCTAGGACAACTCCTCCTCACAAAACTACCCACACGAGTTTAAGCCCAGCCCCGACCTGAAACCTAGAACCCTACCCCCAACACTCGAACAAAGACCACCTAAGCCCCTGGTCCCCCGACACCCAGACAGAACCCCGAGGCATAGCCCACCCCACCCAAGGAACGCACTAAGCCCCCAACAGCAACCCTGTTGCTCAGGCTGGCTCGACGGGGAAGGGGACGGACCACTGCAAGGAGAGGCGAACCACCAGCTCACCCCCACCCTGTGCCCTGACCTCCCCCTGCCTAGGCCTCCCTTCTGCCCTCCCCTCCTCCACTCCTCCTGCCCCAACCCTCCCCTCTGCCCCCTCCTGCTCTCCCCTCCGCTCCCTCCTAGGCTGCTTGGAAAACCAGCCCCACGACGCCTTGGGCCACAGCTGGTCGAAGTGGGCAGCGTCCAGCTCCGGGTCCTTGCACTTGAACCTCTCCTCCCGAGAAGGCCGCGGGCAGGCCCTGGCGGAAGTGTCCAGCCAGCGGGGCGGCTGGCTGCCCTGCACCTCCTCGGGGAGCCACCCCTCCTCTTCCCTGCCCTGCTGCTCCCGCTCGCCCGCTGCCCCCTGGCCTGCCACCTGCTGCGCGCCGGCCTCCCACATGTGCTCCATACCCCTCAGGGCCCCATCAGCCATCGCTGTCACCTCCGGGTCTCCCGCTGCCCCGGGGGGGCGCACGCCCCTCAGCGCAGGCCACAGGTCCCCACTGGGTGGGTAGAGGGGGTCGGCACCCTTGAGCCTGCTCCTGCGCCTCGTGAGGCTGGGCGGGTAGAGGGTGGAGGTGGGTGGCCTGCTCCTCCAGTGTCAGCCTGAAGCTGGGCTTGTTGAGCCGGGGCACCGCAGCTGGCTCCCAGGCCGCCCCTTCCTCCACCCGGAAAGCCCCAAGGGGCTGACGCCCTGTGGGGTCTAGGGGGGCAGAGGCGGCCGTTGGGGCCCACCCAGTGGGAGGGCGGGAGCATGGGGGTGCGCCGCATCACAAACCCCACCCCAGGCGCAACCCTCAGGCACTCCCATTCAGGCTGTGAAGGCTGGAGGCCGTCCACCAATTTTTTTTTTTCAATGGAGGAGCATTACAAGAGAGAGAGTGAGACTAAAGAAAAGATGAAAAGAGAAGACTACTACAAAACAAGGTTCCCTCATACACGAACCCCAAGCACCCCACCCACACACAGCGGTCCACACACCCCAAGCGAAGGTCCACACCCCACATGCAAAGGTCCACACAACCCAAGCAACCCCCTCCCTAGGACAACGTCAAGACACTCCCCCACACCAACGCCCTCCACCCTAGTTCACCTCCCCAGAACCTCCCCATACCCTCCCCACAAAACTACCCAAACGAGCCTAAGTTCCGCCCCTCGACCTGAAACCGAGAACCCTACCCCCAACGCTCAAACCAAGACCACCTAAGCCCCCGGTCCCCTGACACCCAGACAGCCCCCCGAAGCCTAGCCCACCCCACCCACCGAACGCCCTAAGCCCCCAGCAGCAACCCTGCAGCTCAGGCTGGCTCGACGGGGAAGGGGACAGGCCACTGCAAGGAGAGGCGAACCACTAGCTCTCCCCCCCCCTGCGCCCTGCCCTCCCCATGCCTAGGCCTCCCTGCTGCCCTCTCCTCCTCCACTCCTCCTGCCCCAACCCTCCCCTCTGCCCCCTCCTGCCCTCCCCTCCGCTCCCTCCTAGGCTGCTTGGCAAACCAGCCCCCCGACGCCTCGGGCCACAGCTGGTCGAAGTGGGCAGCGTCCAGCTCCGGGTCCTTTCCCTTGAACCAGGTGGAGGGCACAGCGCCGCAGAGGCCCACGCGGATGTCGCGCCCCACCCGATGCCAGTCCCGCTTGACGGCCGTGGTGAGGGTGGAGATGACCTCCTCCACGACCCGCCTCGCCACCTGTTGTGGCTGCAGGGCTGTAGCGGCCCCTGAGCTGCGGAGGCGCCACACTGCGCCCATGAAGGCAACGCGCAGCCGCAGCCACAGCAGGCTGTCAGGGGGCTGAAAGGGGGGGGCCTCGCCGCAGGTGGGGCGCCCACTGAGGAGCAGCATGGCGTCGCCTGAGGGGGGGCGGGTGCCTGTGAGGTGGCCGTACACGTCCAGCACCCACTCCCAGGCTGGGACCACGGCGGGGCAGGTCAGGAAGGCGTGGGTGAGGGTCTCCAAGTGCCCCGGCTGGCAGAAGCGGCAGGCGGAAGAGCCCGGGGCAGCCGTACCCTTGAGGATGTGGCCCCACAAAGCCCCGACCATGAGGCTGGCGTGAAGCACCCGCCAGGCCACGATGACATGCTCCCGACGGAGGGTGGGGTCTAGCAGCTCCTTCCACACCTTCGCACACGGCTGGCCCGCCTGGACACCCACAGCCAGCTGGTCCACGGTGTCGGCCCGGGGGGCGGGCTGAGCAACTGGCTGCCTGCCCCCACGCCGCTGCTGGGCCTCCAGCTGCCGCTCAGCCTGCTGGGCCGCCCTCATCTGCGGCGAGGGTCGCTGGTGCGCCCTGGCGGAGGTGTCAAGCCAGCGAGGCGGTTGGCTGCCCTGCACCTCCTCGGGGAGCCGCTCCTCCACATCCCTGCCCTGCTGCTCCCGCTCCCCCGCTGCCCCCTGGCCTGCCACCTGCTGCGCGCTGGCCTCCCACTTGAGCTCCAGCTCCCTCAGGGCCCCATCAGCCACTGCTGCCACTTCCGGCTCGCCCGCTGCCCGGGGGGGGCGCACACCCCACAGCGCTGGCCACAGGCCCCCACTGGGTGGATAGAGGGGGTCGGCACTGACGCGCTGGAGCTGGTGGAGGCGCACCCTGGCATGCTTGACAGAGAAGTCCAGCAGGGTGGTGGAGCCCATGCCCCACACCTGAGGGTCCAGCTGCAGGTGAGCCCAGGGGCCCAAGAGCCACTCCTCCTTAGGCCAGGTGCCAGGCCCCTCGTCAGCTGGGTCGGCAGCCTGCCCTCCCGCCCCGCCCCCTGCTCCCCTACGCCCTCCACCTCCTCCACGCCCTCGCCCCCTGCCCCCGCCCCGCCCCCTTGCCCGCCCCCCTCCCCTGCCAACCGCCCTGGCTCCTCCTTGCTCCTGCCCTTGAGCCTGCTCCTGCGCCACGTGATGCTGGGCGGGTAGAGGGCGGAGGTGGGTGGCTCGCTCCTCCGGAGTTAGCCTGTAGCTGGGCTTGTTGAGGCGGGCCACCGCAGCTGGCTCCCAGGCCGCCCCTCCCTCCGCCCAGAAAGCCCCTAGGGGCCCCTGCCCTGTGGGGTCTAGGGGGTAGAGGCGGCCGTTGGGGCCCACCCAGTGGGAGGGCTGGAGCAGGGGGGTGCGCCGCATCACAAAACCCAAAGGCTGTGAAGGCTGGAGGCGGTCCACCATGCCCTGCCAGGGCTCGGGGAGGCAAGCTTTGACCAGGTCAGCAGCCCAGCGGGTCGCCTCTCTAGCTGGGGCAGGTGTGAGGCGTCCCGCACATAAACGACGTGGGTCCAACCCTGCTCAGCTGCCGCATCCCTTGCTGCCGGGTTCAAGCGGACTTGCGGGGTGTACCACAGCGGCTCCGCAAGCACTGAGAAGAAGGACTGGCCAGCCGGGGGCACTGTCCGGAACAGCTTAAGATGAGCCAGGGCCGCCACGTGAGCTTGCAGCTGCTGGCTTAAGCATCGCGAGGGGGGGGCGGTGGGGTCGGTGATGACCCGGTGCCCACACCCCACAAGCATACCCCTACCTAGGACAACTCCTCCTCACAAAACTACCCACACGAGTTTAAGCCCAGCCCCGACCTGAAACCTAGAACCCTACCCCCAACACTCGAACAAAGACCACCTAAGCCCCTGGTCCCCCGACACCCAGACAGAACCCCGAGGCATAGCCCACCCCACCCAAGGAACGCACTAAGCCCCCAACAGCAACCCTGTTGCTCAGGCTGGCTCGACGGCCTTTATTCCCCCATCAGCCTCTCCGCGCTCCCCGGGGCACTTGGGGTTGCTGGGTAAGGCCCTCTTGAAGGGCGCGGTGC
>JASKMD010000026.1:4730755-4764578 GCA_030144725.1 Haematococcus lacustris | reverse complement strand
TGGGCAGGGACATCAGCGACAGCGTGCAGTTCCACCTAGGCCTGCTGGAGTACCTGCAGCAGCGGGGCAGCCCAGCCTGGCTGTTGTTGCTGGACCTGGCGGGTGCCTATGACAACGTGTCCTGGGGCTTGCTCCAGGACACGATGGAGGCCATGGGGTTCTGCCGGGAGGGGCATGTGCGCTGGGCTCAGCTGCTGCACCGGGGGGCCACGAGCCAGGTGCTGGTCAACGGCCACCTCACCGACAGCTTCCCCCTTGCGTCGGGGCTGCTGCAGGGCAGCGGGGCCTCCCCGCTCTACTGGTGCATCGTGCTTCAGCCGCTGGTCAGCTACCTCAGCTCGCTCCAGCTGGCAGGCCGCATCAGCACCCCCACCATCCCCTCCAGCCCTCTGGCCATGCACAGGGCCGCCCTGACCCCCGCGCTCCCCTCCAAGGAGTATGCGGACGACCTCACCATCGTGGTGCTCGATCGGGTCAGAGACGGGAAGGTGGTTGTGGAGGCCCTGGGCCTGTTCCGCGCCGCTGGGGGCCCTGCGCTGAGCGTGAGCAAGAGCTCAGCCCTGCCGTGCGCCCAGCCAGAGCCGGGGCCGGGCAACCAGGAGGGCTCAGGCCCCGAGGGGGCGGGGAGGGGAGGAAGGGGGGGTGACGGGGGGGAAGGGGGCGGGCAGGGGCAGGTGGGCGAGCAGGGGCTAGGGGGTGGGCTGGGGGAAGGTGGCGGGCAAGGGCAGCAGCCGGGCGGGCAGGAGCAGGGTGGGGAGCAGGAGCCGGAGGTGGTCATCCCAGCTGTCCGAGCGGGGGTGCCCGTGCGCCACCTGGGGGTCCCTCTTGGGGCGGCCTCCTACGCTGCCACCAGCGAGGCCGCCTTCGGTGGGGCGGCGGCGGCCATGATGGCAGCCTCCCTCCCTTGGCGGCCCCAAGGCCTCAACCTCCTGGGGCGGGTGCAGGTGGCACAGCAGTGCCTGGCCTCCAAGTCCATTTACCAAATGGCTTTTGTGCAACCCTCCGCTCCTCTGACGCAAGCCATGGCCTTGGCTGTCAACCGCTTTGTGGCAGCCTCAGACCTGCCCCAGGAGCGCAGCCCCAACAGCAGTCGCCTCTACCCTAGCAAGGCCATCTGCGTGATGCCCCGGGGGGAGGGAGGGGTGGGGCTTCCCGACCTGGGGGTCACCAGCACGGCCATGCTGGCGAAGATGCTGGCCCAGCTCTGGTCGCCCCGGGTTCGTCCCTGGCAGCCTCTGACCCACAGCCTGCTGGCAGACCCCTCCCACGGCCTCAGCACGTGGGTCATCACCGACCCCACCGCCCCCCCCTCGCGAGGCATCAGCCCGCGGCTGCAAGCTCACGTGGCGGCCCTGGCTGAGCTCAAGCTGTTCCGTGCGGTGCCCCCCGCTAGCCAGTCCTTCTTCTCGGTGCTGGCAGAGCCGCTGTGGTACAACGCGCAAGTCCGCATGAACCCAGCAGCAAGGGAGGCAGCAGCTGAGCAGGGTTGGACCCACGTCCGCCACGTGAGGGAGGCCCTGCATAGCCCCCAGCTGGAGGGGGAGGCCCGATGGGCTGCCGACCTGGTCAGGGCTTGCCTTCCCGAGCCCTGGCAGGGCATGGTGGACCGCCTGCAGCCTCCTCAGCCGGAGTGGGAGTGCCTGAGGGTTGGGCCAGGGGTGGGGTTTGTGATGCGGCGCACCCCCCTGCTCCAGCCCTCCCACTGGGTGGGCCCCAACGGCCGCCTCTACCCCCTAGACCCCACAGGGCAGGGGCCCCTAGGGGCTTTCTGGGCGGAGGGAGGGGCGGCCTGGGAGCCAGCTGCGGTGGCCCGGGTCAACAAGCCCAGCTACAGGCTGACTCCGGAGGAGCGAGCCACCCACCTCCGCCCTCTACCCGCCCAGCATCACGTGGCGCAGGAGCAGGCTCAAGGGCAGGAACTAGGCGGGGCCCGGGGGGTTGGCAGGGGCGGGGGGCGGGCAAGGGGGCGGGGCGGGGGCAGGGGGCGAGGGCGTGGAGGAGGTGGAGGGCGTAGGGGAGCAGGGGGCGGGGCGGGAGGGCAGGCTGCCGACCCAGCTGACGAGGGGCCTGGCACCTGGCCTAAGGAGGAGTGGCTCTTGGGCCCCTGGGCTCACCTGCTGCTGGACCCTCAGGTGTGGGGCATGGGCACCACCACCCTCCTGGACTTCTCGGTCAAGCATGCCAGGGTGCGCCTCCACCAGCTCCAGCGCGTCAGTGCCGACCCCCTCTACCCACCAGGTGGGGGCCTGTGGCCAGCGCTGTGGGGTGTGCGCCCCCCCCGGGCAGCGGGCGAACCGGAGGTGGCAGCGGTGGCTGATGGGGCCCTGAGGGAGCTGGAGCTCAAGTGGGAGGCCAGCGTGCAGCAGGTGGCAGGCCAGGGGGCAGCGGGGGAGCGGGAGCAGCAGGGCAGGGATGTGGAGGAGCGGCTCCCCGAGGAGGTGCAGGGCAGCCAACCGCCTCGCTGGCTTGACACCTCCGCCAGGGCGCACCAGCGACCCTCGCCGCAGATGAGGGCGGCCCAGCAGGCTGAGCGGCAGCTGGAGGCCCAGCAGCGGCGTGGGGGCAGGCAGCCAGTTGCTCAGCCCGCCCCCCGGGCCGACACCGCGGACCAGCTGGCTGTGGGTGTTCAGGCGGGCCAGCCGTGTGCGAAGGTGTGGAAGGAGCTGCTAGACCCCACCCTCCGTCGGGAGCATGTCATCGTGGCCTGGCGGGTGCTTCACGCCAGCCTCATGGTGGGGGCCTTGTGGGGCCACATCCTCAAGGGTACGGCTGCCCCGGGCTCTTCCGCCTGCCGCTTCTGCCAGCCGGGGCACTTGGAGACCCTCACCCACGCCTTCCTGACCTGCCCCGCCGTGGTCCCAGCCTGGGAGTGGGTGTTGGACGTGTACGGCCGCCTCACAGGCACCCGCCCCCCCTCAGGCGACGCCATGCTGCTCCTCAGTGGGCGCCCCACCCGCGGCGAGGCCCCCCCCTTTCAGCCCCCTGACAGCCTGCTGTGGCTGCGGCTGCGCGTTGCCTACCTGGGCGCAGTGTGGCGCCTCCGCAGCTCAGGAGCCGCTACAGCCCTTCAGCCACAACAGGTGGCGAGGCGGGTCGTGGAGGAGGTCATCTCCACCCTCACCACGGCCGTCAAGCGGGACTGGCATCGGGTGGGGAGGGACATCCGCGTGGGCCTCTGCGGCGCTGTGCCCTCCACCTGGTTCAAGGGAAAGGACCCGGAGCTGGACGCTGCCCACTTCGACCAGCTGTGGCCCGAGGCGTCGGGGGGCTGGTTTGCCAAGCAGCCCAGGAGGGAGCGGAGGGGAGGGCAGGAGGGGGCAGAGGGGAGGGTTGGGGCAGGAGGAGTGGAGGAGGAGAGGGCAGCAGGGAGGCCTAGGCATGGGGAGGGCAGGGCGCAGGGGGGGGGAGAGCTAGTGGTTCGCCTCTCCTTGCAGTGGCCCGTCCCCTTCCCCGTCGAGCCAGCCTGAGCTTCAGGGTTGCTGGTGGGGGCTTAGGGCGTTCGGTGGGTGGGGTGGGCTAGGCTTCTCTGGGGTGGGGTGGGCTAGGCTACTCGGGGGGTTGTCTGGGTGTCAGGGGACCGGGGGCTTAGGTGGTCTTGGTTTGAGCGTTGGGGGTAGGGTTCTAGGTTTCAGGTCGAGGGGCGCGGCTTAGTCTCGTGTGGGTAGTTCTGTGGGGAGGGTCTGAGGAGGTGTGCAGAGCTAGGGGGGAGGGCGGTGGTGTGGGGGAGTGTCTTGACGTTGTCCTTGGGAGGGGGTTGCTTGTGGGGTGTGGACCTTTGCTTGGGGTGTGTGGACCTTTGCTTGAGGTGTGTGGACCGCTGTGTTTGGGTGGGGTGCTTGGGGATCGTGTATGCGGAAACCTTGTTTGTTGTAGTCTTTCTTTTCTTCTTTTCTTTAGTCATTCTCACTCTCTTGTAATGCTCCTACAAAAAAAAAAAAAAAAAAACCCACGTGCTGAGGCCGTGGGAGGGGTCTGCCAGCAGGCTGTGGGTCAGAGGCTGCCAGGGACGAACCCGGGGCGACCAGAGCTGGGCCAGCATCTTAGCCAGCATGGCCGTGCTGGTGACCCCCAGGTCGGGGAGCCCCACCCCTCCCTCCCCCCGGGGCATCACGCAGATGGCCTTGCTAGGGTAGAGGCGGCTGCTGTTGGGGCTGCGTTCCTGGGGCAGGTCTGAGGCTGCCACAAAGCGGTTGACAGCCAAGGCCATGGCTTGCGCCAGAGCAGCAGAGGGTTGCACGAAGGCCATTTGGTAGATGGACTTGGAGGCCAGGCACTGTTGTGCCACCTGCACCCGCCCCAGGAGGTTGAGGCCTTGGGGCCGCCAAGGGAGGGAGGCTGCCATCATGGCCGCCGCCGCCCCACCGAAGGCGGCCTCGCTTGTGGCAGCGTAGGAGGCCGCCCCAAGAGGGACCCCCAGGTGGCGCACGGGCACCCCCGCTCGGACAGCTGGGATGACCACCTCCGGCTCCTGCTCCCCACCTTGCTCCCGCCCGCCCTGCTGCTGACCTAGCCCGCCACCTTCCCCCAGCCCACCCCCTAGCCCCTGCTCGCCCACCTGCCCCTGCCGGCCCCCTTCCCCCCCGTCACCCACCCTTCCTCCCCTCCCCGCCCCCTCGGGGCCCGAGCCCCCCTGGTTACCCAGCCCGGGCTCTGGCTGGGCGCACGGCAGGGCTGAGCTCTTGCTCACACTCAGCGCAGGGCCCCCAGCGGCGCGGAACAGGCCCAGGGCCTCCACTACCACCTTCCCGTCTCTGACCCGATCGAGCACCACGATGGTGAGGTCGTCCGCATACTCCTTGGAGGGGAGCGCGGGGGTCAGGGCGGCCCTGTGCATGGCCAGAGGGCTGGAGGGGATGGTGGGGGTGCTGATGCGGCCTGCCAGCTGGAGCGAGCTGAGGTAGCTGACCAGCGGCTGAAGCACGATGCACCAGTAGAGCGGGGAGGCCCCGCTGCCCTGCAGCAGCCCCGACGCAAGGGGGAAGCTGTCGGTGAGGTGGCCGTTGACCAGCACCTGGCTCGTGGCCCCCCGGTGCAGCAGCTGAGCCCAGCGCACATGCCCCTCCCGGCAGAACCCCATGGCCTCCATCGTGTCCTGGAGCAAGCCCCAGGACACGTTGTCATAGGCCCCCGCCAGGTCCAGCAACAACAGCCAGGCTGGGCTGCCCCGCTGCTGCAGGTACTCCAGCAGGCCTAGGTGGAACTGCACGCTGTCGCTGATGTCCCTGCCCAGGATGAAGGCGGACTGAGAGGGGGACACCAGCAGGTCCAAGGGCAGCTGCAGCCGGTCCTCCACTGCCCTGGCCACCAGGCGCACGTCGCAGTTGAGGAGCGTGATGGGGCGGTAGCTGGCCACCTGGTCCCTCGGCTTGCCAGCCTTGGGCACGAGGGTGATGATGCCGGTCAGGAACTCAGCCAGGGGGGCAGGGTCAGCGGTGTCTGCCAGGGCCTCTCGCAACATGGCCCGCAGCGGCCGCCCCAGCTCCACCCACAGCCGGTCATAGACCTCCATGGGCAGTCCATCTAGCCCCGGGGCCTTGCTGTGCGCGCAGCCCTGCAGAGCCCGGCCCAGCTCCTCCTCTGATAGCATAGGGATGCCATCGGGGCCCTCGGCAGCCCTGGCCTGGGTGGGGGTGAGGTGGGAGGTGAGGCTGCCCAGCAGCGTGGCGCGCGCAGCTGTGTCCACCGGCTTGGCTGCGTAGACTCCGGTGGGCTCGGCAGCTGAGTAGTGCTGCTGGAAAGCCCTGCACGCTGCCTTCACCCCGGCCGGCGTGGTAAGGTCTGCTGGCTGACCTGGCTGGCCGGGGAGCTGGAGAGAGGAGATGAGGGTGGGGGTGTGCGCGGGCTGGTCGCGATGGTAGAAGTAGAAGGAGGAGCGGTCGCCGTAGTACTGGTCGAGGACTGCGCTGGCCAGCAGGGACTGCTGGGCCCCCTGCTCCCTCGCCCCCACCCCCGCCAGGGCTGCGGCCTCTCCCAGGTGCTGCGCCGCCTGCACCTCAGCCTCCCCCTCTCGCTCCACCCGCACCAGCTGCCGCACGAGGTGAGCCCTGGCCACTGCTGCCGCCTTCTCCCTGCGCTGCTGCAGGTCACGCTGCGCGCGGCGCTGGGCCCGCAGGAAGTGCTGGGCACGCATGGCCAGGCCCTGCTTGATGCGGGCCCACCTGGCCCTGTGCCCATCCCTAGGCAGCCTCAGCTGACTCGCAGCCTCGTGGTGGTGTGCCTCCGCCTGGAGGAAGTCCTTGAGGCAGTCCAGCAGGTCGGGGTTGTCGAGGTGGGCGGGGTGCAGCTGCCAGGGAGCGGGGACGGTGAGAGGCAGGTCGGGGGGGCACACTGCCACTGACACGGGCCGGTGGTCGGTGGGCACTGGCAGCACCCCTTGGATGGCGCTGTCCATCTGCCACTGCACCAGCTCCTCCGAGATGTACCACCGGTCGAGGCGCGCACCCGTCTGCCAACGCTCGCTGAAGTGGGTGAGGTCTCTCTTGGAGGGGTGCAGATGACGCCACGGGTCCACCAGACCCCGCTCACCCACCAGCTGCCGCAGCTGCTCCGCCCCCTGGCCCCGGCTGCCCACCCAGGCCTCCCCATGCTGCGAGCCCTGCGGGATGCCCACTCTGTCCACGCGGGCTAAGATGCAGTTGAAGTCGCCCCCCATGAGGAGGAGGCGGCGGTCGGCAGCTGGCGGGAGGCAAGCGGGGAGGCACTCTGCGTAGAACGCTGGCCGCTCTGCCTGCTGCGCCGGGGCGTACACGCACACTAGGGACACCGGCCTGCCTGCGAGCTCCCCGTCTACCCGCAGCACCCGCCCCTGGGCCCCCTCTGCCTGCAGCTGCACCTGGGTGCACCCCTGGAGGATGGTGGAGGGCTTGACCAACACCAGACAGCCTTGGGAGCTGCCGGTGCCAGGGGTGTAAAACCACTGCCCCCGCCAGGCGGGCTTGGCCCCCGAGTGGGCTTCTGCCCACTGCCACACGCTCTCCGCCCTATGGCACTCTTGGAGGAACACCACTTGCGCCGGGCTGTCAGCGGCCCAGTCAAGCAGGGCCTGCAGTTTGTGCGGCTGGGCAAGGCCCTGCACGTTGAGGGTGACTGCCAAGAATCTGGCGGCCACACCTGGGCGCTGCATGGCTAGTCCTGGCTTGCCCCCGCGCGGGCTACGCGTGTGTAGAGGAGGGTGGGTGGGCTGGGAAGGGGAGGCTGACCGGGCAAAGGGGGTGGGCCGGGGATAGGGGCTGGAGTGGCCTCAATGCAGGCCAACTTGGCCCCCGGGCGGCGCAGGCGGACCCGAGGCTCACGGGAATAGATGGCCAGCGGGGGCCGCAGGGGCAGAGGACCGAGCTGCTCGACCTCCTCCCCAGGCTGAGCTGCCTGCTCGGGCTGCTGCCGCTTAGGCACCCTCAACCTCCCCCCCCGGGGCCCTGCTGACTCCACTACAGGGCTGTCACAGGAGGCCCCCAGCGAGCTGGCCAGGCTAGCAGAGGGGCTGAGCAACCCGTAGCGGCGCACGTGTGGGGACCCATGGCCAAGCTGCGCAGCACGCTGCCTGCCAGCTTGCTGGTGCCCTGCACGCCGTGCCTCCCACTCCTCAGAGCTGGAACCGGAAGAGGGAATGCCATACCGGCGCCGGCTAGGCCCCCCTCTGGCTGGCTGGGTAGCAGGCTGCGTGTTGCCTCGCCTCGACCTACACTGAGCCACCCGCTGCCGCTCCTCCCGCCTAGCCCTCCTGTCATCCGGGGAGGGGCGCGGAGGTGCCCTCGCGGCGGTGTCAAGCCAGCGGGGAGGCTGACTACCCTGCAGCTCACCGGGCCCAACCCGCACCGTGCCGAGCCGGGTGCCCAGCCCGGTGGAGGGACCAAGCTCCTGGGCTGGGAGATGGGCAACTGCGCCAGGCCCCGTGACCTCCGTGCGGCAAGAGGCGGTGGGGGCCGCTGCCTCGGCGTCCATGGGGTCAAGGGAGGGAGAGCTGGCGGAAGGTTCCCCACCCACCCACTGCCCGGCTGCGGCTAGGCCCCTAGCTGTGGCATCTCTCAGCTTACGGGCAGCGAGCTTGCCCTTGGAGGCCAGCACCGCGCCCTTCAAGAGGGCCTTACCCAGCAACCCCAAGTGCCCCGGGGAGCGCGGAGAGGCTGATGGGGGAATAAAGGCCGTCGAGCCAGCCTGAGCAACAGGGTTGCTGTTGGGGGCTTAGTGCGTTCCTTGGGTGGGGTGGGCTATGCCTCGGGGTTCTGTCTGGGTGTCGGGGGACCAGGGGCTTAGGTGGTCTTGGTTCGAGTGTTGGGGGTAGGGTTCTAGGTTTCAGGTCGGGGCTGGGCTTAAACTCGTGTGGGTAGTTTTGTGAGGAGGAGTTGTCCTAGGTAGGGGTATGCTTGTGGGGTGTGGGCACCGGGTCATCACCGACCCCACCGCCCCCCCCTCGCGATGCTTAAGCCAGCAGCTGCAAGCTCACGTGGCGGCCCTGGCTCATCTTAAGCTGTTCCGGACAGTGCCCCCGGCTGGCCAGTCCTTCTTCTCAGTGCTTGCGGAGCCGCTGTGGTACACCCCGCAAGTCCGCTTGAACCCGGCAGCAAGGGATGCGGCAGCTGAGCAGGGTTGGACCCACGTCGTTTATGTGTTGTCACCTTGTCACCTTATGCGGAGGTGTTGCAAGTCTTTGATGCAATAATGCATATGCTTAGCATTCCCATAGGGAGGTGTCTCGGGGTGATGGTGGACTAAGAAATGTGTATAGGAGTAGCGTAGTGAGGTGTTGCGGGATGTTTGGGTGTTAAACATGTGTTTTGCGGGGGTGTTGCGGGGGTGTTGCGGGGCGTTTGGGTTTCAATGCATGTGTTTTGCGGGGGTGTAGCGAGGTGTTGCGGGGTGTTTGGTCGTCAATACATGTGTTTTGCGGGGGTATTGCGGGGTGTTTGGGTGTCAATACATGTGTTTTGCGGGGGTGTTGCGAGGTGTTTGAGCGTCAATGCATGTGTTTTGCGGGGGTGTAGCGAGGTGTTGCGGGGTGTTGTAGCGTGCTAAGAGCAGCGCCGATAACCGATAACCACCTCTTTCCCACAGCATGACACGGCCAGGGTTTAGAACGTTTCCCCCGAGGAGTCGAACCTCTGAAGCAGGTGTGCCCACCTGCCCCTTTCGCCCACCATGTCACACTGCAGTACAGAAGTACCGTGAGGCGAGCTAGGCTTCGAGGAGCCGTTCGCTACATTCCTCCCCCTCCAAAGAGGAAACGTTCCGCCCTCGTGAAAACACGAGGACTCGCAACACTGTATCAGTGATGCTAGGACAAACCATGCACTGCATTATATGCAGTCAACACCTCTTGGCAGTTCACAAGGTTATTCCTTGGCTCCCATGTGTTGTAAGAGTCATCATAACCTTGCCACTTGACCAAGTAGCCACGTGCTCTACCAGCACGGACACCGCGATGGGCAAGCAACTTCTCAACCTCATACAGAGGCGCCTCATCTAACCAATCCACAGGAGGAGGCAAATGAGGATGCTTACTTGTGTAGGGTCTCAACAGAGCGACATGGAACACAGGGTGCATGCGTGCCATGGCAGGAGGCAGGTCCAGGCGCACCGCAACAGGACCTACATGCTCCAGCACTCTGAAGGGCCCAATGAACCTAGGCAGCAGCTTCTTAGCCTTACCTGGCTTCAGCCTGAGGTTCTTGGTGCTCAGCAGCACTAGCTGATCAGGGCTGAACTCCACATCCCTGCGTCCCTTGTTGGCCAGATAGGCCTGACGCTGCTGAGCTTGCTCCATGAAATGGCGGGCCTGCTTGACATTACTCTGCCACCACTCAGACAGCTTCCTGGCAGAGGGACAGTACACCTCACCTGGCAGTTCCAGTAGAGCCGGCGTCAAAGGTGACTGGCCAGTGTTGACCAGGAAGGGCGTAGACTGGATGGATTCCTGCCAGCTGTTGTTCACAGCGAACTCAGCCAGTGACAGGAAGAAGGGCCAGTCAGACTGGGCAGGGGAGATGTAATGACGAAGCATTTCCTCCAGGGTACGATTATACCTCTCCGTTTGACCATCAGACTCAGGATGGTAAGCACTGGATTTACATTCTTTTACACCAAGAATGGCCATAACTGACGCCCAGAAATGATTAGTAAAGTGAGAGCCCCTGTCAGAGATAATCTCTCTGGGCACTCCATGGTGTTTAAACACGTTATCAATAAACAAGCGGGCAAAGCCCTCAGCATTCATAGACTCACGGCATGGCACAAAGTGTACCATTTTAGATAGCCTATCCACAAAGACAGCAATGGCATCAAAACCATGATCACCGGGTGGTAGTTTAGTGATCAAATCCATAGACATGGACTCCCATCTGTCATAAGGTATGGCCAGTGGTGTGAGTAACCCGCCCGGTCTGGTATTCACAGACTTGTTGCGCTGGCATGCATCACAGTTACTCACATAGTGCCGCACTTCAGACCTCATGCGTGGCCACCAGAATATCCTGGAGATACGCTCCAGCGTCTTGGTAATACCCACATGACCTGCAAACTGTGCATCATGCATCTCCACCAATATCCTGGCTTTGAGATCTGTGCAGTGAGGAACCACTATCTGATTCTTGCCTTTTGTGCGATACAAGCCATGCTGGTCCAGATCATATTGATCCACAGTGCTGGCAAAGGCCTCATCTGCTGCATACGCTGCCAGGAGCTGCTCTGTCATATTGACAGCGTGCAAAGGGTGCACAGGCAAAGGAGGTGGGGGTAAGGGCTGTTCCAAAACCAGCTGTGGCTGTGGCTCCTGCTGCGGCTGCTGAATGGCAGGCTGAGCAGGCTGCACCACACCAGCTTCCTCCCCCTCCAAAAGGCGTTTTCTGCTCCTGGTCATCACCATGACAGGATTGCTGACAGGAGCATCAGGAATGCGTGACAGAGGGTCAGCAGGATTAGTATCACCAGGTAGATACTCGATGGTAAAGTCATATCTGGAGAGAAACTCCAACCACCTGGTTTGGCGTCTTGACAAGACTTTCTGCGTTTTTAAAGCTACCAAAGGTTTGTGATCCGTATACAACGTGAAGGGAACACCTTCCAGGTAGCAACGCCATTCTTTACATGCAGTAATAATTGCAAGTAGTTCCTGTTCACCAGTGGTATAGTTCTTTTCAGCTGGAATCAGCTTCTTGCTTAAATAAGCCAGAGGGTAACCCTCCTGCATGAGTACCGCCCCTACACCTTGCAGAGAGGCGTCACAGTAAACTTGAAAAGGTTTAGTAATATCTGGGATTTTGAGTAGAGGTACTCTAGAAATAGCATGCTTAAGAGCATCAAAAGCCTTTAATTTATCATCAGGCCATTTGTGCCAATTGAAGTCAGCACCTGCTTTACCAGTCAGGTCAGTAAGAGGTGCTGAAATAGCACTGAAGTTGTGTACAAACTTGCGCACAAAATTGGCAGCACCCAGAAATTGCTGCATGGCAGTTAGGCTGCGTGGCACAGGCCAGGAAGTGATGGACTTCACTTTATCAGGATCAACAGCTATGCCCTGGTCACTGACAACGTGGCCCAGGAATTTGAGTGCAGTTTTAAGAAACTCACACTTTGATAGCTTAGCTTTAAATTGATGCTTACGTAATAACTCAAGGACCCTCCTTAAATGTGTGAAGTGTTCTGGCACATTTTTAGACATGATGAGGATATCATCTATGTACACAAGGGCACAGTCATTAATGACATCAGCAAAAGCATTGTTCATTACACGTTGAAACGTGGCTGGTGCATTGGTTAGCCCAAAGCATAGGACTTTAAACTGATACAGGCCACTGGGTGTCCTGAAGGCTGTCTTAGGGACATCCTCGTCAGGTATCCTGATCTGGTGATATCCAGCTTGCAGGTCAAGTGACGAAAACACTGTACACCCAGCCAACCTGTCAAACAGGTCATCCACTCGAGGTAGTGGGTACTGGTCCCTAAGTGTGATCTTATTCAGCTGACGATAGTCTACACACATCCTTAACTCACCTGACTTCTTTTTGACAAAGAGGACAGGGGCAGCGTAGGGAGAGGAGGAGGGTTCGATGATGCCCTGCTCCAGGAAAGCTGCAACCTGTTTCTTCATCTCCAGCAGTTCAGGCTGACTCATCTTATAGGATGGCAAGGCTGGTGGCTTACAGCCAGGCTGGAGAGGGATGGTGTGTCCCACTGGACGCTGAGGGGGTAGGGAGTTAAAGGGTGCGAAGACATCGTCGTACTCAGATATGAGCGCTGTCAGCTGAGCTGCAACTGCAGGGGGTATTGAGGTAGGGTAGTTGATTGAGGGGGTAGGAGGTGAGGTTGTTGAGTGGGAGTGAGGGTCAGGTTCATTGGACAGCAGATTAGCTGGGTCAGGGGTTGGGTGTACGGACAGCACACTTGCTGGGGTAGGGTTGATGGGCTGGGAAGAGATCAGGGCGACCAGAGACTGACCGCCTTTCCTCAACCACTTGTAAGCTACCTTAGCTGACACGGTGACCTGTTTATGTTTTGCCAAGATATGGGCGCAGTGGGGGGCCATTATGGGAGCTGCTGGCTCACATTTGAGCACCGTCTTAGTAGACGCCAGTTGTACTGTAATAGTACGTGCCAGGTAATCTAGCAGCACACCATTTGACTGCAGCCAATCACTGCCCATTAACACATCAAAGGCAGAGAACATCTCTGGCATCACCAACAACTCGACCCTGCAGCTCAGGGTCTGCACATTCAACTGTACGCTGCATGCATGCGTGCAAACCACAGGCTGTCCATTGGCCACAAGGAATTCCTTGGGCTGCTTCAATTTATAACTGGCAAGCTGACACTGCTCAACAGCAGCACAATTAATGAAGCTGGCTGCTGCACCACTGTCAAACAGCATAGTACAGGCATAGCCATTCACTCTACCAGGAAACGAGAAGTGTAAGACACCATCGTCTGCTGCACGTCCCTCAGGTATAGCAACCTGATCACTGGGCACTGGGCAGCAGGCACCAACACAGTCCTGGCCAGCTGGTTGGGCAACACATCAGCGGCGGCGGTCACCCTTGCTGCCCTGCTGCTTCCATCCACCCTTGCCTGGGGGGCTGCGGTCACGCTTGCCTGGGCCCCGGGGAGGACGGTCCCCAGCACCATGACCAGAAGGAGGACCTAGGGAGGAGGGACGGGGGAACCCAGAGACCCGGCGGGCCTCCTCAGCTGACAGGTGCTTCAGGTTGCAGTAGTCCCGGAAATGGGCGGGGTTCCAGCAGTGGTGGCAGGCGTGACCAGGAGGTGGCCTGGGAGGGGCATCAGACACAGGGGCAGCAGGAGGAGGGGGTCGTGGAGGACGTCCACCACCCTGGCTGCTGTGGCGACTTCCACGGTGGCCACTGCTGCTGCTGCTACTGACATCCCAGTAGGGGCCACGAGGGGCCGCAGGAGGATATCCTCCAGCAGGAGCGGTGAAGCCTCGAATGCGGTCCATCTGCTTACGGGGCACGAAGGCAGCCACAGGTGCAGGTGGACGACGGCCCACTTGGTTAGTGGCCACTGCAAACAGTACCTTCTGTGCATTCACAGCAGCCTGAATTGCATCATTCAGGGTAGGCTCAGTCATAAGTGCAAGATCATGCACCACACGGGACTGCAAGTCAGGGGTAAGGCCCCTGATGAAGGTGGCCACAAGCATGGATGGCGCCATGCACGTGGCACCAGCCACTGTCAGAGTATTTCTGAACTCGGTGATGTAGGCATTCAGGGTAGAACCTGCTGACATGCGCAAGGCACCAGGATCCAACAGCCTCCTGCGGTGCATGTCTGATTCATTACGCAGATCATCACCAGCCATCTCCTTGAAAGAAGTGCGCAGGTATGCCCATGTTGGCCTAGTGCCATGAGCAAGGATGTGGGCATTCCTAGTAGCAGGGTACCACACCTCACGTGCTTTGCCAGACAGGAAATTAGGCAGTGCATCAGCGGGATCGATACGCAGATATGCACAGTGGACCTCTAGGTCCTCACAGAAGATCTCTGCTACACGAGATGTGGCAAGACACTGGTCCGTCCATTTATCAGGACCTGGGACTTTTATCCTGGGCAGGGAGGCTGGCACAGTGACAGGTGCAGCAACCTGAGACAAGGATAATTGTCCTGCTGATGCTGCAGGTGGCGCAGTAGGTGCGGCAGGAGTAGCGGTGCCCGACAAGGCAGGTGCAACAGGTGCGACCAGAGCAGCAGAAGTGCCACTACTAACATTCACAGCAGGTCTGGCTGACTGCGAATACTGGTTGCGGATTGCAGCTATAGCTGGTTCACCACCCACCACCGAGTTCTGCAGGCTTTGCAGGCGCTCCATCTCAGCGAGTTCGGCCCGGACCCTGACAGCCTCGTTCTGGGACGCTTGCAGGTTCGCAGTGGCTCCCACCAGCTGCTGCCGCAGCCTCTGGATCTCATCGGCCTGTGCAGCTGCTGCAGAGGTGCCAGTTTCAGGCAAGATCGGGGCAGCTGTCAGGGCTCCTGCATACGACAGCGGTCCAACTCCAGGAGCCAACGAGGTCGGAGGCGCAGTGGTAGCTGGAGGCTGAGCGGAGGTCATGGCGTTGAGAGTCTGCAGCACGTTCTTCAGCAGATCCATCGCCTGGGCGGGGGGTAGACCAGTAACCCTCTCGATTTCCGCGAAGGCGGGGCTCGTGATAGGCGCAGGAAGAACGGGGGCAGTAATAGATACCACCGTGCCAGTAGTTGGCACCCCAGTCGCAGCAGGGACTCCTGCTGGAGCACCAGTAGTGGCGTTCGGAGTCGCTGGGGGCGGGGAGCCAGGAGTTTGGCCCCCAGGAGCAGAACGCTCCGGTCGTTTGTCGCCTCCAGGAGGAGGCTCCTTGTTAGCAGTCATTTGCTCAAAGGGAAAGTGGCGTTAGTACAACGTCGGTCGGAAACCAAAATGTAGCGTGCTAAGAGCAGCGCCGATAACCGATAACCACCTCTTTCCCACAGCATGACACGGCCAGGGTTTAGAACGTTTCCCCCGAGGAGTCGAACCTCTGAAGCAGGTGTGCACGAAGGCCCACCTGCCCCTTTCGCCCACCATGTCACACTGCAGTACAGAAGTACCGTGAGGCGAGCTAGGCTTCGAGGAGCCGTTCGCTACAGGTGTTTGGTCGTCAATACATGTGTTTTGCGGGGGTGTTGCGGGGTGTTTGGGTGTCAATACATGTGTTTTGCGGGGGTGTTGCGAGGTGTTTGAGCGTCAATGCATGTTTTTTGCGGGGGTGTAGCGAGGTGTTGCGAGGTGTTTGGACAAGGAGATATGTAACAAGCGTCCGAACATATACTCAAACAAGCGTCTGTACAGATAGCAAAACAAGCGTCTGTACAGATAGCAAAGCAAGCATCTGTACAGATAGCAAAGAAGCATCTGTACAGATAGCTCAGAGGCATCTGTACAGATAGCCTAGAGACATCTGTACAGATAGCTCAGAGACATCTGTACAGATAGCTGAAAGGGGCATCTGTACAGATTGCTAAGAAGGCATCTGTACAGATAGGTATGTCTATCTGAACAGATAGCTTTATAGACATCTGTACAGATAGCTAACCTTAGGAATCTGTACAGATGCGTGGTTGACAAAATCGCGGCCAAATTACGTCGCAACGGATGCACGGATTCACGTAAGACTTGTACCGTTCGAACGGCCTTCTACTCCTCTTTCCAATGAACTATGGTCGGTCCAATCGCGACCGGTCCTTGTTTATCGTGAGTGTTGCATTGCTCCTAGATGCATGGGTACAGCGGTAGAAATGCCAGCATCCCGGTAAGCGGAATCATGAGCCACAGCAATCTCCACAGCCTGTGAGAAGCTTGTGGGATTCTGGATGTCGACAAGTGCACGCAGTGGTGGGTGAAGGCCCTGTCGGAACCTGTCCAGTTTCTCTCCTTCGTGCATGTCGGGGATCTGCATGTAGAGTGAGCGTAGGTGAGTGGCGAATGATACTGCTGTCTGGTGAGGCTTCTGACGTGAGACGTGTAGCTGGTCTCTGGCTTTGGATTCATCAGATTTGGTTCTGAATGCTGCTTTGAGGGCTGTTGCGAATTCTGCCCATGAAGTGAAGCTGGTCTCAGACTTGATGGCACGATACCACGCGCTAGCCATGCCTGATAGCCTTACACTTGTTGATACAATCTTCTGTTGTTCGCTTGCACCGGGGTAAAGTGAAAAAACCTCATCGACTTGAAAGAGGAACACATTGACGTCTCCCTTGCCCTCATACACCGCCACGTCATTAAGCTTGATCAAGCCTACAAACTGATGCTGGTCTGACGGTGGTGTGCACTGCACCTCTACCCTAGGGGCAGGGGCAGGTGGTGGTGCAGTGTGAGGTGGCTGGGTAGCGGCAGATTGTGCTTGGATGAACAGTGTTAGATTCTCTGTGAGGGCACGGAGGTGGGTTTCTATGTTGTGGGACAAGGTGTTCACGGCATTCAGAACAGTGTGTGTATCTGGCATGTCACCCTCCATTATGTGTGCCTGGCTGCCTTGGCTGCCTGACGGCGCTGAGCTGCTAGGTGATTGCTATTCACAGCCGGGGCTGGTGGTGGGGTAGTGATAGGGGGAGGCAATGGGTATGTTGTGGGTGCCTTCCCTAATGCAATGGTAGTGATAATGTGCTGTTGTGCTGCTAACTGGACAGCGTGTTGGTTGACAGCGTGTTGGTAATCTGCGGCTGCTCGAAACTGGGCGCACTTCGGGCACGGATTCGAAGTCTGGCTCGGGCGGTGGTGGGGTAGCGGTGGCTCCGCTGGGGCCGTTGGCGGTACTGTTGGCGGTACAACTCGAACTTGTGAGAAGTCTGGAACGGGGATTGGAGTCCTCCTCTTGGGGCCAGCGTTCACTGCAAAACGCAGGTCACCAATTATTGGGTAAGTCACTGCTTGCGCAGGTCAGCACTGGTAACGCAGGTAGTCACCGCTTGCGCGGGTAGCACTGCTGTCGCAGGTGGTCACTGCTACGCTGCAGGTTCAAACACTGCACTTCAGCAAAAGTAATGCAGGTGGTGCTGCGCTTAGAGCAAGTGGGTATACTCACTGTGCGTTGCGATTGGTGGGTTAGCGATGTTGAAATCCTCCTGCTTGTCAGTCACTGCACAGGCCGATGATCAGAGACCAGGGAAACCAGATGTTATAGTACCGCCGTATCTTCAGGACGGCGGCGGACGACAATCAGATTTGCAGCTAGACCAAGCAATATTCTGCTGTGTGGTTGTTGCTACTTGCTGTTGTTATCTGCTGTTGCTACTGCTGTAGCTGCTGCTTACGTACTCTTAAGCGCGCGACGTTGTTACGTGTGTCGAATCTCGGGTTAGCGTTGTTGCGATAGGTGACTTGCCCTTGTTCTGTGAGGTTCCAAGTACTTACAATAAGCAGTGCAAGACATTAAATCAACCAAGAACAAACTACCAACTGTCATGACAAACTAAACATGACAAAAGTCGATCTCGCATGCAGGGCTGGAAAGACCTGCAGGCGCGTTCAAATCACATGCATACTAGGTTCAAAGCAGAACTGTAACATACCTCAACGCGGGACGTTGGCTGACAGCTGAAGTTTGGACTTTTGGAGCCTGAACTTCAGCTTTTAGTGCGACATCCGGCGGACAAGGCTGGAATTGCTCTCGTCAACGAGGAGAAGAGATAGGTCCAGCTGCCGAGTGCACTAGTCTTTGCTCCTCTCATGCCTCATTGTTTGCCTTGGGTGCTAGCTGTGGTATGTGGCTACAGCTAGGGCAGCTTGGTGGGGACATGTCCAGCCTGTGTCCAACGTTTGGAGGTGGGAGCAGGCCGCGCCACAGGCGGAAGCTCCTCCCTTAATGCACGCCGGTTTGTACCGGAGTAGTTTTCTTTCTTCTTTCTTTCTGAGCCAGGGCCGCCACGTGAGCTTGCAGCCGCTGGCTTAAGCATCGCGAGGGGGGGGCGGTGGGGTCGGTGATGACCCGGTGCCCACAAGAAGAAGAAGAAGAAGAAGACTACTCCGGCGTGGAGCCGGCGTGCATTAAGGAAGGAGCTTCCGCCTGGGGCGCGGCCTGCTCCCACCACCTACCCTGGGTGATGGAGAGACCCTTCCTAGCCCCAATCCCCTTTCCCTGCTCTGAGTCTGTAGCTTGTTTTGGCGATGCTATGTGAGCTTATCACTGCGTGCCGGGTGAGCTTGTTAAGTAGTTTGATGGTGTTAGTGTGTGTTACACCCAACTCCCTCATATGTTGCTTGGTGTGTGCTTCGTATGTAATGCCGCCTATGCCAAGTAGGATAGGTCGGATGGTAACGGTGTTGCCAGCTTCCCGGATGGCCGTGGCGAGGGCTGCGTGTTGTGTGCTGGCTTTTTCTAGTTGTTCGGTCCATCGAGAGTCGGCGCAATATTTAAATCTCCAATATAGTGACGTGCTTGTTGGACTCGTCCTTATCCCTGTTTCTTTTGTTGCTTTTGGTGGTGACCATGATGATATCAGGGCGGGTTGTCGTATTGTGTGCTGTTGGCAGGCCTATGGCTGCAAGGGTGTCGCTTAAGGTGGTGTTAGGGAGATCCATGTCGTTTTGCTCGCCGCGTGCGTGGCTGCCGATGTCTGTGTATGTGATGCACCCTCCTTGCGAGCCTTTACTGATCGCTTTAGTGATGAGGCGTCCCGCCCCGTTGTGCCGCTCTTGTACTAAAGCAGTGCGGGTGCATCCCGAGAGAAGGTGAGTAGCACTATCGGCCTCGCCGCAGAGCGGGCAACGATCGTCCGCGGTCTTCCCCCAGCGCATCGCCAATTTCTGGTTGTAGAGCCCGCCAGTGCGGTAGAGCAGTGCCGTTCTTTGGGCAGCGGTCGGGATGCCCGGGTCGAGCATTATTCTTTCACATGACCCTTTGGCGGCGACCCTGGCGATGTCTTGGGACATCTGGTAGTAGATGCTATCTTGGTTTGCGAGTCCCAGTTTGTGTTTGGCGCGCATATGTGTGCGTACGCTGTGTCGGCAGTCCGGTAGCGGTATGTTGGTGCCAGTTTCGGTGGTTGCGCTCAGCCAGGTCTGTTGTTCGGTGTGCTCGTGCGGGGCCTGAGTGTGGGCCTGCTCCGGGTACATAGCCGCGTGTTTGGCCAGGGTGTCTGCCGCTTCATTTCCGATGATGCCGGAATGTGCCCGGACTTTTCGTAGGTGTATAGTGTCGCGGCTGTTCATGATCAGGGTGGAGATGTCGGCCAATATGTCCTTGTGGTGTATATGGAGCAGAGGCTGTCAGTGGCGATATGGGTTGCTCCCGATTTGATGGCCGCGTGGATAGCTGCGAGCTCTGCTCTGTTTATGGTGCTGTGGTCGGGTAGGGCAATGGTGAGCCGCTCGTCATTCTCCGGTGTGTACACTCCCGCTCCCACTTTCCGCGACGGGGCGCGATCCGCTCCTTGCATGCAGCTGCCATCTGTGTACGTGACAGTCCTCCAGTTGGGGATGACCATACTTGATGTTGTGCAGAACGGGGGTGCGATCTGGTTGGGTTGGCGCATGTGCCCCGTGGCGGGGAGCTCGCGGTCTGCCGGGAGGTGCATGTGCTTGTAGTGCCCGCTGGGCAGTTGGGTGGGCTGGACGTGTTTCGAGGGTTGGTTGTGTTTAGGGTGCCGTTCGGGTCTGGGGTGTAGCGCCGTGGCTGTGTTGGCCAGCCAGCCCTGTGGATTCCCTTTTGTGACGAGTTGTTGCCCCGCCTTGTTCCAAACGATGTAGGTGAGCAGCGTGGCGTGTTTGCATGACTTGGTAGCTGCCTTTGATTTGTCAAGGGGGATGGTGGCCAGGTGCTGACAGTACTCCGGGTAGTTTTTGAGCATGGCTATGTGTTTAGGATATGAGATGCCTTTCTTTCCTGGGATGAGCAGGATAGTGGCCGTGGCCTCCTCCATTGTGGCAGAGTGTATTGCATGTTTGATGCATTTTAGGGCCAGGGCGTCCTCAGCTGGGACGTTCCATGTAGAGAGCCCTGTGTGTCTCACGAGGAGGCAGTTGTGGTGTGCCCCATAGGCTGTGTCGTTGATGTCTGGGCTCCAGTAGGTAGTGGTCTCAGCCCTGACCGTGAGTGGATTGGCCCATCTCTGGACGGTGCTGGGAAAGTACTGTGTGTTGTAGAGGGTGGTGATGGCCTTGTTTTGTGCTGCTAGGAGTGGTTGGGGGGTGCTTTGTGTATTATTTCTACGTAGGAGAGCTGCTAGCTCCATGGCTGGGTCCCGTGGGTGTGGTGTGTGCTGCAGCCATGTGGTTAGATTTTGGTAATTGGTCTTGTTGATCAGGCCCACTGTGCGCCCCGCCTCCACTCGTGCAAATTAAGGCCTGGCTGGCTTGAAAAACCTGAGAGTTGAGGTCTGAAACTTGGTATGTGGGTTGCTGTGACCTAGAGGATGACAAGACTCTCTTGGGCCAAAGTGTAATTCTCACTCGGTGTCGAGTTGCTGGGCCAGGTGTGGGGCTGTGACCCCGATTTTGGCTAAGGGAGTTGGCACCGTGTGACCAAAGTGACTTTTCATGAAATGTGAGTATGAGCGATTGTAAAGGGTGGTTACAGCTGCCCAACCTAGTAGGTGGCATGCAAAAAGTCCCAGCCTGTGATGAGCTATGGCTCGTGTCCTAGGACCCTGTACAGGTTCCTAGCGTCATCATGGTCGTAGGACCCGGTACAAGGTCCTGCCGACCCTGTACAGGGTCCTGTGTACCCTATGAGTGCAGATATATTAACCATTTTTTGCATCCCTATGTGATAGAAACCTGTTAGGATCCTTCATAGCCGGTGGTTGGTCATGTTGACCCTGTTTGGATGCTTTTGACCATGTGTGCACTCACGGTAAATAAGGCCGACGCGAGGGCCTTTTTTGCATCGGATGGACATTCCGCTCCGATAGAACGATAGATCGTTGAGTTTGAGGGGGACCTCGCTCTTGAATGAAGTCCTAACTCGCAGCGGTTGTGAAGATACATCGATCCGCGCGCGAGGTACCCCCCCCTTTTTGGGAATCTGTACAGATGCCCGTCTAATGGCCCCGCCATCTGTACAGATGCTTGTTGATGGGCCCAAGGATATGCGTCATCTGTACAGATTCCTTCCTTGCATCTGTACAGATACGTAATGTTAGCATCTGTACAGATTCCTTACAGCTATCTGTTCAGATGTGTGCGTCTGTTCAGAAAAACCTCTAAGCATCTGTACAGATAAATCATAGGCTGTATCTGTACAGATGTTAGTGGTGTATCTGTACAGAAAGTTAGGATGCTATCTGTACAGATAGCAAGCGTGAGAATCTGTACAGATTGTCTGATGTTTATCTGTACAGATGCAATTTGCTGTCATCTGTACAGATAATTAGGGTTGCATCTGTACAGATTCTACAAGAGAGAATCTGTACAGATGGTAAAAGGTACTATCTGTACAGATAGCTTTGGTCAAATCTGTACAGATATTACGATGGGGCATCTGAACAGATAAATTTGAGTTTATCTGTACAGATGATAAGGCAGCATCTGTACAGATAGCTATATGGATTATCTGTTCAGATAGCTATAGATGTGTCTGTACAGATAGCAATATTAAGCATCTGTACAGATACGTATGGGTGCGTCTGTACAGATAGAGAAGAAAAGCATCTGTACAGATACTCAGAGGTGCGTCTGTACAGATAACAATGACGAAGAGTGGCTTGCATCGTAAAGTATGCTTGCATTTGTGCTGAATGTGATAGACTTGTTACATCTGATAGCTGGTGATGTCGACTTCAAACGGGAGCTCTTCCGTGGCTACTACTGTCGATTTGCAGCGATTGGCTCAGCAAGAGGAGGCCGTCGTCACTCCCGTGCAGCCTCCACGCGAGGCTCCACTGCGACGTGCACCATCACCATGTGATACCGTGTCGCCTAGTGTCTTGCAGTACTTGGACCAACATCCGCCCATCCTGGTAGCCCAACTACGACTGCAACGCACCCACAACTACCTGGACCAACAAATGCAGCTGCTGGTCATCAATCTATTGACATCCCTCATGCCATTCTTGGTCGCCGTTACCCGGTTTCTCAACATGGTGACCCTCATCGCCTGTCTAGTTGGTCATGCGCTGCGTTTGAGTGGAGAAGCTCATCAGCTACCACATGCGTCTGTGGCTCCTACTCTGCCTCTGGATCCGAACTGGACGAGGTGGACGAATCTGAACTGGACGAGGTGGACATGGTGCCTGCCACCCAACCATACCCTGATGTCTCAACTACACAACCCATTGCACCGCCCAATGATGAAGCGGTTGGTTTGGATGACCTGTCCACTCCTCCTTTGCTAGATGATTGGCCTGTGCTGATTATGGATTCCCAGGAGCAAAGATGTAATGGATAATCGGCGGGCCGAGTACATTATGCGAAAATAATGGACGAGTCCGAGGCGATGCGGCCATACACACCGAGGCGCAGCCGAGGTGTGTATGGCCGCGGAGACGAGGACGAGTCCATTAGATTCGCATAATGTGCGAGGTAGAGGCGATTATCTGGTATATCTGAAATCCGCGGCCCGTCAATTATACAAAAGCGTACCCCGCGGCCCGTCAATTATACAAGAGCGTACCCCGCGGCCCGGCAATTATACAAAAGCGCGGTCAACGTTAGGTCAAATATCTGAAGTTTTTGACAACGAAGTAGCTTAGCAGCAACGACAAAGCGTTCCCTTTGTCTTTCCGCGATGAGCGCGGCCTGCCCAAAGCCCGAAGCTTCTAGTCAACATGCCAGCCTGGCAAATATAAGTATACATGCCAGCCTGGCAACATGTCCGCTAAGCTACCGCGCTTTGCTGCAATTGCCGCGTTGAGGTTGCAATAGTTGCGTAGGCGAGCTCTTTCGGGAAACTCGCGACTTGCAGGTTTCGACGTGCAAGCCTTACATGCAACTAGCACACTCGCGACTTGCGGTACACTTGCGGAACACGCGGAGCTAGCTGGTCGCCCTTTGCAGCCTTGATATACTCATCCGAGTTATGGAAAATTATTTGATCCTGTATTTTGCATACACTTCAGATATGCCATGATGATGTCCAGGTACCGCATCATGACTCGCCTACCAAGAAGTCACGGCATTAGGCTCATGAGGGGACATGAGGCATTGTACAGCATGGATTTGGAATAGGTGCTAATTGAATGCATTGGATGTGGTGAGATATGAACTCTGCACCTCTTGCCCCGTGCTCCATTGTCTTTGATGTAAGAGATGGTTATAACTAATGCTTGGGTTTTCAGGTGTCTTGCTGATCCAGCGTGTACAGCACCACATGCAAATCTATGTAAGGTCCTGGCTAGGGTCAGGGTCAGGGTGAAAACCTGTGTCATGTTACTCACTGAGCCATGGCACTCATATGACTGACAAACCAGCTGCTTGTTCATCCATTGTCGCATTCATGCAGTGTCACTCTACGTCGCTGCATATGTCATCATGAATGTGGTAGCCAGGTGATGCAGTCTTCACTCCCACTTCACATGCAATGGAAGCACATCCTCCATGAGGCGCTCCACCCCCCCTATGTACGTGGTGTCAATGAAAATGGACACCTCATTGCACACATTTTCTTCCACCACCTGCTTTATGTGCAAAGCAACATCATCATAATGGCACCCCGTGCACTGATCCAGCCACACGCTGCTGAGTTTGGGAAGGCCTACTATGACGGCCTTCCACAGCTCAACGGATGAGAGGATGCGGGCATTCTCAATACGCAGCATTGTGCACATGCCACCAAAACCTGCCAAGGCTTCCAGATCACTGGCAACCACGGATGATCGGTATACGCTGCTGCCACACTCCACTTGCATCTCCTTGAAGCAGCCTTGCAATGGTTTTAAGGCAGCCACTACCGTGGGAGGGCAGCTTCCCACCCTCATGCGCAACTTATCGACCACCAGATTGTGACAGGCATGGGCAGCATAAAAGCCCTCCAAGGAAGAGCCCTCACCACCCCATGACCCATCCAATCGCTCAATGTGTATTGCCACCAAACCATTCTGGGCTGGCAGCTTGCTCAATGTGGCCCAGTGCATCTTGTCCACATGTAACGTGTCCCACATGCTGACCTGCTCAGCAAGGGAGTCCTAAAGGTCAATGAGTCATCTGTACAGATAAAAATGATTAATCTGTACAGATAGCAGCAAGGCATCTGTACAGTTAGAGGTAAAGCGTCTGTACAGATAAAATAGAGGCATCTGTACAGATAACAGCAAGGAATCTGTACAGATATCAGCGACACATCTGTACAGATAGCAGAGAGGCATCTGTACAGAAAGCAGCCTGTCATCTGTACAGATAGTAGCGGATAATCTGTACAGATAACAGCAAGACATCTGTACAGATAGCAGCAATGCATCTGTACAGATAGCAGCAAGACATCTGTACAGATATCAGCAACGTAGTAGATAACGACAAAACCGCCAGTGCTAAAGGGTTTAAACACGCGAGGCCGAGCACCGGTGCTAAACAGCTCGAGACCGAAGCCAGCGGCCGCGGAGCGTAGCGACGCGGCCGTTGGCTGAGGTCGAGAGCTGTTTAGCACCGGTGCGAGGCCGAGCGTGTTTAAACCCTTTAGCACTGCGCGGTTTTGTCGCTATCTAGTGTAGTGGCGTTTTCAAAGCGTTCGAGCTTCATTTAGCGCGGCGAAGCCGCTCTGGCTTCGTCTCTCACATTTGGTGTGACATTTGTAAAGTTGACCGTCCCGCATCTCTTCCCGTATTGCATATGTTCTATTTCCGAAGCCATTGTTGGGCTCATCCCGCCTGCATATGACTACGACGAAGAAGACCGCGATGGCGACGATCGTTTTCCTCCGACTTTGAGATCGAGGAGTTGTGCCTCTCACCTTCCTTGCCCCTTTGTGCCCCGGTTATGCTGCAAATGGCGCTGGACCAGTGGTGAGAAGTCGGAGGTTATTGTTTCGGACTGCGACCTTGTTTTCGCTTGCCATTTGCTTCCTATCCTTGCTTGTAGGCCCATCTTCGGTCGGTGTACGTATTCAGGCTGCCGTAGACTTTCCGACTGTGATTCCTGCGTGAGTTTGCCAACGCTACAATAGCTTAAGCTCAAGCCTTGCTTTCAGGTGCGTTTCACTCGTTTTCCAGGTTGCGCAGGCTGGGAGTGCTGATGTGGTTGTAGCTGCTCTTGCCATCACCACCCGTGCTAACGTGGCGTCTACCTAAGCTGTTGCTTCGTGTGTTTCCGTGTGGTGTGTGAAGCGGTGCAGGGAGACGTCATGGTGCGTGTGCGTTTGAGCCGGGACTCCTTGTAGGGCACGGAAATGATGGCACACAAGGCACTGTGGCAGCTGGAGCAGACGGTGGCGGTGCGTTGGAGCAGGTGGGATGGACAGGAATGCAAAGGGTGCTTGATGATGGGCAGGATGGTGAATGGCACAATTTGTTGTAGGCGCGGGTCAACATACACTTGCCTCCTTGGTGCTTGATGATGTTTGCCCTGTAAAACTCTGTCGACGCACGGCTCCCCCATTGTGCTTGGTTGCTTTGGGTGTTTTCCATGTGCAGGGAGACAACGATGTGTGTGTGCGTTTTGAGCTGGGCGCCAGGGACGCTTTGTGTGGCACTGAGCTGATGGCTCGCCAGGCACAGTGGCAGCTAGAGCAGTGACGGTGACGGCGTGCTGGAGCAGGTGGGATGGGCGATAGTGCATTGGGTACTAGAACTGGTGGGCTGAGAAGGGATGGGAGGGCTGTGGCGGCGGGTGGGATGGGCAGGACGGTGGATGGCATAATTTGTTGCAAGTGTGGCTAATGGTGGTGGTGGTATACAATTGCCTCCCTTATGCATGGTTCTGTTTGCACCTCTGCCAGCCTGCGGCTCCCCCACAATGCTTGGCTGCACTACATGTGCCTGGGGTGTCCACCATTGCGTATGACTGCTTTGCTCCGTGCGATTGGTTTGCAGATCCGCAGGACTGAAAACGTGAAGATCAGCCTTGACGCATTCTTCCGCTGATGCAAGTCATGCGCATAGAAAAAAACGTGTGCTAGTAGCGTTGCGCTTTTTGTCTTGTGGCTGTTAGTTGCTTAGGAGGCTGTAAACAGAGATGCGCTTTTTAGGTTTGTGGCTGTTAGTTGCTTAGGGGGCTGTAAACAGAGATTCACTTGTTGGGTGTGTGGCTCTTAGTTCAGCAAGGGCCTCGTACTAAACGTTTTAAGGATAGGGCTGCTAACGTTTTTAAACGCGTGAAAACGCCACTACTACAGCGATACAGTCTTTATCTCTGTATCTTACAGTAGTGGCGTTTTCACGCGTTTAACAACGTTAGCAACCCCATTCTTAAAACGTTTAGTACGAGGCCCTTGCTGAACTAAGAGCCACACACCCAAAAAGTGCATCTCTGTTTACAACCCCCTAAGCAACTAACAGCCACAAACCTAAAAAGCGCATCTCTGTTTACAGCCTCCTCAGCAACTAACAGCCACAAACCAAAAAGGGCAACGCTACTGGCACACGTTTTTTTTCTTATGCGCATGACTTGCATCAGCGGACGAATGCCTCAAGCTAATCTTGCGCGTCCCCAGTCCTGCGCATCTGCAAACCAACCGCACGGAGCAAAGCAGTCATACGCAATGGTGGACACACCAGGCACATGTAGTGCATCGTGGGGGAGCCGCAGGCTGGCAGAGTTGCAAACAGAACCATGCCACCACCACCATTTGCCACACCTGCAGCAAATTATGCCATCCACCGTCCTGCCCATCCCACCGCCGCCACAGCCCTCCCATCCCTTCTCAGCCCACCAGTTTTAGTACCCAATGCACTATCGCCCATCCCACCTGCTCCAGCACGCCGTCACCGTCTGCTCTAGCTGCCACTGTGCCTGGCAAGCCATCAGCTCAGTGCCACACTAAGCGTCCCTGGCGCCTAGCTCAAAACGCACACACACATCGTTGTCTCCCTGCACATGGAAAACACCCAAAGCAACCAAGCACAATGGGGGAGCCGTGCGTCGACAGAGTTTTACAGGGCAAACATCATCAAGCACCAAGGAGGCAAGTGTATGTTGACCCGCGCCTACAACAAGTTGTGCCATTCACCATCCTGCCCATCATCAAGCACCCTTTGCATTCCTGTCCATCCCACCTGCTCCAACGCACCGCCACCGTCTGCTCCAGCTGCCACAGTGCCTTGTGTGCCATCATTTCCGTGCCCTACAAGGAGTCCCGGCTCAAACGCACACGCACCATGACGTCTCCCTGCACCGCTTCACACACCACACGGAAACACACGAAGCAACAGCTTAGGTAGACGCCACGTTAGCACGGGTGGTGATGGCAAGAGCAGCTACAACCACATCAGCACTCCCAGCCTGCGCAACCTGGAAAACGAGTGAAACGCACCTGAAAGCAAGGCTTGAGCTTAAGCTATTGTAGCGTTGGCAACGCTCCGCGGCCGCTGGCTTCGGTCTCGAGCTGTTTAGCACCGGTGCTCGGCCTCGCGTGTTTAAACCCTTTAGCACTGGCGGTTTTGTCGTTATCTACTACTTGTATCGGGCAAGGCCTGTGCTGGATGCTGGTGCGCACTCCCATTTTAGCAGATCCGCACTCCAATTTTGGTAACAACAAATTTCCCGGTCTGATCTCCGCGACAAAGAAATTTGAGAAAGTAGGACTAGTACAACGCTACAGGCCGACAATAGACACAACCTTACATGCACTTCGTCCTGATACCAGGGCCATACTTCCTAATCATCATTGCGTGAACTGCCAACTTTCATGCCTCCTGCTTTCTACAACTGTCACATGTCACATCCACCCCTCAGTCGCAGCACCAGGTGCAGCGTGGACTCCTTCTGAATGTTGTAGTCAGCCAGGGTGCGGCCGTCCTCCAGCTGCTTCCCAGCAAAGATCAGGCGCTGCTGGTCAGGGGGGATGCCTGCGCGCAAGCAAAGCATGCACTGTCAGAAACAAGCAATGACAAACGTGTCCACGCAACGCTGTCACAACTCACAGCAGCACCGGCAGGCAGCTCCTCACCACGCCCGATGCAACAAACGCACAGCACCAACCACTCACCCTCCTTGTCCTGGATCTTCTGCTTCACATTGTCGATGGTGTCAGAGCTCTCCACCTCCAGCGTGATGGTCTTGCCTGTCAGGGTCTTGACAAAGATCTGCATGCCTCCCCTCAGGCGCAGCACCAGGTGCAGCGTGGACTCCTTCTGAATGTTGTAGTCACCCAGGGTGCGGCCGTCCTCCAGCTGCTTCCCAGCAAAGATCAGGCGCTGCTGGTCAGGGGGGATGCCTGCGCGCAAGCAAAGCATGCACTGTCAGAAACAAGCAATGACAAACGTGTCCACGCAACGCTGTCACAACTCACAGCAGCACCGGCAGGCAGCTCCTCACCACGCCCGATGCAACAAACGCACAGCACCAACCACTCACCCTCCTTGTCCTGGATCTTCTGCTTCACATTGTCGATGGTGTCAGAGCTCTCCACCTCCAGCGTGATGGTCTTGCCTGTCAGGGTCTTGACAAAGATCTGCATGCCTCCCCTCAGGCGCAGCACCAGGTGCAGCGTGGACTCCTTCTGAATGTTGTAGTCAGCCAGGGTGCGGCCGTCCTCCAGCTGCTTCCCAGCAAAGATCAGGCGCTGCTGGTCAGGAGGGATGCCTGCGCGCAAGCAAAGCATGCACCGTCAGAAACAAGCAATGACAAACGTGTCCACGCAACGCTGTCACAACTCACAGCAGCACCGGCAGGCAGCTCCTCACCACGCCCGATGCAACAAACGCACAGCACCAACCACTCACCCTCCTTGTCCTGGATCTTCTGCTTCACATTGTCGATGGTGTCAGAGCTCTCCACCTCCAGCGTGATGGTCTTGCCTGTCAGGGTCTTGACAAAGATCTGCATGCCTCCCCTCAGGCGCAGCACCAGGTGCAGCGTGGACTCCTTCTGAATGTTGTAGTCAGCCAGGGTGCGGCCGTCCTCCAGCTGCTTCCCAGCAAAGATCAGGCGCTGCTGGTCAGGAGGGATGCCTGCGCGCAAGCAAAGCATGCACCGTCAGAAACAAGCAATGACAAACGTGTCCACGCAACGCTGTCACAACTCACAGCAGCACCGGCAGGCAGCTCCTCACCACGCCCGATGCAACAAACGCACAGCACCAACCACTCACCCTCCTTGTCCTGGATCTTCTGCTTCACATTGTCGATGGTGTCAGAGCTCTCCACCTCCAGCGTGATGGTCTTGCCTGTCAGGGTCTTGACAAAGATCTGCATGCCTCCCCTCAGGCGCAGCACCAGGTGCAGCGTGGACTCCTTCTGAATGTTGTAGTCAGCCAGGGTGCGGCCGTCCTCCAGCTGCTTCCCAGCAAAGATCAGGCGCTGCTGGTCAGGAGGGATGCCTGCGCGCAAGCAAAGCATGCACCGTCAGAAACAAGCAATGACAAACGTGTCCACGCAACGCTGTCACAACTCACAGCAGCACCGGCAGGCACCTCCTCACCACGCCCGATGCAACAAACGCACAGCACCAACCACTCACCCTCCTTGTCCTGGATCTTCTGGTTCACATTGTCGATGGTGTCAGAGCTCTCCACCTCCAGCGTGATGGTCTTGCCTGTCAGGGTCTTGACAAAGATCTGCATGCCTCCCCTCAGGCGCAGCACCAGGTGCAGCGTGGACTCCTTCTGAATGTTGTAGTCAGCCAGGGTGCGGCCGTCCTCCAGCTGCTTCCCAGCAAAGATCAGGCGCTGCTGGTCAGGAGGGATGCCTGCGCGCAAGCAAAGCATGCACCGTCAGAAACAAGCAATGACAAACGTGTCCACGCAACGCTGTCACAACTCACAGCAGCACCGGCAGGCACCTCCTCACCACGCCCGATGCAACAAACGCACAGCACCAACCACTCACCCTCCTTGTCCTGGATCTTCTGCTTCACATTGTCGATGGTGTCAGAGCTCTCCACCTCCAGCGTGATGGTCTTGCCTGTCAGGGTCTTGACAAAGATCTGCATGCCTCCCCTCAGGCGCAGCACCAGGTGCAGCGTGGACTCCTTCTGAATGTTGTAGTCAGCCAGGGTGCGGCCGTCCTCCAGCTGCTTCCCAGCAAAGATCAGGCGCTGCTGGTCAGGAGGGATGCCTGCGCGCAAGCAAAGCATGCACCGTCAGAAACAAGCAATGACAAACGTGTCCACGCAACGCTGTCACAACTCACAGCAGCACCGGCAGGCACCTCCTCACCACGCCCGATGCAACAAACGCACAGCACCAACCACTCACCCTCCTTGTCCTGGATCTTCTGCTTCACATTGTCGATGGTGTCAGAGCTCTCCACCTCCAGCGTGATGGTCTTGCCTGTCAGGGTCTTGACAAAGATCTGCATGCCTCCCCTCAGGCGCAGCACCAGGTGCAGCGTGGACTCCTTCTGAATGTTGTAGTCAGCCAGGGTGCGGCCGTCCTCCAGCTGCTTCCCAGCAAAGATCAGGCGCTGCTGGTCAGGAGGGATGCCTGCGCGCAAGCAAAGCATGCACCGTCAGAAACAAGCAATGACAAACGTGTCCACGCAACGCTGTCACAACTCACAGCAGCACCGGCAGGCACCTCCTCACCACGCCCGATGCAACAAACGCACAGCACCAACCACTCACCCTCCTTGTCCTGGATCTTCTGCTTCACATTGTCGATGGTGTCAGAGCTCTCCACCTCCAGCGTGATGGTCTTGCCTGTCAGGGTCTTGACAAAGATCTGCATGCCTCCCCTCAGGCGCAGCACCAGGTGCAGCGTGGACTCCTTCTGAATGTTGTAGTCAGCCAGGGTGCGGCCGTCCTCCAGCTGCTTCCCAGCAAAGATCAGGCGCTGCTGGTCAGGAGGGATGCCTGCGCGCAAGCAAAGCATGCACCGTCAGAAACAAGCAATGACAAACGTGTCCACGCAACGCTGTCACAACTCACAGCAGCACCGGCAGGCACCTCCTCACCACGCCCGATGCAACAAACGCACAGCACCAACCACTCACCCTCCTTGTCCTGGATCTTCTGCTTCACATTGTCGATGGTGTCAGAGCTCTCCACCTCCAGCGTGATGGTCTTGCCTGTCAGGGTCTTGACAAAGATCTGCATGCCTCCCCTCAGGCGCAGCACCAGGTGCAGCGTGGACTCCTTCTGAATGTTGTAGTCAGCCAGGGTGCGGCCGTCCTCCAGCTGCTTCCCAGCAAAGATCAGGCGCTGCTGGTCAGGAGGGATGCCTGCGCGCAAGCAAAGCATGCACCGTCAGAAACAAGCAATGACAAACGTGTCCACGCAACGCTGTCACAACTCACAGCAGCACCGGCAGGCACCTCCTCACCACGCCCGATGCAACAAACGCACAGCACCAACCACTCACCCTCCTTGTCCTGGATCTTCTGCTTCACATTGTCGATGGTGTCAGAGCTCTCCACCTCCAGCGTGATGGTCTTGCCTGTCAGGGTCTTGACAAAGATCTGCATGCCTCCCCTCAGGCGCAGCACCAGGTGCAGCGTGGACTCCTTCTGAATGTTGTAGTCAGCCAGGGTGCGGCCGTCCTCCAGCTGCTTCCCAGCAAAGATCAGGCGCTGCTGGTCAGGAGGGATGCCTGCGCGCAAGCAAAGCATGCACCGTCAGAAACAAGCAATGACAAACGTGTCCACGCAACGCTGTCACAACTCACAGCAGCACCGGCAGGCACCTCCTCACCACGCCCGATGCAACAAACGCACAGCACCAACCACTCACCCTCCTTGTCCTGGATCTTCTGCTTCACATTGTCGATGGTGTCAGAGCTCTCCACCTCCAGCGTGATGGTCTTGCCTGTCAGGGTCTTGACAAAGATCTGCATGCCTCCCCTCAGGCGCAGCACCAGGTGCAGCGTGGACTCCTTCTGAATGTTGTAGTCAGCCAGGGTGCGGCCGTCCTCCAGCTGCTTCCCAGCAAAGATCAGGCGCTGCTGGTCAGGAGGGATGCCTGCGCGCAAGCAAAGCATGCACCGTCAGAAACAAGCAATGACAAACGTGTCCACGCAACGCTGTCACAACTCACAGCAGCACCGGCAGGCAGCTCCTCACCACGCCCGATGCAACAAACGCACAGCACCAACCACTCACCCTCCTTGTCCTGGATCTTCTGCTTCACATTGTCGATGGTGTCAGAGCTCTCCACCTCCAGCGTGATGGTCTTGCCTGTCAGGGTCTTGACAAAGATCTGCATGCCTCCCCTCAGGCGCAGCACCAGGTGCAGCGTGGACTCCTTCTGAATGTTGTAGTCAGCCAGGGTGCGGCCGTCCTCCAGCTGCTTCCCAGCAAAGATCAGGCGCTGCTGGTCAGGAGGGATGCCTGCGCGCAAGCAAAGCATGCACCGTCAGAAACAAGCAATGACAAACGTGTCCACGCAACGCTGTCACAACTCACAGCAGCACCGGCAGGCACCTCCTCACCACGCCCGATGCAACAAACGCACAGCACCAACCACTCACCCTCCTTGTCCTGGATCTTCTGCTTCACATTGTCGATGGTGTCAGAGCTCTCCACCTCCAGCGTGATGGTCTTGCCTGTCAGGGTCTTGACAAAGATCTGCATGCCTCCCCTCAGGCGCAGCACCAGGTGCAGCGTGGACTCCTTCTGAATGTTGTAGTCAGCCAGGGTGCGGCCGTCCTCCAGCTGCTTCCCAGCAAAGATCAGGCGCTGCTGGTCAGGAGGGATGCCTGCGCGCAAGCAAAGCATGCACCGTCAGAAACAAGCAATGACAAACGTGTCCACGCAACGCTGTCACAACTCACAGCAGCACCGGCAGGCAGCTCCTCACCACGCCCGATGCAACAAACGCACAGCACCAACCACTCACCCTCCTTGTCCTGGATCTTCTGCTTCACATTGTCGATTGTGTCAGAGCTCTCCACCTCCAGCGTGATGGTCTTGCCTGTCAGGGTCTTGACAAAGATCTGCATGCCTCCCCTCAGGCGCAGCACCAGGTGCAGCGTGGACTCCTTCTGAATGTTGTAGTCAGCCAGGGTGCGGCCGTCCTCCAGCTGCTTCCCAGCAAAGATCAGGCGCTGCTGGTCAGGGGGGATGCCTGCGCGCAAGCAAAGCATGCACTGTCAGAAACAAGCAATGACAAACGTGTCCACGCAACGCCGTCACAACTCACAGCAGCACCGGCAGGCAGCTCCTCACCACGCCCGATGCAACAAACGCGCAGCACCAACCACTCACCCTCCTTGTCCTGGATCTTCTGCTTCACATTGTCGATGGTGTCAGAGCTCTCCACCTCCAGCGTGATGGTCTTGCCTGTCAGGGTCTTGACAAAGATCTGCATGCCTCCCCTCAGGCGCAGCACCAGGTGCAGCGTGGACTCCTTCTGAATGTTGTAGTCAGCCAGGGTGCGGCCGTCCTCCAGCTGCTTCCCAGCAAAGATCAGGCGCTGCTGGTCAGGAGGGATGCCTGCGCGCAAGCAAAGCATGCACCGTCAGAAACAAGCAACGACAGACGTGCCCACGCAATGCTGTCACAACTCACAGCAGCACCGGCAGGCAGCTCCTCACCACTCCCGATGCAAAAAACGCGCAGCACCAACCACTCACCCTCCTTGTCCTGGATCTTCTGCTTCACATTGTCGATGGTGTCAGAGCTCTCCACCTCCAGCGTGATGGTCTTGCCTGTCAGGGTCTTGACAAAAATCTGCGAAGCCACCATAGAGGTGAAAGAGCTCAGCGTGCGAGGGGTGGAAGGCAGAGGTTAAGAGCTCAGACAAAACCACGGTTCGAACTATCTAACCTCTCCTCGCCTGCACCTGCGCTGCCTGTCAGCCTGCTCGCATAGCGTCTGATCCTACCTGCATTTCTTGTTCTTCGGT
>JASKMD010000026.1:4672643-4730255 GCA_030144725.1 Haematococcus lacustris | reverse complement strand
GCCCTTTTTTTTTTTTTTTTCAAGGAAGAGCATTACAAGAGAGAGTGAGATTAGAGAAAAGAAGAAAAGAGAAGACTACAAAAGACATGGTTCCCCCATACACGATTCCCAAGTACCCCACCCAATCACAGCGGTCCACACACCCCAAGCAAAGGTCCTCACCCCACATGCAAAGGTCCACACAACCCAAGCAACCCCCTCCCTAGGACAACGTCAAGACACTCCCCCACACCAACGCCCTCCACCCTAGCTCACCTCCCCAGACCCTCCCCAGACCCTCCCCACAAAACTACCCACACGAGCCTAAGTTCCGCCCCTCGACCTGAAACCGAGAACCCTACCCCCAACGCTCAAACCAAGACCACCTAAGCCCCCGGTCCCCTGACACCCAGACAACCCCCCGAGGCATAGCCCACCCCACCCACCGAACGCCCTAAGCCCCCACCAGCAACCCTGCAGCTCAGGCTGGCTCGACGGGGAAGGGGACGGGCCACTGCAAGGAGAGGCGAACCACTAGCTCTCCCCCCCCTTGCGCCCTGCCCCCCCCCTGCCTAGGCCTCCCTGCTGCCCTCTCCTCCTCCACTCCTCCTGCCCCAACCCTCCCCTCTGCCCCCTCCTGCCCTCCCCTCCGCTCCCTCCTGGGCTGCTTAGCAAACCAAGCCCCCGACGCCTCGGGCCACAGCTGGTCGAAGTGGGCCGCGTCCAGCTCCGGGTCCTTTCCCTTGAACCAGGTGGAGGGCACAGCGCCGCAGAGGCCCACGCGGATGTCCCTCCCCACCCGATGCCAGTCCCGCTTGACGGCCGTGGTGAGGGTGGAGATGACCTCCTCCACGACCCGCCTCGCCACCTGGTGTGGCTGCAGGGCTGTAGCGGCTCCTGAGCTGCGGAGGCGCCACACTGCGCCCAGGTAGGCAACGCGCAGCCGCAGCCACAGCAGGCTGTCAGGGGGCTGAAAGGGGGGGGCCTCGCCGCGGGTGGGGCGCCCACTGAGGAGCAGCATGGCGTCGCCTGAGGGGGGGCGGGTGCCTGTGAGGCGGCCGTACACGTCCAGCACCCACTCCCAGGCTGGGACCACGGCGGGGCAGGTCAGGAAGGCGTGGGTGAGGGTCTCCAAGTGCCCCGGCTGGCAGAAGCGGCAGGCGGAAGAGCCCGGGGCAGCCGTACCCTTGAGGATGTGGCCCCACAAGGCCCCCACCATGAGGCTGGCGTGAAGCACCCGCCAGGCCACGATGACATGCTCCCGACGGAGGGTGGGGTCTAGCAGCTCCTTCCACACCTTCGCACACGGCTGGCCCGCCTGAACACCCACAGCCAGCTGGTCCGCGGTGTCGGCCCGGGGGGCGGGCTGAGCAACTGGCTGCCTGCCCCCACGCCGCTGCTGGGCCTCTAGCTGCCGCTCAGCCTGCTGGGCCGCCCTCATCTGCGGCGAGGGTCGCTGGTGCGCCCTGGCGGAGGTGTCAAGCCAGCGAGGCGGTTGGCTGCCCTGCACCTCCTCGGGGAGCCGCTCCTCCACATCCCTGCCCTGCTGCTCCCGCTCCCCCGCTGCCCCCTGGCCTGCCACCTGCTGCACGCTGGCCTCCCACTTGAGCTCCAGCTCCCTCAGGGCCCCATCAGCCACCGCTGCCACCTCCGGTTCGCCCGCTGCCCGGGGGGGGCGCACGCCCCACAGCGCTGGCCACAGGCCCCCACCTGGTGGGTAGAGGGGGTCGGCACTGACGCGGTGGAGCTGGTGGAGGCGCACCCTGGCATGCTTGACAGAGAAGTCCAGCAGGGTGGTGGTGCCCATGCCCCACACCTGAGGGTCCAGTTGCAGGTGAATCCAGGGGCCCAAGAGCCACTCCTCCTTAGGCCAGGTGCCAGGCCCCTCGTCAGCTGGGTCGGCAGCCTGCCCTCCCGCCCCGCCCCCTGCTCCCCTACGCCCTCCACCTCCTCCACGCCCTCGCCCCCTGCCCCCGCCCCGCCCCCTTGCCCGCCCCCCCCCCCTGCCAACCGCCCTGGCTCCTCCTTGCTCCTGCCCTTGAGCCTGCTCCTGCGCCACGTGACGCTGGGCGGGTAGAGGGCGGAGGTGGGTGGCTCGCTCCTCCGGAGTCAGCCTGTAGCTGGGCTTGTTGAGGCGGGCCACCGCAGCTGGCTCCCAGGCCGCCCCTCCCTCCGCCCAGAAAGCCCCTAGGGGCCCCTGCCCTATGAAGTCTAGGGGGTAGAGGCGGCCGTTGGGGCCCACCCAGTGGGAGGGCTGGAGCAGGGGGGTGCGCCGCATCACAAACGCCACCCCTGGCCCAACCCTCAGGCACTCCCACTCCGGCTGAGGAGGCTGCAGGCGGTCCACCATGCCCTGCCAGGGCTCGGGGAGGCAAGCCCTGACCAGGTCGGCAGCCCATCGGGCCTCCCCCTCCAGCTGGGGGCTATGCAGGGCCTCCCTCACGTGGCGGACGTGGGTCCAACCCTGCTCAGCTGCTGCCTCCCTGGCTGCTGGGTTCATGCGGACTTGCGCGTTGTACCACAGCGGCTCTGCCAGCACCGAGAAGAAGGACTGGCTAGCGGGGGGCACCGCACGGAACAGCTTGAGCTCAGCCAGGGCCGCCACGTGAGCTTGCAGCCGCGGGCTGATGCCTCGCGAGGGGGGGGCGGTGGGGTCGGTGATGACCCACGTGCTGAGGCCGTGGGAGGGGTCTGCCAGCAGGCTGTGGGTCAGAGGCTGCCAGGGACGAACCCGGGGCGACCAGAGCTGGGCCAGCATCTTCGCCAGCATGGCCGTGCTGGTGACCCCCAGGTCGGGAAGCCCCACCCCTCCCTCCCCCCGGGGCATCACGCAGATGGCCTTGCTAGGGTAGAGGCGGCTGCTGTTGGGGCTGCGCTCCTGGGGCAGGTCTGAGGCTGCCACAAAGCGGTTGACAGCCAAGGCCATGGCTTGCGCCAGAGCAGCAGAGGGTTGCACGAAGGCCATTTGGTAGATGGACTTGGAGGCCAGGCACTGTTGTGCCACCTGCACCCGCGCCAGGAGGTTGAGGCCTTGGGGCCGCCAAGGGAGGGAGGCTGCCATCATGAGCCTGAAGCTGAATCATGAGCCTGAATCATGAGCCTGAAGCTGGGCTTGTTGAGCCGGGGCACCGCAGCTGGCTCCCAGGCCGCCCCTTCCTCCACCCAGAAAGCCCCAAGGGGCTGACGCCCTGTGGGGTCTAGGGGGGCAGAGGCGGCCGTTGGGGCCCACCCAGTGGGAGGGCGGGAGCATGGGGGTGCGCCGCATCACAAACCCCACCCCAGGCGCAACCCTCAGGCACTCCCATTCAGGCTGTGAAGGCTGGAGGCCGTCCACCATGCCCTGCCAGGGCTCGGGGAGGCAAGCTTTGACCAGGTCAGCAGCCCAGCGGGTCGCCTCTCTAGCTGGGGCAGGTGTAGGGCGTCCCGCACATAAACGACGTGGGTCCAACCCTGCTCAGCTGCCGCATCCCTTGCTGCCGGGTTCAAGCGGACTTGCGCGGTGTACCACAGCGGCTCCGCAAGCACTGAGAAGAAGGACTGGCCAGCCGGGGGCACTGTCCGGAACAGCTTAAGATGAGCCAGGGCCGGGGCTGGCGGTGAGGCACCTCCACGCGGTGGCCCTGGTAACAATCCGCGTTGACTTCGGTCGCACGGATTGGCTAGGCTACCTCACCACCGCACCCAGCGGTATATAAATTGGGATGCAACGGGAGAGCCTTCCCAGGCTTGAACGGGCACCGCTTTGTCCAGCGGAATACAAATGAGGTCCGGGTGCCGCACACGACCGCTGCGGGTCATCGAGCTGTTGTGGAGTTGCCGGCGTCGTCAAGGAGGGAGTAGAGCTACCTCAACGCAGGACGTTCGCTGACAGCTGAAGTTATAGTACCGCCGTATCTTCAGGACGGCGGCGGACGACAATTCAGATTTGCAGCTAGACAAAGCAATATTCTGCTATGTGGCTGTTGCTACTTGCTGTTGTTATCTGCTGCTGCTACTGCTGTAGCTGCTGCTTACGTACTCTTAAGCGCGCGACGTTGTTACGATGAGGATAACTGCAACACCGAACCTTTTCCGGAGGCCCCTGGCGGAGGTCGAGAGCGTTCACGAGGAACTGCGAGGCCGAGGTCGTTTACAAACCCGGAAAAGGTGAGGCGTTGCAGTTAACTTGTATAACTTCAATTTACAGAGGCGATAAATCGATTCTGAGCTTGGCGGAGCCGAGCTGATCATTGCCTTTAGTGTAACATTTGAGGTGTCGTTTGTTTGTTGCTTGGTGAGGGTCAGTCGTTGTTGTGCATTGGGCTATGGATGAGATACAGGTGGAACGGAGGACTTTCTTTGGAACGGAGGACTTGCACGGCGACAATGGCGGCGAGAGCGGTGGCTCCGACCCTGACTTTGGTAAGTTCGACCCTCACTAATGCCGAGACGACCTGCCACGCACGGACTGCGGTTTCACAGAAATCACCATCTGCCCTGGATCCCTCAATTTGCTCGTAGGGACACCCGTAATCCTGTCAGCGTCATTGTGAATGTCACAATGGCTATAGTCAGGTTTCTTGTTTCCTTAGCGGTTCTCGTCGCCGCCGCCGCCGCCATTTAAGTGCCTAGCTATCTTGCCTCAGACATTGTCATCGTAACCTTAAGCGGTAGGTGCTGCCCCGACCGTGCAGTCGCAGTGACTAATTTCTTGGTTGCTAGGGCAGCCATGCCATTGCTGCAGTTGCACAAGTGCTAGGGCTTGGGTTGCATAGGTAGCAACATCTAGGGCACCATCATGTGCATGCGCAACTGTATCCATATCATGCAGGTGCACTTGTTGTTGCTCCGTGTGCATTTGTGTTTGTCACAACATGTTGTTTCGTCTCTTGCAGGGCTGCTTGGTTGTGGAGCTCCTGCTTAGCATGCTAGTGCTGATGCTCACGGCTTAAAGCCTCAAAGCTCGATCAGGTGAGGGAGCAGATCCTGCAACATGAAGTCTAACATTGTGCATGACAGCTCCCATTACCCTCCTTGATGTCATTGTGCGCAGGAGTTGAAGTGAACACATGTCCGATGTTGCGGCAACGGTTGGTTGCTCTCAGCCTGCCCTTGGCCCCAGCTTAGGTCACATTGCCAGCTCCTCCACCACTTCTCAGACCTCTCTCTCTCTCTCTACTAACCCATCACAAAACGGGCGCTATAGAGGCCGGCGCACATCACACGGTTGGTGTTGTGCTTCTTGATGCTCTCAGCCCACCCTCCGCCCCAACTCAAGCTACCTCTCAGCTCAGGCTAGCTCCACCACCTCTCGGTCCTTCCATTCCCTATATACCTTGGAAAGCGTCGATGTCCCTCATTATCACCATCCTTTGGCATGCCACGCATAGTGGAGAACGGCATGGCACCACTCACGTCTCGGTTGGTGCTTAGTCATCTGCATGTCATAATGTGTTGCAAGTTGTGTTCATGGTGCTGTGTAGTAGGCAAGGCCTCCTCTCATGCAAGCAAGCATCTATGCTATGATGAAATGCATGCTAATGCACGTGATGAATTGCATGATGTATAAATAAAGCGCATGGGCACATGTATTGCATGAGGTGCAAGGAGGGCGATATGAGGATGGGGTCGTGTTTTGCCATGTGTAGTGGTTGCGACTGGACGGTTGGCTATAAATGGCGGTTGGCTATAATTGGCGGTTGGCTATAATTGGCGGTTGGCTATAATTGACGGTTGGCTGTAATTGACGGTTGGCTGTAATTGACGGTTAGCTATAATTGATGGTTAGCTATAATTGACGGTTGGGACATAATTAGCCGTCGGTTGCCCTTGTTACGATGAGGATAACTGTAACACCGAACCTTTTCCGGGTTTGTAAACGACCGAGGCCGAAGCAGTTCCGAGTGAACGCTCGAGACCGACGCCAGGGGCCGGAGGCCCCTGGCGGAGGTCGAGAGCGTTCACGAGGAACTGCGAGGCCGAGGTCGTTTACAAACCCGGAAAAGGTGAGGCGTTGCAGTTAACTTGTATAACTTCAATTTACAGAGGCGATAAATCGATTCTGAGCTCGGCGGAGCCGAACCTATCATTGTCTTCAGTGTAACATTTGAGGCAATTCTTTGTTCGTGTGCGGGTTGGATGTTCATATTGCTCTGGTTATGGACGTAGCGTCGTTGGCTTCCTTTGGCAGCTGGGAGGACGATGATGGCAACGATTGTGGAAACGACCCAGACATTGGCATCTTCGACCTTCGGATGTTCCGTGATGGTGCGTTTTATCCCGCTCACTACGCTACTTCACTGGATTCCATTTTGTCAAAACATTTGCCGCCCGCAACCTTCTCGCAGGGGTGCAGGTAACCCAGCCTGCGCATTTGTGGAGGCCTAATCAGCTGCAGCAAGGTCATGTGCCTCCTCTACTCCCGCCGGCATCTCCCGCCGTCATTCTTCTGAAGGAGTCGTCCGTGTCTTCGCTGACCTTTGGGCCTTCGCTACCGTTGCCTCTTTCCCCAGCGTCACTGGCAATGGCTGGGTCGCATGTCCAGCCGCAGCCGCAGCCGCAGCCGCTACCGCTGCCGCAGCCGCAGCCGCCTATTGTTCATGATGTTGCTGGTAAGCTTTGTTTTACGTGCTTGTTGCTGTTTGCCATTGTTGCAATTTGCATGTTTGCTACTAGCCCTTGATTGTTGCCCTTTAATTGTTGCCAATGCCTGGCTGCAGGACCAAGCGGTGTTGCCTTGCTTAAGGAAATGCCTTGGTGTATCAAAACCATCAGTCCTCAGAGCGCAATCCCAGGACCATGAAACAAGATCAATCTCAGCTAAAGTGTAACGGCGTAGCCGCTGCCTTTAATCTTACAGTGTGAGCGGCATGTCCACTTAGAAATGTCCAACGCAGTGTCTACTATCCACACTCTCGCACAGCAACTGAGCCCAGGTTTAGAACGGGACCCTCGGGAGTCGAACCCGAATGGTGAGCTGGTAGCAGCCCACCATTGACCTCCTCAGTCACTCTGCTAAAGTGTGGTTTACGGATACGCATAAGCGCACCGTCACATTCCTCCCCCTCTTAAGAGATCCGTTCCGCCAAGGTACCTGGGATAGCCCAGAGCACCGAGACTCGCAGTCTATAGAGACCACTGATAAACAGGCTGACCCATAAGGGTACCAGCCACCCACAGAAACACATGCATCACTATAAGGTGCCGCATGGGGACCATGGTCATAGGACCAGGCCAGGTGACATATGTCACTGAGACGTTTACACATCAAGGCAGGTTATGCACAGCCTTGTACCTAGACAAGATCTGGGGAGCACCAGCCAGCATAGCCTCTGGCTCCCAGGTGTTGTAGGTGTCATCGTAGCCTGTCCACTTGACCAGGTACTCCATGCGCTTCTTGAAACGTACCTGCCTGTGGTTCAGCAGACTATGCACTTCATAGTGAGGCGCATCTTCCAGCCACTCCATCACAGGAGGGGGGTGAAACCCCTGGCTGCCAGTGTACTTCTTAAGAAGTGACACATGGAACACAGGATGTAACCTGCTCATGGTGGGAGGTAACTCCAACCGGTAGGCAGCTTCACCTAGCTTGCCTGTGACCTTGAAAGGCCCTACATACCTAGGCAAGAACTTACGTGCTCTGCCAGGTGCATTGCGCAGGTTCTTGGTGCTCAGCAGGACGCTGTCTCCTACGCTGAACGTGACATCACGCCTACGCTTATTCGCATACCTTTGTTGGCGGTCCTGAGCCACCCTCATGCACTCCTGAGCATGCTTTACCTCATGCTCCCACTTCTTGGCGAAGCTCTCAGCGGAGGGAGATAGACACGGCCTGGGCAGCTTATGCAGCACAGGTGTAATGGGTGACTGTCCGTAGTTCACCAGGAATGGTGTGGACTGAATAGACTCTTGCCATGAATTATTAATAGCAAACTCGGCAAAGGCTAGATGCCTAGGCCAATCTTCTTGAGTAGGTAGGATATAATGTCTAAGCATTTCTTCCACAATTTGGTTTGTACGCTCAGTCTGACCATCTGATTGAGGATGATACGCAGTGCTGAAAGCAGGGTCTACGCCTATCAGCTTTCTGACCTCAATCCAGAACTGGTTGTTAAAGGTCGCACCACGATCAGAGATGGTTACTTTAGACAGGCCATGGTATTTAAATACATGGTCAATGTATAATTCAGCAAATTCCTTAGCATCCATGGCTTCAATGCATGGGATTAGGTGAACCATCTTTGATAGACGATCCACGACCACACATATAGAATCATAGCCATGCACACCGACTGGAAGCTTAACCACCAAATCCATGGTGACAGATTCCCAGCGGTACCCAGGTATAGACAAGGGATTTAGCAGCCCACCAGGTACTTGGCGTGACGCTTTGTTTCGTTGGCATGCATCACAGTTAGTCACATAGTGTCTAACGTCAGCACGCATGGTTTTCCACCAGAACACCCTACGCACACGTTCAAGGGTTTTGGTGATGCCCACATGGCCAGCATACTTAGCATCATGCATTTCGTGCAAGATATGCTCTCGTAGCTGGATATCATTAGGAACTATAATAGTACCCTTATCAAGGTGTCGCCACAGACCCTCCTGGGTCATTTCCCACTCCTCATTAGGCTCAGCAAAGGCGGGATCAGTGCTATAGGCACTAATTAGCCAATCTGTGACCTGAGAAGGGTGACCAGGACACTCAGGGACCTGTGCCTCACAGTCATTAGAGACCGGGTCAGCCCACCTTAACCGCTTAGGCTCTGATGGCTTTAGAGCATCATCAGAGTCAGCATCATGGTCAGGGTCTGATCCAGCGGCAGGCTGCTGTTCGCTGCCTCCGCTGCCGCTGCTCAACGGTGTACCCGCACCGACGTCCTCCCCCTCCTGTAATCTCCGCTTCTGCTGCCTGGTCGTCACCAGGATTTTGTCAGTATCAGTCTTAGCCGTCGCTGAAGTTACTGGAATACGTGACAGTGGATCGGCAGGATTAGTGTTGCCAGGTAGGTATTTAATGGTGTAATTAAATCGGGATAAGAACTCCAACCAGCGGCTCTGCCTACGGGACAGTGTAGACTGCGTAGGTAGGGCCTCTAGAGGGCGGTGATCAGTAAACAGGGTGAATGGTACTCCTTCAAGGTAGCACCGCCACTGTGTACACGCAGCAATAATGGCCAAAGTTTCCTGTTCCCCAGTGGTATAATTCATTTCAGCTTTTGACAGCTTACGTGAGTAATATGCCAGGGGGTAACCAGCCTGTGTCAATACTGCGCCAACACCCAAGAGTGAGGCGTCACAGTAGACTTCAAAGGGCTTGGTTATATCAGGTAAGCGGAGCATAGGCACCTTCATAATAGCCTGCTTTAGAGCATTGAAAGCATCTAACTGGGGTTTAGGCCATTGTGCCCAGTTGAATGTTTTGCCTTCAGGGCCAGTTAAATTAGTAAGAGGAACAGCAATGGAACTAAAATTACGCACAAATTTACGTACATAATTAGCCATGCCCAGGAATGACTGCAGAGCTGTCAGGTTCGTAGGAACAGGCCAGTCTTTGATTGCAGTCACCTTGCTGGGGTCTACAGCTACACCGTCTTTAGAGATGATGTGCCCCAGGAAAGGTAGAGACTCTTTCATGAATTCACATTTAGATAATTTAGCAAAATATTTATGTTGTCTCAGCAAACTGAATATTTCACGAAGGTGTGACAGGTGCTCCTGGATAGACTTGGACATGATTAAAATGTCATCAAGATATACCAGAGCACACCGGTCAATCACCGTGGCAAACGCCTGGTTCATTGCCCGTTGAAATGTAGCGGGAGCATTGGTTAAACCAAAGCATAACACTTTATACTGATAGTGTCCCATGGGCGTCCTAAACGCAGTTTTAGGAATATCTTCATCAGGTATTCTGATTTGATGATAGCCAGCCTGGAGATCCAGGGAGGAAAATACAGTCATACCCGACAATTTATCAAATAAATCATCAATTCTGGGGAGGGGGTACTGATCACGTATAGTGAGCTTGTTAAGCTGGCGGTAGTCTACGCACATGCGTAGCTCACCGGACTTCTTCTTTACAAAAAGAACTGGCGCTGCAAATGGGGAGGAGCTAGGCTCTATCAGCCCTTTTGACAACATGTCAGTGACCTGTTTTTTAACTTCTTCCTGTTCTGGCTGGCTCATCCTATAACTGGGCCTGGCAGGAGGTTTAGCACCATCCTGCAGGGGTATAGAGTGCCCTACATCACGTGCAGGAGGCAACCCAGTGATAGGCTTAAACACATCAGAGAACTCCATAAGGAGGCTCTTTAACTGTGCCGCCTGCTCAGGAGGGACACCAGGTGGGTCTTGCAGGTTCTCATAAGAGACCAGTGCTACCACACCTGTGCCTCCATCTTTGAGCCACTTAGCAGCCGTCTTGGCAGACAGAGGGGTATAAACCACCTCAGGGCCGGACAATAGGAAACCAGGAGGAATAGCATAGGTTTCTTTTACAGGTTTTACAGTTCGTAGAGACTCAACTGTACAGTTAACTGACCCCTTCTTGCTTACCGCTGAAGGTAGTAAGGTAGGCTGGCCCTTAGGGGTCCGCAGGGTGAGAGACTTGTCGACATAGTCAAGCAAGGCCCCCTGCACAGTTAGCCAGTCAGCACCAAGCAGAATGTCATACTCATGTACAAGCTCAGGCATCACAGTCAAGGTGCAGAAGCAGCTAAACTGTTGGATGGACAAGTGCACTTTGACATATTGTGTACAGAACACTGATTGATTATTAGCTACCTCATAACGAAGTGCCACAGGGTAATTATGCAGTCTCAACTTGTGTGTAAACACAAATGCTTCACTGATGAAGGAGTCATCAGCGCCACCATCAGCAAGGCAGAAGCATGCATGCTGACGGTCAAGGGTGCCAGCAAATCTGAATCTCACCTTGCCATCACGTCCCACCATACCCAGCACATGGGCCTGTTGATGCCGAACCACAGGGGGGACAGCAGTCTTACATGGCACATCATTCAAAGCAGGACTACACAGTCTTGCTGACAGGGCAGGCAGGGGCTCTACAGGGCAGGCAGGCAAAGAAGCTGTTGTTGAGTTGGCCTTGGGCACACTCACATCATCATCAGCTCCTACAACAGCAGCATCATCATCATGCAACAGTTGTTCAGATTGAACCACAGCACAGTCCTGGCTGGCTGGCTGGGCAACACCCTAACGGTTGGTGGCAATACGGGCCCGGCTGACACCACGGCGCATGCCCTGATCCTTGGGCCTAGAAGCCTTAGGTGGGGGCTGGGGCTCTGGCTCCTGGTCTGACTCAGAAGCACCAGACTCTGAAGGGGGCTTGGACTTGGCTTGGCCAGGCTTCTTGGCACCCTCAGGTGGGTGTGCGTACCCAGACCTGCGCCGGGCCTCAATGGCCGTGAAGTGGCGGAAGGGGCATGGGTGGTTTGTCAGGTGGCCGGGATGGTTGCACTTGAAGCAGTATTGCCCAGGCAACAGAGGTTTCTTGGACCACAGCTCATCGTGTCTGGGCCTCTTGCCAGCACCACCAGAAACAGGGGGCTTAGAGCCACGCCTGCCGGGGTGGGCCTCACCTCCCAGGGCACTTGACGCCTGCACAGCATGAACACCAGAAGAACCAGCACCCTTAGCAGGTGTGGTGGTGGACAGCATGACCACGTTGCGCTGAGCCTGCTTAGCAGCCTCCATAGCCTGAGACAGTGTGGGGTCTTTAAAGTGAGCCAGGTCCTTAAGCACAGCAGGCTGTAGAGCTGAGCTGAGGCCCCTAGTGAACACCATGGCCAGCAGAGGCTGACACATGCTGTCGTTCCCTGCAAACAGCAGGTTACTCCTGAACTCAGTAATGTATTGACCCAGGAGCATTCCTGCGGTCATCTTGATGGCACCATCAAGCAGTTTGGTTCGGGCGACGTTACAGTCATCCCGCAGGTCATCTCCTGTATACTCGCAGAATGCAGTACGCAGGTAAGGCCAGTCGGGGACGTCAGCATACAAGGCAGCATAAGACTCCTTGATGGATGGATACCAGGTGTTGCGAGCAGCGCCAGTTAGGAAAGCAGGCAGTGTCGATGCAACATCAAGGCGGCAGCGTTCACAATGACGCTCAAGGTCATCGCAGAACGCTAAGGCTCTACGATGGGTGCTGCTGCACGCATCAGTCCACTTGTCTGGGCCAGGTATAGACCTTGAACCCAAAGACAAGGGAAGAGGCAAGGCCAGAGGCGAGGGACCCGTAGGGGCAGCTCGTCCTGGGCCTGCAGCACCTGCAACAGGCTGTCTAGTCGACGCAGGAGCAGCTGCCCTGCCTGCTAGATCTGGCCTGCGAGGTGGGAGAGGAGGCGACTTCACCTGAGACGTAATTGTCGACAGGGCTTGACGCAGAGCTTCATTCTCAGCCTGAATTTGCAGCTGCTGTGCCTCCAGCTCAAGGATGTAGTCTTCGTCCCCTCCGATGTAGCGAGGGCGCTCGTCCATCTCGCCTTCTTCCATATGGCCACCAGGGGTATCCTCTGGGTTCTCATCGGGATTGTCATCAGGGGCTTTAGAGCCACCTGAGAAAGTCTCAACCACGGCGTTGAACTTCGCACGCAGCTGCGGATTAGTCCGGGCCGCCTCCAGGAGCTTATCTAGCATATCGGGCTCTGAAGGAGTATTAGCAGGTGGTTCGGCTCCGGCGGGTGGCCCGCCATTGCCTGGATTGTCTGTCATGTTGCTGTACCGACGTCGGTCGGAAACCATTTGTAACGGCGTAGCCGCTGCCTTTAATCTTACAGTGTGAGCGGCATGTCCACTTAGAAATGTCCAACGCAGTGTCTACTATCCACACTCTCGCACAGCAACTGAGCCCAGGTTTAGAACGGGACCCTCGGGAGTCGAACCCGAATGGTGAGCTGGTAGCAGCCCACCATTGACCTCCTCAGTCACTCTGCTAAAGTGTGGTTTACGGATACGCATAAGCGCACCGTCACATAAAGAGCTTCTTTTCCTTTTTCCAAACTGCCTTTGCAAAGGGGTGCTTCATGGACCAACTGCCAGTTCCCCCGGCCATCATGGAGGTGGTTAAAGCGTTTGTTGCTGGTCCCCTCAATACTTATGAGGAGATGTGTGCTCGCATGTACAACTGGTGCTCTCCACCATTTGTGGAAAACTTGGTGGTGATGTTCAGCCTGTTCTCCACACGTGAGTGGTTTGATGAGTCACTTGTCTTGGCTATGTTAACAGGCTTGGCAAAGTGTTCTAGTGTATGTCATGTTTATTGTGATGCATTATTCTGCTACTTGTTGGTTTGTTGTATGTATATAAGTCTTGTATTTGTTGCAATGTTGCATGTTGTATTGTGCAGATGCGCGCAACTCCAAGGAGAAAGGGGAGGATGGGCTGGGACTGAAGTTCTCAGCTCAAGCCTTCAAGCATCGCTTCACGCGTTTGGCGCATTGTTTGAAGCTGTATCACTCTGACCTGGTGCTGGCCAAGTCACCAGGTGTGCCATCTGATTGGAAGCCTCCCCCCTTTTGCAACGAGCAAGATCATCTGTGGCGGCATGTCTGGAAGGTGACGGATGGGGCAAGCAAACTGGCCTTCAAGATGGGAGAGGTGAGGTGTTTTCTATTGCAACGTTAGTGATGCATGCGCTGATGCAAGTGCTTCGTTTCTCATGCTTGTGTACATGCATGTGCTTGCATGTCTTTGGTAATGGGGTGTTGTATTGTGTTGATGACTCTGGCTCACCATATGTTGTGTGTGTTGTTGTAGGTCAGTGTGCTGCGTAAGCGGGCTGCGCTTATAACACCCGAGGCGATGGACCGAGCTCAACCCTTGATGAATCCAGAGACACCGACGGGGTTGCAGAACCTTGTGCTTGTCCAGCTTGGTACTGTTCTTCAGGTGTGTTTAGCTTGGTACAATAGTTCAAGATGTGACAGGTTACATGATGGGGTGATGAGCCTTCATTACATCAATCTCTTACTATCCAGCATAGTTCATTTTGTTCTCATTCTTATCATGCTTGTCATGCTTTTACAGATGCGCGGCAAGGAACTCCATGCTTTGGAGCCCAAGCACTTCACCAAGGTGGTGGTAGCTGACACTCCTCCGGGCTTCAAGTTTGTGGTGGACCCTTTTGCGTGCAAGAACCATCAGGGTGGTTTGCGTGGTGCCAACAACCCGCCTGAGTCCAAGGAGGTGGTGCCCAACTCCAACACCATCCGCGTGGGCAACCAGCTTGCCGAAGCCAAGGTGAGGCGTGATTGCTCTTGTTGGTTGTGCCTTTGCATGTCCTTCCAGTCATGTTGTGGCAAGTCATGTGTGGCGTATCCACCCCTTTATGTTTTTCTGTTTTTTTCAGAGCTGCCCGGTTGTGGCCCTGGACCTTCTTATCAGCAAGCTCCCTGCAGATGCTGCTGGTTTATTCATCAAGCCTAACCCTGCCTACGAGGTCAGCGGCAAGTGGTACTGCAACCAAAAAGTCGGTGAGCACAGTTTGAAGAACCGTGTCTCCAGCATGTTTGATACCGAGGAGGAGTCCTTTACTTCTCATTCCATGAAGCGCACAGGGGCGACGGGTGTTGCTGATTTCCCTGATGCCTTCCGACAGTCTATGGGTGGTTGGGCTGATCCTGGCAGCATGAAGTCGTACACCGTGCATGGCACAGCCAAGCGTGGACAGGCAACTGCAGCCATGATGGCAGCCATCACCCCCTCCGATGTTGCTGTCAACAGCAGCAACGCGACCCATGTCAGTGCCTCTACTGTGGTGGCAGCTCATGTGGGGGGTGGTGTAGAGGTGTCTTCCACACCTGCAGCTTTGCCTTCTCCTCTGGCTCTAAGCTCTCCCTCATCTCCGGCCGTGGGAACAGTGCCTGCACACAGGCAAATTAGTGCGGATATTCGTCATCCTAGTTTTTTGATGCGGTTCGCCTCGGATTGTCCTTGCGACTCCAACGCCACTTGACGCTTGTTGAAATTCTGAGTATGTGAGCAGTTGGAGTGTAGGTACCTACAGTACTGTAGATGTCTACAGTACTGTAGATGTCTACAGTACTGTAGGTCAGATTTGACAAGGTCTCTTGTAAATAGGGTACCATGCTGTTCTCCACATTCAAACCACCATTAGCTACCGCGATTGCACCGTCAGCTTCTGCGTGCTATAAATAGTGAGAGGCGTCGAAGCGTAGGCCCGCAAGCTCGATATGGATATTTGTGCCGAAAGCTGTGTCCACGCAATAAGGTCGCCATAGGGAGCTACATACATACGTGTAAGGTCTAAGGCCGGGGCCCGTCTCTATCGCAAGCTAGGTCCGTTCTGTCGGTTGTACTGGGTAGCTCGGCTTGCAAGCTCCCGCAAAGCTGTGGATGTTGATGATGCCCCGCAATCACAACAACCTCCTGCACCGCACCCTCCCGTGTAATATCGAGTGCGGCAGAGATTGCCCCAAAAGTTGTTTGCGGTTGGCCCTCAACCATCCATCATTACATCATCCCGCCCCGTCGTGCGGTTAGTGGCTCAGTTGGTAAACGGCATCGGCTAACAACTGAGAGGTCGCAAGATCAAACCACAACGACGGAATTGTTCCCTATGCGAAAAGGGGTATGTCCCCCTCCGGGCTAGGGCGGCCAACTTGTCAACGGAGCAAATAAAGAAGTCCAGTCACGCTCCTTCCGGGGAGAGTAGTTCTTTCTTTCTTTCTTTCTTTCTTTCCATCATTACATCTAACCTCACATCATTACATCATGACTCTTAGCCTACATCATTACATCAAGCTGCCACTTGTGTTCCTGCCAATCACCGAATGCATGGTATGGGCAAGGGCTCTGGCTCTTGCAAGGGCTGGTCTCAGGGTCGATACCGAATTCTAGAGGCTGAGTAAGGCTGGGCAGGGCTGGGCTGGGATTGGCAACATAGGCACGTTGTGTTGTCAGCGCATTTGCACAACACTGTCGGGATAGCAAACGAGCTTGGGCTACATTGAGTTGTTCCAGCATGGGGGTGCAGGGGGCATGGGGGTTAAGGATGCATGGGGGGAAGGAAGCTACAGTACTGTAGACATTTACAGTACTGTAGATATTAACAGTACTGTAGATATTTACAGTACTGTAGACATTTACAGTACTGTAGATATTTACAGTACTGTAGATATTTACAGTACTGTAGACATTTACAGTACTGTAGACATTTACAGTACTGTAAACATTTACAGTACTGTAGACATTTACAGTACTGTAGACATTTACAGTACTGTAGATATTTACAGTACTGTAGATATTTACAGTACTGTAGATATCTACAGTACTGTAGACATCTACAGTACTGTAGACATTTACAGTACTGTAGACATCTACAGTACTGTAGATATTTACAGTACTGTAGACATTTATAGTACTGTAGATATTTACAGTACTGTAGATATCTACAGTACTGTAGACTTTTACAGTACTGTAGACATCTACAGTACTGTAGATATTTACAGTACTGTAGACATTTACAGTACTGTAAATATCTACAGTACTGTAGATATCTACATCTACTTTTACAGTACTGTAGACATCTACAGTACTGTAGATATTTACAGTACTGTAGACATTTACAGTACTGTAGATGTTTACAGTACTGTAGATATCTACAGTACTGTAGACATTTACAGTACTGTAGACATTTACAGTACTGTAGATATTTACAGTAGGGGGGCAGCATTAGCAGTAGGGGGGCAACAGAAGCAGCAGTAGGGGGGCAGCAGCAGCAGCAGCTGCAGGGGCGCAGCAGCAACAGCAGGGGCGCAGCAGCAGATATAGTAGGGGCACTGTAGCACCTACCTACCTTTGGGCTGCTTGATGGCTGCTGCTGGGAAGGGGGTGGGAGTGGAAGAGCGAAGGCGGGGAGGGGGGGTAGATGTGGAAGGCGGGAGGTGGGAGGCAGAGAGGCTGGAGACGGGGAGGCGGGAGGCGGGAGGCAGGGAGGCGGGAGGCGGGGAGATGGGAGGCTCAACCGGGTTGGGTTGGGCGGGGGTGGGTTGGGTTGGGGGCATGGGTTGGGGTGGGTGGGGGCATGGGCTGGGGGCATGGGTTGGGGTGGGTGGGCATGAGTGGGGGTGGTGGCGGGGGAGGGAGCGGGGGCGGGGGCGGGGGCGGGGGCGGGGGAGGATGAATTGGGAGGGGGTGGTTGTGTAGGGGAAAGGGAAGTGGATGGGAGGTGCTTATTAGACCTGCAACCAAGGGGCGTGCACATGATGTAGGGTGACCAGGCTGGGCACTGTGTTAGCTATCACCGCGGCCTTACCTTTGTGGTCCTCCTGGCCTCCTACCTGCTCACACCAGGCAACATATCCCATGCGCCAGTGGGGTGGGACTGCGGTGGGGAGTGTAGGGTGTAGGGAAGGGAAGGTGGGGTGAGGTGGGGGTTGCGATGCCACGTCAATCGAAGGGTGGGAGAGGGGAAGAGGAGGCTTGACAAGTATGGGAGGGGAGAGGGAGGGAGAGGGGGAAGGGAGGGGTGGGAAGAGGGTGGGTGGGGTGGGCTTTCTCCTGGCTGCTGGGATGTCAGGGGAGAGGTGACGGGGAGGGGGGAAGTGGGGGGTGGGTAGAGGTGGAAGTGGAGGGACGACAAGCTGGGCGTTGGTGGTGGGCGTGGGAAAGGGGAGGAAGAGGGGATGGGGAAGGGTGTGACGATCAATCCTGCAGCGGGACAAGGGGCATGCTAGCGCTTAAGGTGGGCACAGGGTGCCACATACCTGCACTCACCTTTTGCTGGGGTGTGGTGTATATGTGTGTGGGAGGAAGGGGAGGAAGGGGAGGGAAGAGAAGGGGAGGTCCATGGGGAGGGCGAGAGAAGTGGGGAGGGCATTGATAGTCTTAGGTGTAGGCGCACAAGACCTGCGGCAACGGTGTGACGATTTGTCAACGGAAGCAAACATTGGACATGGGTACTGGATGCACTCACCAATAGAGTAGGGAGATGTAGAGCTGGCAGATGGAGGGGCAGGTGTAGCAGCCCTCCATTACAACTCACCTTCCTTTGTCCTCACCTCAGTAGGAAGTGCAGGGTGGGAGAGTGGGGTTGGGTTAGGCTGGGCTGGGCTGGGCTGGGCTGGGCTGGGCTGGGCTGGGCTGGGCTGGGCTGGGCTGGGCTGGGCTGGGCTGGGCTGGGCTGGGCTGGGCTGGGCTGGGCTGGGCTGGGCTGGGCTGGGCTGGGCTGGGCTGGGCTGGGCTGGGCTGGGCTGGGCTGGGCTGGGCTGGGCTGGGTGGTAATCAGGGGGGTACTAGGCGTGATTGTAAGACCTGCAGCAACCAGGTGTGGTAGCGGTTAGGCTGGATACTAAGGGCTATGTTGCGTAATGCTAGCTCCTTCTAAGCTCTTACCTTGGTCCTAAGCTCTTACCATGGTCCTTCTGGCCTCTTGGCTGCTCACAACACGTTGCACCTGCCTTGCGTTGGTGCATCAATGCTTGCGATTCATTGCGGAGAATCGTTGCGAGGAAACTGGCCGCGAGGCTAGCTGCGATGCTGGCTGCGAGGCTGGCTGCGAGGCTGGCTGCGAGGAGAATGGCTTCGAGGCTGGCTGCGAGGTGAGATCCTCGCACCGAGCTGCCTCACAGGTATGCTTCTGCGATGCTGGACCAGCTGTGTGGCCGCGAGGTTGATTGCCGAGTATGTGGCTGCGAGTATGGGCTAGATGCGGCTGCGAGTATGGGTAACCTCGTGCGATGCCATCGCTGCAATACCGGCTACACGATGCTGCGACTAAGTGTTGGACGGATGCCTTGAATGCAAGTGAGATGTTCAGAATCTTTCTAAGTGCTTAAAGGCTACAGTACTGTAAGTGGTCTCTCGAGGTACCTCGAGGTACCTCGAGGTACTGTAGATGTCTACAGTACTGTAGATGTCTACAATACTGTAGAGGTCTACAGTACTATAGATGTCTACAGTACTGTAGATGTCCACAGTACTGTAGGTACCTACAGTACTGTAAATGATCCCTCGAGGTACCTCGAGGTACCTCGAGATACTGTAGATGTCTACAGTACTGTAGATGTCTACAGTACTGTAGGTGTCTACAGTACTGTAGATGTCTACAGTACTGTAGATGTCCACAGTACTTTAGGTACCTACAGTACTGTAAATGGTCTCTCGAGGTACCTCGAGGTACCTCGAGGTACTGTAGATGTCTACAGTACTGTAGATGTCTACAGTACTGTAGGTGTCTACAGTACTTTAGATGTCTACAGTACTGTAGATGTCCACAGTACTGTAGGTACCTACAGTACTGTAAATGGTCTCTCGAGGTACCTCGAGGTACCTCGAGGTACTGTAGATGTCTACAGTACTGTAGATGTCTACAGTACTGTAGGTTTCTACAGTACTGTAGATGTCTACAGTACTGTAGATGTCCACAGTACTGTAGGTACCTACAGTACTGTAAATGGTCTCTCGAGGTACCTCGAGGTACCTCGAGGTACTGTAGATGTCTACAGTACTGTAGATGTCTACAGTACTGTAGGTGTCTACAGTACTTTAGATGTCTACAGTACTGTAGATGTCCACAGTACTGTAGGTACCTACAGTACTGTAAATGGTCTCTCGAGGTACCTCGAGGTACCTCGAGGTACTGTAGATGTCTACAGTACTGTAGATGTCTACAGTACTGTAGGTTTCTACAGTACTGTAGATGTCTACAGTACTGTAGATGTCCACAGTACTGTAGGTACCTACAGTACTGTAAATGGTCTCTCGAGGTACCTCGAGGTACCTCGAGGTACTGAAGATGTCTACAGTACTGTAGATGTCTACAGTACTGTAGATGTCCACAGTACTGTAGGTACCTACAGTACTGTAAATGGTCTCTCGAGGTACCTCGAGGTACCTCGAGGTACTGTAGATGTCTACAGTACTGTAGATGTCGAGGTACCCCGACAGTACTGTAGACACCTACAGTACTGTAGCATGGCCGTATCTCACCAACCGCGCAAAATCACGAATTTTAGTTTCAACCCCCAATCTTACAATGCCTTCATTTGACTATGTACCAAGTCCGAGGCTCTGAATCTCAAAAATGCTGTTACTAATTTGCCTGAGTGTGCTCCCCCACCACCTCCCAGCCCTCCCAGCCCTCCCTGCCCTCCCATGGCTCTCCCCACCTCATCACCCGCATGTGGCCTGTCTTTTACGGGTCAAGGCATCGTGCATGGTTCATCTCCGCTCCTGTCTCATGCTGGTGCTCAGTCTGTGGTTGTGCCAAGTGCGGCTTTGCCTTGTGCCGCAAGTGGCAGCTCATCTTCGGTGTTCATGGTGCCCTATCCTCCTCAGGTCTATGGCATGCCAGGTGGCCCTCAGCCTTTTTTGGTGCAAAGTGTGGCCCAGCCGTCTATGGGGTATGTTGGCCATCATTTGGAAGCTCAAATGCAGAGCATGCAAGGTAGCTTTGCAATGATGCAGAGCATGCAAATGCAGCAAATGCATCAGCTGCAGCAAGCCTCTATTGAGCGCATGATGAAGCGCATGAAGCGCATGGAGCGCAAGAGGTCACCATAATAGTCATGGTGAGGGTGGCAGGATGATGCGTGAGGGCTTGAACTGATGGAAGGTTATGATTGACGTTTGCGTGTAGTTGGCGCTTGGGCATAATTGGCGGTTGCTTATAATTGACGGTTAGCTATAATTGACGGTTGGCTATAATTGACGGTTGGCTATAACTGACGGTTAGGACATAATTGGCTGTCGGTTGCCCATGTTACAGCCTTTTAAAATGCGGGCAGAAACCGTTTAGATCCGGGTAAATTGAAGTTATAGCCTTTTAAAATGTGGGCAGAAAACGTTTAGATCCGGGTAAATTGAAGTTATGTGTGTCGAATCTCGGGTTAACGTTGTTGCGATAGGTGACTTGCCCTTGTTCTGTGAGGTTCCAAGTACTTACAATAAGCAGTGCAAGACATTATATCAACCAAGAACAAACTACCAACTGTCATGACAAACTAAACATGACAAAAGTCGATCTCGCATGTAGGGCTGGAAAGACCTGCAGGCGCATTCAAATCACATGCATACCAGGTTCAAAGCAGAACTGTAACACTCTCCCCCACTTCGAAAAGCTACGTCCCGGAGCTGAAACAGACAATACATCTTACGCCCTAACTACAGTCTTACAATTCTTGGGTTGCTTGGTACGCCGTGCGTAGTCCTCGAGCAGTTTCTTGAGCACTCCTTTAGACATGTCGTGTTGCAGCTGGGCCAGAGGTAGCCAGTAGCTCTCATGATCGGGGTGACCCAACCACTTGACCAACAGCTGGAGTTGACCACGAAGGAAGCGGTGTTTGCGGAACTCTTGCACACGGAAGTGTGCTTCGCCGTCGATGATCTCAGGCTCAGGAGGGGGTGCTGGGTTGCGTGTGGGGAACATGGCAGAACCGTCATTGTGCACTTTGACATGAGAGACGTGGACGACTGGGTGCATGCTCTTCCAGACAGGAGGGAACTCCAGCCGCAACGCCACTGGTGTGACTACCTCAAGGACACGGAAGGGGCCGTGTTGTCTGGGAGAGAACTTGCGTGTGGCGTGATCCGCAGCGGACTGTGCAATCTGTGCATGTGTGAAGAAGCTGTCAGCCAGGTAAACCTGATCTCCAACCTTAAAAACGTGGTCCTGACGTTTAGCATTGGCATACTTAGTGGCCCGTTCTTGTGCATTGTGCAGATGATGTTTGGCTACCGAGATATCAGCTGCCATGCGCTGTAGGAAGGCTGGAGCCGACTCTTTCTCAGCTGGCGCATGGTCAGGCGTAGGTGCAGATAGAGCTAGCGGCGTATGAGGTTCTTGTCCCGAGTTGAGGTGAAATGGCGTGCAGCCTGTGGCTGCGTGAGTGGATGAGTTGTAGGCGAATTTAGCCGCAGTGAGGTGTGTGTCCCAATCGTCGTGATAGGGTGAGACGAAGTTGCGGAGCATGTCCTCCAGCGTGCGATTTGCCCGTTCAGTCTGGCCGTCGGTTTGAGGGTGCTTGGCCGTGGACATGTTAAGATGAGTGCCTGTAAGGCGGAAGAGTTCAGTGATTCCACGATGACTTTTGGAAGGCCATGCAGCCGAAAAACGTGGTCAAAGAAGGTGCGAGCCAAGATGGAGGCTGAGACGGTGGTTGTAGTGGGGACAGCGTGAATCATTTTGGTGAGCCTGTCGACAAAAACAACGATGGCGTCGTGTCCAGCTGCAGTGGAGGGTAGCTGGGTGATGAGGTCCATGCTCACTTGTTCCCAGCGATGTTGGGGGACCGGGAGAGGATGCAAGAGGCCAATGGGTTTAGCTGTGTTGGATTTGTTACGTTGGCAGCAGGGGCAGGTGCGGACGTAGTCGTGGACGGATGCTGCCATGCGGGGCCAGAAGTAGTGGCGGGAGAGCTGTTGATACGTCTTGTCCCTACCAAGATGGCCAGAGATAGGTATGTCGTGTGCTTCACACAGTAGGGCGGTGCGCATGGGTCCAACCGGGATGTAAAGCCGGCGGGTCCCCCGTCCTATGTGGTACATGAGGTCTCCTTCAATGCGAAACAGGCATGCCTTGCCGGCCAATGCATCCGCTTTGTGGCGCTGGTACTCTTCGTCAGAACTAGCTGTGCACTCGTGCAAATTAAGGCCTGGCTGGCTCGAAAAACCTGAGAGTTGAGGTCTGAGACTTGGTATGTGGGTTGCTGTGACCTAGAGGATGACAAGACTCTCTTGGGCCAAAGTGTAATTCTCACTCGGTGTCGAGTTGCTGGGCCAGGTGTGGGGCTGTGACCCTGATTTTGGCTAAGGGAGTTGGCACCGTGTGACCAAAGTGACTTTTCATGAAATGTGAGTATGAGCGATTGTAAAGGGTGGTTACAGCTGCCCAACCTAGTAGGTAACATGCAAAAAGTCCAAGCCAGTGATGAGCTATGGCCCGTGTCCTAGGACCCTGCGCAGGGTCCTAGCGTCACCATGGTCGTAGGACCCTGCGCAGGGTCCTGGCGACCCTGCGCAGGGTCCTACTGACCCTATGAGTCAAAAATTTTCCAGGTTTTGTTCTGACCCTGTGTGCCAGGACCTTGTCAGGCTTCCCGCAGACCCTTTGCTAGGTCCTGTCGTTTCTGTTTGGTATCCTCCCGACTCTGTGTGCCAGGACCCTGCGCAGGGTCCTACGACCATGGTGACGCTAGGACCCTGCGCAGGGTCCTACAGACCCTGCGCAGGGTCCTGGAAACCCTGCGCAGGGTCCTGCTGACCCTGTGTGCCAGGACCCTGCGCAGGGTCCTATGACCATGGTTAGAATTAAAATTAAATATTAGAACAACTATTTTGTAGTTTATTTTTAATATTACATGCATTTAATATTTAAAAGGCGCTAGGACCCTGCGCAGGGTCCTGGTGACCCTGCGCAGGGTCCTGCTGACCCTGCGCAGGGTCCTGCTGACCCTGTGTGCCAGGACCCTGCGCAGGGTCCTACGACCATGGTGACGCTAGGACCCTGCGCAGGGTCCTACAGACCCTGCGCAGGGTCCTGAAAACCCTGCGCAGGGTCCTGAAAACCCTGTGTGCCAGGACCCTGCGCAGGGTCCTATGACCATGGTTAGAATTAAAATTAAATATTAGAACAACTATTTTGTAGTTTATTTTTTGTTATTTTTTATATTACATGTATTTAATATTTAAAAGGCGCTAGGACCCTGCGCAGGGTCCTGCCGACCCTGTGCAGGGTCCTGGTGACCCTGTGCAGGGTCCTGGCGCTCTGGCCTTCTGCAGGGTCCTACTGACCCTTTGTAGGGTCCTACTGACCCTGTGAAGGGTCTTGCTAACTGGCACAGGTCGGTGGCATCTGGATGAAAGCCATAATGGAAAATTGCAGACCCTCTACAGGGTCCTGCTGACTGGCAGAGGTCGGTGGCATCTGGATGAAAGCCATAATGAAAATTTCAAAAAAAATCCTCGCAACATGGCATGCAACCTCGCAGCCTTCTTGTCACCCAGCCAACTTGCAACGTCCCTGCTCTACAACACGCCTAGCACAAACGCGATGTACGTGCTCTACATTGCGACATCTCGTACTGCCAAGTCGATGAACAACGCCTAAGGTGCGTCTCTAGCTAGTAGCGACTTCCAATTGCAATGAGTCAGCTCCACGCATTCAGAGCCTCGTAACTCAGCTCGCAGCCAGGCCCGAAACTATGCTCGCTTCCAGTCACATCGCACCTAGCTAGCTAGCTCAGACACGCAAGTTAGCCGCAACCTTAGCCCAGCCAGCAGTGCAGCCCCAGCCACTTCCCCTACCATGAGGCAGCCAACCCGGATGCTAGGCGTACAACCATCTACGTCGCTAGCTCAGCCACGCAGTCCAGCTACTTCACCAGCATCGCAGCCATCCACACAACCTCGCAATCTCGATATGTTACAGCCACGCAGCAACGCAAAAAGCCAACGTAGCAAGCCTAGCCACGCATCGACACACAACGACCGAGCCTCGCCGTCAGCCATGCAAACACCCATGCGAAGTTGTCAAGGTGAGTGGCTATCCCTCTGCAAGTATGTGGCACCGCTTAACATCTGGCATGCCTGTTGTGCTGCTCCAGGATTAATGGTTTGACCCTTCCCCTTTGCCACCACCACCTCCCAGGCCGTCGTCGCACCTTGCCTACCCTAACTTGCAGCCTGGAGCAACCTCCTCCTTCCCTCCCTCCTTCCCTCCCTCCTTCCCTCCCTCCCACACGCCCTTTCTCACGCCCTCCCCTCACGCCCTCCCCCCCTCTACATGTCTCTACAGGTGGCTACAGGTCCCCTTACCTTCCTGACCTACCATTCCCCTTCCCTTCCCACTCGCCCTTGACCTCACCCTCACCCTCACCCTCACCTTGGCAGGTGAGTAAGCATGCATGTTGTGGTTCGTATTGCCTTGCATTTGGGAGCCTATGCTGGGTTGCATCAGAGAAGCCACCAGCAAGGATACGACAAGGTTTGAGCGCTTGTACACCTCTTCGCAACACACAACGAGCTTGGAGCGGTAGCCAGGACTTCCGGTGGGTGCACATGCTCTGGTGGTGTCAGCCTACCCAGCCCAGTTCTGGTCATGCATGTCCTTATTCATCTGCTTGCTGGCTTATGTTTGCTTGCAGTTGTTGACAGCTTGAGTATGACAAGTGTAGCAAGGCTTGGTGATTGCAAGCAAGGTGGTAGCGGTTTGACATGGAGAGGGGCATTGAGCATAGCTGTAAGTGGCCAGTCCCTGCACATGAGTTGTCACCAATGCCAAGCCTAACTGCAAGGATGCCTCTTGCTGCCGCAGGTCTGATGGTCACACTGCTGCCCCTTGCCCCCTTCTCCCTTCCCCCTTCCCTGCCCAATCCCACCACCACCACATCCGAGTCTGCCACCTACCTCCCCTCCTCCCCTCCTCCCCTCCTCCCCTCCCCTCTCCTCTCCCCCACCCCATGGCACCCAGCAGCCCTTGGCGTAGCAGCATGGAGTGGGCAGTCTGGAGCGGGCAGCCTGGAGCGGGCAGCCTAGAGCGGGCAGCCTGGAGCGGGCAGCCTGGAGCCAAGCCTAGCCCAGCCTAGCCTAGCCTAGCCCAGCCTAGCCTAGATCAGCCTGATTTGGTGCCATGGGGCATAGGCAGCAAGGCAAAGTGCTTAGCAGTCCCGTGATGAGGTGTTAGCCCATAGCAAGTGCATCCAATCCTTGTGGTTGTGCACATGGCATAGGTTGTGAGTAAGGCATGAGTCGTTGTGTTGTTGTTGTTGTTGCAGTGTATTGTGTTGTGGTGTTGTGTGGTGTTACCATCTTGCATCAATGCATGTGCTCAGCATCAGCAATGCAAGCCGTTTGTAGCGGTGTTGCATACGTTGTAAGGTTGTACCATAAGACATGACATGGCAGGTTTGCGCGTGCAAGGTGAATGTCATGATGGCTTAGATGACATGCACGTGAGCAACAAGAGGGAGAGTGCATGAGGGGTCATGTTGTAGTAGCAAATACAAGAATCATGCCTTGTAGACCTTGTAGACTGGTCAGCAAGACCCTGTAAAATGATCAGCAGGACCCTGTAAAAACTGCCATCAGAACCCTGCACAGGGTCGCCAGGACCCTGCGACGGGTCACCAGGACCCTGCGCAGGGTCACCAGGACCCTGCAAATGGTCAGCAGGACCCTGTAAAAACTGCCATCAGAACCCTGCACAGGGTCGCCAGGACCCTGCGCCGGGTCACCAGGACCCTGCGCAGGGTCACTAGGACCCTGCAAATGGTCAGCAGGACCCTGTAAAAACTGCCATCAGAACCCTGCACAGGGTCGCCAGGACCCTGCGCCGGGTCACCAAGACCCTGCGCAGGGTCACCAGGACCCTGCAAATGGTCAGCAGGACCCTGTAAAAACTGCCATCAGAACCCTGCACAGGGTCGCCAGGACCTTGCGCCGGGTTGCAGGACCCTGCAAATGGTCGGCAGGACCCTGCAAATGAGGTCGCTAGGACCCTGCGCAGGGTCGCTAGGACCCTGCGCAGGGTCGCTAGGACCCTGCAAATGGTCGTCAGGACCCTGCAAATGGCCGATGCGCTAGGACCCTGCGCAGGGTCGGCAGGACCCTGCGCAGGGTTTTTTCGGATTTCAAATGGTTATAACATCGCACGAACTTTGAGTTTTTCAATGACAACAACGGCGTTGAGTCGGCCTTTCCTGGGGCTATCTGCGGTATGCCTCCCGGGAGAAATGGTCCTGGTGACTTCCGGCCTTAATCGTTGCGAGTGTGTCGCGTATGGTTTGCGTTAACTGTGTGTTTGAGGCGGGGAGTGGCGTGTTCGTGTTTTCAAGCGTGTTTGTGTTTTTAAGCGTGTATATCTGAGGTATAGGGAAAAATATAGGCGTCCTTATTTTCTCATAATGGGGGCATATTAGGGGCAAGGGGTCAACCGCGCCGGTACTCAGAGCTTACAATCGCACGCTTACAAAAACGTGATGGCCTGATGCTAATGTGAACGTCGATGGCCAAGCGAGTTGCACGAAATAAATGAAAGAAATCAATCGCTGCACCATTCCAATGCCAAGCCAAGCATGAAGCCAAGCATGAATGGCAACATCATACATGAATCACATGAAGGGCAACATGCCCTGGTGCTGGCACACACAGCTGCTCATTGGCAAAGAGGAAGGCCATGGCATCAGGGCAAACTCCCTGGGGGACGTATGGCCATGGGGCGGGGGAAGGGTATTGGGGCAGCATGCTGACAGGTCGCATGACTAGGGCCAGGCTGTATTGAACATGGCGCATTGAAGCCCCCGATAGGAGCGGAGACTGCCTGCGGGGTGTTTAGGACATAGAAGGACATAGCATAGAACATAGCAGCGGCAGCAGCAGGGGCAGCAGGGGAAACAACGGCAACACGGGCAACAGCAGAAGCTGCAGCAGGTTCAGCAGCAACGGCATCATCAGCAGCAGCGGCAGTGGCTACAGCGGCAACACTGGCAGCAGCGACAGCAACAGCAACACCTGCAGCAGCAGCAGCGGTGGCAGCAGCTCGCGCAGCAGCAGCAGCAGTGGCAGCAGGGGCAACAACGGCAGCAGCAGCGGCAGCAGCAGCAGCAGAAGCTGCAGCAGCATCAGCAACAACAGCATCAGCGGCAGCAGCAGCAGCGGCAGTGGCTACAGCGGCAACACTGGCAGCAACGACAGCAGCGGCTACTCCGCCAGCAGCAGCAGCGGTGGCAGCAACAGCAGCAGCTCGCGCGGCAGCAGCAGCGGTGGCAGCAGCAGCAGCAGCTCGCGCGGCAGGAGCAGCAGCAGCAGCAGCAGCAGCAGCAATGGTAGCAGGGGCAACAACGGCAACACTGGCAGCAGCAGCAGCGGTGGCAGCAGCAGCAGCGGCTTGCGCGGCAGCAGTGGCAGCAACAACAGCAGGGGCAGCAGGGGCAACAACGGCAACACTGGCAGCAGCAGCAGCAGCATCAGCGGCGGCAGCAGCAAGCGGCAGTGGCTACAGCGGCAACACTGGCAGCAGCGACAGCAGCGGCAACACCAGCGGCAGCAGCAGCGATGGCAGCAGCAGCAGCAGCGAGATTGCGCTGGTTGGTGATGCGCAACATGAGTGATATGGCGTTACACTTGCTCTTGGGAGTTGTGTGCATCTGTGCAATAGAGCAACATGTGAGCAAGCATCAGCAAGTGGTGGCAGAGCAGTGCACGGAACACGTGTGGTGGGCAAGGTGTTGTAATGGTGACTCACTCACTTGGCACAAACATGCACATAGCACCACACAGCAGCTTGGGCCTCCTGTAGTAGGCGTCATGGAAATGACGAACGCGCGCAAAAGGGTCTGATGGTAGAGTTGGGATGAACCTCCAACTGCACGGGTACAGATTACAGCACATGAGCACATGTTGCAACATGTATTGCAACAGATATAGGCTGCTCAGCATTCCCGCTTCTGCACTTGCTACCACGGTGTTTGTTGCAACACCGCTTGCAATTCTCACCTGCTCGGGTGTTGCGTTTGTCCCCGAAATGGAGAACTTCTTTGAGCGTCGTTGAGCGTCGAAACTTATAGGTGGACTTAGTTGCAGAGATAGTAGCGTCCTGAGTCGCACGACCCTCGCGCTGTTGAAGGGCTGTGATTAAGGGCTGTGATTAAGCATGCCGGCCGCCACCACCTTGACCATTGACAACGACCACCTCCTGCGCGTGTGCCGCTGGCATACTTGCATCTGTCGCTACGTTAACATTGGCAATGGGTTGACCATGTGGTAGATGCGGGCACTGGAGCGAACCGTTTGGGCTGCCAATAGCCAGGGTGGACGCCACGGCTCTGTTGGAAGAGCACGGGCAGACGCGGACACCAGTTCAGGGTGCCTACGACTGCCGGGTGTCTGCCCTAAATACGGCAGTCACACTCGCACTCATCGCGGCCGGGCCGCTGGCAGGCACACCCTACAATCCCGGTGCTTGATCTCAACTGCACCGGGAGGGTATGCAACTAACACTCCCACTCAGAGGTCTGGCTAGGTGAGAGCAACAACTAAGCGCTTCCAACAACTGTTTGAGCAAACAACTGGCGGTCAGCAGGCATGCAAGCCTGAGCCAAGCAACAACTGCGGGCAACTCTCAGTTCATGGCAAAAGCATACCATGCTGAGAGTAACAGGCTGTTAACAGGCATGCAGGCCTGTGCCTAGAAACCTTCCATGCTCCAGTCCTGATTATCATTCCAGGCTGGATACCACAGGCTGTTTCAGATCAGATAAGACCTGTGCCTGTTCAGCTGAACACTCCACATCCTTGCTTGCCCATGTTAAACTGGACTGCTGCCAAGGGCTTGGTGAGGATATCTGCCAGCATGCTGGAGGTGTGGCAGTAGTGGAAAGCTACCTCACCCCTGCTGATGCGCTCTCTGACAAAGTGGTGGTGCACATCAATGTGCTTAGCCCTGGAGGTGGCCATGGGGTTGTGCAAGAGCTGAATGGCTGCCTGATTGTCACAGCCCAGGTGCACACAGCTGGCATCCAGCTGCAGATTGTAACGTGCGGGGACGCAACGTCAGATGACCTTTTGACACAAGCTCGAAGGCCGGTCCAGTCGAGGCGGTGACTTCCGACTAGGGTGTTGGGTTACAGCGGTGTGTTGCGAGAATGGCTAGAGCTTAGAACGGGGCTCCCTGGGATCGAACCAGTTGTACTTGCGAACGCAATGTCGCTAGTCTTTAACCTGCCAAATCTCACACTACACGTGTAACCCGCGTCCCGCGACGGCTCGCATTCACGAGACAGCCCAGACGGCGCGAAGCGGCAATCTCTTCCAGAGGTGCGCACTTTACATTCCTCCCCCTCCAAAGGGGCTTCCGTTCCGCCACGGGTAAAACCACGTGACTCGCATTGCCTACAGCATGCTGATTTAGCTACTGGGCAACCCAAAGGGCGCACCAGGTCATAGCTTAGGGAGCGGTCAAAGACCATCGTGCCGACTAGACACAGGGAAACCATAACCACACAGGTAGCAGCTGACCAGAGGTACAAGCATGCTGAGAATGCCAAAGTCCAGCAGCATACCAGCATGCATGGCCTAGGACTTACTTCAGGTTGTGAGCTGCATTGTACTCAGCCAGGATCTTGTCACAGCCAACCAAGTTGGAACGTGGCTCCCAGGTGTTGTGGTCGGCATCATAGCCTTCCCACTGCACCAGGTACTCCTTGGCCTTTCCTTGTAATGCACATCTCTGTGGTCCAACAGACGCTCAACATAGTACACAGGCTCCTCATCAAGCCACTCAACAGGCGGAGGCATGAAGCCCACATCAGTGCCAGTGTAGGGTTTGATGAGTGACACATGGAACACAGGGTGAAGTCGTGACATGGAGGCAGGCAGCTGCAGGTTCACTGCAACCTGGCCAACCAAGTCAAGCACCTTGAAGGGGCCCACAAAACGTGGCAGCAGCTTACGTGCTTTGCCTGGCTTCAACCTCATGTTCTTAGTGCTGAGCAGGACCATTTGACCCACCTTGTAATGCACATCTCGACGGTCCTGGTTGGCATAGGCAGCTTGACGTTGCTGAGCAGCCTGCATGCATAGCTTGGCCTTAGCCACAGCCTCCTGCCACCAAGTAGCATAGGACAGGCCTTCAGGGCACCGCCCCTTGTCAGGTAGAGAGTGGAGCATAGGGGTAATGGGGGACTGTCCGGTATTAACCAGGAACGGTGTAGACTTGATGGACTCTTGCCATGAGTTGTTCACAGCAAACTCAGCAAGTGACAGATAGTCAGGCCAATCAGCTTGGGTGGGAGAGATGTAATGGCGTAGCATCTCTTCCAACACACGGTTGTACCTCTCAGTCTGGCCATCAGACTGAGGGTGATAGGAGGAAGACAAGGAACCTCTCATGCCCAGCAACTTCTGCACATGGTGCCAGAAAGTGTTGTGGAAATGGGGACCACGGTCAGAGACCATGTCTTTTGGCAGGCCATGCAGTTTGAAGACATTGTCAACAAACAGACGGGCAAAGCCCTTGGCATTCATGCTCTCCTTGCAGGGCACAAAGTGCACCATTTTACTGAGCCTGTCAACAAAGACACAGATGGCATCAAACCCATGTGAAGCAGATGGCAGCTTGGTGATCAGGTCCATTGACACTGACTCCCAACGGTAATCTGGAATGGACAGTGGGTTGAGTAAGCCACCAGGCTTCAGTGTGGAGGACTTGTCACGCTGGCAGGCATCACAGGTAGTGACATAGTGCCTGACATCAGAACGCATGGTGTCCCAGTAGAACACACGTGACAGCCTCTCAAGGGTTTTGGTTATACCCACATGACCAGCATAGGCAGCATCATGCATTTCATGCAGAATGTACTCACGCAGTTCAGGGTCATTGGGAACCATCACTGTGCCCTTGCCAGTGCGCCGCCACAGGCCATGGTCGTCCATGTACATGCCAGACAGATCAGCTTCAGCAGTAAACGCAGGGTCAAGCCGGTAACCATGGACCAGGTGATCAGCCAGTTCCAATGGGTGGGCAGGAGCTGCAGGATAGTGCACTGAGGTGTCAGCAGCAGATGGGGCCTCAAGCTCAGGGAGCCTACTATGGTGAGCAGCAACAGGGTTATCAGACACTGTGGGCCGGGGGGCCAAAGCATCAACGGCAGTGGGGGCATTTGAGGGAGTACCCACAGGTGGAACCTGGGGCAGAGCCTGCGCCACACGCACTTCCCCCCTCTCCAAAGACTGTTTAGCTTGCTGCCGGGTGGTAACAACACACACCATGGCACAGTCCTGGGGTCCAGCAGGTATCCGGGACAGTGGGTCAGCAGGATTAGCATCACCTGGCAGGTACTGCAGGTCAAATGTAAACCGTGACAGAAACTCCATCCACCTAGCCTGACGTCTAGACAGCACCTTCTGGGTGGGCAGAGCAGTCAAAGGCTTATGATCGGTGAAGAGTGTGAATGGTACACCCTCAAGGTAACACCTCCACTCCTTGCATGCAGTGATGAGGGCAAGAAGCTCTTGCTCACCAGTGGTGTAGTTACGCTCAGCAGAAGACAGCTTCTTGCTGAGGTATGCAAGGGGGTAGCCATCTTGCATCAGGACTGCTCCTACTCCTTGGAGTGAGGCATCACAGTAGACCTGGAAGGGCTGGGTGTGATCAGGTAGACGTAGCATGGGGACCTGGGCAACAGCAGCTTTGAGGGAAGCAAAGGCTTTCAGCTCATCAGCAGGCCAATTGTGCCACAGAAATGAGTCACCAGCTTTGCCACACAGATCTGTGAGAGGTGCAGCTAGGACACTGAAATTATGCACAAATTTGCGCACAAAATTAGCAGCACCTAGGAACGACTGGAGTTGTTGCAGGGATTGAGGCACAGGCCAGGAAGAAATGCTCTTGATTTTCTCAGGGTCCACAGCAATTGCACCAGCAAAGATGACATGGCCAAGGAATTTCAGCGTGGTACGCATGAATTCACATTTGGACTGCTTGGCAAAGAGCTTGTTGAGCCTCAGGAGGTCAAAGACCTTTCTGAGATGCTTCAAATGCTCGTCCACAGATTTGGACATGACCAAGATGTCATCCAGGTACACCAGGGCACACTGGTTCAGGACTGGGGCAAATGCATCATTCATGACACGCTGGAATGTAGCAGGTGCATTGCAGAGCCCAAATGACAGTACCTTGAACTGGTAGTGGCCGTCAGGGGTCCTGAAGGCCGTTTTGGGCACATCTTCAGGGGTGATCCTGATCTGGTTGTAACCTGCTTGAAGGTCTAGGGAAGAAAACACAGTGCAACCTGACAGCTTGTCAAACAAGTCATCAATCCTGGGCAGTGGATACTGATCCCTGATGGTGATCTTGTTGAGCTGACGGTAATCAAGGCACATGCGTAACTCACCAGACTTCTTCTTGACAAACAGGATAGGAGCAGCAAAAGGACTGGAGCTTGGTTCTATCATGCCCTTGGCAAGTAGGTCCTGCACCTGCTTCTTCAGCTCAGCATGCTCTTCCTGACTCATGCGGTATTGAGGTACCACAGAGGGTCGTGCATCAGGCACAAGGGGTATGGCGTGGCCCACAGGACGCTCAGGTGGCAGAGATGTGATGGGTGCAAACACATCAGCATACTCATCCAGCAAAGCATTGAGTGCCTGGGACACACCTGGAGGTAGGTCAGGTTCAGCTGGAGCTGGATCAGGGGTACTTGAATTGTCCACAGTGATCAGGGCCAGGACACCTGTGCCTCCTTTTCGTAACCACCTGGCAGCAACTTTTGCAGAAGCCAGAGGGGGTTTTGCACGTAGAGCATTGACCAGGAAAGAAGCAGGGTTGCTTACAGCAGACTGCCCTGACTCAGACTTATCAGCAGGGGTGCATGGCAGCACTACAGGCTCACCCTTGTCACATGCCAGGCTGAGAGTCTTGTCCTGGTATGACATCACGGCCTCATGCTCATTCAACCAGTCATTCCCCAGCAGCACATCAAAGTCTGGCAGGAGAGAAGGCATAACGTTGAGTTTGCAGGGTACAGTAACACCTGGCAGACTCAAATCAGCCTTGACAAACTGGGAACAGCTCAGCACAGTGTTGTTAGCAGCATGCCACTCTTGCATGTGCTTCAACATGTGGACAGGTACAGCATGTGCAGCCACAAATGATGCACTGACAAAGCTGTGGGTAGCACCAGTGTCACACAGGACACGGACAGGGTGCTCATTCAGGTGACCAGCAAAGGCAAAGTGCAGGGATTCCCCATCAGCATGTGCAGCAGTCAGCACATGAGCAGGTTCACACACAATGCATGCCTCAGAGTACTCAGCACAGTTTTGGTTTACTGGCTGAGCAAACTCCTATTTGCGCTGATACTTCTGAAAGTGCTTCACCATGCCATTCGCCTCCATCCTGGCAGTCTGAGGGCGTCTACCCTGGTACTGCCTGGAGGGACCAGCATGGTCACCACCACGGTCAGGGCTGCGGTCACGCTTTGCAGCCTTGTAGGGGGCAGAGCCACCCTTCTTCAGGTCTTGCATCAGCTCCCAGGTACCAGCATCCTTCATGGCCTCTTCCTTGCTCATGCCAGAGGCTTTCCTCTTGCAATGCTTGGTCCAGTGGGACGACAGTCCACAGTGGTAGCAATAGCCACTGGCAGGAGGGGGACCCTCACTGTCAGCTGAGGGAGCAGCAGGACGCCCAGGAGGTGGACCAGGGAACCTGGCCAGGTTCTGCAGCCCACGTTGCACTTGGGCCACCTGGTGCACAGCAGCAACCGGGCGCCTTGAGGCAGGATGCACACCAGAGCCAGCAGCAGCCACAAGGGCCTTGGGGTTGGTGATGGCAGCCTTAATGGCTTCATCCAAAGTGGGGGCCACAAGGGCTCGCAGGTCCTTGGCAACAGGACCACGCAGATCTGCTGACAGGCCACGCTGGAAGACATTCACAAGCATGGAATCTGTCATGCAGTCCTTGCCAGCCAAGGTGAGGGTGTTCCTGAAGTCAGTAATGTATGCTGACAGGGCAACACCATTAGTCATACGCAGGTGAGTTGAGTCAAGGAGCTTAGCACGTGCTGCATCAGCATCAGTGGTCAGGTCCTCCCCTACAAACTCAAGGAACTGCTGTGACAGGTAGGGCCATGTGGGGTAGCCAGAGTGGGTCAGGGCATATGAGTCCCTAACAGACTGGAACCACACATCCCTAGCCTTTCCTGACAGGAAAGAGGGCAGAGCAAGAGCAGGGTCCAGGCCATGTGCAACACAGTGTGCTTCAAGGTCTTCCAGGAATGACAGAGCACGGCGACCGGAGGTCGAACTGGCATCAGTCCACCGCTCAGTCACGGGCAACCCGCGACGTGAGTTGGAATCAGGACCAGCAACAGCAGTGGCATTGGCAGGCAGGGGCGCAGCAGTGGGGCGAACCCCAGCATACTTGTCCCGCACAGCAGCAAGTGTGCGAGGGTTCGAAGTGCCGGGTGAACCCGAGGCAACATCTTTCTGCGCAACAGGCTGGTGCATTGCAGCAGTCAAGTGTTGGAGTGCGCGCAGAGCAGCAGCCAAAGGCCTGACTAGCTGCGACGCTACTTCGACTGGCCTCTTAGCTGGACTAGGGCTAGCTGACAGCAAAGCCGCATTAGCAGCACGCTTAGCAGCAAGAGGACTCACCAGCGAACCAGCTTGCTGGTTGTTGGCCTGCGCTGCGACCAGTTGCGCCTGGAGGGTGGCAATTTGCGCGTTGAGCTCGTCGACTGGAGTCGCAGTGCTGTCGAATTGGTCTAGGCCAAACTCGTCCAGAAGCTCCTCTTCTTCAGCCAACTGTTGGCCTCCTGCGGGAAGTGAAGCGGGCAACTCGCCCGGCTCCGGTGCTGCACCGAGTGCAGGACCCGTCTCCGCTGTAGCTGTAACAGCTGAAGCTGGAGGAAGGACGCCAGAGGCGCCATTGGTCTTATTCGCCGAAGCGACATTTTGGGTAGTTGAAGTCATGTTGACTGGACCGCGAGCTTAAATGCTCGGGGTCGGAAACCAGCTGTAACGTGCGGGGACGCAACGTCAGATGACCTTTTGACACAAGCTCGAAGGCCGGTCCAGTCGAGGCGGTGACTTCCGACTAGGGTGTTGGGTTACAGCGGTGTGTTGCGAGAATGGCTAGAGCTTAGAACGGGGCTCCCTGGGATCGAACCAGTTGTACTTGCGAACGCAATGTCGCTAGTCTTTAACCTGCCAAATCTCACACTACACGTGTAACCCGCGTCCCGCGACGGCTCGCATTCACGAGACAGCCCAGACGACGCGAAGCGGCAATCTCTTCCAGAGGTGCGCACTTTACACAGATCCCTCATGAGCTTGCGCAGCCACAGAGCCTCCTTGGCTGCGCTGGAAGCTGCCATATACTCTGCTTCTGCTGTTGACATAGCCACAGTCGGCTGCAGGCGGCTGGACCAGCTAATGGCACCCCCATTCAGAGTGAAGATATACCCAGTGGTGCTTCTGGCTGTGTCCTTGTCCCCTGCATAGTCTGCATCAGAGAAGCCCTGCAGCCCTGACACACCACCAAACAGTAACATAGCACACTGCAGGCAGCTGCCCAGTGCTGCTTAGTGGGTGCAGACATGTGCCTGGCCAAGGCGCCCACAGCAAATGCAATGTCTGGCCGTGTGCAGCAGGTCAGGTAAAGCAGACTGCCCACCAGGGCACTGTAATGATGCAGAGTCGTGTCCAATGCATCCCCTTCCCTGACTAGCTTAACAGCAGGAGCCATGGGCAGAGGCTTGCTGTGAGCTGCTGACTTGCTGTTGGCTGTAACCAGCTCCTGGATGAATTTGTGCTGGTCAAGCTTGATGGTGCCCTCAGCCCTGTCTCTGGTTAGCTGCATCCCTAGGAACCACCGTGCCTCACCCAAGTCCTTCAGTTTGAATGCTGAGGACAGCTGCTTCTTCACGTGGGCCAAGCCTGCGGTGTCCCCCTGCTGGGTGCACAGAAGGCAGTCGTCCACATACACTAGCAGGTACACCATGCCAGTGCTCAGCTGCAGGGTAAACAGGGCAGGGTCTGCCTCAGAGGCCTTGAAGCCCATGCTTAGCAGCTCCTCACACAGCCTAGCATGCCACGCCCTAGGGGCCTGCCTCAGTCCATACAGGGCCTTCTGCAGGCGACACACAGTGTTAGTGCTGCCCTCCTCAAAACCCTCTGGCTGCTGCACATAGATGACCTCCCCTGGCTCTAGCTTGCCGTTCAGGAAGGCTGTCTCAAAGTCTAACTGATGAATCTCCATGTTTTCAGCTGCTGCCTTGGCCAGGAGGGTGCGCAATGTGGTGTGCTTGCTGACAGGTGCATAGACATCTCCTACATCCACACCTGATTGTTGATAGAACCCCTTTGCCACTAGCCTGGCCTTCAGCTTCTCAATGTTCCCTGCAGCATCACGCTTCACTTTGAGTACCCATTTGGTAGGCAGCACACGTGCATTGGCAGGACGCTCTTCAAGGCACCATGTTTGGTTGGCATGCAGGGAGGCCAGCTCAGCATTCATGGCTTCAATCCATAGGTCTGCCATGGGACCTGCCAGAGCCTCTGCCACAGTGGGTGTGTCATTGACAGGAGAGTCTGACACATTCATGGCAAACAAGTCAGAGTCCCTGAACCTCTCAGGTCGGTGCCTCTCTCTGGATGGGTTGCGCCGTGGCACGGGTGCAGCAGGTGCTTCAGGTGAGGCAGGCCGTGGGTCAGGTGCAGGAGGCATGGGCATAGAGGGGTGCACTGCAGGTGCTGCCTGTCTTGCTGTTGCTGATGTTGGGATCAGAGGAACACGGAGCGCAGGCTGTGCCAAGCCTGGTCTGGCTGCTGCTGCTGGTCTAGCAACTGCTGTTACTGGTGCTGCCGGTCTTGCTGCTGTTGGTGCTGCAGCTGCTGCTGACGGTCTGACTGCTGCTGGTGCTGCTGGTGGTGCTGCAGTTGGTGCTGCTCGTCTTGCTGCAGGTGCTGCGGCTGGTGCTGCTGGTCTGGCTGTTGCTGATTTGGCTGCTGCTGGTGCTGCAGCTGGTCTTGCTGCTGCTGGTGCTGCAGCTGGTTGTGCTCCCACTGTCTCCCTGGCTAGAGGCATAGAGCGAAGGCTGAATCTGCCTATTCCTGGTCTGGGTAACTTGCTGATGAGCTCCAGTTGCTGTTGGTGCCACATGTGGGAGCCTGGCTCATGTCTGGTAGTGAGGCTGACTTGCTGACTGGGTTCCTGCTCACTGGGTGGAGAGTCTGAGCTGCTGCTGTCCTGATGTGCCCCTACGCCTTCCAGGGGTCTGGACTGTGGTCGCTGTGCACTGCTGCTCGGCCTGCTGATGCTGCTGCTGCTCCCACTGTCCTCAGAGCTACTGCTGCTGGTCTGCTGCAGACTGTTGCCCCCCTCAGCAGGAGCTGCTGGGGCCAGGGGCTCAGAGGGGGTTGATGGGCTGGGTGGGAGGGGTAAGAGGAACACAGGCTGAGCTGGCTGGTCCTGCTGGCGAGCAGGCTGCAGGACAGAAAGCTCGTCAAACACTATGTCCTTGCTGCAGGTTTCTCTGCCGTTGACCAGGACCTTGTAGGCCTTAGAGCCAGGCTCATAGCCTATGAACAGGCCCTCAACAGACTTGGCCTGCAGCTTGCTGCGCTGGTGATCAGGAACATGGAGCCAGACTCTGCAGCCAAACACTCTGAGACCTGACAGATCAGGTTTGACACCGTAGAAGGCTTCCCAAGGTGTGAGCGGCTGGCCTGACACAGGTAGCAGGCATCTGACATGATTGGCAAACTTGACAGCATGTGCCCAGAAGCTGAGTGAAATGTCGGCTGAGTGGATGATGCTGCGAGCTTTCTCAAAGATGGTTCTGTTCAGGCGTTCAGCTGCACCATTCTGCTGGGGGCTGTAGGGGGCAGAGTGCTGGTGTACAATGCCTTTGCTGGCACAGTACTCTCTCATGCGGCTGTTGACGTATTCTGTGCCATTGTCTGTTCGGATGGCTTTGCAGCGGTAACCTGACTGGGTCTCAAGCTCTTCAATGACAGTCCTTACTGTGTCTGGCACCTGAGCTTTGCTGCTGATGGGCACACACACAGACAGCTTGGTGTGTTCATCAAGGAAAGTAGCCACATACAGGCTGCCGTCTCTGGCTCTGGCATGCATGGGGCCACAGACATCCATGTGGATCAGCCCTAAGGGAGCTGTCACTGGTGCTGCATTGGGGGGTGGTCCAGCAAATGCTACATTCTTGTGCTGCTTGCCCTTGACACAGCCCACACACACAGCTGGATCTGAGGCAGCTGCTCGGAATTGTGCAGCTGTGACAGGTACTCCTGACACCATGCCCGCTGACTGCATGCGTGCCAGAGCATCATAGGAAGTATGACACAGGCGCTGGTGCCACACCTGAGGAGAGTCGGAGGTGGCGCTGTTGGCAGAGGGCGCAGCCACGTTGGTCAGGAGCTCCAGCTTTACCCTGGGGTCAGGCTGTAGAGCTGACTGCTGGACGTTGTACAGCTGTTCTGGCTCTGAATCTGTGTCAGGTCCATCTGGCATGGGAACAGCTGCCAAGATGTAAGAGTTTCTGACCTTGTGCGCATTGACCCTGAGCATGCTGCCAAACTGATTGCAGCTGATCTGGCACACATCACCACGGAATAGAAAGCTGCTGCCGTCGTCTGTTGCAGCTGTTACTGAGATGAAGTTCTGCTTGCTGTCAGGTACATACAAAGCATGGCTGAGGAACCAGGAGCCACGCTTGGTGCTGAGGAACACACTGCCTGACCCAACTGCCCAGACCCTGTGGCCCTCAGCTGCCAGTCTCACAGGCCTGTGTTTGTTTGGTGCAAAGGGTGTGTAGTTGTAGAAGAACTGCAGGTCCTTCAAGATGTGATATGAGGCACCTGAGTCAATGCAGAAAGGGCTGTACAGGTCGCTGTTGAAGTTCAGTCTGGGCTGCACCATCTGCATGAGGACATCATCAAGATCATCATCATCATCATCATCAGCAGCAGCAGTGGAGCAGGTGAACAGGCTGGCTCCCCTGGAAGGGCTCTGAGCTGCTGCTCTGCCAGGGGTCTGGGCCCTGCCTCTGCTGGGGCTGGATGTCCTGGCTGGGCTGGAGCTCCTGCCTGGACTGGGTCGCCTGCCTGGGCTGCTGGGTTTGGCAGGGTTGCTGAATAGGGTCCTCATGCGGTTGCGCTGGTCCCTGTCGAAGGTGAAACATTCAGACATGATGTGGCCAAGCTTAGCACAGTAGTTGCAGGTCAGGTGAGCATGTGAGCTGACATCCCTGGTGGACCTGTCAGGCGACTGTGCTCTGGCCTGCTGCTGCTGCTGCTGCTGCTGCTGCTGAGGTAGCCTGAACCTGCCCCTGCCCCCCTGTCCGCCTGAGCTACCAGCCCCCCTGCTATCAGAAGGGGAGGAGTAGGACCAGAGAGAGGATGAGGAGGTGCTGAGTTGCTGCTGCATCTGCTTGCTGAGGAGGTCGGCTTCCTTGGTCAGCAGCACCCGCTTGATGCGCTCGACTTTCAGGTCGGCGCTGGTCTGATCATAGCGCAGCCTTTCGACTGTGCTTTCATACTCAGGCGGTAGGGCTGCCAGGATGGCGAGTACCACTGTGGATTCAGAGGTCTCGCAGTTGCAAGCTTCCAGCTCTGTTAGCAGCTGCTGCAATCGCGCGTAGAAGCGCGCTACTGACTCGCCAGGTTCCATGCGCAGGAGGCTGAGTTGCTGCTGAAGCTGCGACTGTCGCGCGACTGACGATTCGGTGAACTGAGATTCGAGGGTTTCCCAGGCGTCTTGCGCTGAGTCTGCAGACTTGACAGTGAAGATGTGGAGGTTGGAGACGTGCCGCTGGATAAAGGCTTTGGCTTTGCGATCCAGCGCGCTGTCTGCACGAGATCGGGCTAGCTCGACAGCATACGCTGCCCGCTCCTCCTGAGTGGCGTTAGGTGCTGGCGCGGTGGGTAAGGGGGTGACGCCGTCGGTGACGACGGACCAGAGGCCTGCTTCGATTAGCAGGCCTTCGGTGCGGATGCTCCAAATTGGCCAGTTGTCGTCATCGAGAATGGTGGCTTGATTGCCAGAGGCTGAAGCAGGAGAAGTTGCCATCGCTGATCGACTGGGCTGTCAACCACACGAACCCTAGCCAGCAACTTACTGGAGTCCTATCGCGCGTCAGCGCGTGGGCCCATAACCTGTTGGAAGAGCACGGGCAGACGCGGACACCAGTTCAGGGTGCCTACGACTGCCGGGTGTCTGCCCTAAATACGGCAGTCACACTCGCACTCATCGCGGCCGGGCCGCTGGCAGGCACACCCTACAATCCCTGTGCTTGATCTCAACTGCACCGGGAGGGTATGCAACTAACAGGCTCGCCACAGAGACACGACCAGAACAGGGAGGTGGCATTGGTAACGAGATGGCTGAGGCTCGAAGTACGGTGCAGCTTTGGTCAATTAGCTCCCAGGTGCCTAACTGTGCTATCTCGCTAGGTGTTGCAGGGGCGCCACTGCTCGCTGCTGCGTCGCTGCCGCATGTGATAGCTGAAGCTGACTTGCGGCCTCCTGACAATTGAGCAGCATTTTCCAACGTGGCTCCCTGGCTGTGCGGCTGTCGGGCTGTGCGGTTGTCTGGCTGTGCGGCGGTCTCTGTCGACTTGACTGTGGTTGACCTCATCTTGACCTCCTTTTGAATCGGTCACACGTCATTGGCCGCGCAAGTCGTGCAAGCCGCACAAGCTGTGCAAGCCGCGATGGCGTGCAAAGCAGTCGGGTAGAATAAAGCCCTCAATGGGGTAAGGAATGGCTAGATGAGGCTGTCGGCAAGTCGTGCAAGCCGCTTAAGCCGAGCTACTTATAATTGCCAGGCTGGCGACCGGCAAAACATAATGGTCGAGCGGCAAATGATAATGGTCGAGCGGCAAGTGCACTTTTTGATAATGGTCGAGCGGCAAAGTGCACTTTTTGGTCCAGCAACTGCGTTGCGAATGCGTTGTTCGTAGTGCTGGTCAACGTGGGATAGGGGCGGTCAACGTGGGACGGGTATACAGCTACTACTATTGCTACCTCTACGTTGCTCAAGCGACTCTACGCGATAGCTTAGCGAACGTGCTACCCGGCTGGCATGTATACTTATAACTGCCAGGCTGGCGACCGGCAAAACATAATGGTCGAGCGGCAAAGCATAATGGTCGAGCGGCAAAACATAATGGTCGAGCGGCAAGTGCACTTTTTGATATTGGTCGAGCGGCAAGCACGCTTCTCGCAATACGTTTCGGGGGAGCCTTTGCCTGGCTGTGTCTAGCGGCTGTGTCTAGCGTTTGCATACAGTGTTGGTCAACGGTGGCGGTTACGGGAATGCGAAACCTCAGATATACCAGATAATCGCCGTTACCTCTCGCATTATGCGAACTAATGGTCTCGTCCTCGGCTCTGCTACCATACATCCCTCGGCTGCGCCTCGGGATGTATGTCCGCGCCACCTCGGCCTCGTCCATTATTTTCGCATATCTGAAGTGTATGCAAAATACAGGATCAAATAATTTTTAATAACACGGATGGGTATATCAAGGCTGCAAAGTGCGAGCAGCCTATTCCGCGTGTTCCACAAGTGTACCGCAAGTCGCGAGTGTGCTAGTTAGCATGTAAGGCTTGCACGTCGAACCTGCAAGTCGCGAGTTACCCGAAAAAGCTCGCATACGCAACTATTGCAACCTCAACGCAACAAATGCAACAAAGCGCGGTAGCTTAGCGGACTATTGCCAGGCTGGCATGTATACGCATAATGCTCTCGGACCGCCAATTATCTACTACTTGTTGTGTTGTATTTGTTCGGGATCTCAATGCCCAGGACGTTTGACGCGCCCTCTGTTGTGTTTGTGTGTTCGCTGATGTTTGTTGTGTTGTGTTTGTTCGGGATCTCAATGCCCAGGACGTTTGACGCGCCCTCTGTTGTGTTTACGCCCAAGACCGAGATGTAGAGTTGGTAGTCAGCACGTCTTGACAGCGCGTCTGCCACCACGTTGTGCTTGCCAGGTATGTCACTCCTACAAATTAATCCCTGCGTCCGTCCCTGCGTGTTGACCGACCTTGTCCGATCGGGCTGAAATTTCGATAGATGGTAGTTTGCAGAATATAAAACATATTTTTTCAGAGAAAATATTCTAAAACAATCAAAGGCGGCTGCGCTGTGACCCTGTGGCTAGAGTGCAGGGATGAGTGCAGGGATAGGTTGCGGCCCACAGCGCAACAGCTTTTGAATTTTTCCAAATACTTTTTTTGAAAAATATGTTTTATCTTCTGAAAACTGCCATCTATAAAATTTTCAGCCCGATCGGACAAGGTCGGTAGAACGCAGGGACAAACGCAGGGACTAAATTGTAGGAGTGGTGATCGATGTGGCAGTTGTACTCTTGTAGTACTTCCATCCACCGTGCCTGCCGTTTACTGTCAAGTCGTGGTTGTGTTTGCAGGTGTTTGTTTGCCCAATTGTCAGTGAGGAGAGTGAATTGTGCACCAAGCAAATAGTGGCGCCAGACCTTTACCGCGCCTCTACCAAGGAGAGCAGCTCTTGTTCATGTGTATGGTAGTTGCGTTCTGCTGGCAGCAACTTCCTGGAATGGTAAGCTACCACACGCTCAGCAGGGCCAGTGCCTTGTGACAGCACTGCGCCAATGCCTATGCCAGATGCATCGCAGCGGAGAGTGTATGGTTGTGTTGGATCAGGTGCAATGAGGATCGGTGCAGATGTGAGTGCATGTTTCAGGGCATCAAAAGCTGACTGCTGGGTAGATGTCCATGTCACCTTGCCTTGCTTGTCATGCCCATCAGCCTGTGTGAGTGCTGTGAGTGCTTCAGCGATGGTAGAGAAGTTGTTGACAAAGCGACGGTAGTAGTTAGCAAGACCCAGAAAGCTGCGCACCTCATGCACAGTTGTGGGGACTGGCCATTAGTTGATTGCCGCAACCTTGTTGGGGTCGCATGCAATGCCAGTGGATGTGATGATGTGACCCAGAAACTCAGTCTGAGACCTGCCGAATTCACACTTGGAGAGTTTAGCATATAGCTTGTGTTGGCGTAGGAGTGATAGAACCCTGTCAAGGTGCTTGGCATGCTCTTCGTGTGTGCGTGAGAAAATGAGGATGTCGTCCAGATAGATTATGACATGGTCGTCGAGCTCTTGTCTGAAAATGTCGTTCATGAGGCGTTGAAATGTGCCGGGTGCGTTGCAAAGTCCAAACGGCAAGACAGTAAACTCAAAGTGTCCATATCGTGTGCTGAACGCTGTTTTGGGGATGTCTTCCGGTGAGATGCGGATTTGATGGTACCCCTGCCGGAGGTCAATCTTGCTAAAAACCGTTGCTCCATGCAGTCTGTCCAGCATGTTCTCTACTCGTGGCAGGGGGTATTTGTTTTTGATGGTGATGCGGTTGAGTGGGCGGTAGTCGACACACATGCGGAACGTGCTGTCTTTCTTGCGAACAAACAGCACACCTGCTGCGTATGGGGAGGTGCTGGGACGAATGAAACCTTTTTCTTGCATCTCTGTGATCTGTGCCTTCAGTTCAGCTAGCTCACTGGTGCTCATGTTATAAGTGGGGCGAGTGGGAGGCCGTTTACCGGGCTCTACTTCGATGCGGTGGTCCACAGCACGCTGGGGCGGCAAGCCTGCTGGTAGGTCTGATGGGAAGACATCTGGAAACCGTTGTGTGATGGCTGTGCAATCCATGGCCTGATGGGTCTCTGTGGTAGTGTCTCCACCTGTTGGGGTGATGGATACCAAGAACATGGGCTGCCGAGTGTGGATGGCAACACGCAGCCCAGCCGTGCTGATGGTGTACTTGTCGATGTCAGGGTGTTTAGCGGGGGGGGGTGCTCTCAGGGTGTGCTTGCGCCCGGCGTGGTTGAATGTCATGGTGTTCTGTTTCCAGTCAATGTGGGGGTTGAGCTCAGCAAGCCAAGGCTTGCCAAGGATGATGTCAAAGCCATGCAATGTGGTGCAATGCAAAGTTTGTACTCCTTTGTAGGAGGCCATTCTGAAACGTGCATTAGGAATCATGGCTGTGCTCTGATGTTGGTGACCATCAGCTAGCCTGATCAGGTCTGGGTCGTGTTTGCTGGCTGCCTGGATGTCAAACCTGTGGCAGAAATCGTCATCGATGAACGAAGCTGACGCTACTCCATCAATGAGAATGCGCACGGGGTGTTTGTGAAATGTGCCAGCGAAAATGAGCAAGTCTGCTCGCTGGTCCGCGGAGTTGCTGAGCTTGGTTATGCTGAAACGTGGTAGTGCAGGTGCAGTGGGTGCTGGAAGTCTGTCTGTCTCCGTGTCGCTGGGTAGGAAAGAGGCCTCCGCAATGTATGCGGTTGGTTCTGTGTTGAGGACTGGGATGGATGCGATGGATGCCTTGGGTGAGACGGGGTGGTTTGGAGTTGAGCAATTGACTGTGGTACCGCGCTTACTTCTCGCCGGACGGCATCAGCTCCATGTAGTTTTTTGCGGGCGGCTTCTTGTTAGGATGTGTGCAGTCACGAACCACATGACCTTTCTCGCGGCAGAACGTGCACTGGTTGTTCATGTTGTAATGTGCTTTTTCCTCGGGGGTCAATGGTTTGTGCGGTGCACGCGTGAAAGGGGCCGGAGTGGATGCAGAAGCTGGGTTGTGCTTTGGGCGAGATGATGTGAAAGCGTATTCACTCACAATAAATAAGGCCGACGCGAGGGTCTTTTTTGCATCGGAAGGACATTCTGCTCCGATAGAACGATAGAGCGTTGAGTTTAAGGGGGACCTCGCTCTTGAATGAAGTCCTAACTCGCAGCGGTGGCGAAGATACATCGATCCGCGCGCGAGGTACCCCCCCCTTTTTGGGAATCTGTACAGATGCCCGTCTAATGGGCCCGCCATCTGTACAGATGCATGTCGATGGCCACAAGGATATGCGGCATCTGTACAGATGCCTTCCTTGCATCTGTACAGATACAATTTATTGTCATCTGTACAGATTATTTTGGGATATCTGTACAGATACGTGAATCTGTACAGATATTTATAGGTAAATCTGTACAGATAGCGTTAAGGTAACATCTGTACAGATTTTGAGAGGTTATCTGTACAGATGCCGGGGGTAGTTATCTGTACAGATGGCGATTTAAAGCATCTGTACAGATTTACCTATAATTATCTGTACAGATGCCCCTAATTTAAATCTGTACAGATAGCAAGGGCAAAATCTGTACAGATGTTGACAAGTGGTATCTGTACAGATGGCAATAGGTGTATCTGTACAGATGCCAGAGGTATTTATCTGTACAGATGGCGATAATAAGTATCTGTACAGATACACCTATAATTATCTGTACAGATGCCCGTAAATAAAATCTGTACAGATAGCAAGGGTAAAATCTGTACAGATGTTGACAAATCGTATCTGTACAGATGGCGATAGGTGTATCTGTACAGATGCCGGGGGTATTTATCTGTACAGATGGCGATAATAAGTATCTGTACAGATATGCCTATAATTATCTGTACAGATGCCCCTAAATTTAATCGGTACAGATAGCAAGGGTTAAATCTGTACAGATGTCGACAAGTCGTATCTGTACAGATGGCAAGAGGTGTATCTGTACAGATAACAAGGAGCATCTGTACAGATACCTGGGGGTTTGAATGTCTTACCATATCACGCCCACGCGATCACATTGAGACCTTCAACGATGGCCTTGCTTGGACATCGTAATCCGTAGCAAACCGCCATGCAGCCTCACGCCATGAAGCCTCACGCGTCTGATAGCGTTCGACCTAATAAGTGGCCACGATCAGCAACAATTAGCCTACATCAAGCGCTGTGACTCGCGATTTCGCGATGTGGTCCCTCGCCTTAGCCTTCAGCCTCACAGCCATACGCGAACAGTCACAACAAGGAGGCGCAGCTACTAGCTACAGGAAATATGCAAGAGTCGTAGCCAGGAGGCGCAGCAAGAACAGTCTGGAGCAGCGCAGCGGATGAACAATCAAAGCAAGGGGAGCACGAACAACGACGACAAAGGTGCGATCAGCGCATCCCAATTGGGGGTGCATCATATGTGGCATGCGATGCGTTGCGTGTGCATGTGCAGTGCAAAGTAAGCACCGCAAGGAGTGGAAACTTGGAAAGGTAGCTGTGAGCAACAGCCTTGCGGTGCAACCATGAGCATTAGCCAAGAGTGATTAGGAGCTCTCAACAGCTAGAGGCCACAGCCATCAGCAGCTGCAAGGGGCAGAACCCACAAGCTGAAGCCAAGAGCAACAGCGAGGAGCAGCTGGCACCGATGGCGAGGCACAACCAGCCCAGCCCAGCCCAGCCCAGCCCAGCCCAGCCCAGCCCAGCCCAGCCCAGCCCAGCCCAGCCCAGCCCAGCCCAGCCCAGCCCAGCCCAGCCCAGCCCAGCCCAGCCCAGCCCAGCCCAGCCCAGCCCAGCCCAGCCCAGCCCAGCCCAGCCCAGCCCAGCCCAGCCCAGCCCAGCCCAGCCCAGCCCAGCCCAGCCCAGCCCAGCCCAGCCCAGCCCAGCCCAGCCCAGCCCAGCCCAGCCCAGCTCAGCCCAGCCCAGCCCAGCCCAGCCCAGCCCAGCCCAGCCCAGCCCAGCCCAGCCCAGCCCAGCCCAGCCCAGCCCAGCCCAGCCCAGCCCAGCCCAGCCCAGCCCAGCCCAGCCCAGCCCAGCCCAGCCCAGCCCAGCCCAGCCCAGCCCAGCCCAGCCCAGCCCAGCCCGACCCGGCCCAGCCCTCTCCGTCACCTCCCTCCCTACCCCTACCTATCATCTCACATCCCTCACCCCACATCACAACTTTGACCGCCTGTCATGACCTTAATGTTGTTTGCAGGTTCTAGTGGCCACACCCACACCCCTCCCCACCCCCTCCCCCTCCCCCACCCCCACCCCCACCCCCACCCCCACCCCCACCCCCACCCCCACCCCCACCCCCACCCCCACCCCCACCCCCACCCCCACCCCCACCCCCACCCCCCACCCCCACCCCCACCCCCACCCCCACCCCCACCCCCACCCCCACCCCCACCCCCACCCCCACCCCCACCCCCATTCCCACCCCCACCACCTCCTCCATTACCCTACCACAAGAAGCAGGCGCATGGAGCGCAGGAGCAGCCAGGAGTTGCAGCCATGGAGGCGCTGCCAGGTAGGTATAGAAGTGGCACTAGCAAAGTGTGAGTGGCCAGCCCTTGCACATGAGTGGTCCGCTGCCCAGCCTAACCCGCAAAGGTTCTCCTTGTTTACTGCAGGTCCCACGGTCAGCCCTCCCCCCTTCCCCCCCCTTCCCCCTTCCCCCTTCCCCCTTCCCCCTACACCCCTTCCCCCCCCTTCCCCCTTCCCATCCCTGTCCCACCACCTCCAAGTTTGCCACCCCACCTACCTCCCCCCTTTCCCACCCCCCGCCCCACAACGCACGCACGACGCTGCAACCCTCTCCCTACCCTACCCTTGGCGTAGCAACCCTCTCCCTACCCTACCCTTGGCGTAGCAATCTGGAGCGGGCAACACGGAGCGGGCAGCTTGGAGTGGGATCCCGTAGTAGCAGCCCACCCAGCCCACCCTGGCCATGCCATGGACACACACCGCAATGACCCTACCCATCCCTCTCCAAAGGGGACGATAGCTTGATGGTATAGCACTTGGGTGGTTGTCAGCCCGTGCTTGTTGTGCGACATGGCATAGGTGTAGGTGTGGTAGGTGGGCGTCAATGGTAGTGTGGTGGGTCCAGGATAGCTTGGTGATGTCATTGTTGGTGTTGTATGGTGTTGTCACCTTGTCACCTTATGTAGAGGTGTTGCATGTCGTTGATGCATCAATGCATATGCTTGTCTTGTTGCGATGTTGTTGTGTTGTCATTGTGGTGTGGTGTGTCGTTGTGTTCTTGTGGTGTCACCATGGTGTGGTGTGGTGGTGGTGGTGTTGGTGGTGTTGTTGGTGATGTCATTGTTGGTGTTGTATGGTGGTGTATGTAGATGCTTAAGCCAGCAGCTGCAAGCTCACGTGGCGGCCCTGGCTCATCTTAAGCTGTTCCGGACAGTGCCCCCGGCTGGCCAGTCCTTCTTCTCAGTGCTTGCGGAGCCGCTGTGGTACACCCCGCAAGTCCGCTTGAACCCGGCAGCAAGGGATGCGGCAGCTGAGCAGGGTTGGACCCACGTCGTTTATGTGCGGGACGCCTCACACCTGCCCCAGCTAGAGAGGCGACCCGCTGGGCTGCTGACCTGGTCAAAGCTTGCCTCCCCGAGCCCTGGCAGGGCATGGTGGACCGCCTCCAGCCTTCACAGCCTTTGGGTTTTGTGATGCGGCGCACCCCCCTGCTCCAGCCCTCCCACTGGGTGGGCCCCAACGGCCGCCTCTACCCCCTAGACCCCACAGGGCAGGGGCCCCTAGGGGCTTTCTGGGCGGAGGGAGGGGCGGCCTGGGAGCCAGCTGCGGTGGCCCGCCTCAACAAGCCCAGCTACAGGCTAACTCCGGAGGAGCGAGCCACCCACCTCCGCCCTCTACCCGCCCAGCATCACGTGGCGCAGGAGCAGGCTCAAGGGCAGGAGCAAGGAGGAGCCAGGGCGGTTGGCAGGGGAGGGGGGCGGGCAAGGGGGCGGGGCGGGGGCAGGGGGCGAGGGCGTGGAGGAGGTGGAGGGCGTAGGGGAGCAGGGGGCGGGGCGGGAGGGCAGGCTGCCGACCCAGCTGACGAGGGGCCTGGCACCTGGCCTAAGGAGGAGTGGCTCTTGGGCCCCTGGGCTCACCTGCAGCTGGACCCTCAGGTGTGGGGCATGGGCTCCACCACCCTGCTGGACTTCTCTGTCAAGCATGCCAGGGTGCGCCTCCACCAGCTCCAGCGCGTCAGTGCCGACCCCCTCTATCCACCCAGTGGGGGCCTGTGGCCAGCGCTGTGGGGTGTGCGCCCCCCCCGGGCAGCGGGCGAGCCGGAAGTGGCAGCAGTGGCTGATGGGGCCCTGAGGGAGCTGGAGCTCAAGTGGGAGGCCAGCGCGCAGCAGGTGGCAGGCCAGGGGGCAGCGGGGGAGCGGGAGCAGCAGGGCAGGGATGTGGAGGAGCGGCTCCCCGAGGAGGTGCAGGGCAGCCAACCGCCTCGCTGGCTTGACACCTCCGCCAGGGCGCACCAGCGACCCTCGCCGCAGATGAGGGCGGCCCAGCAGGCTGAGCGGCAGCTGGAGGCCCAGCAGCGGCGTGGGGGCAGGCAGCCAGTTGCTCAGCCCGCCCCCCGGGCCGACACCGTGGACCAGCTGGCTGTGGGTGTCCAGGCGGGCCAGCCGTGTGCGAAGGTGTGGAAGGAGCTGCTAGACCCCACCCTCCGTCGGGAGCATGTCATCGTGGCCTGGCGGGTGCTTCACGCCAGCCTCATGGTCGGGGCTTTGTGGGCCTCCAGCTGCCGCTCAGCCTGCTGGGCCGCCCTCATCTGCGGCGAGGGTCGCTGGTGCGCCCTGGCGGAGGTGTCAAGCCAGCGAGGCGGTTGGCTGCCCTGCACCTCCTCAGGGAGCCGCTCCTCCACCTCCCTGCCCTGCTGCTCCCGCTTCCCCGCTGCCCCCTGGCCTGCCACCTGCTGCACGCTGGCCTCCCACTTGAGCTCCAGCTCCCTCAGGGCCCCATCAGCCACCGCTGCCACCTCCGGTTCGCCCGCTGCCCGGGGGGGGCGCACGCCCCACAGCGCAGGCCACAGGCCCCCACCTGGTGGGTAGAGGGGGTCGGCACTGAAGCGCTGGAGCTGGTGGAGGCGCACCCTGGCATGCTTGACCGAGAAGTCCAGCAGGGTGGTGGTGCCCATGCCCCACACCTGAGGGTCCAGCTGCAGGTGAGCCCAGGGGCCCAAGAGCCACTCCTCCTTAGGCCAGGTGCCAGGCCCCTCGTCAGCTGGGTCGGCAGCCTGCCCTCCCGCCCCGCCCCCTGCTCCCCCACGCCCTCCACCTCCTCCACGCCCTCGCCCCCTGCCCCCGCCCCGCCCCCTTGCCCGCCCCCCTCCCCTGCCAACCCCATGGGCCCCGCCTAGTTCCTGCCCTTGAGCCTGCTCCTGCGCCACGTGATGCTGGGCGGGTAGAGGGCGGAGGTGGGTGGCTCGCTCCTCCGGAGTCAGCCTGTAGCTGGGCTTGTTGACCCGGGCCACCGCAGCTGGCTCCCAGGCCGCCCCTCCCTCCGCCCAGAAAGCCCCTAGGGGCCCCTGCCCTGTGGGGTCTAGGGGGTAGAGGCGGCCGTTGGGGCCCACCCAGTGGGAGGGCTGGAGCAGGGGGGTGCGCCGCATCACAAACCCCACCCCTGGCCCAACCCTCAGGCACTCCCACTCCGGCTTAGGAGGCTGCAGGCGGTCCACCATGCCCTGCCAGGGCTCGGGGAGGCAAGCCCTGACCAGGTCGGCAGCCCAGCGGGCCTCCCCCTCCAGCTGGGGGCTATGCAGGGCCTCCCTCACGTGGCGGACGTGGGTCCAACCATGCTCAGCTGCTGCCTCCCCGGCTGCTGGGTTCAAGCGGACTTGCGCACTGTACCACAGCGGCTCTGCCAGCACCGAGAAGAAGGACTGGCTAGCGGGGGGCACCGCACGGAACAGCTTGAGCTCAGCCAGAGCCGCCACGTGAGCTTGCAGCCGCGGGCTGATGCCTCGCGAGGGGGGGGCGGTGGGGTCGGTGATGACCCACGTGCTGAGGCCGTGGGAGGGGTCTGCCAGCAGGCTGTGGGTCAGAGGCTGCCAGGGACGAACCCGGGGCGACCAGAGCTGGGCCAGCATCTTAGCCAGCATGGCCGTGCTGGTGACCCCCAGGTCGGGGAGCCCCACCCCTCCCTCCCCCCGGGGCATCACGCAGATGGCCTTGCTAGGGTAGAGGCGGCTGCTGTTGGGGCTGCGTTCCTGGGGCAGGTCTGAGGCTGCCACAAAGCGGTTGACAGCCAAGGCCATGGCTTGCGCCAGAGCAGCAGAGGGTTGCACGAAGGCCATTTGGTAGATGGACTTGGAGGCCAGGCACTGTTGTGCCACCTGCACCCGCCCCAGGAGGTTGAGGCCTTGGGGCCGCCAAGGGAGGGAGGCTGCCATCATGGCCGCCGCCGCCCCACCGAAGGCGGCCTCGCTTGTGGCAGCGTAGGAGGCCGCCCCAAGAGGGACCCCCAGGTGGCGCACGGGCACCCCCGCTCGGACAGCTGGGATGACCACCTCCGGCTCCTGCTCCCCACCTTGCTCCCGCCCGCCCTGCTGCTGACCTAGCCCGCCACCTTCCCCCAGCCCACCCCCTAGCCCCTGCTCGCCCACCTGCCCCTGCCCGCCCCCTTCCCCCCCGTCACCCACCCTTCCTCCCCTCCCCGCCCCCTCGGGGCCCGAGCCCCCCTGGTTACCCAGCCCGGGCTCTGGCTGGGCGCACGGCAGGGCTGAGCTCTTGCTCACACTCAGCGCAGGGCCCCCAGCGGCGCGGAACAGGCCCAGGGCCTCCACTACCACCTTCCCGTCTCTGACCCGATCGAGCACCACGATGGTGAGGTCGTCCGCATACTCCTTGGAGGGGAGCGCGGGGGTCAGGGCGGCCCTGTGCATGGCCAGAGGGCTGGAGGGGATGGTGGGGGTGCTGATGCGGCCTGCCAGCTGGAGCGAGCTGAGGTAGCTGACCAGCGGCTGGAGCACGATGCACCAGTAGAGCGGGGAGGCCCCGCTGCCCTGCAGCATCCCTGACGCAAGTGGGAAGCTGTCGGTGAGGTGGCCGTTAACCAGCACCTGGCTCGTGGCCCCCCGGTGCAGCAGCTGAGCCCAGCGCACATGCCCCTCCCGGCAGAACCCCATGGCCTCCATCGTGTCCTGGAGCAAGCCCCAGGACACGTTGTCATAGGCCCCCGCCAGGTCCAGCAACAACAGCCAGGCTGGGCTGCCCCGCTGCTGCAGGTACTCCAGCAGGCCTAGGTGGAACTGCACGCTGTCGCTGATGTCCCTGCCCAGGATGAAGGCGGACTGAGAGGGGGACACCAGCAGGTCCAAGGGCCCCCTCATCCCCAGCCCCCTCATCCCCATTATTAAGCCTAGCCCCCGGGTCAATGGGGGAAGGCTAAGTTAAGTGCTCAACCAGTGCGCTTGACCCTTAGTTTGTGCCCGTCTCAAGCTCGCGTGTTGCCTGCGCCTGTGGCCCTCCAGGTTGCTTCGGCTTATCGCGTCATGGAGGCCAGCTGCAGATCGCAGCAGCTTGTGCCTGTCTTTCGGCACTTTGCGTGGTCCCGGGCCCCTCTCTTGTCCCGGGACCCATGCCCTCCCCTTTTTGAGCCCCTGGTCGGCGGGCCCATGGCATGGCTCATGCCAATCGGGCGCGTCGCCAGCAAGGAGCTGCTGCGGCTCCAACAGCTTAACCCCCTGCTGCCTGCCCCTTATGAAGATGCCTGGGCTCTCGCAGAGACTTGCAGCACAGCCCTGCTGGCTCACAAACAGCGGCATGGCAGTGCTGTTGCCTCCCTCTCCACCCTCCACACTGCAGGCCACCCCCTCTACAGCTTGGTGGTCGTGCATGATGCAGCCAGCATGGAGGGAAGGGCCTTGGACTCCCAGTTCATCTCCCAGCCGTGGTTGGAGATGCCACTCTTTGGCCGGAACGTGCGTGTGCCCGTGGAGCCCATGGACCATGGCCCCCCCCCAGGTGCAGTCAAGCTGGTCTTCCACCACCACTACCCCCTGGCGTCTAGGGAGGGTCTGGTAGAGGGGGTGCTCAAGGCAGTGGGGTACAAGGTCAGCCCGGCCCCAACAGCGGGCTTGCCGGAGGCCCTGGACCTGCACACAGCAGTCGTGCTCAGCGAGCGGCTGGGTGCCCATTCCCGCACAAGCAGTTTCTGGGGGTCGCCTGGGGGTAACGGGGCCAGAGTGGAGGCTGTCGTGGTGCCCCCTCTAGGGGACCCAAAGCTAGCCCTGCTGCCTGAGGTGTATGCCACTCCTTCTGGCTGGGGCAAGCTGCAGATCCTGCAGCTGTGGGGGGACACACAGCCTCTGCTCGACCAAGTACCCCCCCCTGCTCAGGCCCCTGCCCAGCCACCAGGTGACCCCCCTGCTCAACCTCCCCCGCCTCCCCCTGCCCATCCTCCTCCCCAACCGCCTGCCCAGCATCCTGGTAGACCCCCCTTTCATCCTCCCCCGCCTCCCCCTACTCAACCTCCCCCACCTCCCCCTGCTCAACCCCCCCCACCACCCCCTGCCCAGCCACCAGGTGACCCACCTGCTCTCTCTCCCCCTCCACCCCCTGCCCAGCCCCATACCCAACCACCAGGTGACACCCTTGCTCAACCTCTCCCCCCTCCCCCTTTCCATCCTCCTCCTCAGCCCCCTGCCCAGCTCCCTTCCCAGCCACCTGATGACCCCCTTGCTCTACCTCCTCCACCCCCCCTTGCTCAACCTCCCCCACCACACCCTGCTCAGCCCCCTACCCAGTCACCAGGTGACCCCCCAGCTCTACCTCCCCCTCCCTCACCCTCACCCTCCCTCCCTACCTCCCTCACCCTCCCTCACCCTTACTCACCCTCCCTCACCCTCCCTCACCCTCCCTCAGCTGCTGCCACCCCCCTCCAGCGCACCTCAGATGGGGGTGGCACAGCTGGGGATGAGGGGGCCCGGGTGGCGCAGGGCGCCCAGGTGGCCCAGCAGCGGCAGCAGCACAGCCCTACCTCCCGGGACCCTGACCCTGCCTCAGCTGCTGCCGCCCCCCTCCAGCGCACCTCAGATGGGGGTGGCACAGCTGGGGATGAGGGGGCCCGGGTGGCGCAGGGCGCCCAGGGTGCTCAGCAGCAGCAGACGCTGCATAGCCCTACCTCCCGGGGACCTCACCCTGCCTCAGCTGCTGCCGCCCCCCTCCAGCGCACCTCAGTTGGGGGTGGCACGGCTGGGGATGAGGGGGCCCGGGTGGCGCAGGGCGCCCAAGGTGCTCAGCAGCAGCAGTCGCTGCAAAGCCCTACCTCCCGGGGCCCTCACCCTGCCTCAGCTGCTGCCGCCCCCCTCCAGCGCACCTCAGATGGGGGTGGCACAGCTGGGGATGAGGGGGCCCGGGTGGCGCGGGGCGCCCAGGTGGCCCAGCAGCAGCAGCAGCACAGCCCTACCTCCCGGGACCCTGACCCTGCCTCAGCTGCTGCCGCCCCCCTCCAGCGCACCTCAGATGGAGGTGGCACAGCTGGGGATGAGGGGGCCCGGGTGGCGCAGGGCGCCCAGGGTGCTCAGCAGCAGCAGTCGTTGCATAGCCCTACCTCCCGGGGCCCTCACCCTGCCTCAGCTGCTGCCGCCCCCCTCCAGCGCACCTCAGATGGGGGTGGCACAGCTGGGGATGAGGGGGCCCGGGTGGCGCAGGACGCCCAGGTGGCCCAGCAGCGGCAGCAGCACAGCCCTACCTCCCGGGACCCTGACCCTGCCTCAGCTGCTGCCGCCCCCCTCCAGCGCACCTCAGATGGAGGTGGCACAGCTGGGGATGAGGGGGCCCGGGTGGCGCAGGGCGCCCAGGGTGCTCAGCAGCAGCAGTCGTTGCATAGCCCTACCTCCCGGGGCCCTCACCCTGCCTCAGCTGCTGCCGCCCCCTTCCAGCGCACCTCAGATGGGGGTGGCACAGCTGGGGATAAGGGGGCCCGGGTGGCGCAGGGCGCCCAGGTGGCCCAGCAGCAGCAGCAGCAGCACAGCCCTGGGGTGGGAGCGGGGGCGGGGAAAGAGGCTGTAGCGGGGGCAGGGGATGAATCAGGGGCTAGAGGGCCAGGGCTCAAGGGTCTCGGGATCCACCCGTCTGCTCCGCCGCATGGAAGGCCTTCCCGGTTCGATAGCTCTTGGGGTCCAGCTACAGCAGAGCTTTCTGGGGGGACTCCGTGGCTGGGCCCGTCCTGGGCTGCCCGGGTGTGCTCTAGGGGTGAGTCAGCGCAGCCGGGGGAGAAGGAGGCGCAGGGTCTGTCGCCGAGCAGCCCAGCCGCCCCCTCCACTGGTCAGGGGCCCGCGAGTCGGCCTTTCCAGCTTGGCGGTCCAGCAGCTCCTACACGAGGCAGGAGGTCCCTTCTTCCCCGCATGGACATGACCAACTCCACCGGAGGTAAGTCGGGGGATGTGGGGGGCAAGGCTCTAGCCGTCGTGTTCTCCGCCGCTAGCAGGGCCCTCCGAGCCGGTAGGAGCACCCTTGTCCCTCAGCCGGAGCTGCTATCAGCTCTCCTCCCCTCCCCCTCAGCCTCACCCGCTTCTACCCAAGACGAGGCCTCTCGGCCCGACTGCGGAGGGGCACAGTCGCTGGACGGCAGGGCTATCACAGCTAGTCAGCCCCAGGCTGCCGCCACACCTCACCAGCGCACCTCAGCAGGGGGTGGCTCTGATGGCACAGAGGGGGCGAGGTTGGTGCCTGTAGCGCAGCAGCAACAGCAACAGCAGCAGCAACAGCGGCAACAGCACCGGCAACAGCAGCAGCAGCAGCAGCAGCAGCAGCACCAGCACCAGCAGCGGCGGGCTGGGGCTGGGGCTGGGGCTGGGGCTGGGGCTGGGGCTGGGGCTGGGGCTGGGGCTGGGGCTGGGGCTGGGGCTGGGGCTGGGCTGGGGCTGGGGCTGGGCGGGGCTGGGGCTGGGGCTGGGGCTGGGGCTGGGCTGGGGCTGGGGCTGGGGCTGGGGCTGGGGGCTGGGGCTGGGGCTGGGGCTGGGGCTGGGGCTGGGGCTGGGGCTGGGGCTGGGGCTGGGGCTGGGGCTGGGGCTGGGGCTGGGCTGGGGCTGGGGCTGGGGCTGGGGCTGGGGCTGGGGCTGGGCTGGGGCTGGGGCTGGGGCTGGGGCTGGGGCTGGGGCTGGGGCTGGGGCTGGGGCTGGGGCTGGGGCTGGGCTGGGGCTGGGGCTGGGGCTGGGGCTGGGGCTGGGGCTGGGGCTGGGGCTGGGGCTGGGGCTGGGGCTGGGGTTGGGGCTGGGGCTAGGGGCTGGGGCTGGGGCTGGGGCTGGGGCTGGGACTGGGGCTAGGGCTGGGGCCGGGCCTTCTCCGATGGTTTTGGATCGCCCACGCCTTACTCGACCCGTGCTCTCTACCCTCTTTCCAACGCCCACCACCTTCCAGCCCAGCGCCCAGGGGGCTTTTGTGTCCCGAGCGCATGCGCCTTGCTCTGTCCCACCCCGAGGGGTGCATCTCCCCCACATCCCTCTTCCCCCCCAGCAGCTCTCTGCCCCCCTGAACCCCCCTTGGGCCGCCCCTCCACCCCCTGTTATTCCTCCCGCTGTCCATCCCGGGCCTCTTGAGGGGTCTGTTGCCACTGGCTCCCTTGCCGGTATTCCCCCATCAGCCTCTCCGCGCTCCCCGGGGCACTTGGGGTTGCTGGGCAAGGCCCTCTTTAAGGGCGCGGTGCTGGCCTCCAAGGGCAAGCTCGCTGCCCGTAAGCTGAGAGATGCCACAGCTAGGGGCCTAGCCGCAGCCGGGCAGTGGGTGGGTGGGGAAGCTTCCGCCAGCTCTCCCTCCCTTGACCCCATGGACGCCGAGGCAGCGGCCCCCACCGCCTCTTGCCGCACGGAGGTCACGGGGCCTGGCGCAGTTGCCCATCTCCCAGCCCAGGAGCTTGGTCCCTCCACCGGGCTGGGCACCCGGCTCGGCACGGTGCGGGTTGGGTCTGGTGAGCTGCAGGGTAGTCAGCCTCCCCGCTGGCTTGACACCGCCGCGAGGGCACCTCCGCGCCCCTCCCCGGATGACAGGAGGGCTAGGCGGGAGGAGCGGCAGCGGGTGGCTCAGTGTAGGTCGAGGCGAGGCTACACGCAGCCAGCTACCCAGCCAGCCAGAGGGGGGCCTAGCCGGCGCCGGTATGGCATTCCCTCTTCCGGTTCCAGCTCTGAGGAGTGGGAGGCTCGGCGTGCAGGGCACCAGCAAGCTGGCAGGCAGCGTGCTGCGCAGCTTGGCCATGGGTCCCCACACGTGCGCCGCTACGGGTTGCTCAGCCCCTCTGCTAGCCTGGCCAGCTCGCTGGGGGCCTCCTGTGATAGCCCTGTAGTTGAGTCAGCAGGGCCCCGGGGGGGGAGGTTGAGGGTGCCTAAGCGGCAGCAGCCCGAGCAGGCAGCTCAGCCTGGGGAGGAGGTCGAGCAGCTCGGTCCTCTGCCACTGCGGCCCCCGCTGGCCATCTATTCCCGTGAGCCTCGGGTCCGCCTGCGCCGCCCGGGGGCCAAGTTGGCCTGCATTGAGGCCACTCCAGCCCCTATCCCCGGCCCACCCCCTTTGCCCGGTCCGCCTCCCC
>JASKMD010000026.1:4628797-4672143 GCA_030144725.1 Haematococcus lacustris | reverse complement strand
TGCCCCTTCAGACCTGCAGCAAACAAGGGGATACAAACAAATTGGTTGGGGCTCGCCGCTGATTAGGTTTGTGAGGGAGGCTACAGCATACTGAGCTCGGCCTTACCTCAGTGGTTCCTCGCGGCGTGGGGCAAGAGATAGGGGTGGCAATGGTGAGCGTACCATTGTTGCATGGGGGAGTGGGAGTGGGGAGTGGGAGTGGGAGTGAGAGAGGGCGGGAGAGGGGGAGGGGGTTGTTCCAGGTTGCAAGGTAGGATAGGGAGGGGGTGGGTCTCATGGCTACTGGGTAGGGAAGGGGGAAGGAGGCAAGGGCAGTAGTGTAGGCATTAGACCTGCAGCAAGCAAGGGACGTGCTTACGTTGAGGTTGGCATAACATCATGGCAAGCTGGCAGTGACGTGTTGCATGACGAGGGCACTCACCTTGCATAGGGGTAGAGTCTATATTGTCATGGTAATGGTGAGGGTGAGGAAGCTACCGCTCATACTAGGTGAAGGGAAGGCTGTAGGGTGAAGGGGGAGGGGGGAGGTATGGGAGACAGCTGTGGTGAGGGAGGGAGGGGGTTGCATTGTAGCGCACCAGGGGAAAGGTCGGTGAAAGGGGGAAGCCTCCTCCAAGCACTTGGTACACCTCTTAGCTGTGCCATGTTGTTCTTATCTTGAGTTCTTGGCACTCCACCTGCAAGCAACCCGATGCACATGAGAAGCACATTCTTTGCATTTGTCGATGATCTTCGCTATGACCTTTCCCTCACGTCGCACATTTCCCTGGCGATCACGCTATTTCTTGGCCCCTTCGCTCAACCTGGGCGCATGCTTGGCTGGCTCGGCTACGATATGCCCGTTTCTGCTGGCTGCTCCTGGCTGCAACCTCTAATCCTTCTCCGCTCCTGGCTGTTGATGGCTGCGTTGTGTCCGCCTGTGTTGTTGTCCGCTACCTTTTGTGGCTAATCGCTTCATGTTGTGCGGTTGCTGGGTGGCGATGGCTAGTGGCTAGTGTTCGTGGCTAGCGCATCATGCACATCACATCAGCGTGGTGGTGAGAGATGCTGCTGGCTCGTAGCTACCCTTTTGGCGACGATGTCCTGTCCTGGGCTGCTCCTGGCCGCCCCTGGCTGCTAACGCCGGCTTGGCGGGGCAGTCTGCATTCCTGCGTGATTCCTTTGCGTGAACTTCATGCAAGCCTCCATGCAGCCGGATTATTTTGTTACCTTATACCCATACCGGGCATACCGTGTTACACTTTTGGTTGCAGTTGTAGCACGCATTATTGAATGAAACAATAACACTAATGGTGACTTCAATATATGTGGAGGGTCAGTGAAGCAGGACCCTGTGGTGTGGTGTCAGGACCCTGTGGGCCAGGACTATGTGGTGTGGTGCCAGGACCCTGTGGTGAGGTGCCAGGACCCTGTGGGCCAGGACCCTGTGGTGAGGTGCCAGGACCCTGTGGGCCGGGACCCTGTGGTGAGGTGCCAGGACCCTGTGGTGAGGTGCCAGGACCCTGTGGTGCCAGGACCCTGTGGTGAGGTGCCAGGACCCTGTGGGCCAGGACCCTGTGGTGAGGTGCCAGGACCCTGTGGGTGTGCAGCAGGACCCAGTGTGCCAGGATCCTGTGGTGTGGTGCCAGGACCCTGTGGTGCCAGGACCCTGTGGTGTGGTGCCAGGACCCTGTGGGTGTGCAGCAGGACCCTGTGTGCCAGGACCCTGTGGTGTGGTGCCAGGACCCTGTGGGCCAGAACCCTGTGGTGAGGTGCCAGGACCCTGTGGCGTGGTGCCAGGACCCTGTGGTGTGGAGCCAGGACCCTGTAAGCCAGGACCCTGTGGTGAGGTGCCAGGACCCTGTGAGCCACAACCCTGTGGTGTGGTACCAGGACCCTGTGTAGAAAGACACTCATCGTAGGACCCTGTACAGGGTCCAGGCACACATGGTCAAAAGCATCCAAACAGGGTCAACATGACCAACCACCGGCTATGAAGGATCCTAACAGGTTTCTATCACATAGGGATGCAAAAAATGGTTAATATATCTGCACTCATAGGGTACACAGGACCCTGTACAGGGTCGGCAGGACCCTGTACCGGGTCGTACGACCATGATGACGCTGGGAACCTGTACAGGGTCCTAGGACACGAGCCATAGCTCATCACAGGCTGGGACTTTTTGCATGCCACCTACTAGGTTGGGCAGCTGTAACCACCCTTTACAATCGCTCATACTCACATTTCATGAAAAGTCACTTTGGTCACACGGTGCCAACTCCCTTAGCCAAAACACTCCTACAATTTAGTCCCTGCGTTTGTCCCTGCGTTCTACCGACCTTGTCCGATCGGGCTGAAATTTTGATAGATGGTAGTTTGCAGAAAATAAAACATATTTTTCAGAAAAAATATTTTGAAAAAATCAAATGCGGCTGCGCTTCGGCCCTGGGGCGTTGGTGCAGGGATAAGTGCAGGGATAGGTTGCGGGCCACAGCGCAGCAGCTTTTGGATTTTTCCAAATATTTTTCTTGAAAAATATGTTTTATTTTCTGAAAACTGCCATCTATCAAATTTTCAGCCCGATCGGACAAGGTCGGTAGAACGCAGGGACAAACGCAGGGACTAAATTGTAGGAGTGAAATCGGGGTCACAGCCCCACACCTGGCCCAGCAACTCGACACCGAGTGAGAATTACACTTTGGCCCAAGAGAGTCTTGTCATCCTCTAGGTCACAGCAACCCACATACCAAGTTTCAGACCTCAACTCTCAGGTTTTTCAAGCCAGCCAGGCCTTAATTTGCACGAGTGGAGGCGGGGCGCACAGTGGGCCTGATCAACAAGACCAATTACCAAAATCTAACCACATGGCTGCAGCACACACCACACCCACGGGACCCAGCCATGGAGCTAGCAGCTCTCCTACGTAGAAATAATACACAAAGCACCCCCCAACCACTCCTAGCAGCACAAAACAAGGCCATCACCACCCTCTACAACACACAGTACTTTCCCAGCACCGTCCAGAGATGGGCCAATCCACTCACGGTCAGGGCTGAGACCACTACCTACTGGAGCCCAGACATCAACGACACAGCCTATGGGGCACACCACAACTGCCTCCTCGTGAGACACACAGGGCTCTCTACATGGAACGTCCCAGCTGAGGACGCCCTGGCCCTAAAATGCATCAAACATGCAATACACTCTGCCACAATGGAGGAGGCCACGGCCACTATCCTGCTCATCCCAGGAAAGAAAGGCATCTCATATCCTAAACACATAGCCATGCTCAAAAACTACCCGGAGTACTGTCAGCACCTGGCCACCATCCCCCTTGACAAATCAAAGGCAGCTACCAAGTCATGCAAACACGCCACGCTGCTCACCTACATCGTTTGGAACAAGGCGGGGCAACAACTCGTCACAAAAGGGAATCCACAGGGCTGGCTGGCCAACACAGCCACGGCGCTACACCCCAGACCCGAACGGCACCCTAAACACAACCAACCCTCGAAACACGTCCAGCCCACCCAACTGCCCAGCAGGCACTACAAGCACATGCACCTCCCGGCAGACCGCGAGCTCCCCGCCACGGGGCACATGCGCCAACCCAACCAGATCGCACCCCCGTTCTGCACAACATCAAGTATGGTCATCCCCAACTGGAGGACTGTCACGTACACAGATGGCAGCTGCATGCAAGGAGCGGATCGCGCCCCGTCGCGGAAAGTGGGAGCGGGAGTGTACACACCGGAGAATGACGAGCGGCTCACCATTGCCCTACCCGACCACAGCACCATAAACAGAGCAGAGCTCGCAGCTATCCACGCGGCCATCAAATCGGGAGCAACCCATATCGCCACTGACAGCCTCTGCTCCATATACACCACAAGGACATATTGGCCGACATCTCCACCCTGATCATGAACAGCCGCGACACTATACACCTACGAAAAGTCCGGGCACATTCCGGCATCATCGGAAATGAAGCGGCAGACACCCTGGCCAAACACGCGGCTATGTACCCGGAGCAGGCCCACACTCAGGCCCCGCACGAGCACACCGAACAACAGACCTGGCTGAGCGCAACCACCGAAACTGGCACCAACATACCGCTACCGGACTGCCGACACAGCGTACGCACACATATGCGCGCCAAACACAAACTGGGACTCGCAAACCAAGATAGCATCTACTACCAGATGTCCCAAGACATCGCCAGGGTCGCCGCCAAAGGGTCATGTGAAAGAATAATGCTCGACCCGGGCATCCCGACCGCTGCCCAAAGAACGGCACTGCTCTACCGCACTGGCGGGCTCTACAACCAGAAATTGGCGATGCGCTGGGGGAAGACCGCGGACGATCGTTGCCCGCTCTGCGGCGAGGCCGATAGTGCTACTCACCTTCTCTCGGGATGCACCCGCACTGCTTTAGTACAAGAGCGGCACAACGGGGCGGGACGCCTCATCACTAAAGCGATCAGTAAAGGCTCGCAAGGAGGGTGCATCACATACACAGACATCGGCAGCCACGCACGCGGCGAGCAAAACGACATGGATCTCCCTAACACCACCTTAAGCGACACCCTTGCAGCCATAGGCCTGCCAACAGCACACAATACGACAACCCGCCCTGATATCATCATGGTCACCACCAAAAGCAACAAAAGAAACAGGGATAAGGACGAGTCCAACAAGCACGTCACTATATTGGAGATTTAAATATTGCGCCGACTCTCGATGGACCGAACAACTAGAAAAAGCCAGCACACAACACGCAGCCCTCGCCACGGCCATCCGGGAAGCTGGCAACACCGTTACCATCCGACCTATCCTACTTGGCATAGGCGGCATTACATACGAAGCACACACCAAGCAACATATGAGGGAGTTGGGTGTAACACACACTAACACCATCAAACTACTTAACAAGCTCACCCGGCACGCAGTGATAAGCTCACATAGCATCGCCAAAACAAGCTACAGACTCAGAGCAGGGAAAGGGGATTGGGGCTAGGAAGGGTCTCTCCATCACCCAGGGTAGGTGGTGGGAGCAGGCCGCGCCCCAGGCGGAAGCTCCTTCCTTAATGCACGCCGGCTCCACGCCGGAGTAGTCTTCTTCTTCTTCTTCTTCTTGTGGGCACCGGGTCATCACCGACCCCACCGCCCCCCCCTCGCGATGCTTAAGCCAGCGGCTGCAAGCTCACGTGGCGGCCCTGGCTCAGAAAGAAAGAAGAAAGAAAACTACTCCGGTACAAACCGGCGTGCATTAAGGGAGGAGCTTCCGCCTGTGGCGCGGCCTGCTCCCACCTCCAAACGTTGGACACAGGCTGGACATGTCCCCACCAAGCTGCCCTAGCTGTGGCCACAGACCACAGCTAGCACCCAAGGCAAACAATGAGGCATGAGAGGAGCAAAGACTAGTGCACTCGGCAGCTGGACCTATCTCTTCTCCTCGTTGACGAGAGCAATTCCAGCCTTGTCCGCCGGATGTCGCACTAAAAGCTGAAGTTCAGGCTCCAAAAGTCCAAACTTCAGCTGTCAGCCAACGTCCCGCGTTGAGGTATGTTACAGTTCTGCTTTGAACCTAGTATGCATGTGATTTGAACGCGCCTGCAGGTCTTTCCAGCCCTGCATGCGAGATCGACTTTTGTCATGTTTAGTTTGTCATGACAGTTGGTAGTTTGTTCTTGGTTGATTTAATGTCTTGCACTGCTTATTGTAAGTACTTGGAACCTCACAGAACAAGGGCAAGTCACCTATCGCAACAACGCTAACCCGAGATTCGACACACGTAACAACGTCGCGCGCTTAAGAGTACGTAAGCAGCAGCTACAGCAGTAGCAACAGCAGATAACAACAGCAAGTAGCAACAACCACACAGCAGAATATTGCTTGGTCTAGCTGCAAATCTGATTGTCGTCCGCCGCCGTCCTGAAGATACGGCGGTACTATAACATCTGGTTTCCCTGGTCTCTGATCATCGGCCTGTGCAGTGACTGACAAGCAGGAGGATTTCAACATCGCTAACCCACCAATCGCAACGCACAGTGAGTATACCCACTTGCTCTAAGCGCAGCACCACCTGCATTACTTTTGCTGAAGTGCAGTGTTTGAACCTGCAGCGTAGCAGTGACCACCTGCGACAGCAGTGCTACCCGCGCAAGCGGTGACTACCTGCGTTACCAGTGCTGACCTGCGCAAGCAGTGACTTACCCAATAATTGGTGACCTGCGTTTTGCAGTGAACGCTGGCCCCAAGAGGAGGACTCCAATCCCCGTTCCAGACTTCTCACAAGTTCGAGTTGTACCGCCAACAGTACCGCCAACGGCCCCAGCGGAGCCACCGCTACCCCACCACCGCCCGAGCCAGACTTCGAATCCGTGCCCGAAGTGCGCCCAGTTTCGAGCAGCCGCAGATTACCAACACGCTGTCAACCAACACGCTGTCCAGTTAGCAGCACAACAGCACATTATCACTACCATTGCATTAGGGAAGGCACCCACAACATACCCATTGCCTCCCCCTATCACTACCCCACCACCAGCCCCGGCTGTGAATAGCAATCACCTAGCAGCTCAGCGCCGTCAGGCAGCCAAGGCAGCCAGGCACACATAACACTCACGGTAAATAAGGCCGACGCGAGGGCCTTTTTTGCATCGGATGGACATTCCGCTCCAATAGAACGATAGATCGTTGAGTTTAAGGGGGACCTCGCTCTTGAATGAAGTCCTAACTCGCAGCGGTTGTGAAGATACATCGATCCGCGCGCGAGGTACCCCCCCCTTTTTGGGAATCTGTACAGATGCCCGTCTAATGGCCCCGCCATCTGTACAGATGCTTGTCGATGGGCCCAAGGATATGCGTCATCTGTACAGATTCCTTCCTTGCATCTGTACAGATACGTAATGTTAGCATCTGTACAGATTCCTTACAGCTATCTGTTCAGATGTGTGCGTCTGTTCAGAAAAACCTCTAAGCATCTGTACAGATAAATCATAGGCTGTATCTGTACAGATGTTAGTGGTGTATCTGTACAGAAAGTTAGGATGCTATCTGTACAGATAGCAAGCGTGAGAATCTGTACAAATTGTCTGATGTTTATCTGTACAGATGCAATTTGCTGTCATCTGTACAGATAATTAGGGTTGCATCTGTACAGATTCTACAAGAGAGAATCTGTACAGATGGTAAAAGGTACTATCTGTACAGATAGCTTTGGTCAAATCTGTACAGATATTACGATGGGGCATCTGAACAGATAAATTTGAGTTTATCTGTACAGATGATAAGGCAGCATCTGTACAGATAGCTATATGGATTATCTGTTCAGATAGCTATAGATGTGTCTGTACAGATAGCAATATTAAGCATCTGTACAGATACGTATGGGTGCGTCTGTACAGATAGAGAAGAAAAGCATCTGTACAGATACTCAGAGGTGCGTCTGTACAGATAACAATGACGACACTCGCGCCGATTAAGGCCGGAAGTCACCAGAACCATTTCTCCCGGGAGGCATACCACAGATAGCCCCAGGAAAGGCCGACTCAACGCCGTTGTTGTCATTGAAAAACTCAAAGTTCGTGCGATGTTATTACCATTTGAAATCCGAAAAAACCCTGCGCAGGGTCCTGCCGACCCTGCGCAGGGTCCTAGCGCATCGGCCATTTGCAGGGTCCTGACGACCATTTGCAGGGTCCTGGTGACCCTGCGCAGGGTCCTGGTGACCCGGCGCAGGGTCCTGATGGCAGTTTTTACAGGGTCGTGCTGACCATTTGCAGGGTCCTGGTGACCCTGCGCAGGGTCCTGGTGACCCGGCGCAGGGTCCTGGTGACCCGGCGCAGGGTCCTGATGGCAGTTTTTACAGGGTCCTGCAGACCATTTGCAGGGTCCTGGTGACCCTACGCAGGGTCCCGGTGACCCGGCGCAGGGTCCTGGTGACCCTGTGCAGGGTTCTGATGGCAGTTATTACAGGGTCCCGCTGACCATTTGCAGGGTCCTGGTGACCCTGCGCAGGGTCCTGGTGACCCGGCGCAGGGTCCTGGTGACCCGGCGCAGGGTCCTGGTGACCCTGTGCGGGGTTCTGATGGCAGTTATTACAGGGTCCTGCTGATCATTATACAGGGTCTTGCTGACCAGTCTACAGGGTCTACAAGGCATGATTCTTGTACTTGCTACTACAACATGACCCCTCATGCACTCTCCCTCTTGTTGCTCACGTGCATGTCATCTAAGCCATCATGACATTCACCTTGCACGCGCAAACCTGTTATGTCATGTCTTATGGTACAACCTTACAATGTATGCAACACCACTACAAACGGCATGCATTGCTGATGCTAAGCACATGCATTGATGCAAGATGGTAACACCACACAACACCACAACACAATACCACTGCAACAACAACAACAACACAACGACTCATGCCTTACTCACAACCTATGCCATGAGCACAACCACAAGGATTGGATGCACTTGCTATGGGCTAACACCTCATCACGGGACTGCTAAGCACTTTGCCTTGCTGCCTATGCCCCATGGCACCAAATCAGCCTGATCTAGGCTAGGCTGGGCTAGGCTAGGCTAGGCTGGGCTAGGCTTGGCTCCAGGCTGCCCGCTCCAGGCTGCCCGCTCCAGGCTGCCCGCTCTAGGCTGCCCGCTCCAGGCTGCCCGCTCCAGACTGCCCACTCCGGGCTGCCCGCTCCAGGCTGCCCACTCCATGCTGCTACGCCAAGGGCTGCTGGGTGCCATGGGGTGGGGGAGAGGAGAGGGGAGGGGAGGAGGGGAGGTAGGTGGCAGACTCGGATGTGGTGGTGGTGGGATTGGGCAGGGAAGGGCGAAGGGAGAAGGGGGCAAGGGGCAGCAGTGTGACCATCAGACCTGCGGCAGCAAGAGGCATCCTTGCACTTAGGCTTGGCATTGGTGACAACTCATGTGCAGGGACTGGCCACTTACAGCTATGCTCAATGCCCCCCTCCATGTCACGCCGCTACCACCTTGCTTGCAATCACCAAGCCTTGCTACACTTGTCATACTCAAGCTGTCAACAACTGCAAGCAAACATAAGCCAGCAAGCAGATGAATAAGGACATGCATGACCAGAACTGGGCTGGGTAGGCTGACACCACCAGAGCATGTGCACCCACCGGAAGTCCTGGCTACCGCTCCAAGCTCGTTGTGTGTTGCGAAGAGGTGTACAAGCGCTCAAACCTTGCTGGTGGCTTCTCTGATGCAACCCAGCATAGGCTCCCAAATGCAAGGCAATACGAACCACAACATGCATGCTTACTCACCTGCCAAGGTGAGGGTGAGGGTGAGGGTGAGGGTGAGGGTGAGGTCAAGGGCGAGTGGGAAGGGAAGGGGAATGGTAGGTCAGGAAGGTAAGGGGACCTGTAGCCACCTGTAGAGACATGTAGAGGGGGGGAGGGCGTGAGGGAGGGCGTGAGAAAGGGCGTGAGGGAGGGAGGGAAGGAGGGAGGGAAGGAGGGAGGGGAGGAGGAGGTTGCTCCAGGCTGCAAGGTAGGATAGGGAGTGGGGCAAGGTGCGACGACGGCCTGGGAGGTGGTGGTGGCAAAGGGGAAGGGTCACTTGCAGAGGGATAGCCACTCACCTTGACAACTTCGCATGGATGTTTGCATGGCTGACGGCGAGGCTCGGTCGTTGTGTGTCGATGCGTGGCTAGGCTTGCTACGTTGGCTTTTTGCGTTGCTGCGTGGCTGTAACATATCGAGATTGCGAGGTTGTGTGGATGGCTGCGATGCTGGTGAAGTAGCTGGACTGCGTGGCTGAGCTAGCGACGTAGATGGTTGTACGCCTAGCATCCGGGTTGGCTGCCTCATGGTAGGGGAAGTGGCTGGGGCTGCACTGCTGGCTAGGCTAAGTTGCGGCTAAGTTGCGTGTCTGAGCTAGCTAGCTAGGTGCGATGTGACTGGAAGCGAGCATAGTTTCGGGCCTGGCTGCGAGCTGAGTTACGAGGCTCTGAATGCGTGGAGCTGACTCATTGCAATTGGAAGTCGCTACTAGCTAGAGACGCACCTTAGGCGTTGTTCATCGACTTACGGAAGTACGAGATGTCGCAATGTAGAGCACGTACATAGCGTTTGTGCTAGGCGTGTTGTAGAGCAGGGACGTTGCAAGTTGGCTGGGTGACAAGAAGGCTGCGAGGTTGCATGCCATGTTGCGAGGATTTTTTTGAAATTTTCATTATGGCTTTCATCCAGATGCCACCGACCTCTGCCAGTCAGCAGGACCCTGCAGAGGGTCTGTAGGACCCTACAAAGGGTCACTAGGACCCTGCAAAAGGCCTGTGCACCAGGACCATGCGCAGGGTCACTAGGACCCTGCACAGGGTCACCAGGACCCTGCAAATGGGCAACAGGACCCTGCAAAAGGCCTGTGCACTAGGACCCTGCGCAGGGATAGTTGTTCTAATATTTAATTGTAATTCTAACCATGGTCGTAGGACCCTGCGCAGGGTCCTGGCACACAGGGTTTTCAGGACCCTGCGCAGGGTTTTCAGGACCCTGCGCAGGGTCTGTAGGACCCTGCGCAGGGTCCCAGCGTCACCATGGTCGTAGGACCCTGCGCAGGGTCCTGGCACACAGGGTCAGCAGGACCCTGCGCAGGGTCCTAGCGCCTTTTAAATATTAAATACATATAATATTAAAAATAAACTACAAAATAGTTGTTCTAATATTTAGTTTTAATTCTAACCATGGTCGTAGGACCCTGCGCAGGGTCCTGGCACACAGGGTCAGCAGGACCCTGCACAGGGTTTCCAGGACCCTGCGGAGGGTCTGTAGGACCCTGCGCAGGGTCCCAGCGTCACCATGGTCGTAGGACCCTGCGCAGGGTCCTGGCACACAGGGTCAGCAGGACCCTGCGCAGGGTCACCAGGACCCTGCGCAGGGTCTGTAGGACCCTGCGCAGGGTCCTAGCGCCTTTTAAATATTAAATACATGTAATATTAAAAATAAACTACAAAATAGTTGTTCTAATATTTAGTTTTAATTCTAACCATGGTCGTAGGACCCTGCGCAGGGTCCTGGCACACAGGGTCAGCAGGACCCTGCGCAGGGTTTCTAGGACCCTGCGCAGGGTCTGTAGGACCCTGCGCAGGGTCCTAGCGTCACCATGGTCGTAGGACCCTGCGCAGGGTCCTGGCACACAGAGTCGGGAGGATACCAAACAGAAACGACAGGACCTAGCAAAGGGCCTGCGGGAAGCCTGACAAGGTCCTGGCACACAGGGTCAGAACAAAACCTGGAAAACTCCTGACTCATAGGGTCAGTAGGACCCTGCGCAGGGTCGCCAGGACCCTGCGCAGGGTCCTACGACCATGGTGACGCTAGGACCCTGCGCAGGGTCCTAGGACACGGGCCATAGCTCATCACTGGCTTGGATTTTTTGCATGCTACCTACTAGGTTGGGCAGCTGTAACCACCCTCTACAACCTCTCATACTCACATTTCATGAAAAGACACTTTGATCACTCGGTGCCAACTCCCTTAGCCAAAATCAGGGTCACAGCCCCACACCTGGTCCAACAACTCGACACCGAGTGAGAATTACACTTTGGCCCAAGAGAGTCTTGACCTCCCCTAGGTCTCAACAACCTACATGCCAAGTTTCAGACCTGAACTCTCAAGTTTTTCAAGCCAGCCAGCCCTTAATTTGCACGAGTGGAAGAGTGGCTTGCATCGTAAAGTATGCTTGCATTTGTGCTGAATGTGATAGACTTGTTACATCTGATAGCTGGTGATGTCGACTTCAAACGGGAGCTCTTCCGTGGCTACTACTGTCGATTTGCAGCGATTGGCTCAGCAAGAGGAGGCCGTCGTCACTCCCGTGCAGCCTCCACGCGAGGCTCCACTGCGACGTGCACCATCACCATGTGATACCGTGTCGCCTAGTGTCTTACAGTACTTGGACCAACATCCGCCCATCCTGGTAGCCCAACTACGACTGCAACGCACCCACAACTACCTGGACCAACAAATGCAGCTGCTGGTCATCAATCTATTGACATCCCTCATGCCATTCTTGGTCGCCGTTACCCGGTTTCTCAACATGGTGACCCTCATCGCCTGTCTAGTTGGTCATGCGCTGCGTTTGAGTGGAGAAGCTCATCAGCTACCACATGCGTCTGTGGCTCCTACTCTGCCTCTGGAGGCCGAATCTGAACTGGACGAGGTGGACATGGTGCCTGCCACCCAACCATACCCTGATGTCTCAACTACACAACCCATTGCACCGCCCAATGATGAAGCGGTTGGTTTGGATGACCTGTCCACTCCTCCTTTGCTAGATGATTGGCCTGTGCTGATTATGGATTCCCAGGAGCAAAGATGCCATGATGATGTCCAGGTACCGCATCATGACTCGCCTACCAAGAAGTCACGGCATTAGGCTCATGAGGGGACATGAGGCATTGTACAGCATGGATTTGGAATAGGTGCTAATTGAATGCATTGGATGTGGTGAGATATGAACTCTGCACCTCTTGCCCCGTGCTCCATTGTCTTTGATGTAAGAGATGGTTATAACTAATGCTTGGGTTTTCAGGTGTCTTGCTGATCCAGCGTGTACAACACCACATGCAAATCTATGTAAGGTCCTGGCTAGGGTCAGGGTCAGGGTGAAAACCTGTGTCATGTTACTCACTGAACCATGGCACTCATATGACTGACAAACCAGCTGCTTGTTCATCCATTGTCGCATTCATGCAGTGTCACTCTACGTCGCTGCATATGTCATCATGAATGTGGTAGCCAGGTGATGCAGTCTTCACTCCCACTTCACATGCAATGGAAGCACATCCTCCATGAGGCGCTCCACCCCCCCTATGTACGTGGTGTCAATGAAAATGGACACCTCATTGCACACATTTTCTTCCACCACCTGCTTTATGTGCAAAGCAACATCATCATAATGGCACCCCGTGCACTGATCCAGCCACACGCTGCTGAGTTTGGGAAGGCCTACTATGACGGCCTTCCACAGCTCAACGGATGAGAGGATGCGGGCATTCTCAATACGCAGCATTGTGCACATGCCACCAAAACCTGCCAAGGCTTCCAGATCACTGGCAACCACGGATGATCGGTATACGCTGCTGCCACACTCCACTTGCATCTCCTTGAAGCAGCCTTGCAATGGTTTTAAGGCAGCCACTACCGTGGGAGGGCAGCTTCCCACCCTCATGCGCAACTTATCGACCACCAGATTGTGACAGGCATGGGCAGCATAAAAGCCCTCCAAGGAAGAGCCCTCACCACCCCATGACCCATCCAATCGCTCAATGTGTATTGCCACCAAACCATTCTGGGCTGGCAGCTTGCTCAATGTGGCCCAGTGCATCTTGTCCACATGTAACGTGACCTGCTCAGCAAGGGAGTCCTCCAGGTCGTCCAGAGTTGGGATATGGAGGGAACGAAGGTTAAGGGCGGACTTGACAAAGGCTGACAGGCCGCTGTTATTGTCGCCTACCCAGCTGGTTGTGGTGAGGTCCAGATGGGTCAGCCGCTGAGCTATGGCTGAGTGAGACAGGAGCCTGGTCAAATGCTGGATGTTGACGAGCAGCATGCTGACCTTCAAAGCTGTGCAGTTGGGCAGGTTGGTGGACAGCAAGTCCTGCCAGCTCTCAAGGTCCGTGTTGCGTAGGACATCAATCTCTCCCTTGAGATGCACAGTGTTGACAGCTGGACAGGTGCCCAAGTCTTCGATCATGTTGTCCAGGCGTTCTGAAAAATCGCTCTTGGGCCAGAGACCCCGCCGCTTCAAGACCAGCACGACAGGGTCCGCCCTTGTCCTGAATGCCTCCGCGGTCGACAGTTTTAGGAAGCCAGAGTAGGCGTCGATGTACAACACCAATGTCGTGCAATTTGACAGGCTAGTTGTGAGGGTGTCCCTGCTGCAGCGGCTGAAAAGATGAGCTATGGGAAGCGCCGTCACCGACTTGGCAATTTCAGCCAGTACCCCAATGGGCATGTCGCCCAGGGTCTTAGGGCGGTCCGTGGGTTGCGACATCGTGGGACGCTATTGCTGCTGTGTGCGATGTACTGGGTGGTGCACATGTCCCTTGCGGTTGTACTGGTTGGGCTTGCAATGATTGGCGCAATTGTTTTGCTGTGCAACCGTGCTGTGCAATTCCAATTCGTCAACTATGGCCGCCACCATCCAGCTCTGCCACCTGCCCACAGAAGTCTTGTCCAACATCGCCTCGCGCTTGTTGTCGAAGGCTGATGTAATGGCGTTTAGCCGCACCTGTAGTGCAATCCTGACAGCACGCCTAGCGACCTGCTCGACCCTCACCCTCTACTTGGACCGCGAAGAAGTGAAGCGATTCGTCAAGCTGCCAGCCGTGGCGGTGCTGCGCACAAGGACTGCGCCGCTGAAGCTGATATTCCGGCAACGTGACAACATGGACTCCACTTTCGTCACAGGCCTGCTGAGGGATGTGCTAAACGAGTTAGGGGCCTGCACAGCCGTCCGTGCCATGCAGCTGGAAGGAGTCCGTGGGATGCAGCTACAGCTGTGGCCATGGCTGGCTGACAGCATGGTGGCATGCTTTCCAAACCTCCAAGGATTCCGCATCCAATGGCTGAGCCTTCGCCTTGACCAGGCTGTCAGTGTGCTCACCAGACCTGTTAACAGCAGCCAGCTCACCCATGTGGACATCAGCACAGCCCAGGTGCTGCCAGCCAGCCCAACACAAGTCGCTGCCTTCGTCCAGGCCTCTCTTTCCCTCCACTCTCTTCATGTCAGCAGCCTGGACCAGCTGCAGGTCTCTCTGCGTGACGCACCATGCAGCTGGCGCACGCTTCATGTGGACAACATGGAGAGCACCACCGTGAGCAAGCTGCCTCTCCATGCCGTCACTGAGGCTGTGCTTATTGGGTGCCTAACTGTGTCCACGGTGTACCACCCTTTGTCAGTTGTCACAGCCATGGCTACCAGCTTTGGTGATGGTGTGGCTGTGAGGCCACAGGTTCATGTGTTGAACCTCAGTGTCTTTGTAGCCACACGAAATGTGGATGCGTACATTGTCTCCCTGCTGCCTCTGAACGGGTGCTTCGATCAGCTGCAGGTTTGCTGGGGTGATGCATACAACAACAAGCCCTTTGATGTCGCAGCTGTGGCAGCAGTGGCTCCCTTGTGTGGAGGGATCCACACATTGAGGGTCAAGTATGCAGTGCTAAAATCATCCCCTCAGCTGTGGCGGTTGATCGTGGACAGCATGCCTTCCATCACTGCAGTGTATGTTATCCAGTGCAATCATGGCTGGGTGGATGTGGCTGATGATCTTCGGGTAGTGGGCAGCCGTGAGGGGTGCAGGGCCATGGACATCTGCATAGAGTGTGGGCCCGTGGGTGCTCGTGGTCGTGCTGTCCTTGCGAGGCAGACGGGTCAGCATGCCTTGTGTGTGCATTGGCTGCGTTCGATCGTTCTGTGAACGTACATAGCCCACTTCTGATCAAACGACGTGTGGGCTTACATGGTCAACCTTGGCGCATGGCATGTCTCTTGTAACGCTAACATCTCAGTATATGACTTAACATGAAAGGGGACCCCGAGAGAAGGTAGACAAGGCTGGCATCCTCAGAGCCGCCTCCACCTATCCATGGTGACTGATCAACACGATGCAGACCTGGCCCACGTGATAGCCTTGACAAATGACCTTGGCACACAACCCTGACAATAAGTTGATGGGTACGCAATAGTGTTAGCACGTCAGGAGTCAGGTAGGTGGCTATTATTTCAGACCAGTGAACTGTCAGGCCGGCGGGACATTGTGAGGCCAGTTATAGCATTGGCTACAACTTCAAACATTGTATGGAGCCTCGAAGGCAATGGCGCTTAATTGAGACATTAATTAACATTGTCACTCATGGCCACCCATCCTTGGTGTCTGTGCTGTCCAAACAGGCCCATACTTGTGACTGTAACCCAGGACTAAGCAGCATTGTTGCAGCATGTCAGTGCGCATAACGTATGCTGAATGACGCACCCGGAGCCATGGCATTCTTCACTGCCCACTCGTGCCATGAATACAGCGTGCACATGGCATTCCTGAACTCGACCCCAGCACACCCTTTCAACATTGGAATCACAGCACTAACCACATTTGGCTGTATCACCTGCTTGCCATCATTGCCGGGCTCCCCCACCTCCACCAGGGCCTTCCCAAACCGTCCCACCAGGGGCTTCAGGGCTGCTACTTGTGCACATCCATCATTCCTTGTGAATGCCATGCCCAGCATCCCAATATGCTGACGCTCAAACCGGCCTGAGCTGAGGTCTGCCACACCTCTTTTCAAGGCCGCCATATCCGGCTCTGGAAGGACGACACTGAGGTCAGATATCAGTAGGGTTGAGACGGACTGTGGAAGGTTGCCCACATCTGTTAGGTTCATCTCTGTGACGCTCAGCTTCACAAGGTTGCAGGTGCGGTCACGTAGGGAGATGGGGAGGGGCCCCAGGTAGGTGGCTATCAAGGTTGTCAGCCCCAAAGCTGGCTCTACCCACTGATAAGGAACATCACTTGCCCTGTCTGTCAGGATGGCTGTTTGGATGTCCACATGCTTGATCCGCCCCACAACCAGCTGGTGGCTGAGGAGTTCCAGCAGCTCTGAGTCCAGCATTATGAAAGGCTTGATACCCAACACCTGGCAATTGGGGAAGTTGGATATCAGCCTCTCCGCCAACCAAGCCCCTACTGGCAGCTGCTCATAGGTGGGCTCCTCATCCGTGTACTCGTCCATGACGAGTCTGATCTCCACGCTCTGAACAGCCTCACAGTAGCCCAGGAACCCAATCACCCCCTCAACTCTGCACCTCATGGCGTGTGGCCCAAGTCGCTGCTCTAGGGTCAGCATTAGCGATAGACGCTGCCGACGTCCATACAGAGCCGCCAAGTGGCGAGGTGATAGATGCGAATAGATGGTTTCAGAGTTGATGCTGAGGGCCAGGAAGTCGCAAGTCGCCAGGCACGTCTCACGGGACTCTTCGGTGATAGGGCTAAGCTCGCTACCCTGACCGGGCCGGAGAAAATCACCGCCGCTTGTAACAACGACAGGCTCGACCCAGGTTTGCCCCATCACCGAGCGCTGCATTGTCAACATTGTGCTTGTACTGCAGGCCGGGCGCACAGCTTGCATCATGCACTTGCACGCCCAACAATTGTTCATGGCACGGTTCAGCATAGCGCGTCCTTAGGCCCGTATGAGTCTCTTTCGCATTTGAGGAGTGTTGTCGGGGAAGTCAGGGCTCTGTTACATGTACTGCTGGCTGGCCGTGGCACGCTGATATAGGTGACATTCACACACACACCACCACAACCCCACTTCCACTATAAACACATGCATATATTGCACGACACGTACCGCAAGGCCTTGTCCCCACGTTCAAGTCGAGTTGTACTGTAACGCCCAACTGACGTTGTAACCACCAGCCTCCCTCGAGAACCCTACAGTACTGTAGACCCCTACAGTACTGTAGACCCTTACAGTACTGTAGACATCTACAGTACTGTATACACCTACAGTACTGTAGACCCCTATGAGTATCTTTCGCATTAGAGGTGTGTTGACGAGACACTTTGAGGTCAGTTACATGCATTGCCTACCACCACTAACGTTGCATGAACACAGACATGTACATTACGATGTAGTGAGCGTTGAAGGCAACGGTGCTAAAGATGAGACGGCAATTACCGTTGGCATCCAAGACCACTATTCCCTGTCCAATCAAGGCCACGTCATGTCATTGAAACACTGGACTAAGTAGCATGGGGGCAGCATGTCGGTCATAACGTACGCTCAACGATGCACCAGGAGCCATGGCATTCTTCACTGCCCACTCCTGCCATAAATGCAGCGGGTGCATGACATTCCTGAACTTGACCCCAGCACACCTTTTCAACAATGGAAGCACAGCCCGAACCACATCACATTGCACCAGCTGGACATTATGGCCTGGCTCCCCCACCTGCACCACGGCCTCCCTAAACCGTCCCACCAGGGGCTGCAGGGCTGCTATTGATGCACATCCTTCCTTCCTTGTGATGCCCATGGCCAGCACCCCAATAACCTGACGCCCAAAACGGCCTGAGCTGAGGTCTGTCACACCTCTGTTCAAGGCCGCCATGTTTGGCTCGGGTAGGACGACATTGAGGTCAGATATCAGTAGGGTGGAGACGGATTGTGGTAGATTGCCCACGTCTGTTAGGTACATCTCTGTGACGCTCAGCTTCACAAGGTTGCTGGGGCGGTCACGTAGGGAGACGGGGAGGGGGCCCAGGTAGGTGGCGTAGAAGGATGTCAGCCCCAAAGCTGGGTCCAACCACACAAAAGGATGAACGCTTTCCCTTCCAGTCAGGAGGGCAGTTTGGATGTCCAGATGCTTGATGCGCCCCACAACCAGGTGGTGGCGGAGGAGTTCTAGCAGCTCTGAGTGCAGCATTATGAAAGGCTTGAACCCCAACACACAACAGTTGGGGAAGTTGGACATGAGCCGCTCCGCCAACCAGGCCCCCACTGGCAGGTGCTCATAGGTGGGCTCCTCTGCCGTGTGCTCGTCCATGATGAGTCTGATCTCCACGCCCCGAACTGCTTCACAGTGGCCCAGGAACCCAAACACCCCCTCCACTCTGCACCTCATGGCGTGTGGCCCAAGTCGCTGCTCCAGGGTCAGCATCAGCATCAGACGCCGCCGACGTCCACGCAGTGCCGCCAAGAGGCGAGGTGATAGATGCGAATAGATGGTTTCAGTGTCGATGCTGAGGGCCAGGAAGTCGCAAGTCACCAGGCACGTCTCGCGGAACTCTTCGGTGATTGGAGTGGATTCGCTACCCCGACCGGGTCGCAGAAAATCACCGCCGCTGGTAACAACGACAGGCTCGACCCAACTAAGCCCCATCACAGACCGTTGCATTGTCATACACTGTGCTTGTACTGCAGGCTGGGCGAACAGCTTGCACCATGCACTTGCACGCCCAACAAAGATGCAGACTAGTCGTTATCTGTACAGATGCTCTAGTCGTTATCTGTACAGATTCTCGAGCGTCGCGTCTGTATAGGCTCTCTCTCAATATCTGTACAGATAGAAGCTCTCTCCGTCTGTGCAGATCTATATACAGTGAATCTGTACAGATGTATCTGTAGTATCTGTACAGATGGTATATCTGAAGTGTATGCAAAATACAGGATCAAATAATTCTTCATAACTCGGATGATTATATCAAGGCTGCAAAGTGCGAGCAGCTTACTCCGCGTGTTCCACAAGTGTACAGCAAGTCGCGAGTGTGCTAGTTGCATGTAAGGCTTGCACGTCAAAACCTGCAAGTCGCAAGTTGCCCGAAAAAGCTCGCATACGCAACTATCGCAACCTCAACGCGGCAAATGCAACAATGCGCGGTAGCTTAGCGGACATGTTGCCAGGCTGGCATGTATACTTATAACTGCCAGGCTGGCATGTTGACTAGAAGCTTCAGGCTTTAGGCAGGCCGCGCTCATTGCGAATAGACAAATAGAACGCTATATCGTCGCTGCTAAGCCACTTCGTTGTCAAAAACTTCAGATATTTGACCTAACGTTGACTGCGCTTTTGTATAGTTGACGGGCCGCGGGGAGCACTTTTGTATAATCGACGGGCCGCGGGGAGCACTTTTGTATAATTGACGGGCCGCGGACTTCAGATATACCAGATAATCGCCTCTACCTCGCACATTACGCGAATCTAATGGACTCGTCCTCGTCTCCGCGGCCATACACACCTCGGCTGCGCCTCGGTGTGTATGTCCGCATCGCCTCGGACTCGTCCATTATTTTCGCATAATGTACTCGGCCCGCCGATTATCCATTACATCTTCACTATCTGTACAGATAGCAGCTTGTCCCTATCTGTACAGATGGCTATCTTACTATCTGTACAGATCGCAGCTTCTCTCTTGTGAAGGGGGAAAATGTAATCATTGTTCTTATCCAAACATATCGCCACCACGGGGTCGGCGGAATTGATGGAGATCCTCTCAGCAATGTAGGCATGTCTCCATATCCGATAGCAGCATCCTGAGCAGCTGTTCCTCATGGTGACAGGGCTTACAATTAGATGAAGACCAAGTGATTTCACGGTCGATCAAAAACGCTGTTGTACCAGTCCATCTCCTCCATGCACACACGCAGTGGCCCAAACTGGTAATCAGACAGATCAATGTCACTCAGATCCTCCTGGGTCCCCATTTGGGACGTCAGGAAGTAATCGATTTGTATGTTGATGTCTCTACCACCATGCTCCTCCACAAACGCCTCCATGGACAATAGCACATCCTCATGAAGGTCGTAGCACTGGTGGATGTGCACCTTTGCAAGTGAGGGGACCTCATCCACAATGGCCTGCCACATCTCAGGGCTGGGCTGCAGTGAAGCCCTCCTGATGCGCAACTCATTGCAACCCTGGCACACCGGGAGCAAGGCCTCCATGACATCTGCATCAAACTCCTGAATGTCATCTTCATCATTCCAATCACCACACACAACATCCACCACGCGGATGCACCCTGCCAGGGGTTGCAATGCAGCCAGAACAGCCAGCTCCTCCTCCGACGTGTCCACAATCTCGACACGCAGAATATCTACCTGGGGCCTGACAGACACACCCGCTGCAAAGCATGAGGCACCGGCTGTGATTTTAGCCAGGTCGTCAGCCCTGGCAACCACGTGCAGCCTGCCAATGTGCACCACCTCCCTCACAGCATGCAGGGGCAGCTTGCTCAAGTCGTCAATGTCTGCCTTGCCCACACGCAGCGTGCGCCACTGGCATGGCAGATCATGCAAAGACTCCCCAGGGCTGTCCATGTTCTCCATCTGCAGCGAGTGGAGGCTGACAGCTTCCCTGTAGAACGCTGACTTCCCAGGGCTGTGGAGAGACGCCCGCCTGATGTCTACATGGCGCAGCTGTGCCTTCAATGCTGTGTCCGATAGGAGGCGGGCTAGCGCTTCATAGGTCATGCCGAAATCCAGGGTGAGGGAGTCCAGGTTGGGGAAGCTGGCAGCCAAGGTGGCTCCTAGCCAGGCACCCAGCTGTGCATCGCCAAAATCACGGCCGTCCAGCACCACCTCATGCACGGCCGTGCATCCCCTCAGCAGCCCGATCACGAACCGCAGCATGTCGGGTATGTTGTGTTGCCGCCCCTCCACGTTCCATAGCAGCTCCAGATGTAGCCGCTGCTCCCTTGCTCGCAAGACTTCGAGGACAGCTGGCGAAAGGAACCGGCTGACTTTTGTGCTGTCCAGCAGCAGGACTAGCGTGGGGCAGGTTTCTAGACTCGCGAGTAGAGTGGCTTTACAGGCTAGACGAAATGCTGGCGCTGCAGGGGCTGAAGTGATGGATTGTGCTATGAGCGCTAGGACAGCGCTAGGCAAATCGAGGAGCTGGGTGTGGCGAGACATTGCTGTCGGGCGAAAACACGTGAAGCGAGTAGTTAAGATAGCATCACTGGTGGCATGAAGGCGTTTTCATGTAATCACACGCCTAATCTCAGCATTATCTCGTCATTTGGCCCTATTGCAGTGGTGGAGTCGGCTGCATATCTTGTGTGGGCGATGCTGTGTTTGGATGTGCCATATTAAGAGGCTGAGATGTTTGGTGGGCGTGCAAGTGCATGGTGCAAGCGCTCGTCAAGGCTCCCTCCGTGAAGTACAACCCCTACAATACACGATGCCTCAATCATCTCAGCGTCAGAGCCTTCCGGATAACTTGATCCCTACGCTCGCTGTACACTTCATCCGAGCCGGGGCGGGTCGCGTGTTCAGCCGCCTCAGCAAGAAGTGCTGGGAGGCGTGCTACCTGAATTGCGACGGGTTCAGCATCAGCATCAGCAGCGAAACCATCACCACTCACCTATCTCCTTACCATCTCCAGCTATTGCGCGGGCGCCAAAAGCCCCTGACACTGAGGCTCCAAATGCAGACTTCACTCGGAGCGGCGATTCATCGGTGCAGAGTGGACTGGGTGCTTGGGCTTTTGGGGCGATGCGAAGCCGTGCGCGAAGTGGCCATCAAGTTTGTCAATCAAGCAGTGGAGTCGGAGCCATGGTGGAAGAGGCACTACGAGCCCTTGCCAGTGGGGGCTTGGTTGGGGGAGAGGCTGAAGGCCAACTTCCCCAAGTGCCACTACATCCGTTTCCGGGGATATACCTTCAGCCCAGCACAGCTGGAGGCACTCATGCGCCACAGCCTCGTCGCGCAGCGCATCACGCACCTTGACATCTACACTGGTGTCCTGGAGGTCTCCTTGGGGGACAACTGGCAAGCATATGAGGACATTGCGTTGAAGCTGACGTCCTTGTGGGCCCCGCATCTTGGCCCCTTGCCCCACTCCCTACGTCATCGCCCTAGCAACCTCAAGGTACTCTGCCTCCGGGAGATGGCTATCCAGCAGGTTGGCAACCTGCCCACCACCTTATCTCTGCTACAGATAGCCCGCCTCATTGCCGTCCTCCCAGCGCGGGACTTGCCAAGTGTGGCTCGAGGGGTGGAGGCTATCTCCACAGGGTGCTTCGAGAAGGTGAAGATCGGGCTGTTGGTCCTAATCTTCACATGCAAGGAGGGTGGAAGCCGTGCCTCCCTGGCACCCCTCATGCCGTTGGTGGGCCAGTTTGGGGAGGCGTTTGTGGAGGTTGATGGGCTCAGTGCACAAGGGCCAGTGATGGTTGAGAGCTACATTTGCCACCTGCCTCCACTGTTGGCTGGGTGTGCTGGGGTCACGTTCGCCGGGTGCACAAGGCCTCTGTACTGCTGGTCAGAGGCCCTCTTCAAGCGCAGCCTGGCACCCGGTGGCACTTTGAGCTATCACGCAGAGTGACATGATGAGTCATGATGAGACAGTTATGCCAGGCAGGGTGACACATGGAACACCATTGATGGGGTGCAACGTTGTGATGTGCCATGTACCATGGGGTCGATGTTATGTGTTGCATAGTGACACTTGTAGTAACACTGACAGTGGACAATGTCGCTTGAGTTGATGTTATTTGTGAAGGCTGCCATGGTCTGATGTCCAGCAAATACATACCAACCCATGCGGCCTTCATATCTGTACAGTTGACGAAAAGCCAGTATCTGTTCAAGTGCAGCCTTGATATCTGTTCAGAGTTTGCATCTGTACAGATACGTACTCCCTTATCTGTACAGGTACGGGTGGTGCATCTGTACAGATACTGACTCTTTGCTATCTGTACAGATGCCAAGGCTGTATCTGAACAGACAAGCGAAAAGCCCTGTAGGACAGTTAATGTATGCATGCCTGCGTTATGCTGACTTTGCGCAATCCGTATCATATGTCGCGCTCAACCCAGTTTAGCGATTTGCCTTGCGGTGCCCTTGCGCACATTGCACGGTTTGCGACTGCAGTCCCTGGTGCACGGGGATTTAGCCTGGCTTGCAAGGCCAACCTACATGCCTGTCTAGCCACCTGCCCGAAGCTGGTCCTGCGGCTGGACAGCACAAAAGTCAGCCGGTTCCTGTCACCAGCTGTCCTCGGGGTCTTGCGAGCAAGGAAGCAGCCGCTACAGCTGCAGCTGCGATGGAACGTGGAGGGGCCGCAGTACAACATACCCGACATGCTGCGGTTTGTGATTGGGCTACTGTGGGGCTGCACAGCCGTGAAAGAGGTGGTGATTGACGGCCTCGCAATGGAGCAGGCTGAGCTGGGTGCCTGGCTAGGAGCCACCTTAGCGGACAGCTTCCCCGAGCTCACCTCACTCACCCTGGCTGGCGACGTGGGCTATGAAGGGCTAGCAGGCCTCCTGTCCGACCCAGCATTGAAGGCTCAGCTACTACACCTAGACCTCAGCCACGCGTTGCTCTACGGCCATGATGCAGCAGCGTTCTACAAGGCAGCTGCCAGCCTCCACTCTCTGCACACGGAGCAGATTGACAGCCCTGCGGAGTCCTTGCATGACCTGCCATGTCAGTGGCGCACGCTGCGTGTGTGCAAGGCAAACTTGGAAGATTTGGACAAGCTGCCTATGCATGCTGTGAAGGAGGTGGTGCACATTGACCTCCTGGGCGTGTGTGCTAGGGGTGACAGCCTAGATGATATCACAGCCGGTGCCTCATGCTTTGCAGCGGGTGTGTCTGTCAGGCCTACGGTGGGTACTCTGCGTGTCAACATTGCAGACTCATTTGAGGAGGATCTGTCCGTTCTGGCCGCGTTGCGACCCCTGGCAGGGTGCGTCCGTGTGGTGGATGTTGTGTGTGGTGATTGGGCATCGGTTGATTCAGAGGCGTTTGATGCTGATGTCATGGAGGCCTTGCGCCCTGTGTGCCAAGGCTGCAGTGAGCTGTGGGTCAGGAGGGCCACACTCAAGCCTAGCGTGGAGTTGTGGCACGCCATTGTGGATGGCGTCCCCTCTATTGCATTTGTCTACATCCACCAATGCTTCCAGTGTGATGAGTTAGTGCTAGAGTCCCTTCAGGAGTTTGTGGAAGAGCATGGTGGTAGGGACATCAACATACAAATTGATTACTTCCTACAATCACCTTTGGGGGCCCATGAGGGTTTGGGTGAGTGCGATCTGTCTGATTATGATTTCGGGCCAGTGCGTGTGTGCGTGGACGAGATGGACTTCTATGACAGCCCATTTGATGGACTTCTATGACAGCCCATTTGATGCCTTGTAAGATAACTCGGTCTCTGTTCCATGGTGACCTCACCTCAATGGAAGTCCTCTCACCAACCATGCTGAAATCTATATACCTATGCACAGCTGTCCCTGACAACATCTGTATAGTCAGACTCATGGATGTCATCTGTATTTCAGGAAGCAACATTATTACACACTTGGTCAGGGCTCGAAATGTTGGGGAGGCCCTGCAACACTCCTTGCCCTCTTGGCGGCCTTCTCCTGCACCTTTTTCTCAGCCTCAGCCTCAACCTTGGCCTCCCTTGCAGCCGCCTTCGCTATCTGCTTCAACCCTGTAATCAACTGGGTTGGAAGCTCATCATCCCACTGCTTCAGATAATGCTTCTCGTGCTCTGCAACAAGGGGTGGTGAGTAGGGTGGCAGTTCCACCATGACGTCCCTATACACCTCAAACTCCGCTACCAATGGCCACCCATGTCGTGGCTTCACTGTGGGCATCACGTTGCTGCAGAACAGCTTGCCCAAGCTATGCACATATGTGGTCTCACCAGGCTTGAATCCTGGTGATGAATAGAAGTGGATGCGTACACTCATGGTGTTGGCCTGGCCCTCATCCCCCGCATGCAACAAATAACCCCTGATGCATACACACTGGCCTGCCTCTACCTTCACCCTGTGCACTTTCAAAGGCTTCATACCACCCAACTCCGCCTCATATGCCGCCACCTGTGCTGCAGTGGGGTTCTCGCCAAACATCGCCTCTGCATGGCGCTCTGCCACCATCACCCAACCCACACTGTCCGGTAGCAGCAACAGGAAAAATGTCTGGATGGCTATGATGAACACCATGCCATCCCTGAACCTCTGGATGGCATCAGGGTCGGCATTGGCCGCATCCAACTTGGCCGTCACCTCTGCGCTGTCATTCCTAGGATCTGGCTGCACATCCATGTGTACCACTTGGGCTTCTACAGTCCTATATGCTGGAAATGTGCTGTAGTGAAAATTGTTTGCTGTGCCATATGTGACCACCTTCCTCATGTGCCTGAAGTCATTCCCTATGATGGTGCCCCCCCTGATGTTCCCACCTGCTACCTCCTCAATGAATGGCATCAACATGCTCAAGTACTTGGAAGCTACATTCGCAGCCATCTGCACCTGTTTGTTCAGCTTGTCCACCATGCCACCTGCCTTAGCCTTCATGTCCTCCCACTGCCTGGCTGCCCACGGTGTGCTCAATTCAGCAATCTCTGAGCTGTCACTCAGTTTACCTTCAGCATTGGTGGATGTGACTGTCATCTGCAGGCGTTGGCCTGTGCCAAAGTCTGTGCCCAACCAGTCCCCCTGATCCGTTGGGTTGCCGTGCTCATCAAAGGTGCCCTCCTTGAAGATCACCTCTGCAAACTCTACCACCAAGAACAACAATGCCCACAACAACTTGGGGAACCTGGAGGGCTGCAGCCGCTCCGGCAGCCGGAACACACCAAACCCCTTATCCTCTACATGTCTAGCGAATGCAATGCGCTGCTCCTTCGTCTCTACTGCCAGTACCTCTGGCTCTAACAAGGGGTGAGAGGGTGCAGCCCATACCTCCTTTGGTGTGACTGGGGGAGTGTTGGCCTCAGCCGCAGCCTGCAATGTGGGGTGGGATGGCAATAAGTGGAATTGGTGGTGGTGGTCATGATCTATCCTTGTCTATCCTATGTCCCATATGCTGAGCCTCACCTCTTTACTGGACCGCACGCGTGTGGTTCGCCCCTTCACAGACTGATCAGCAGGGTTGGGCGTAGCCTTTGCCTACACAACAATCCAAGCACCATCGACATGGACAATGATCAACGCATGCACCACATATGCTTGACACATCAATGCAGCACACCCATGCCTCTTCTCACTTGACGAACAGAACCCTACGAGGCCTTTTCTGCCTCTCCACCTCTTGTGTATAGTTGTCTCTTTCATCGCACCTGGGAGGCCACAGCTGCTCCTCTCCGTGGCCTGCCACTGGCCTGGCTCTGGACCTGTACCATGGGAGCACGCATGGCATGTGTTTGGCAATCTGTTTGTCAGTGGCATGGGCGTGCCATGTTGAACTCTCTCACCACCTCAGCCTGTGTATCCATGGTGTCCGCCTCCTCTTCCTCCATGGAGCTTCCGTCTCCGCCTGTGCCTCTGCCCCTGCCCTTGCGGCTGCCCCTGCCCCTGCCCCTGCCCCTGCCCCTGCCCCTGCCCCTGCCCCTGCCCCTGCCCCTGCCCCTGCCCCTGCCCCTGCCCTTGTCCTGCGCCACCTTCACCGCCTTTGCTTTTGTCGGCTCCTGCGTGGGCAATGTGTACATGTCGTAGGGGTGCAACATGCGTCCGTGCCTTAGCTACCAGCCCAGTAGTGCACCATGCCCATATCGTTTGTGTGGCTCACCTCATGCGCCAGCTCCTCAGAAACCGTGAGCTCCGAATCGTCAGCTGTCGCCGGCTTGGGTGGCAGTGCCTGCAATGCCTGACAGCGACGTTTTGATGTCAGCCACAAATGACATACACAAGGGTGGCTCACCTCGTCATCGTAGTCAACAAGCGACCCAAAGTATCCAGTGCCAGCGATGGCAGGGTGGCATGGCTTCTGCAAGTCCAGTGATTACAAACATACAAGTCATGGATGGCAACCCCGTTACGCTGTGCAGTATCTGATGCCACTACCTACCTCCCCTGCGCTGGGCGCCTGGAGCTGTTCACCCTGCTCCCTTGGGCGCTTCAGCGGGTTGTCAAGTTGGCTGCAAGGGATGGGTGCAGCGTCCTGGCTGCAAGGAATGGGGGCAGCCTCCTGGGAGCGTCATCAAGGGAGTGGCAGGGGGCAGGGAGTGGCAGGGGGTAAGGCTCACATGTTGCGGTGCGTGGTGTTACTGAGTTTTGTGTCTGCATTCCTGACATGCATTGCATATGAAGTGACATACCCCATCATCTTGGCTGCATGCGCCACCCGCCTGCTTTTCCTTCTCGGCAATGGCCTGGTCCCACATCTTCTGCTGCTGCATCCCAGGATAGTCAGATATGCACTAGCAGTCAGATATGCACCATCAGTTATGGGTGCGCTGACAGTATACAGTTTGTGTTGCAAGGAGCCATTGCTGCACCCACCTCCTCCGTGATCAAGCCCTGTTCAGCAAAGGTCTGGGCGCGGGGAAACGCCTGCTGTTCCTCCTTGGTGAAAAAGACATCTACCACCTGTATGCAAACATATATCAAGTATTCGCAGCACATTGGAAGACTCCCTACAGACTAGATGGCTATCTCCTTACTTCGTTCCATGGCATAGCCCTCGGCTGTTCCGGGCTGAGGTCTTGTTGGGTGTCTGGGATAGTCATGGCATGGTCGAGGCTGGTCTCTTCCTGCATCCCAGGTTCAAGTACTAGCTGGATGCATTAGCAGAATTATCCGCCATGTGCCATCGGTTGAGCACAACAGTCCAAGCAAGTACGGTGTGATGGGGTCGTACCACTGCAGCCGCCTGTTTCTGGCTGGGGTCTTCTTGGCTGTCAAGGATGGTCTCGACGTGGTCAAGGGTCTTCTGCTCCTGCATCCCAGGTTCAAGTGAGGTGTAAAAGTGGTGTTCAGCGAGCCTTGTCCTTAGTACAGGTGCGGTTGGGATTGTCTCTGCCTAATACACCCACCTCCTGAGTGCACAAGTCAATCATGGTGGGGTTGGGGTCAGGTACATATGGTCTGGGTGGGGGCAGCGAAGCAAAGTCAGGGAACTCCTCTTTGTAGGGCGCCACCTGTACACTCATGGCGTGTTGCAAGAGTGACACTGGTTGTGGTGCTAGGTTATCATATGCAGGGCACCGAGCTCACCAATGTGGTCCACCCTGACTCGGCCCTCAGCGTCTTCAACAGGGTAGGCCGGAGTTTGGCCACCTCCGCCTCAGTGATGGTGAGTCTGGTCACAAAGGATGGCCCCCTGCATCCACACTCATCACATTGCATGAGTCTCCGGGCATCCGTGCACTGCTTTGATGCGCGTTGTTCGTATCGCCATCCTGCAGGCCTCCACCCCCACCTTGTCATGAACATGTCCTTGCACAGGTGCTCCATGGCCAGGATGATCCTGTCACCACATGTGTTACCATCACGCTGCTGATCCACTGCGCCAATGAAGTACCTCCACTCGCTCACACCCAACACCCCTGAGCACCAGCTTCGGATGCGATCCCAGCGCCAGACATCCAGGCCGCCGGGCTTCTGCACCAGTGAGACATGCACCACCATCAAGTCAGTCAGTAAAGTCGCTGTCACGAGTGTTCAGTGAGCTGTCAGCATCTATGTGTTGTTGGTGTACAAGAGGGTACAACCCACCGACAAGCTGTCCCACAACACAAGGGCGCCTCTCTTGGGGTAGGCCACCACCAGCACCCAGTGCTGCTCGCTGATGTTCAGCGGCAGCAGCAGGGCGTCAACATCCGACCACTGACGAAACCCCCTGGACTTCAACCACTGGTCCTCTTGTTTGGTTTGTCGTGCGTAGCGGGTGTAGTCTACTGGATTGGGGTCGTTCTTCAGCAGATTGCAGGTCATCCAGATGTCACAGATCATGAACGATCTTTCACGGCCATACTCCACCTGCAACGCACCACGTAGTGACAGCCAGAAGACCTCGTACCGGTACACTGTGCCATGCATGACAGCTATACCTGGGTGCCCAGGCTGCACATTCCCTACCGTCAACCTGGCTGCAGCAACGTCGATCTCTAAGGTGCCCAGGTAATGAGGATACGGCGAATTTGGAGACAGGCGACGCAATGCTTCAGCGTCGCATTGTCTGGAAATCACCTGCGACAAATACCACAGCCATGTTTGTATGTAACTCATGCACTCATGTCGTCCATGACACGTATTCACCAAGACAGCCAGGTAACCTTGACCATATCATGTACCCACCCTGCCCTCAGCTCATACCTGGGCTGCGTCAAATGGTACAGAGTCGTCCACACCTGTGGCTGGCCCCGCCACCAGCTGCCCAGCCTGGTGCAGATCTGCCGTGGTTATTGCAGCAGCGGTTGCCCAGTTGGCCGCATTAACCACCATCTGACACAGTTGCTCTGCCTTCACACCTGAAATGGTACGTATTGCATGAACATGCGCATATGTGTAACTGCGTCTATGTGTGCGTGTGAATAAATGACATGCAGACATGCTGACTTTCTACAGACATGATGTAGGACTAAACTAAAGATACCGGCCCTTTGGCTGTTGTTTGGGCATCACCTGATGGTGTTGATGCAGGAGCTGGCGCCTCTGCCCCAGCCTCCGCCACCGCCCCAGCCACTGCCCCAGCCACTGCCCCTGACCCTCCCCTTGCCCCTGCACTTGCTCTTGCTGCTGACCCTACCCCTAACCCAGCCATCACCCCTCCCCCAGCACCCACTCTCGCTGCTGCCCCTGCCCCAGCACCCACCCTCGCTGCTGCCCCTGCCCCTGGCCTGGTCTTTGCTAAAGCCCTGGCCTGCCTTGCTGCTAGACGGCCTTCCAGCCTCGCCAATCTCTCTGCTGTCCCTGCAGCTCCCTCATCTGCTGCCTCATCTGCTGCCTCATCTCCAGATCCCTCGTCTGCTGCCTGATCTGCTGCAGGGGGTGAGGGTGCGGTAGCTGTTGTTGGTGTAGCTACTGCTGCTGCTGCTGTGAGTAGCGGTGCTGGTGAAGGCAGGGGTGATACTTCTGGTGGAGCCGTTGCTGCTATTGGTGCTGCAGGCGGTGAAGGTGCTGCTGCTGCTGCTGATGTTGCTTTGGGGGCTTCTGGTGCCCCTGACCTCGCTGCCGCAGGCGAGGGAGCTGCTATGGCTGCCGCATATGTTACAGGTGGTGAGCGGGGGGAGGCTGGTACACGGGTGGGGGATGCTGACGCTGTCGCTGGGTGAGGTGGAGGGGGTAACGGAGGTGGGACTGCTGCTGGCGGTACCACTGGCACCCCTGGTGCGGACAGGGTAGAAGCTGCTGCCTCAGAGCAACCCCTGGATGCTGCCGTCAGTGATGCCTCGCAGCGCTTTGTACCAGGGCTCAGAATATCGTTAATCTGCACACCGCATGCAGTACATGCTCATGAATCAGGTGACTGCTGTGCATTACAGGACTCATGTACAACAACAACGCTGTAAGCTGCAACCCCACGTGTTTACCTCCTCAGCCAGCTCCAGCAGATCCAACTCCCCATCGCGTAGGCGGGTGCCATCTGCACGACCTAGGACCATGTAGTGATTGTTATTTATAAGGAGCATGTACACGGCCTCACCGTCCAGACCAGGCTTGTAACCTGGCGGCCTGCAGCTGGCCACCTGCTCAGGAGACAGTCCAAACCGATGCGTGAAGCCCTGGGTGTACCAGGGCCGTTGGCTGCTAGGATCCTTATCTAGCAGGTACAGAGGTATGCCTATGAGCAGGCTGTAAAGCGCCAGGACATTGGGGTGCGTCCATGCACCCAGTTTAGCAAGGTGGGCAGGATACCACAGGCCCAATGGTATTGGCTCTGTCTGGTTATGAGGTAGGACAGACATGAGCGGGGGCAGGTCAGGCGGGACCTGGTTTGCTGCCACCAGCTTCTGATACAATTGCACCAGGTTCTCAGCGAAATGCGCCGTTGCCTCACGCTCGTCAGCATGTGCCTGTTAGCAAACCCCAAATGCAGTGTAACATTGTGAGAGCAGGACATGTGCAAATCGAGACATTACCATATCAGCCCATCAGCAAATCTCCATTGCCTAACCTGTGATGTAGTCACTCACCTGTGGGTGGTAGGTGCCTTGCCACACGCATGAGGCGTGGAAGAAGCAGTTCCCGTCGCCGAGCACGTTGTACAGGCTGAGCCCCTTCTTGGCCAAGTGCCTAATAGGGATAGCACGGACGTGTTCGTAGGCCAGCCCCACAGGAGACCACAAATTGGGCCTGCGAGGCTGCTGCGAGTGAGGCTGCTGAGGGTGAGACTGCTGGTGGCGAGGCTGCTGGGGGTGAGGCTGCTGCGAATGAGGCTGCTGGGGGTGAGGCAGCTGCGGGTGTGGTTGCTTGGGGTGAGGCCGGTGCGGGTGAGGCTGCTGCTGGTGTGGCGGCTGTAGGAGATGCTGCTGCTGCAGGGATGGAGATTGGGGGCTAGGCACTCGCTTGGTGGTAGGTGACTGAGCAGGTGAGCTACGGGCTGTGGGCAGGTGAGGAGGGCTGAGGGGGGCTGGGGGCAGGCGAGGGGGGTTGACAGGGGCTGTGGGCAGGCGTAGGGGATTGAAAGGAGCTGTGGGCATGCGTTGGGAGCTGAGAGGGGCTGTGGGCAGGCGAGGAGGGCTGTGGGAGACTGTGTGCAGGCGAGGAGGGCTGAGGGATACTGTGGGCAGTCGAGGGGCGCAGGGTCCTGCAGGGGTGTTGGGGCTGTTGGTAGGGGCGGGTTCAGGCAGGCGTGCCAAATGCGCTTTGGGAGCCTGGATGGGGGAACGCCGCTGAGTGTATGTAGCCATGCACTGTTTGGCCTCATCCAAAATGCGCATGACCCGCTGGCCATCAGGGGTGTTCAACATGGGCATGGTCGTGCCATCCTTGTCTGCAAGGCAGTAAATCATTTTATAAAAACAATGCATAGCGATAACCAGTGCCATGGACAGTTTGGACTCACAATTGGCATAGGTCCTGTACAGCCTGATGAGCGGCATCAGAGCCATCCTGCGGTCTTCAACAAGTGGAGCTCCATCATCAGGTAGCTCAGCCCTGCGTGTATTCATGGACCTCTCTAGTCATCTAGGCCAGTAATGGACCAGCCCACAGTAGACGAGTGGACTCACTCCTGGATCCACAGCCGCAGCTGCTGTAAAGTCCACCCTTTCTTCAGCTTCACTTCCTTTTTCGCCACAGCCTTCAGGATAAGGGCCCCCATCAAGGCATGGGATTCAGTATCCCATTCCCCCTGCAAGGTAACCGCCACCACTCCTGATGTCTCCCATGTTGAACAGACACGAGAGCTCGCATCACCCACGTAGCGATACCCAGGTCGCCACATTGCCTGGATGAAGGCGATGACATCTGTCTGCGTCTTGTTCATTTTGCGTCGTTTTAAAGCTGTCAGCGCGACAGATAGCGACTCAGATGATGCTTTAATCGGTCGGACTACTGTTCCGAGTTACACAAGCAATATCCGTTGCATCGACTATCATCTGTACAGATGCCTAGCTCTATATCTGTACAGATTCATGTCCTATCTGTACAGATAGCAGCCTAAGGTATCTGTACAGATTCTCACTTCACTATCTGTTCAGATGTTATGGTATATCTGTACAGATAGGACTTGTCTCATCTGTACAGATAGCAGCTTCAGGGATCTGTACAGATGCTTAGATCTGCATCTGTACAGATTCATGTCCTATCTGTACAGATAGCAGCCTAAGGTATCTGTACAGATTCTCACTTCACTATCTGTTCAGATGTTATGGTATATCTGTACAGATAGGATTTGTCTCATCTGTACAGATAGCCGCTGATTGCATCTGTACAGATTGTTGAGTGGGCATCTGTACAGATGCCTTAACCGGCTATCTGTACAGATGAGACAAGTCCTATGTAGTAGATAATTGGCGGTCCGAGAGCATTATGCGAAAATAATGGCCGAGGCCGAGGTGGCGCGGACATACATCCCGAGGCGCAGCCGAGGGATGTATGGTAGCAAAGCCGAGGACGAGACCATTAGTTCGCATAATGCGCGAGGTCAAGGCGGTTATCTAGTATATTTGAGGTTCCCCAATCCCGTAACCGCCCCCATCCCCCGTTGACCAACACCGTATATCCCGTTGACCAACGCTTTCACCAACCCTTCTCAACACAGCCGCTCTATAAACGCTTTCCGACACTGATTGCGAGAATCGTACTTTGCCGCTCGACAATTATCAATTGCCGCTCGACCATTATCAAAAAGTGCACTTTGCCGCTCGACCATTATGCGTTGCCGCTCGACCATTATGCTTTGCCGCTCGACCATTATGCGTTGCCGGTCGAAACATATCGACTGCCTCAACTAGCCTATAACCTCATCCCTCTCCTTAGCGGCTTACTCCGACCTGAAAAACGACGAAAGACGTAGCTTCTAGTCAACATGCCAGCCTGGCACTTATAAGTAGACATGCCAGCCTGGCAATATGTTCGATAAGCTATCGCGTAGCGTCGCATGGCTACGTTGAGGTTGCATCAGTAGCGGTAGGAAGTTGTTTTTGAATAACTCGCGACTTGCAAGTTGCAACGTGCAAGCCATACATGCAACTAGCACACTTGCGACTTGCGCCTCACTTGCGGAACACGCGGATCTGGCTGCTAGCACTTTGCGGCCTTGGTAAACTGACCCGAGTTATGGAAAAATATTGACGCCTATATTTTTCCCTACACCTCAAATATCTGTACAGATATACCATAACATCTGAACAGATAGTGAAGTGAGAATCTGTACAGATACCTTAGGCTGCTATCTGTACAGATGCACCACCCGACGCCTATGTCGATCCATCCTTTGAGATTCACACCAACAGCCACCATAGCACAGCACAGCACGACACAGTTCACGACCACGCGAACACCCGTCGGTAAACATGAGCAGCGACATGTCCAACGAAAACAGCGCTACATCTCCATACAGGCCCCTGTTACCTGACATTCAGAGTGTGCCAACATTGCCAGAGGAGCTGAACTCGCGTGTAGCGCGCGAGGCTTACGAAAGGAACAAGCACATCATGTGGAGGCCGGGACAACATCGCCGGACATTGTTGCACTTGATCAAGAACGGCGAATGGGATTGGGCTATGAGTGGCGTGACGGTGGATGAATCGAGGGGAGCCAATGTTGCCCCAGGGGCGACAGTACCTACATCGGCCGGCATGTCTAATGTGGCATCAGAGAACTCAACACAACAATCAGTTGTATCCTAGACATAGTCGGTTTCTATGACACTTGATTGGCCATCGAACCATGTAACACTCAGACGCGAAGGTCGAGATGTCGACCCCCTACTAACCATCCATCCATCGCCCAAACGTTCATGACAAACGGCCCAGAAGTATCTCGGATCAGTAGGAGGGCTCAGCACACCAATTCATGGGCCAGTGGCACCATCACCGGCAACCATATCCTCTTCTTCCTGCAAGGCCTTCATCTGCGCCTCATACGCTGCTCTTGCTTTAGCCATCTGAGCAGCTATCTTGACGCGTTTGGCCTCCGGTGTCTCAGGTACTAGGGCTGCTGCAGCCTCTGCAGCCGCTGCTGCTGCCTCTGCTGCCGCTGCTGCTGCCTCTGCAGCAATCCATGCCTCCTCGGCAGCAGCGGCAGCTGCCTGTTGGCGTTGAAGCTCCTCATAGTCATGAGCACTCTGGGCTTCCTCAAATGACACGTTGAAGGTCTTGGTGAACTCCTGAATGGCCGCCTACAATCGATTGCAGGCGATCAACGCCAAGATGTTGGAATTGGGCTAACGTTAAATAAGTCAAGCACGCATGGAATGGCTCACGTCTTACATCAGGTCATGGCTGGTTGAAACGAGAAATGCACAGTGACCATCACCTGTGCGGTGATACAAGGCTCTGATGCTGTATCAGATAACTGCGATGCACCACCATAACGCACCTCCTGTGGAGACGTGATTCATCAGGTTTGAATGATAGGCAGAGCATGGCCAAGAACGCATGAACCATACATGCAGTGATGCCATAACCCGGGTGCGTAGGACTCACCCGGTTGGCGAGTAAGTCAGCATCAATAGTGTCCCGCAATTGGGACGGCTGCAAGTGCGACAGTGTAGAAGACATGCACAAATCGTTCAAGGCCCTTGGCAATACAGGGTACGATGACCATCATGATGCACGTGCAACACATAAGCACACCTTCAGGGTGATGTCCTTATCCGCCACAAGCTGTTGGAACCCTTCGTCAATGTGCTTGGCCATGGCATCGGTCACAAACAGTGACTTCACAGTGAAGTACTGTGGGTCAGGTAGGATGCCTACAGGCAAAGACACCGTGAAACAGTCTTTATATATGAGCACCAGCGGTACCATTACAAGAACCAACATCAATGTATGCATGAGCAACTGCATGCTTACCCTCCTTGAACTTCAAGGCCAGGGCAATGAGCTTCTCCCAGCTGCTTGGCCGCTTTCCAGCAGTGAAGAATTTGCCCCACACGCGGTCCCACTGCGAGTACTTATCTTCATTTTCCTTTTTCACTGAGGATGGTGCTGCTTCATTGGAGCTGCGTGTCTTCTTGCTCACGGTGTTATGACCACACCTAACAACAAGCAAGCGACATGCACACAAATAGACAACAGCTCATCATGTTTCAAGGAAGCAGCCACCTCACTTGTGGATTTTAACCACGATGTCGTCGTACTTGAGGTCCTTAGACACATACCCCAGGGTCTCCAACAGCCCCATGAGGACAGCACCGACGATGGCGTCGGTGGCATCCTGCCATCTGGCATGTTTGCACCCCGTCACCTGGGCACCATGACAATCAGCGCACACACTAGGTAAGAGGAGGGATATCCCGCCCCGTCGTGCGGTTAGTGGCTCAGTTGGTAAACGGCATCGGCTAACAACTGAGAGGTCGCAAGATCAAACCACAACGACGGAATTGTTCCCTATGCGAAAAGGGGTATGTCCCCCTCCGGGCTAGGGCGGCCAACTTGTCAACGGAGCAAATAAAGAAGTCCAGTCACGCTCCTTCCGGGGAGAGTAGTTCTTTCTTTCTTTCTTAGAGGAGGGATGAAAACCTGTGCAGGCAGGGATGCAGCACTGACCCCGTCGGTCTTTCGCCCACCCAGTAGCATCACATAGTGTGCAATCATCACTGTCACCACGCTGTCCGTAACGTCATGGGTGGTGATGGGCACTTCGGGGGCACTCCACTCATCAACCACTTCCCTGTCAGTGGAGAGCACCGTGGCCTGCACACAAAACATAACCTAATTCACCTATTGTACACCCGCACAAAACACCCTGTGGGAGCATGTTAAGCAACACACAACACTGCCACTGGCGCCAGGGGAAGTGCAAGTAGCCGGCGCGACCAGGCGCCTGGATTTCTGCACGAACAGTAGCATGCCAGATGAGAAGCACGCTGGCGACAAACAATAGCCATGCAACGCACCGGAAGCTCACGGCTCTTAAACGCGGGGGTAGAGCCTGTGTCACTATCGGACAAAGACCTGGAATGCTTGGTGCCAGCTTTCTTGTCAGACCCGGTTTGCTTTGGTGGCATTATCAGTTAGATATAGGAAATGGCGTTGGTAGTGTAGTAGCGATGTAGCGATATAAGGAACGAAGCCGCCCGCGAGCCCGTATAACCATACTAACAACCACCCCGGAAATGTCGCTTGTAGCCACAACAATACAGCGGGAGCCATCATGACGACAGGCGTCAAGAAGCAAGTTAAGGCAAGGACCACCAGCAAATACCGCAACATCATCGCAAGGAGCCAGGGGGATCAAAAGTGGCGATGCATTGTTTCGAGCTGCAACAGATGTAGGAATGGATGCAGCTACTATGGGGCAACAAAGCACGCGAATAAATACCACAGCGACCCTTATACCGGCGAATAGTAGTCAGGACTCATAGGAGCCATCGCAGTCGCTCATTGAGGGTGCAGGACCCTCTACAGCCGCCAATGAGGCGATGGATGGGAATCGCTGGGTACCCAGCACTGGGTTGCAAGCGTCGCCGGGTGATGCTGCGGAGGTCCCCAAGAAACCGGCGGCTGAGGTAGGGAGTTCATTCGGACTCGATGCCATGTCGCCCACACACACGTCGATGTTGGTTGTCGCATGTCTTGACAGGAGTCACCAAACCAAGAAGCGGAAGCCGAAGAGGTCCCAGCAGCAAACACCCAACCAGTAGGCTTGGCCCAGATTGCACCCCTTCATTGCCCATAACCCAGCGTTGGCCCACATGATCTGTGGGTTTGCTGTTTGTTATACAGGAGGGACCAGAGGCTGAGTTGCCTGTTTTTGACGAGAATGAGGCGTGGGAAGCCTGGTCCATGGGCACCTACACCACTGATGTGGAGGTGAGGTAGCATACACTGGCGATTGGACACGTCACTACCACTAGACTGGTGGTGTATTGCTGCTTGTACACAGGCGGAGGAGGGCGTTGAAGAGCACAATGAGCACCACTCGCAGCAACAACAACCCATGGAGGAGGATGAGGCAAGGAACCCAGAGATGATACATGCAATAGACCCATAGGTCAAGCGTAACTACACATACATGAATACATGAAATGGCGGCGCTTGTTGCCTTGTGTTACAGGAAGGAGTGGCCCCCCAGTCCGACATAGCGAGGGACGCTGCTGCATATGAGGAAACCTTGCGCAAACATGCTGAAGCACAGGCCAAGGCTGAAGCAAAGGAGCCTGAGGAGGGACCCCAGCGCCGTCACAGCAAGACTGACACAATTCGCTCCAAGTGGAATGACCCGTGCGCTCCTAACAGCAGCTTCACAACCAAGTGGTTGATGCTGACCCTTGTGATGCTCATGAAGAGGCGCAAGTGGTTGAGGGCGGACATGGAGGTCATCATCAAGCTGTGTTGTGTGCTGCTGGGCCCGACCCACAACTTCCCAATCTCGTGGTACCTATTCCAGGAGGTCATGAACCACGAGGACAACCTGGAGGCAGAGAAGACCCTGCATGTCTGCAATGGGCTGCATTGCCGTGGGTACACATATCCACACCTACGGAGGTAATAGTAACCCTACCCCTACCCCTACCACTAGCCCTAGCCCTAGCCCCAGCCCTAGCCCTAACCCTAGCCCTAGCCCTAGCCCTAGCCCTAGCCCTAGCCCTAGCCCTAGCCCTAACCCTAACCCAACCCCATCCTCACGTCATGTCAAGCCCTAGCCCTAGCCCTAGCCCTAGCCCTAGCCCTAGCCCTAGCCCTAGCCCTAGCCCTAGCCCTAGCCCTAGCCCTAGCCCTAGCCCTAGCCCTAGCCCTAGCCCGGGCCCTAGCCCTAGCCCGGGCCCTAGCCCTAGCCCTAGCCCTAGCCCTAGCCCTAGCCCTAGCCCTAGCCCTAGCCCTAGCCCTAGCCCTAGCCCTAGCCCTAGCCCTAGCCCTAGCCCTAGCCCTACTCATACCCATACCACTGACCCCTACCCCTGACCCAACACTCCCATACACTGCCATGCACCATGCATTTGTGCACAGAGATCAGTTCGAGCAACACAAGGATCAGAGGTGTCCACGGTGCAATGAACGTCGTTTCTCGGCCAAGAAAGTGAAGGGTAAGGATGAACCGTGTACATATTCCCGTACATGTCAATGGCAGACTAATTGTAATTGTTGTGGCATGACTTGGCTCCCATGGTGTGTGCCTTCAGGTTCATGTGGCCTGCTGACCCGGTGGCATGTTGTGCCTCGGTGGTCCATGTACTATTTCGGGCTTCAGTCTACCATCCAGGCCTTGTTCGACCGTCCATCATTCCTGGAGTTCTTCAACATGGGCCTCAACAGGGACACTTCCCAAGGCAGTTACCGCGCTAGTAAGTACAGTTAATCCACACAGGACAAGCATTGCAAGGATACATGACATAGAACAATCCATGCAATGTCATGAGATGGGTGTCATGTTGGGGATGGTGCTGGCATGTTGCGTGGCGATACAGGTGCGGCAGCAGAGAAGACCCGTGAGCAAGTTGGAGCAAAAGGTACCAGGCAGCAACATCTTTGATGACATCACGTCTTTCTTGTTTGACCTAGGCATGGACTTTCTGACGGTCAACGGCCAGTCTGTGGGTGTGCTTGGTCTCCGCGCCCGTGACGTGCCACGTCATGTGCAAGGCCGTGATGCCTGCATTGCCATGCTGGCCATCTTCTTGAAGAGTGAGCCAGCCAAGTACGTTCATGGCTTCATGGACCAACCGCTGAGAGACATTAAAGGTATGCACACATGTTAGCATGTGGCGCAGTACCAACAATCCCTTGTGCATGAGGGGGGAGTAACCCCCAGCATCATGTGTTCTGTGCTGCAGCCGCCATCTACAACAAGATCAGCATCACGGTCAACAAGATTGAACATTTCTTTGTGCCCATCTTCACCACCTTCATGGCTGACTTGCCGGCAAGGTGGGTGAGACATCAGGAAGGGCCAGCACACTAGACACAGCAGGTGCATGGCTGTTGAGGCTAGCTTGTTGTATGGTCGCAGGATGAAGCTGACCAGATGCCTTGGGCACTCTGGTGGCTGTCCTTGCATGGCGTGCAAGTGGTACACTCCAGGCCAGCACCCCAAGCACAAGGGGTACAACGCGCAGCAGGTGAGCAGCCATGTATTGCATAGACATTCCATGGTGCTGTTATGAACACGCCATCATGACATATACGCAGGAGATCGAGTGGACAGACCCGGTGACTTTCATCACTGCAATCTACACCGGCCACCCCCACCAGGACCACATGCAGTTGACGGATGAGCAGTACGATGCCCGTGGGTTGCTTAGCTCAGCAAGAGGTGGAGGCAGCCCTTGCCGCTGCACGTGCCGCTAACAAGCCACTGAAGGACAGCAGCATTGTGTACAGCGCAGCATGCCGTGGTGCCCGAGGGGTGTGTGTGGTCACGCAGCACTTGAGCGACTTCGCTTCCTCCCTGGACGCCTTTGTGATGCCCACCTACCATACCTTTTGCCTGGGCGTGCTGAGGGACTTCATTGAGTACCTGCTGTCCACAGCCAGCAGCTTGTCAGCCCCGGCCAAGACAACCATCCGTGAGCGCCAGGCGGCCTTGCACATCCCTACCGACTATGGACGCAAGCCAACGTGCTGCATTGACGACAGGTTAGAGCTGGGAGGAAAGCTCAGCACGTAGGGGTTCTCCCTCAATGCGTTACACATACTGATTGCAGGGGGCATTGGATCATCGAGGACTACCTGCACTTCATCTTCACCACCTGTACCATGCTGTTTGCTGGACTGTTGGACGACAAGCAGAGCCGTTTGCTCGGTTACCTTCGCACTGCAGCCCTCCACTACTTGCGCCCAGGCAAGACTAATGCAAGTTGCATAGGGTAGTAATCAACGCATTGCCCCATATCATGCCTGCGTTTCCATTCATGATGCACGCACGGCTTTTGATGTAGATCACAATGTGATGGCCACTCATTGTACAGTAGCACGTTGTATATGCAATGTGAGACACAATGCCATGTGCAGGGGATGATAAGCAGGGCACTAAGCAGGCCATGGAAGCTGCCCACGTGGCGATTCGCAAGTACGCCTACTTCATGGAAGAGTGGAGCGTCGACATGAAGGTATGTTGATACAGGCTGTCGCCACTCATCACAGCTACAGGTATGCAACATGAGATAAAGAGGCATGGTGCTGATGATGTGCCTGCAGATTACGGAGGACATGTACAAGCCGAACCTCCACATCCTGGAATGCCAGTGAGATCTGCTGTGTGTCCATTGGGACACAACCCACCACCTTCCAGTCCTTTTCCCTTGGCCTCTGATTCGACCCCTCACCTGTCACATGCAGTCACCATACCATACACATGGAGATGGGTGATGGCATACCAAGACGAACACTTGGGTGTGTTGTGTGCGTGAGTGCAGGAGCGGGAGGCAGGAGCAGCGGCGTGGCCTGATGCACTTGGACTTGGAGATGTGGGTGGAGCGGCTGATGCAGTACTTCAAGTCGTGGGTGGGCAGCCACGCCGTCCCCATGAACCTTGAGCTCAGCGTGGCCATGAAGGAGGAGCTTGTGCGGAAGGGCCGAGCAGAGCATGCCAAGGGTGACTATGCGGACGGCGTGGGTGCGCCGGGTCTGGACTCGGTTCGTGGGGATGATGAGCCTGCGGATGATGTGGTGCTGGGCCCCACTCAGCGCTGTGTGCTGAAAGGCTGCCGCATGCCCCAGCCCTCATCTCTGGCAGGGCCGCACAGCAAGACCCTGAAGTTAGCAGTGCTGGCGTATGTGAGGTTGCAGCGGAGCATGAACGAGGACTTCCCCTGGACAGAGCAGCACGTCCACATGATCTTCCCCAGCAGCTCAGGCGTTGCTCCAGACTACGATGACCATGTGCTGTTCTTCCGTCGGGCAGAGTGCAATGAGGAGGTGATTCACAGCAGCGAGTACAAGCGTGTCAAAGTGCGCAACAGCACTTGGATCCAGGCAGATTACGACTTGGGGGGTGGGGAGACTGAGCACAACGCCGCCCATGTGCTGTTCTGGGTTCGGCTGCAGCACCCAGCACCTCCAGAGCCCTCGCAGTCTGACAGTGGCAGCAGCGAGCCTATGTACCTGCGGCTGGCTGCTGCTCGGCTGTTCAACATGTCAAAGTCAGCTGAGGAGCCTGAGGCCAGCATTGCTTGCTACCACAGCTATGGCCTTCCAGCCACGGACAGCAACGGCGAGGCGGTGGTGGTGCCCAAGGGCCAGAAGTCGTGCTTGGTCCGAGGTGTGGGTCCCAACAACCTGTACATGGTGGATGGCGAGACCATCCGCTACAAGCTGGTCTGCTGCTTCCCCCATGGTGAGGAGCATGGTCACATGATGTTCCAGCAGTATGTCAGCACCACCGTGCGTGATGCATGAATGCAAGCAAGCATCCACCATGCCAGACATGACATTGCCAAGCATGGCTCAGACCATAGATGCAGTATGGGGTAGGACACGTACTAGACAGCAACAGTGGAGTGCATTTAGATACATGCATGATGATGGGTGGTGGCAAGGACAGACCTGCTACACATTAGCAAAGCGCATGAGGACACCTGTCGGCCTGGCATTGATTATGTAAGCATTGCAACAAGCATCTGTACAGATTGTGAATGCGCGTCTGTACAGATTAGACAGGTTTGCTATCTGTACAGATAGGCACAAGTTGCATCTGTACAGATAGCCGCGAATGCGTCTGTACAGATATAAGATAGGGTATCTGTGCAGATGGCACGAGGCATCTGTACAGACAGGGCATATGACATCTGTACAGATAGCAACAAGGGCATCTGTACAGATAGCAACGAGGCATCTGTACAGATAGAAAAAGGAATCTGTACAGATAGCAGCGAGGCATCTGTACAGATAGCAGGTAAGCGTCTGTACAGATACAAGAGAGGCATCTGTACAGATAGCAGCAAGGAATCTGTACAGATAGCAGCAAGCGTCTGTACAGATAGCAGAGAGGCATCTGTACAGACAGGAGCAAGGCATCTGTACAGATAGTAGCGGAGTATCTGTACAGATAGCAGCAAGGCATCTGTACAGATAGCAGCAAGGCATCTGTACAGATAGCAGCAAGCATCTGTACAGATAGCAGCAACGCATCTGTACAGATAGCAGCAAGGCATCTGTACAGATAGCAGGACGCATCTGTACAGATAGAAGCGAAGCATCTGTACAGATAGCAGCAAGTTATCTGTACAGATAGCAGCAACGCATCTGTACAGATAGCAGCAGGCATCTGTACAGATAGCCAGCGACGCATCTGTACAGATAGCAGCGGGGCATCTGTACAGATAGCGGGAGCATCTGTACAGATAGCAGCAGAACATCCGTACAGATAGCAGCAATGCATCTGTACAGATATTAGCAACGCATCTGTACAGATAGCAGCAAGACATCTGTACAGATAGCAGCGACGCATCTGTACAGACAGCAGATTAGGGCATCTGTACAGATAGCGATAAGGCATCTGTACAGATAGCTAAGAAGGCATCTGTACAGATAGC
>JASKMD010000026.1:4600011-4628297 GCA_030144725.1 Haematococcus lacustris | reverse complement strand
GCAACCTGCAGCAGGGCAGGGCAGCCGTCCATGCGGGTGAGGCTGCTGCTGTGGCCCCTGACCACATCATCTGCCAGGTGCTGCTGACGGCATGGTATCACCGCCCATGCCGGTGAGGCTGCTGCTGTGGCCCCGGCCAGGTGCCAGCCAATAGCTCATCAGAAAAGCTCAGACCCCAGCAGCTTGGAGGGGGGGCGGGGGCAGAGGGGAGCTCAGGCGGCACACAGCCATGTGATGCCAAGGCATATCTTCAATCTCCCCCACTCCACGCCATATGTCCAGCGCTGCCCTGCCAGTCCCCGCCAATAGCTCATCAGCAACCGTCTAGGCTCCAGGGGCAGGGGGAGCAAAGGAGCACCAGGGGCCGCAGGGTTTGACCTGGTGCCCAGCCCCCTCACCTCCTGCCCTGGCCCCTTCACAGGTGCAGCCCAGGCGCCCCCTGGACATGCCACTGCCCCAGCTCATCAGCCCGGCGCACACCACCACACCACCACCCTCACAGCTGGGCAAATCATCTCATGCACGTCCCCCTCACCTCACCTGACATTCTCAGCTCCTCAGCGCCCCACCCCCACCCCCACCCCACCCCACCCCCACCCCACCCCACCCCACCCCCACCCCACCCCACCCCCAGCTGGGCATGTCATCGCTGGCACCCTCCTCCCTGCCTTGCCTGGTGTTCTGCATGATGATGGTCTTGCACAGCTGATGCACAGAGGCAGCTGACAGCAGCGCCTGCCTGCCTTCCAGCGGCCTGGGGGGAGCAGCAGGGCCAGCGGGTGGGAGGGGAGGGCAGGGCAGGCAGCAGGGGGTGGGGCCAGCAGCAGCGGGGGCAAGAGAGGGCAATGCTGGGTTTTGGCCATGGGACGACAGCAGCATGATGAAACAGCCCCCCACATGATGGGGTATGCCACGGCTCGTTTGCATTGTCATGAACATGGCTGTTGGCTGTGTCAGTGTTTGCCTCATTTGTACATCTGGATGGTGAGGGGCAGAAGCAGAGGAGGGGAGGGGGAGATGGGTGTTGAGGAAAGGAGGATTGGGCAGGAGCAAGAGGAGGGGAGGGGGGAGGAAAGATGTGAGGAAGGAGGATCTGGGCGGGCAGGATCTGGTCAGGTTGTAGGCTGCAGCAGAGGTGGGCACCTGGTTGGGGGTTAGCTGCTGGCAGGCAATGCAGGGGGGAGGATGGAGAAGGGGAAAGGGGGGGGAAGGGGGGGAAAGAGGAGGGGAGAGGGGTGGAGGGGAGGGGTAGAGGGGTGGAGGGGAGGGGTAGAGGGGTGGAGGGGAGGGGTAGAGGGGTGGAGGGGAGGGGTGGAGGGGAGGGGTAGAGGGGTGGAGGGGAGGGGTAGAGGGGTGGAGGGGAGGGGTAGAGGGGTGGAGGGGAGGGGTAGAGGGGTGGAGGGGGAGGGGTAGAGGGGTGGAGGGGAGGGGTAGAGGGGTGGAGGGGAGGGGTGGAGGGGAGGGGTAGAGGGGTGGAGGGGAGGGGTAGAGGGGAGGGGGTAGAGGGGTGGAGGGGAGGGGTAGAGGGGTGGAGGGGGAGGGGTAGAGGGGGTGGAGGGGAGGGGTGGAGGGGAGGGGTAGAGGGGTGGAGGGGAGGGGTAGAGGGGTGGAGGGGAGGGGTGGAGGGGAGGGGTAGAGGGGTGGAGGGGAGGGGGTAGAGGGGTGGAGGGGAGGGGTAGAGGGGTGGAGGGGAGGGGGTAGAGGGGTGGAGGGGAGGGGTAGAGGGGTGGAGGGGAGGGGGTAGAGGGGTGGAGGGGAGGGGTAGAGGGGTGGAGGGGGAGGGGTAGAGGGGTGGAGGGGAGGGGTAGAGGGGTGGAGGGGAGGGGTAGAGGGGTTGGAGGGGAGGGGGTAGAGGGGTGGAGGGGAGGGGGTAGAGGGGTGGAGGGGAGGGGTAGAGGGGTGGAGGGGAGGGGTAGTAGAGGGGTGGAGGGGAGGGGTGGAGGGGGAGGGGTAGAGGGGTGGAGGGGAGGGGTAGAGGGGTGGAGGGGAGGGGTAGAGGGGTGGAGGGGAGGGGTAGAGGGGTGGAGGGGAGGGGTGGAGGGGAGGGGTAGAGGGGTGGAGGGGAGGGGTAGAGGGGTGGAGGGGAGGGGTAGAGGGGTGGAGGGGAGGGGTGGAGGGGAGGGGTAGAGGGGTGGAGGGGAGGGGTAGAGGGGTGGAGGGGAGGGGTAGAGGGGTGGAGGGGAGGGGTAGAGGGGTGGAGGGGAGGGGTAGAGGGGTGGAGGGGAGGGGTAGAGGGGTGGAGGGGAGGGGTGGAGGGGAGGGGTAGAGGGGTGGAGGGGAGGGGTAGAGGGGAGGGGGTAGAGGGGTGGAGGGGAGGGGTAGAGGGGTGGAGGGGAGGGGTAGAGGGGTGGAGGGGAGGGGTGGAGGGGAGGGGTAGAGGGGTGGAGGGGAGGGGTAGAGGGGTGGAGGGGAGGGGTGGAGGGGAGGGGTAGAGGGGTGGAGGGGAGGGGTAGAGGGGTGGAGGGGAGGGGTAGAGGGGTGGAGGGGAGGGGGTAGAGGGGTGGAGGGGAGGGGTAGAGGGGTGGAGGGGAGGGGTAGAGGGGTGGAGGGGAGGGGGTAGAGGGGTGGAGGGGAGGGGTAGAGGGGTGGAGGGGAGGGGTAGAGGGGTGGAGGGGAGGGGTAGAGGGGTGGAGGGGAGGGGTAGAGGGGTGGAGGGGAGGGGGTAGAGGGGTGGAGGGGAGGGGTAGAGGGGGTGGAGGGGAGGGGTAGAGGGGTGGAGGGGAGGGGTAGAGGGGTGGAGGGGAGGGGTAGAGGGGGTGGAGGGGAGGGGTAGAGGGGGTGGAGGGGAGGGGTAGAGGGGTGGAGGGGAGGGGTAGAGGGGTGGAGGGGAGGGGTAGAGGGGTGGAGGGGAGGGGTAGAGGGGTGGAGGGGAGGGGTAGAGGGGTGGAGGGGAGGGGGTAGAGGGGTGGAGGGGAGGGGGTAGAGGGGTGGAGGGGAGGGGTTAGAGGGGTGGAGGGGAGGGGTAGAGGGGTGGAGGGGAGGGGTAGAGGGGTGGAGGGGAGGGGTTGTAGAGGGGTGGAGGGGAGGGGTAGAGGGGTGGAGGGGAGGGGATAGAGGGGTGGAGGGGAGGGGTAGAGGGGTGGAGGGGAGGGGTAGAGGGGTGGAGGGGAGGGGTAGAGGGGTGGAGGGGAGGGGTAGAGGGGTGGAGGGGAGGGGTAGAGGGGTGGAGGGGAGGGGGTAGAGGGGTGGAGGGGAGGGGTAGAGGGGTGGAGGGGAGGGGTAGAGGGGTGGAGGGGAGGGGTAGAGGGGTGGAGGGGAGGGGTAGAGGGGTGGAGGGGAGGGGTTAGAGGGGTGGAGGGGAGGGGGTAGAGGGGTGGAGGGGAGGGGTAGAGGGGTGGAGGGGAGGGGTAGAGGGGTGGAGGGGAGGGGGTAGAGGGGTGGAGGGGAGGGGTAGAGGGGTGGAGGGGACGGGGTAGAGGGGTGGAGGGGAGGGTTGTAAGCGGGGTGGAGGGGAGGGGTAGAGGGGTGGAGGGGAGGGGGTAGAGGGGTGGAGGGGAGGGGTAGAGGGGTGGAGGGGAGGGGTAGAGGGGTGGAGGGGAGGGGTAGAGGGGTGGAGGGGAGGGGTAGAGGGGTGGAGGGGAGGGGTAGAGGGGTGGAGGGGAGGGGTAGAGGGGTGGAGGTGGAGAGGGGTAGAGGGCGTGGAGGGGAGGGGTTAGAGGGGTGGTAGGGGCGGGGTAGAGGGGTGGAGGGGAGGGGTAGAGGGGTGGAGGGGAGGGGTAGAGGGGTGGAGGGGGAGGGGTAGAGGGGGTGGACGGGGAGGGGGTAGAGGGGTGGAGGGGAGGGGTAGAGGGGTGGAGGGGAGGGGTAGAGGGGTGGAGGGGAGGGGGTTAGAGGGGTGGAGGGGAGGGGTAGTGGGGTGGAGGGGAGGGGTAGAGGGGTGGAGGGGAGGGGTAGAGGGGTGGAGGGGAGGGGTAGAGGGGTGGAGGGGAAGGGGTAGAGGGTGGAGGGGAGGGGTAGGAGGGGTGGAGGGGAGGGGTAGAGGGGTGGAGGGGAGGGGTAGAGGGGTGGAGGGGAGGGGTAGAGGGGTGGAGGGGAGGGGTAGAGGGGTGGAGGGGAGGGGGGTAGAGGGGTGGGAGGGGAGGGGTAGAGGGGTGGAGGGGAGGGGTAGAGGGGTGGGAGGGGAGGGGGTAGAGGGGTGGAGGGGAGGGGTAGAGGGGTGGAGGGGAGGGGTAGAGGGGTGGAGGGAGGGGTAGGAGGGGTGGAGGGGAGGGGTAGAGGGGTGGAGGGGAGGGGTAGAGGGGTAGGGGAGGGGAGTAGGGGTGGAGGGGAGGGTGGAGGGGAGGGGGTAGAGGGTGTGGAGGGGTGGAGGGGTTAGAGGGGTGGAGGGGAGGGGGTAGAGGGCGTGGAGGGGGAGGGAGGGTAGAGGGGTGGAGGGGAGGGGTAGAGGGTGTGGGACGGGGAGGGGGGAGGGGTGAGGGGAGGGGTGGAGGGGAGGGGGGTAGGAGGGGTGGAGGGGAGGGGTAGAGGGGGTGGAGGGGAGGGAGGTAGAGGGGTGGAGGGGAGGGGTAGAGGGGTGGAGAGGGGTAGGGGTAGAGGGGTGGAGGGGAGGGGTTAGAGGGGTGGAGGGGACGGGGTAGAGGGGTGGAGGCGGAGGGGTAGAGGGGTGGAGGGGAGGGGTAGAGGGGTCGGAGGGGAGGGGTAGAGGGCGTGGAGGGGAGGGGTAGAGGGGGTGGGGTGGCTCCACCTGTCGTAGTAGTCAGAAGGGACCCTGCATGAAGCTGAAGGTGGTGAAGCCCCGGGCCAGCAGCTCCTGGTGCAGCCGCCTGCGGGGTCAGGGTCAGGGGGAGGGGGGAGGGTTACAGGCTATGGTTAGGATTAGATTCAGGGCTAAGGCTAGGGTTAGGGTTAGGGTTAGGGTTAGGGTTATGGCTTATCCTAAAGCTTACCCCATGGCTGACCCGGCAGTACCAGGTCAGGTCAGCCAGCAGGTGTCCTTCCCTTTTGCCTCTGTCCTCCCTCCCTCCCCTCCCCCACCCTGCCGCTCCCCATTTCGTCTGCAAGATTGTGCTGCAGGTCGTTAGAGGGCCCTGTGGATGTGTCACCTGTGTGTGGGGCTGGTATGTTGCAACACAGAGTCCTCGGCACCAGGATGCAGGTCAGGGCTCACAAGCTGCTGCTGCTCCTGCTGCTGCTGTTCCTGATCTTCTCGCTGCTGCTGCTGCTGCTGCTGCTGCTGCTTTGGGCCCTGGCCCAGCGCCCGGGATTGGTTGGAGTTTGGCACTGAGGGAGAGGCGGAGGGGCAGGGTGCCAGGGCCTGGGTGCAGTAGGGCGGCACACAGCCGGCGCTGTCAGGGTCAGCCACCACGTTGAGATCTTGAACATATCGGCATCGTGATAATCTACCTGACCGTGCAGCCCCCCATTCCGCTCCGCATTGGCATCATACGGTGGGGCTGGGGGAGGGAGGTAGGAGTGCAGAGTATGAGTAAGGTTGGTCATAGGTCAGTGGAGTGCGTCTGGAGCAGGGCTGGGAGTCTTTGCTAGGGCAGGGCAGGGCAGGGCAGGGCAGGGCAGGGCAGGGCAGGGCAGGGCAGGGCAGGGCAGGGCAGGGCAGGGCAGGGCAGGGCAGGGCAGGGCAGGGCAGGGCAGGGCAGGGCAGGGCAGGGCAGGGCAGGGCAGGGCAGGGCAGGGCAGGGCAGGGCAGGGCAGGGCAGGGCAGGAACAGGCCTATAAGGAACAGCTCATGTGAGAATGGCATCACGGGGACCATGCACATCGATGGACATACTCCGCCCTGTTGAAGATGGACAGGAGGTATTGAGCTGGTGATGTGGGAGGGGCAGAGGCACTTTATAGACCTCTCTGGGTCAGTATGGGGTGGGAGCTTGCTCTGCTTCCTGTAGTGAAAGCCGGTCACTCTTCACCCCCCTCATGCTGCCCTCTTCTCTGGCTTGCGCTGCTCGGCACTACTCAGCACTGCCATTGTGCACCGCTCTTCGCCAAAATCAAATGCCTCCAGACAGCGTGCCGCTCGCCAATGAGGCCGCACCTGCTCCAGTCGCTCCACTCGGCGCAACAGATTCGCCTGCCGTGCTGCTATCATCTCCTCGGCGGCAACACCCATAGCAACGCACAGCTCATGGCTTTTGCTAGCTAGTGCGTCGAGTCTTTGGAAAACACGAGCAGCATGCGTTGTGTCGCATCCCAGCATACTGAAGACAGCTATTGCGACAAGCGCGACGCAACATGACAAAATGTGAGCTTCATCGTGGTCCTTTCCCACCACCTTTGATCTTGGCTGACTTCTGTGGGCCTCGCACTCTATGTATCATCTGTGGCCAGAACGCCGCGGTCACGCTCGCCGCTGTACAGTCGGACCGGGGCCGCGGCCCACTTCGCCGCCCGCCATGCTAGCCTGCCAGGGTCAAGAGTGGGTGCGTGTGCGCAACAGCTTGCTGCCCAACGAATTACAAAATCAGCAGTGGCAGTCGCAGCTGCGTTGAAAGGAACCCCCTGAATCTCAGACACGGGGATATGGAGGAAACTGTAGAACTATAAACTTTTATAAATAGATACACACGTGCAAGAAATTGCCCTCACGTTTGTAAATGAATTACACAGCTGAGAAAGTTCGCTCCTCCTTCACTGATCCTGGCATAGTTACGATATAATTCGGTGCGTCCTGCACTTACCTTGTTGCACCAGGATGTAGCATACCAGGGAGCTGTTTGATGAGCTAGGCCATACCAGCTCCAGTAGATGCAAAGGGGGTCAGGGTCAGGGTCAGGGTCAGGGTCAGGGTCAGGGTCAGGGTCAGGGTCAGGGTCAGGGTCAGGGTCAGGGTCAGGGTCAGGGTCAGGGTCAGGGTCAGGGTCAGGGTCAGGGTCAGGGTCAGGGTCAGGGTCAGGGCCAGGGCTTCTTTTGAACATGGTTCGCCTCAGATTGAGACTGTAGTCCCATATGTCGGTGATTCATAAGTATTTCACTGGTTTGGCAGTCCTTGTTCCTTTACATTTCACTTGCTCCTCATACTGCACCTGTCCCCAGTGCACTACTGCATCATACTCCATTGTGCAGTACTGCACCACACCGAGTGATACAGTACAACACCATAGCGATATCTCACCAACCAGGCAAATTGACGAATTATCGTCCAAACCCCATTTCAACAGTAGCGTGAGGCTATGTGCCAAATCTCAGGCTGAAATTCCTCACAAAAGGTTGTTACTGTGCCTGAGTGTTCAACGACAGTGCCATGTACATACTGTACCCTGTGGCGGTCGTCATAAGTCAAAGGATCGTGGAATACTGACAGGTTAAACCTAACTTACCCAACAATCAAGGATCTCGTGGCCACCGATCGCCTGGGGCTAGGACACAGTCAGCCTTCAGGCCTGCTCCAACTACAACAAATCCTGCATCTTACACTCATAACAATGAGGAATGAGCCCTCTCGTCTCAGTCATCACTACGCAACTCCACATTCAACTCCACATTCAACTCTACATTAATGTGTGGTGTGGGCGAAAAGAGGCCTCTCAACATTTTCCACTCTCAACATCTCTGCTTCATTCAAACAGCCACTCTATGACAATGCATAAGAACCAACAGTGGTTCTGAAATCCATTTTGCGCAGCTGACAAGCACCATGTGTGGCAGCATTATCACAAAGCAGTTACCTTGCACCTCAACTTACCATGCAACCCGGCTTGCATGCTGGCAGTGCAAGTGCTGCACAGTGTTCATACTTTTCTTGTGAGCTAGATGGCATGACAAGCTCCTCACTGTGGCATGAGCTAGGATCACGAAGCCTGTGCTAGGCAGGTGCTGCGCTGAAACCAGCTGGCACTCCATTTGCGGTGAAGCCTTGTCAGCTGGCACCAGAGCGCTAACTTGGAAGCCTCTCACCTAGCTGGCCTAGGCCCAGGGCACGGCTACGCATGTGACCGACGGTGATGCTGCAATGCGTGTGGATCATAGCTTGTGTGGAATAGTACCTTGCATGTGTGGCTCTGATGGGATGCCCAGGGGATGCAGCTGGGCTGTCACCCACCGCATGAGCCTAATGCTATCACTGGCACAATGCTGGGGAGGTCTGGTGCATACAGGGTGTCTACAGGGTCAACAGCATGGCAGTCGCGGCCAGGAGCAGCAGGAGGAGGAGAGGTGGCGCCGGTGCCATTGAAGAGGAGGGTGACGTCTGAGCCCCGTACTGCTGAATTTCGCAGTCTGTGAGGAAGTACTGCGAGCAGTGAGCAGGTCATCAGGGAGGTCATCAGGCAGGTGCCAGGCCCACGACTGGTAAGCTGTGCATGAGCCACAATGACGCCTGGGCGGCATGGCTCTGAGGCACGATGTGAGCATGGAGATGAGCAGAGCCTGTCTGGCACGTGGCACAATGCAGGGCAGACAACAGCCGGCAGCCAGGGTGGTGGTGCCGGGACACAGAGGACAGCTGAGCTGCACAATGGACACAGCGGGTTGCGAGGCAGGCACTTCACTGCTGTAACACGTGAGCACGAGGGCATGGCAGAGGTGAGGCAGTCAGCTGGTATGGTTAAAGGCCTTGCACTGGACTCCCTGCCCGGTCACAACACACTGCAAACCACTCAGCTGGCAGCGCAGTGGCAGGCAGCGGCGGCAACACAGGTCAGTCATGCACCTGCCAACACACCACCGCAGCAGCGAGGCTAGGTGACAACACCAAGGGCCACTTGGCCCACCGGCTGCCCCACTGGCTCAAATGTTGGCAATTGCAACCATGCCCCTGCTCCCACCCCACCTTCCACACGTGCACATCACCCCCTGCACAACCCTACTGCACCCTCACCCCCTGCTGCCCATCCAGCACCTTTCAGCACCCTCTGCTACCGAATCCCTCTCACTGACAACCCTCACTCTCACTCACAACCCTCACTCTCAACCCTCACTCTCAATCACACGATCCTGGCCCAGCATGTGCCCCGGGTCACCCCAGATCACGCAAGCGCCACGCACCCCTGTGGAGTTGAACAGGCTGGAGTTCAGGGCGTCGAACTCCGCAAAGCTGGTGTTGGAGGTGAGTACGTAGGTCAGATTGTTGAACTGCTGACCGGCTCGTGGGGCAGCCGGGGGAGTGTTGGGCCCAGCGAGGGGCTGGGAGGTGGGAGGCGGCTGTCTGGCGCTTGTGGTGTTGCACCGCTCCACAGTCTGCGGGAGTCAGTCAGGCAAGAGGGGTGTCAGTCAGGGGGGGTCAGCAGGTGTTAATGGGGCGGCCCTGCGGCTGAGCAGCCACACCCACCCCATCCATGTAGTAAAGAGCAGCAGCTGGGTAGAAGAAGAAGCCACCAATGAAGACGGGCGCTCTCCTGTACACATGAGACAAGGTGCGCCCACAAAGGATGGTGGAAAGGGGAGCTGTAGAGATGCTGGGTGGGGGGGCTGAACAGCTGTGGTGTGGTGATGTGCAAGCGCATGTGCTGCGAACAGCTGGAAGGATGGGCCTGGCTGACTGGTGGCCACCACTGCCTTGACTGACAAATGTAAAACCGTGGGCAAGTGGGTTTGGGTTGGTGCTGGATGCAAAACAAGGACACATGAATGTATGAATGTGTCATCAAGTGTGCCTCTGGGCCTTGCTGTCAGGCCGACTGACTTGCACTGTAGAATTCAGGGGAAATACTACCAGTCGCTACTCGGGTGGCATATACAGTTTCTGACCTGTAGCCCATGCTGCCGGAGTAGTAGGACCCGCCGGACCCATAGACGGTGTAAGGTGTGCGGACTCCGGCGTAGGGGCCTGAGTAGCTCGCGTAGTAGGTGGGCGACCCTTTACTAACAGATCCTCCTGTTGAGCCTCCTGTGGAGCCTCCTGTGGAGCCTCCTGTGGAGCCCGTAGACGGCCTGCTCACGGCCTTTGCTGGAGCGGAGTCTGCATGTGTGGGGAGCAAGACCGCCAGCAGCGCCACAGCAGCTACAAAAGGCATGCGCCTGCGCAAGGTGGTGGGGGAAGGAGATGGGAATGGCACGGGGTAGAGCTTTTCCAATGCTAGCTTCTTGTCAGCCCCTAGAATCCAACACATGCATTACTTTTGCGCCGTGCTGCGTGGCAGATGAGGGTTGTGCTCGGCTGGACTGGTTGAGGTGGAATTCCATTGCCATCAATACCTACCTCCCTTCACTGCCACTGTGTAACAGGCCCAACTTGCCAATAGACAAGAAATTGATGTATTGGTGACAATGCAATCATGTACTACTCAGCCTCTAGCCTGCAGCGAGCTTAGGATGTCCCAGTTGTAGATGACGCTATGGTTAGACGTTGTTGGGGTTATACCAACTCAATGAGAGGCTCTACGAGGTCGTTGCCACTGGGCTCGTATCGTCAGTATCCTCGCTGTCGGCGGCTTCCTCACGGCCACATGCAGAAAAGCAGGTGCACACCTCTGGCCTACCGGCGCCTCTGTATCCCTGTTCCTCTGCTTGCTTATCCCCCAGCTCTGCAGAACTACCAACTCATTGACATCCCTCGTCAAACACTTTCACAATGATGGAAGCAAAGGGTGATGCTCCCTGCGCGGCGTAGGGAGTGAAGGAGGAGCTGCAGCAGCCCAGCCTAAGACATCCCAGGCAGGCATGGCGGCTTCACCATGCTTGGCAGGCAGTGGGCGGGGCTGTAGGGTGGGTCGATATGTGCTCCGTCTAGGCTTCTCCAGGGAGGCTGAGTAGTTGTGTCTGGCCAGTGTGGTGGCACGTCACAGCTCCGCAGCTAGCCCAGCACCCCATGTCCTGGCGCTGGCTCCAGGCTGAACGGAACAAGCCACAGTCCAGCTTCCCTTCTACAGTCTCTGTCCTTCGGGCCTGTGTGTTGCAGCAACAAGCGACTGCCATGCAATGCTAGCGCCTCTAGGACTGAGCTCCAGGTGGAGCCCAGCTGCTGCTCACACTGGTGGTGGCCATGCACAGCTAAGCTGGCCTGGCTGGTCAGGACTCGTACACCAGCAGCACCTTCCGCCCTATGTTGCTTAGGACGCCTCCATCACCATCACAGGTCAACAAAACTCATATAATAAGGAACAACATGTTGGACTGTGGGTAATCTCACTCAACTACTCCAAAGTTGAAGTATCCTCGGTCGCACCCTTAATGACTACAAACCCCACATCGATGGCACGTTCGTGGGCAAACCCCACACCACTGAGCACCTTCTACCCAGACCTGAAGCCATGTCCCACAGCTCTAAGACGCCTACCTTGCATCTGTAGCTGTGCCGTGGGCCAGTCCAGCCCATGCATCTGTAGCCCAGTCCAGCCCTTCCCACACTGCCCCATCACGGCCTGGCCGCTCCAGCTGCAATTGGACGTCAGACAGGCTGGGGCGGGCGCCAGGGTCCTGCTGCCAGCAGCGGGTGATGAGGGAGGAGGCCAGGGGGTGCAGGCCAGACTCAGGCTCAGACCCTAGCCACCTGAGACGCTGTGCTAGTGTGCTGGTGTGATGGCATGACGCCAATCAGCTGTAATTGGCCAAGTGCAGCTGGAGTGGGAGGCAGCCAAGGTGTTCGAGCAGCACTGCACAAGGCCCAGCAGCAGCAGGAGCCTGCTGTGGCACCATAGAGTGTACCATGATGAAGCTGTGTCAGCTTCATTGAAGCAAGTGCATCATGCCAAACTGGCTAGTCGCAGCTTAGGGGTCACGTCACAGTGCAGGGGCAAGGCACCCGCAGCCTAAAGGACACTGTTGCAAATGTAAGGTGGGGTAGGGTAGTGTAGCTCCTGCAGTGACACTGTTGCATCATGCCAAAGATGGAATGATGTCACAGCTGATGGGCAGTGTGTTGACCACGTACATCACACACTGCAGGCTGTGTGTTGTTTGCTGTAGTGGGATGCTCGTGATGCCCATGGCCCCAGCCCTAACAGAGTCGCACACTAGCATGCACAGCAAGAGGCCACACAGAAGGGGGCAGCAAGCAACATTAGAGGCCAGATGACATCAAGCTGGATATGGCACATTTAGTTCCTTGCATGTTGTCGTAGCGGTGCTGTGGCAACAAGCTACCTTTGATATGTAGCTAACTGCATATTGTTATAGCCATGCTGTGGCAGCCATGGATCAGTTGCGTGCATCACCATCACAGGCTGACAGCGCCACTTAAGCCCCTCACCCACCCGAAGGCCTCGGGGCCAGTGTTGCTCTCCAAGGAAACCGTCGGCTAGACTCAGCCTTTCCAAAGCATGGACAGGGGTTCAGCCTCCTTGACAAGATGCTTTCCACCAGAGGCAGAAGGGTCATACATTGCGTGTGAGATAGCAGGTCACTAGGTCTTCACCAGCCTCCATGCCTGAAGCCCCCCTCCACCCCGCGTCCACCACCTCCCCAGCCTCCACCCATCCAGCCACAGCAGCAGCGCATGGTAAACGTCTTGGGCACACCAGGGGTCACAATACGCAGGTCGCCCCAGGTTGCATCACAAGAGGGTGCAGGGGTGGAGTGATGCAGGCGTGGAGTGTTTGTGACTAAGAAGAAGAAGAAGAAGAAGTGGAAGAAGAAGACTCTGGCAGGGCCAGGGTGCAGTTAGGGAGGAGGTGCCGCCTGCTCCCACCACCTTGTCTGTGACTCATGTGTGGGCCCAATTGTGACTCCTGACCGCAGCTTGGTGTTGTGGCAGGCCTGGTACACCCTGGCCTCCTGGAGTGAGAGTGAGGGTGAGTGATGTGCTCCAGGCCTGCAACCTTGGCCCAGGGGCAGCATGGTCCTCGTGGAAGCTCCCTGCCATATTGGGACCAGTGCTTCCCCGCCAGCCAAGAGGGCTGAGCAGGCAGCCAAGCCCGCTATAGGTTGATGGAACAGTTGACGTTGGTTCAGCTTGACTAGATGCAGTGCAGTGTCGCTGTCTGCTCCAGCTGGGGCACCAGTTTGCAAGCTAGGCGTAAGGAGGGGCTCACCATGTCCAGTCACAAGCAGTTTGGGAGCAAACTGCCAGTAGATACCTACAGCCCTCCAGCCATTGCAAAGACTTTACTCCTGTACATTGATGCTAGTCTGGCAGAGCACGCAGTGGCAACCGATTTCCGTTATACATATTCTCTTGGACACCTGGATGAAATGTCGAGGGCGAGGACAGATACGTAGGCAATTCATGCCACAGACTCGGACTTGTCGTTGAGGTGAGTTGGCCGCAGGCGTCTGCAAGAAGGAAGGCACTGAGAGGCGATGCCTCATACTATCGTAGGTGTGACTTGCTTTCCTTTTCGCCCTTTTCCTTTCATTCCCTGTAACTTCCTCGCACCACGAGTAAAAGGAGCGCGTGCGCGACAAACGCTGTCACCACGGCTCTTGTGCACGACTACGGGGCAGGTTCCGCGTGCGGGACTAGCCCATGCTGAGCATGCAGCCTGCTGTCATGTCTGGCCCGGCGCCTGACCCGTTCGACGAGCTCGCCCAAGCTCGGTGTCACAGTCACAGTTTACGCCTCAGAGACAGGAAGCTCCAACTCCCTTTAGACCCATTGGAGGCTCTGTGGCAGGACATCTGCACAGATCCACTAGGCGCCACAGTCAAGCTGCAACCCACCGAAACAATAGAGGAGCCCAAGCCACAACTGCCAACATCAAGCATCACATTTGAGCTGGATTGGAACCAATGCTCTTCACCTCCCTCACAACCAGCTGCACTAGGTCTAGCCGCCACCCCAGAGCCGTGCTCAGCTTCACTGCCAGCTGCAGACTGCAGCTCAGCGCACATAGCAGATTTGCTGGGCCTGGACCAGCCCAGTGCCACAGGACGGACTCAAGGCCCCTCCACTGGCCTGGGCAGCCGGGCAGTGCCACAGGGCCCATACCTGCGAGTGAAGCCCCCCAGCCACTTCCCTCACACCACCTCCCACAGGGCCAGTGGGGGTGGCAGCAGGGCGGACCCAGAGCAAGGTCCCCCCGCCCCCCTCCACCACCGCCGCAGCTGGCGCCAGCACGAGCGAGGCCACAGCAGCAGCAGCCGCAGCAGCATTGCCGGCGGCTCAGATGAAGTGCCACACAGCAAGCCTCAGGGCAGGAGCACGGCAGGTGAGGAGCAGGCAGCGCAGCAAGGTGCGGCACAGCCCGGAACACCCAGTACAGCACAGCAGCAGCAGCAGCAGCAGGAGCAGCAGCAGCAGCAGCGGGAGCTGTTCATCTATGCACTGCCTCTCACCCGGGACCGCCTCGTGTTCCTGCCCATAGCGGGCTGGACAGACGACCCCACTCAAGCCCCTGAAGGTGGGTGGACAGCGGTGTGGGGATTGAGCAGGCCAACAGGTGCAGGGTGGCGGTGGCTGCAGGGGCATCAGCAGCTGCAGCATGTCAGGGGGGTCAGAGCAGGCTCAGAGTGCCCAGCACCCAGTGCCCAGGGAGGAGGGTGAGGTGGGGGGGCTGAACCTGAAGCACTGTAGCAGGCTGTTTCGTAGCTGCAGGGGCAGGCAGGGGCAGGGGCAGGGGCAGTGTTGACCCGCACAGCAGGCAGGCTTCAACAGCCAGACCGTGGGTGAGGCTGGTGAGGGTGCCTCAGGCCTGTGCTGCCTGGTCATACCCCTAGCAGGGGTCCCGGCTGGCAATGTTCTGGTGAGGCTGCTCTAGGTCATACACACACCCTCATCAAGCTCCTGGCTAGCAATGCTCTGCAGCGCTTCATTTACTTCCACTCCTGGTCACTGCAGGCAAGGCTGTGCAAGGGCAGCAGCCACGCTGCCACTGAGCCTGGTTAAGGGGGTAGCTGGTCAGGCTGCATAACCGTGTACAGTCCTGAGCTGCATGGGTGTCAGCAGAGCATTGCAAGGGTCCAAGCTAGCGATGCAGGCCGACCACCTCTTGCAGCATGTACCACCTCCCACCCCTCTCCTCCCACCCCTCCCCTCATCTCCCTCCCCTCCCCCCCCTTCCCCCCCTCCCCCCCCCTCCCCACCCTTTCCACCCCTCCCTCCCCTCCCCACCCCTCCCACCCCTCCCGCCCCCTGCCTTCCCTCCCACCCCTCCCTCTCCTGCCTCCCCTCCCACCCCTCCCGCCCCTGCTGCTCCTGCTGCCTGGTCAGGCATCACCGGCAGCCTGAGCAGCGGTCTGAACCGGCTGTCCACCAACGTGGCGACCTGGTGGGCCAGCCTTGGGTCAAAGGAGCCGGACACTCTGCAGCACAAGATCTACAAGCACGGCCAGGCGGTGATAGAGAACATGTCAGCGGAGGAGCGGCTGATGCGCAACATCCCCCGCGCCGCCACCAAGGCAGGCAGGCAGGCAGGCAGGCAGGCAGGCAGGCAGGCAGGCAGGCAGGCAGGCAAGGTGAGGGTGGCAGGGGGAGAGGGGGAGAGGAGGCGGAGGCCCCAGCAGGCCAGTGGGGGTGGAGGGGAGTCAGCAGGGGGCCAGGGGCCAGGGGACCATCATGACCGGAGCATGGGGTTGGTGGTGGCTAGGCTGCGGTGCAAACACACAGCGTCAGGGGTGGCGATGCATACAGGAAAGCACAGCACAGACTGTACTGTGTGGTCAGCCCAGCTCAAGGTGGCTAGCAGTAGCGACAGGGAGGGGCAGTCAGTCGTCAGCCAGTCTGTCATGTCAGTCCAGCAGTGCAGTGCAGCCTCCCGTTATTACTGCCCACACCCACACCCACACCCACACCCACACCCACACCCACACCCACCCTCACCCACACCCACCCCTGGTGCTGGTTGCCGCAGGTGGTGGTGCGCCATCCAGCCTCTGTCCTGCCCAGCCAGGTGCAGGAGCAGCTGTCTAAGATGGCTGCAGAGTTCACATTGAAGGCAACAGGTGGGGCAGCAGGAGGTGGGGGTGGGGCAGCAGGAGGTAGGGGTTGGGCAGGGGTGGGGAGGTGTACTGGGGATGGGGGAGGTGTACTGGGGATGAGGGTGGTGAAAGGGGCCAGGGGTGGGGTGAGAAGAGTGATGCCGCCCTGTCTGTGCTGCTGCCTGGGTCCTGGCGCCCCCCCGGTGCCTCCACTGCTGCCGCCAGCGCCCCTGACCTGCCCCTTCCCTGGACTGGCTTGACCGCTTGGCTGCAGGCAAGGCGGCTGCGGCAGGCTTGCTGCTGCCAGTGGCGGTGGGCATAGAGATCGTGGCCATCCCTGGCGCTGGCTGGTGGGTGGCGCTGAGGCTGAGCTGGGCTGACAGGGCTGGGCAGCCTGCACCACCCACTGTCTCAGTGGCCACATGTGGGCACCATCATGACATCCTGGTGGCAGGAGGGAGGTGTGGCAGGTGGCAGGAGGTGGCAGGAGGGAGGTGTGCCAGGGGATGGCAGGAGGGAGGTGGAGCTGGTCTGCTGGTGTGCAGGTACGCTTTGTACCAGCTGTACAAGTCGTCTGCCGGGGCCAAAGGCGGACAGCGCCTGAACAGCTATTTGAACGGCAATGTACGCGTCTGCTACGCTGGGGATGAACGGTACGTGTTAAGCGAGGCCCATCATGGGTGGTGGGCCCGCCCCTGCTCCCACACGCCTGCTTGCAAAACATGCCTGTCACCCACGCCCTGCTACCCATGCCCTGTCACCCACAGCGCCAGCACATCAGGCTGATGGTCTTAAACTGCCTGCCACCACTAGCATGCCACAATGCCAGGCTTGATTGCTCTTCAGCCGCAAGTTGTAGCCGGCACTTTTTTATCGCGTGTCAAAGGGGCATACCACAGGAGCATGCAACAGGGGCATGCGACAGGGGCATGCAACAGGGGCATGCGACAGGGGCATGTGACAGGGGCATGCGACAGGGGCATGCTGGCAACATCCTGGCTGCCAGGTCCCAGGGCACTGGCGGCTTCTAGCCCCTGGCCCTGCCCTGCCAGCCTCTCCTGCCCACAACGCTCCATTCAGGGCCAGGCTGTAGTGCAGCGCTGCCTGCTGCCTGGCCAGCTATCACCCTCTGTCACCACCCAGTGCTGGCAACCCCTCAGCTGCGGGTCACAGCCCATGCCACCACCTTTGGCTGCAGATGTTTGGCTGTAGCTGAATGGTGCTCCTGCTGTGCTACCCCTGCTGGTTGCTTGAGCAACGGCCCCAGCGCGCCCTTCTTGCCCTAACAGTTTGCACGGTTGACGTGGTGATGGTGGTGGCGCAGGTTGGACAAGTACACAGAGTGGGTGAGGCTGAGCCCGGACGGACTGCTGACGCAGGACGACGTGGAGGATTTGTGCCACGACCTGGAGGAGCCCGGGTTGCTCCACCCGCTCAGCGAGCTGCGCAGCCGGTATTGCAAGCGAATCCAGCGCAAGACGGGCGACTACGCGCTGCTGCCCGCCAAGGACGTGTCAGACGACGAGTCGATTTCGTCGACGGCGGCCCCAGCTGCGGTCAAGCCCGGGAAGAGAAACGGCTTTTGGGCGCACATTGGGACGCCGCGGTGACCGGCGATGTGGCGAACAAGTATGTGCCGCTGATCGTGCTGCTTCACGAAAAAGCGGGATTTGCAAAGGTCGAATGCCAGGCCTTTGATTGCACAGTAGCCGCCGCGGGGCACTGCAAGGCGCGAAGCGGAAGTCCCGCTCGGCTTGCATTAGGAAATCCGAAGCACAGACGTAGCTCCAACCTGTAAACTAGCGTTGTAATAGTTAGTGCTGATGACTTGTGGGGAGATGGAGATGGAGAGAGAAATGGGCGTGCTGAGGATGACTTGGCGGTGGTGAATGGGCCAGAGTCAAGATGCCAAGACTTTCCCCGGGAAAGCAGCCTGAGTAGCGAAGATGAGCCCCAGGCCCTGTTCCCAAGTTTTATTTTTCTCATTTGCTCGGATTCTCTGCGGTTGGGGCAGTTGAGGCCAACCGCCTCCGCTCGCCCGGCCTGCGCCTGCCTGCCTGCACCTGCCTGCCTGGCTGAAAGCAGCGAGGACAGTACCTACCCGCACCTCCAGCAGCGGAGACGCACAGCAGAATGCTTGCTGGTTTCTTGCTGGTTTGCTGGTCTTGCCGCATTGCTTTGCCCGCTTTGCGGAGAATGTTAGTCCAGCTGTCTGACTTGCGAGTCTGACTTGCAGCCTGACTTGCACGATTGCACCGCAGCTCGCACTTTGCGCACATGCACTTGCGATGCTTACCAGCATCACCCCCGCCATTACCCCCGCAGTCTGACTTTTACAGGTGTGCAGGAGAATCGTATGGGGTCAGACCGTATGGGGTCAGACCGTATGGGGTCAGCCTTACCAGCCACAACACTTAAACACAACCAGCTGGGCCTGCCCTGTGTCGCGAGGCTGAGGGCTGCCAGGGCCTTGGGCTGCTCCAGCAGCGGGTCCATCCCCCGAGTGCCAGATTCTCCCAGCACAACCGCCGAACCCACCAGCATTTCAAATTTGCTAGACCTATTTCTCAATTTTAGAAAAAAGGGTCAGCAAATTCGAAATGCTCGGCGGTTGGGTCCGACGGTTGGGTTGCCACGGGTCATCCATTTGCGCTGCTGAGACGCCTCCCCAGCATCTACAGGGGTTCAGGAGAATCGTATGCGGTCAGACCGCGCATCGCGCCAGCCAGTTTGGCACACGGCCAAAAAGTGCAGCGGTTGAGAGCAAATGGAGCATTTGAATTGCTCAAAACTTGGGAACAGGGCCCCAAACGCCAACAAAAAAGAAGAGGAACATGTTGTTCTGAACTTGGTGTCAGTCAGGTCGCCAGTGCGGTGGATTGCTGTGGAAGAGAATGCAATTGCCAGGCGGGGGAAGAAATTGATACAACAACGCAGAAAGTAGACACGTGGCTGTCAGGGTGGCTGGCATGCTTCTCTTTGGGCAGATGTTACTGCCATAACAAATATTGTATTAGGAAATCCCAAGCACAGACGTAGCTCCAACCTGTAAACAAACGTTGTGTGCATAGTGCTGGTGACTTTGGGAGAGATAGAGATGGAGAGAGAAATGGCCGTGCTTAGGATGACTTGGCGATGAAGCATGGGCCATAATCAGCGCGGAAGGCAGGCATACGAGTTCAGCAAGCGTGACTGCTAGGCAGATGGCTCTGGGGCAGATGCTATTGCCACAACAAACATGACAGGAGTGATGTACAAAGCATTCATGAGGGGAACCCTAGTACTCGCCAGACGGCGTTAGGTTGGACGGGTCGCGCGAGAGCCTGATTGTACAGCGTGTACATACGAAGGAGCAAGCGTTTCGAGATACACCCACGACGGCTGTCGCGGCAAGAAGATGCTGCAGCGCGTAAACACACGATTTTCGCCGCAGCTAGAGCAGGCTCTGCGTAGGTATGCCACCAAGTCCGGTCCCAGCCAGCTTATGCAGCGCGTCAAGCCCACGATTACGCGCGTGGTGAAGAGCGCCGTGAAACGGCTCTGCCCCAAATGGGACGCAACCGTCACGTGGGTAGACCTGAGCTCTACACACAGTCCGTCCCCGGCTCCTGGGCCAGGGTTGCGAACGGAAGCCCATCGGCCAGGTCAGGGAAGCAGGCGGCTCCGACGCAGTATGGTGAGGTATGGAGCAGGGTTCGACAGTTGGTGATACCTGATCTAAGGGCGCCCTTAACTGATGTCAGGATAAACTACGGGGACCCTATACACTGTTCATACCCCCAAAAATTTTGCCGGCCTGCGGCCGGCTTGGAAGAGGCATGTTAGCTTACAGCAGCTAACGAGGAGGCTTCAAAGGTGTCCTCCGGGACACCACCTGCCTCCGTGCCAAACAAGGCCTCCTCCACTTCATCGCTTGACTCATGCTCGCACTCTTCTTGGTCGCTCTCTTCCTCCCATAGAGATTATACCTCCTCCATATCCCCTTCTAGGTCTAGTGGCACATTAGGCTGCTCAACTTTAAGTGGTAGTGCCGCTTCAGATTGAGCTGCTAGGATGCCCTCGGGCTTCCCCGCTGCCTTCAACTTCAAGATCTCATCCATAGCACTCGCTGCATGTGCAATCAAAGCCTCTTCCTTTTGGTAGTTATGCTTGCTGGGCCCAATGAGCCTGATGCGCATGAGAGAGTCAACAGTGGCCAGCTTCAACCGGTTTGTGAGCCGGTGCTTGATGATGCGGTGGATGCTAAAGCCTCTCTCAACCACTGCAGTTTGCAATGGCACGAGGAGCATGACCTCTGCGTCATGCAGACTGCGTCATTAATGGGAAGTGCACATACCCCAGCTCCATCAGCTGCACCCATGCTGATTGCAATGTGACACTACGATTGGCCTGGACAACCCTCCACATCTCACGCTTGAAGAAAGTGAGCTGCTGAACCAAGCGAGCCACACCCGCGGATCCCTCCACCCTAAACAACTGCTGCCTCTGACTTGCATTGCAGAAGTGCTTGACCAGCTCTTGCAGCTCTTGCTGGCCATAAGCAACCAACTCAGTGGCAACCATGCCAACATAGGAGCGTGGCACAAAGATTGCAAAGTTGTTAAGGATGTTGGAGGGAAAGCGCTGATGTAGCTCAACAAGGACAGCTTGTGCCAATGACCTAAAGGATGACTGCATGCTTGACAACTTGACGCCCCCTATTCTTATTGAGACAGAAACACCATTGACAGCCCATGCACCAGCGCTTGAGAGAGTCCTCCTCATGCGAACAAAGCTGGTGCATGCTGCCAACAAAGACCTGATGAAAAGCTGCTGAAGGGCTGCCTTGGCAATAGCCACATGAGAGGCAAGCATGTGGGGCTCTAGAGCATCACTCTGGAACAGCTTGCTTAACTGCTCAAGTGGTTGCATCATGTCATGCAACAAATGCACACCAGCAAGGGTGCGGAACTTCTGCAGCCTGGTCAACAAGCTCCTGCCCACTGCCCACTTAGGGTGTAGATTGAGGAAGCGGAGGGGAGTGTGGTAGTTGGCCACAAGCACACTGACATATTGCGCCCTGCTAAACCACCTAGTGCGATTGAGGATGGGGAACTTCAACAGTGTGACACCCAATGGCTTGGCAAAAGCTTCCCACCTGCCCTGCCACTTGGGGGACTTGACAAACAAACTATGTGCCCCCTTCAAGGCACTATCAAGCTGCTGCATCAGGGGGCTCACACAAAAGGCATCCCCCACCACCGGTGCTGTGCGGTGTGCAACACAATGCACACCAACCATGTAGCTGACATGTTGTTGCTGTAGTTTGGCAATGACCCTATTGTGAGCCCCCATGAAGGTGCTGGCACCATCAGAGCAGAAAGCCACAAGCTTGCCAACATCTAGGCTGAGGGTGTCAATCACACGCAGTATGACAGCTGTGATGTGCTCAGACATGGCCCCCACCACTTTGACAGCGCATAAGAAATAGGTGTGGTAGATAAAGGATGATGGCTCCAGATAGCGCATGTAGAGGAGCAGGTTCCCACGTCCGTGCTGCTGTCAGCTAACAAGCTGAAATAGGGGCTGGCTCGTACAGCTGCTAGCTGTTGAGTGAGGAGGGTTTGGCTAATAGAGTTAAGGGCGGGTGGGCTGGAAGGGGCTTGGTGGGCGCATTGGGCTGACAGGGCCAGTTTCGTCGGGAAAGGCGGGGTTGCGGGCTGCGTGGTCTGCGCGGTTCAAGAAGCTAACTTGAAGTTACAATGTGAACGCGGAGATGTCAACGTCGATGTCAACGTCGATGTCAACGATGCGTCACCCACCAAGCGTCATCTGAATTGTCATCTGCCGCTGGTCCGACGGAGTCTGCTTCTTGAGATATGGCAGAAATGTACGGGCGCAACTAAGAATAACAGGCGCCCGTAGATAGCCCGTGAACTCCCCCCCGTGACCAAAATTTTGAAAATCACGGGCCCCCGTACTGGGCCTTCGGCCCAGTTACGGGGGCCCTCGCCAAAATGGGTCAAATGTACGGGCCCCGTACGGGGGGTCGAACCCTGGTATGGAGTACGCAATGCAGGCAAGGGGCTCACCACTGGCTCCACTGGCCATGCCCTTGCCAGTCCCAGCTCCTGGGGCCTGGGTTTCGTACGGTCATCGGCAAGGGCACGGAAGCAAGCGGCTGCGATGCAGTATGCTGTTAGCTCTACACTAGGCCACCAGCATTACCAGGATGACCAGAGCAGTGGATTTGTTGCCATTCATGAGCACACCCTCATAAGCACATATCAAGCCCCCTCGGAGCCTTCTTGGTTAAGGTGCCTGGAACCTGAGCCTGTATAGAGGCACAGTCTTTGGCACATACCTCCCCATCACCCAAAAGCGCATGCGTTGTATTGTTGAAGGCTGGTGCAGTTGAGGGTGAGTAGCTCAAGCAGGGTGTGTGGTTTCTGTTTGGCATATGCTGGTGTGCAGCGGTTCCCAGTACCAGGGCACGGCTGTGGAGCGCAGCGACTTGGACATCCTGATCCAGACCGCAGGCAGTGGCAGAGACGCCACGCGCAAGGACCGCCAGCAACTGGCCAAGGACTGCAAACAGGCCCTGCAGGTGCGTGCCCTGTGCTTTAATAAACACCCCTAGGCCCAGGTTGCTGGCATCCATCATAGGCCATGCAGCTCTGCTGTTTGGGACTGTTTGGGAAGATAGGACCAGTTTGGCAGCGATGGTAGCTGCAGCGCTGTAGGCCTCAGCCTCGGCCTTCATACATTCACACCCAATATTTTGGTTTGCTGCCACACCACAGGGGCATGCGACAGGGGCATGTGACAGGGGCATGTGACAGGGGCATGCGACAGGGGTATGCTGGCAACATCCTGGCTGCCAGGTCACAGGGCACTGGCGGCTGCTAGCCCCTGGCCCTGCCCTGCCAGCCTCTCCTGCCCACAACGCTCCATTCATGGCCAGGCTGTAGTGCAGCGCTGCCTGCTGCCTGGCTAGCTATCACCTTTGTCACCACCCAGTGCTGGCAACCCCTCAGCTGGGGGTCACAGCCCATGCCACCACCTTTGGCTGCCAGCAGATGTTTGGCTGTAGCTGAATGGTGCTCCTGCTGCGCTACCCCTGCTAATTGCTCAAGCAACGGCCCCAGCGCACCCTCCTTGCCCTGACAGTTTGCACGGTTGACGTGGTGATGGTGGTGGCGCAGGTTGGACAAGTACGCAGAGCGGGTGAGGCTGAGCCCGGACGGACTGCTGACGCAGGACGACGTGGAGGATTTGTGCCACGACCTGGAGGAGCCGGGGTTGCTGCACCCGCTCAGCGAGCTGCGCAGCCGGTATTGCAAGCGAATCCAGCGCAAGACGGGCGACTACGCGCTGCTGCCCGCCAAGGACGTATCAGACGACGAATCGATCTCGTCGACGGCGGCCCCAGCTGCGGCCAAGCCCGGGAAGAGAAACGGGTTTTGGGCACATATTGGGTCGCCGCGGTGACCGGCGATGTGGAGAACAAGTATGTGCCGCTGAGCGTGCTGCCACACGAAAGAAACGGGGTTTGCATAGGTCGAATGCCAGGCCTCTGGTTGTACAGTAGCCGCCGCGGATCTCGGCAAGGCGCGAAGCAGAATTCCCGGTCGGATTGTATTAGGACATCCCAAGCACAGACGTAGCTCCAACCTGTAAACTAACGTTGTGCATAGTGCTGGTTACTTTTGGAGAGATAGAGACGGAGAGAGAAATGGCCGTGGATGACTTGGCGATGAAGCATGGGCCATAGTTAGCGCGGAAGGCAGGCATACGGGTTCAGCAAGCGCGACTGCTAGGCAGATGGCTCTGGGGCAGATGCTGTTGACTAAACAGACAGGAGTGATGTACGAAGCATTCATGAGGGGAACCCTAGTACTCGCCAGACGGCGTTAGGTTGGACGGGTCGCGCGAGAGCCTGATTGTACAGCGTGTACATACGAAGGAGCGAGCGTTTCGAGATACACCCACGACGGCTGTCGCGGCAAGAAGATGCTGCAGCGCGTAAACACACGATTTTCGCCGCAGCTAGAGCAGGCTCTGCGTAGGTATGCCACCAAGTCCGGTCCCAGCCAGCTTATGCAGCGCGTCAAGCCCACGATTACGCGCGTGGTGAAGAGCGCCGTGAAACGGCTCTGCCCCAAATGGGACGCAACCGTCACGTGGGTAGACCTGAGCTCTACACGCAGTCCGTCCCCGGCTCCTGGGCCAGGGTTGCGAACGGAAGCCCATCGGCCAGGGCAGGGAAGCAGGCGGCTCCAATGCAGTATGGTGTGGTATGGAGTACGCAGTGCAGGCAAGGGGCTCACCACTGGCTCCACTGGCCATGCCATGCACTACCAGGGTCACTATGATCACCAAAGTGCTTAGGCTGCCACAGATGAGGATGCCTGGCCTGAACATGGTGCAGGCTCTGCATGAGCACGTGTTTGGACCCCCTTGCACCAATTCCTGTTGAGCTTCAAAAGCCTTGGACCAGTTGCTGGCACACTGGAAAGGCATGCTCCCACATGCTGGCTGGTGGGCATGCTGGTTCTTGCTGGTGGGCATGCTGGTTCTGGGCTTTATGAAACAGCAGAAGGGGCCAGGTGCCTCAGCATGGCTCTTCTGTGCCGCTTGTGTATGCATGCAGCTGGGTGTCAGTGGCCTCAGCAGGGTGTGTGCAGCCTCCCATACCTCCCCAGGGATGACCCAGAAGCTCATGCCTTGTATTGTTACAGGCTGGTACAACTGAGTGTGTGGTTCCTGTGTGGCCTGTGCTGGTGTGCAGCGGCTCCCAGTATCAGGGCACGGCTGTGGAGCGCAGCGACCTGGACATCCTGATACAAACCGGAGGCAGTGGCAGAGACGCCACACGCCAGGACCGCCAGCGACTGGTCAAGGACTGCAAACGGGCCCTGCAGGTGTGTGCCTTGTGATTTGCCCAACAACCCTTGGCCCAGGTTGCTGGCATCCATCATTGCCCATGCAGCGCTGCTGTTTGGGACTCCATGCTAGGACCACTTTGGCAGCGATGGTAGCTGCAGCGCTGTAGGTCTCGGCCTTCATACATTAACCCAGGGATCCCGCCCCGTCAGCGGGTGGTGACTCAGTTGGTAAAGGGGTGTTCCGCAACGAGTGGAAGGTCACGGGTTTGACCCCACCTGATGACAACTCTGGTGGGTTGGTTTGCAAGGTGACCGCAAGGCCCGAGGCACCAACTTCCCTGAACCCACGCCCGTCAGTGAAGGCGTAGTCTTTCTTTCTATCTTTCATTCACCCATGGTTTGGGTTTGCTACTGTTTATCTGCTGCTGCTATGCCTGACTGCAGGTGGAGCTGCAGCAGGAGGGTGTGCGAATCAGGCAGCAGGGATATGACAAGGCTGACAAGCTGACCTTGACATGGCTAGGTGCCCAAAGGCTGAGTGTCGACCTGGTGTTCTACACCACCACCCATGGCCCGGTGAGAGTGAAGCAGCTCTTGTGCTGAGGTTAGACCTCTGCCTCCGGCTTACACTGCCTGTACTGCTCGCCACACTGCCACCTGTGAAGTTTGCATTGCGTTGCCTCCTGCTGCAGCTGCCGGCCAGAGGTGATGAGAACAAGTTTCAACGCTATCCAGACGTAACCAACGCAGTCATACTGTTCAAGAAGTTCTTGGTGAGGCAGGGCCTGGGCCTGGGCTACTGTCATGCTATGCTCCTGGGCAGGAGCAGGAAGCTTAGCAGCCGGGCCTTGGTGCCTTATGGGAGCTTTATTGTGCCGTTGCGTAAGGGGGACCTTGGCGGGCCTGCAGTAGGTGGCAAGGTGTGGGTAGGAGCAGGGAGATGTGGATGGAGAGGGGCAAGGTGTGGGTGGAGCGGTGATGTGGGTGGAGGTGTAGGAGGGGTGACACGCTGGCTGCACACTGACTGATTTGCTGCACAGGAACTACGCCATGCGCTGCCCTTGGTGCCTGGCTACAAGATTGAAGCTCTGGCCAAACTATGCGTGAGAGCTGACCAGCCAAACTGCATGGTCAACTTCATGAATCCAGAGTCAACACCTGCATGGCAACCCACTGGCATCCATGCCTTCATCTCACTGCATTGCAAGCCTGCAATTCAGGCGCCTCATCCATTGAAACCATAGGATCTATAGGTATGACCTGCAAATGAGGTTTGGCAGCTAGGCCCCTACTACCACCATGCTTTGCCAAGCGCTCGGCCATCAACTGCTTGCAGCAACCAGCGACCTGGTCTGTGTGAGGCAGGCGGACTGGGTGAAGCGCGATGTGCCTGGGCCTGTCAACGACATCCATGTCTTATCCATCATGCTTGGGACGCTGTCGATGGCTGGGATGAGCACCCAGAGCCTGCGTGACCTGGGTACGATATGCTGACTGCTGCTCAACGCTGGGCATTTTGCTTTTGATCTTTTGAAGCTGTGGCGGTAGAGTGTGGTGCTGAGGTCAGGTCTCTGTTCCTTCTGCTGCTCCCTGCCTGACCCCCCTGCCGGGTGCCAGATGCTCGTATGGGTTTTGCCGTTGTGGCGGATGAGTCGAAAGCCAAGCTGGTGCTCGGGTCTGGCCTGGGCCTGGTGTTGTGATTGTCAATGCTGGAGGGTCCAGACCCACCCTGCCTGCCTGTTGAGTTGCCTGCAGAGTGTAAAATCAAGGCATATCTGCCACCACAGCCATATCTTACAATGGGAGCTGCAAAGTAGGCGAAAGCGGGGCTGGGGGCATGGGGCATGGGGCGCTTGGTGCAGGGCACATGCTGTGTGCTGTCTTGTTTACACCAAATGGTGTGTCTTGCTTGTATCTTATTGTATGGAATGGCTTGTCACCGTGTCGCGATGTTGCTCACCATGCTCGCCATGTTGCTGCTTGCAGGGCCCTGGGGCAAGCGTCCCACGCTCTTCTGAAAGAGGCCTGGGTGTAAGTGGCCGGCCAGCTGCATGGGCCAGGTAGCAGTCTGCCTTGCCCCAGCTGGCTTCAGTTTCAGCACCAGCACAGCGCACAACCTTTTGCATGATCAATCTCTACTGGCCCCAGCTGGCTGAAGTGCAATGCTGTCCCTGAGCAGTGATGTACTGCTGCACTACAGGGTGCGCCACCACATCTCTCCAGCTGACGTCACAAACCTGCTTGCCGGCAACACGAAAGTGCCAACCAAGCACCTGGCACCTCCAGTGACGCGCCACAAGCTGCTGAGCCTGCCCTCACCGCAACACACCCTTCACCCCAGCGTCATAACCACCTCCACCAGGAAGGCACCAGCAGGCATGGCAGCAGCAGGGGGCAACCCCTACCCCTGCCCCCGCTGCAGACGCTCCTTTGACACAGTCCAGGGCCTCCAGGACCACCGTCAGGTCTGCCACAGCGGGGTGGGGTGCGGCAAGCGGTCCACAGTAGTGGTGGCGGCCCAGGTCGGTCAACCCACACCCTTGCCCGGGCTGCGGCTGCTCCTTCAAGACCCGGCAGGGGCTGCAGGACCATTTGCAATTTGCGCACAAGATGCGGGGAACACAGCGTGGCTGACAAGGTGTTGTGGTGTGGGAGCACAACGCTGAGCTGCAGCCAGGCTCACCAGAGGGGCATTGCCATAGTCAGCAACAAAATCATTCTTGTTGGCATCTGTTATGTCTCAAGCCTGTCATCACACCACCAGCCCTGCTGTGTGCCTCCCTTACGCCACAAATTGCCAAACCTGGAAGCCACACGGCAACGCACCTCTTAACCATGACCCTACCCGACCAGCCCCCTTGTCCCTCACTAGGGCCTACATCTGAGCCGGACTACCAGGGAATACTAGGGACCACTAGTGGGGAATAGTCGCCCGACTCAATTGGTGTTAATGGGCTGTGTGGAGTAAACCCAAAATACATGGACATGGTGCATGAGTGCCTACCTACACTATTGCCTGACCATGTGCATGCAGGTCAGGGATCAGGTCAGGTATCAGGTATCAGGTCAGGTCCGGTCACAGGTTAGGTCCCAACCAGTCTAGCCTGTGCCAACTGCAGTAGGCAGTCAACCCCTAAACCCATGCACTAGCAAGGGGCAATCCCTTTTCCTGCCCTAACTGCTCACTCCCCAACGACACAGCCCAAGAGCTGCAAGACCACTTACAGTTCTACCACCATGTGAGGCCTGCAGTGTGCAGTCAGCCCGTCAGCCCTGCGCAGGAAGGGGCAACCCCCTCCGCTGCCCTCAGTGCCCACGCTCATACAGCACAGCACAGGGGCTGCAGGACCACCTCCAGTTTTACCACCATGTGAGGGTGGGTGGTGCGGCAACAGCAGTGGGGGTGAGGTCGCCAGCGGTCACCCCCTACCAGTGTTTCAACCGTAGCCGCGCATTCAAGACGGACGTGGCCCTGCACATGCACTGGATGGCTGTGTACACACCTCCAGCACCAAATCTGAACCTTCATTGAAAACATGACTGGGAGCCGCACCATGGCCCCACCATGCAAGCCTTGTGCTGGCCAATTTACGGGACAACGATGATGGGCGTGGTGTTCTAATGGCCAAGGCTTAGGCTTAGGCCAAGTGCCAAGGCCAAGTGCCGAGGCCAAGTGCCCAGCCCAGTGAAGATATCTCACACTTCCATCGCGAGTCGCATTCTGCCGGTTCTGTA